>JANFOE010000251.1:0-625000 GCA_025667525.1 Glebionis coronaria | reverse complement strand
ACTATTTCTAGCTATGGAATGTCCTTGGGAAGATTCCTCCGGTTCTGGAAGAATCATAGGACTTAACCTATCCTACCATCCTTATGTCACCACAATCTTCATCGTCGTGAAATAAATGGGTTTTGGGTAAGTATATGTCACCATGAAAATCCATTTTGATATGCAAATCCGTTTTGCTCCCCCTTAACATATGCCACGATATTCGAAAACATTTTGCACATGTCGGGATGAGCCAACACATTAAGTCAAACCATTTGTGATAATATCCCATATTAAATCACATTTTCTCCCCCATATTAAAAATATTAACCCAATCGATGTTTTTAATATCAATTGATTTAATGAAGTTTTAACAAAGGTTTTGGGAAGAAAAATGCAAGTCCATTTTATCTTCATGATATCAAACGTATGAGATATGATACCGATTTGTAACATGATCACATATTCACCATTTTAGAAAAGAATTGACAAGGTTGGACCTGATAAATGAGAACATCATATGATAAGATCAAATGGTTCTTGGCAGCATATGTTGGTCGCCTCGTCACGTCTGAAGTCATCTCTTGACACCACATGTACGATTGGTATTGTTGTCTTGACACCAACTTGTGAACTTGGCACGTTCGGCATCGAAGATTCTGAATGCTTGACAATTGCTCCCCCTCAATTGTTGACCCGTGTTCTATCGAAAGAGCTGTAGTCGTCGGTTGAGTAGTCGCATCGTCGAGTATGTAGATACCAATTGTAGATTGCTATGGTTGTAGAGATGATAGCTTCATAAAAACAAGACTTCTCTTGTTTTAACAAATAAATGCACTGAAACGTACATTGATTTGTGTTAGACCAAGTTATAAAGTAAACTTGATCCCTTACAAGGTTTTAAAGTAAACCTTGCCCAAGAAAATTAATTCCCGTTGTGAGCCAAAGCTTTCATAAGAAATACTTGACTTTAATGTGAAAACCGGGTTGCAGTCTGAAATAACTACAAGCCATTTAGGCATGTTTTATGAAATATTTACAACTTTTGTACGAACTCTATTTATGGCGTCGTGTCGATATTAATCAACATTTCTAAGACCGTAAATATTATCGTACCAAAAGACATGCCTTTGAAAAATAAAGTAAAAATATTTTTGGATTTTTAGAATTTTCAATTTTTATGGTTTTTATATGGTTTTATATTTTTGTATTTTGCTTTTGTGGATAAAAATATAAACAATATATACAGATGATCACCAAGGATACGGAGAATAGTTTTACCACCACTATTCTTTCGCTTCATCTGCTAGTTCCTTAAGAGTCTCAGGCGAGAAGGTTCTCATTCCTAGCTTGTCGGCCAAAAATTCTATTCGAGCGCGATCTAAAGCCTTCGTGAAAATATCTGCCAATTGATACTCAGATCGGACAAAGTAAAGCTCGATTACTCCATTTTCCACTTGCTCCTTGATGAAGTGGTAGCGAATGTCGATATGCTTCGACCGGGAGAATTGAACGTTGTTGCAGCATAAGGCAATTGCACTTTTGTTGTCACAGTACATCGGAATCTTGTTGAAACCTAGACCATAGTCGGTTAATTGCGATCTCATCCAAAGAATTTGAGCACAGCAACTGGACATAGCTATGTATTCTGCTTCCGTACTTGAAATTGCAGCGCTTTTCTGCCTTTTCGATGCCCAACTGATTAGTCGATCTCCTAGTAGTTGTAAAGTTCCACTCGTGCTACGCCTGGTATTTTGACAACCCGCGTGATCCGCATCTGCATATGCCATTAGTGCAATAGAAGAGTCCTTCGAATACCAAAGTCCCCGATTAATGGTTCCTTTAAGATATCGAAAGATCCTTTTAACAGTAGCTAAGTGTAACTCAGTAGGCCTAGTTTGATACCTGGCACACATACATATAGCAAACTGAAGATCAGGTCGACTGGCTGTGATATACAGAAGAGTACCGATCATTCCATGATAAAGTGTCGGATCAACGGCAACTCCATGAGGATCTGCATCAAGCTTAGTTCGTTCCACCATTGGAGTATCCACGGGGTCGCAAGATTCCATCTTATACTTCTTAAGCGATTCAAGGGCATACTTGGATTGATTGATAAAGATGCCTCTGGGACTCTGAGATATCTGAAGACCTAAGAAGAATGATACCTTGCCCATCATTGACATCTTAAACTTGGAAGACATGAGTGTCCCAAACTCATCCGATAAGGTTTGGGTCGAGGCTGCAAATATAATATCATCAACATATATTTGTACCATAATCATATCTTTACCTCGTTTCTGAATGAACAGCGTGGGATCCACCTTGCCTTTAGCGAAGCCTTGCGTAATGAGGAATTGTGACAAAAGATCATACCATGCGCGAGGAGCTTGCTTCAACCCATAGAGAGCCTTCTTAAGCTTGTACACATGATTAGGATAATTAGGATTCACAAAACCATCCGGTTGTTGAACATAGACCTCTTCCTTGAGTTCACCATTAAGAAATGTCGTCTTCACATCCATCTGATAGACGACCATATTCATATGGGCTGCATAAGCGAGGAATAGTCTAATAGCTTCCAAACGGGCAACAGGTGCAAAGGATTCCATAAAGTCGATGCCCAATAATTGCTTGTATCCACGAGCTACTAGACGAGCTTTGTTCTTCAATATTCCGCCTAACTCATCGAGTTTCACCTTGTAAACCCATTTCAAAGTGAGTAACTGCACTTGATCCGGGCATGGGACAAGTTCCCAAACATCAAGACGTATGAATTCGTTAAGTTCTTCTTGCATAACTTCTATCCAACAGGATTGAGTAAAAGCTTGTTGCCATGTCTTAGGTTCAACTTCAGTGAGAAAAGCATCAAAGTGACAAAACAATGCACTTTCTTGTAACTGACTTCGTGTGGATACCGGACGATTAGGGTCACCAATAATAGAATCTATAGGATGATCCTTTGTCCACTTGCTGTCATGTTCACGAATCCGTGGATTGGAGTAAACTGTAGTAGGAGCTTCCTCTGAGGTGTACGACCCGGCTTGATTAGGGGCGGGAATTGGTACACCAAAGAATGGAAGTTCACGCATTTGAGCGAATTCCAAATCGTGATCATCATCATCCTCTTCATCATCAATAGGCATGACGTGGGTAGTTGTTACATGTGTTGGTTGAGAATTACTTGTGGATGGTATATCTTGACCAATTGTAGGTGCAGATGTATCTGATTGTGCTTCGGTTGCTGGAGCGACAACTTCGGTTACCGGAGCTATTACTTCAGGTTCTGGAGCAACAATACTTGGAGGAGTAAAGAATTCATCAAAGAACGGTTGAAACAACGTATCCCATTCCTTCCTAGTAGGTGGTGTAAATGATGATGAAGTAGGGTTGTTTGGGACAAGACCAGAACTAATATTACTGGGTCCCATTTCATGAAGTGCGGGTTCAGAGCTGCTTTGCTCAGAAGCCATTGCTGTCAGCTCATCAAAATCAACATTCATAGTTTCGAGGATCTTGCGAGAGTTACGGTTGTAGATTCGGTATGCCTTCTTTGAGGGTGCGTAACCAATGAAAATACCAATATCAGCCTTTGGTTGAAGTTTTCCCAAATTGTCACCATCATTATTTGGATAGCAAAGAGAACCAAATACATGAAGATATGATAAATCTGGTACTTTTCCATGGAGAAGCTCATAAGGTGTTTTACCATGGCGTTTACGAATTAGTGACTGGTTTTGGGTGTACACTGCTGTAGATACTGCTTCTGCACATAAAAACAATGGAGCCTTTGCGTAAATTAACATCGTTCGAGCAGCTTCCATAAGTGTGCGATTTCGCCTTTCAACGACACCGTTTTGTTGTGGAGTGCGTGCAACGGATGTTTCATGAGAAATGCCAACTTCTTCATAATAGTCACGCAAAATTTGATTCACAAATTCGGTTCCATTATCTGTACGAATGCGTCGGACAGTAGTGTTGAGACGCACTTGAATCATCTTGAGAAATCCGATGATGAATTTAGGTGCCTCATTCTTTGCTTTAAGAAATTTCACCCATGTAAACCGAGAGTAATCATCGACAATGACGAGGATGTACTTTTTGCCACTAAGACTTTCAACACGCATTGGCCCACAAAGATCCATATGCAAAAGATAAAGTTTCTCTTGGTTGGTGTCTTCCGTCTTGGGTTTGTAAGATTTCTTAGTGCTTTTCCCCATTGTACACGCGGAACACAAATGATCCTTGTGAAATGAAAGTTTAGGAAGACCACGAACAAGTTCGTTTTTCGCCAAGTGATTAATAGCGTCAAAGTTAAGATGAGATAACCGTCGATGCCATAACCAAGACTTAGTCTTCGATGCTTTGGAGAGAAGACATACGGGAGAAGCGGCCATCATGTCTTGTAGAGACAAAGTATACAAATTATTTCCTCGAGTACCTTTCAATAAATCAACCCCTTCCAAATTACGAATGAAGCAGGTATGCTCTCGAAAAGCAACTTCTAGGTTTGCATCACAAAATTGTCCCACAGAAAATAAGTTGTGACCAAGACCTTCCACGTAATACACTCTTGAAATTATAACATTCCCAATATGATATTCACCATAACCCATTATCTTTGCAATATGATCATTACCAAATCGAACCGTACCAAGAAACTTGCTGACGAAATTTCTGAGCTGAGAGCGATCTCCGGTCATATGCTTGGAGCAACCAGAGTCCAAATACCAGAGAACAATTTGGACCACCTGTTTTCAATAACAACAGTAGACAATGCATTGGAAACTATTGGTTCCGGAGTGTTAGCAGATACAGATATAGAATTATCAGAATTGCTAACATTTTTTAGACCCTTAGATTTCCTGCGTTTTCTAATGTGAGTTTTAGCACTAACAGGTTTTACTGTTCCAACTTTCTTAGTTTTTGGATTATTCGCTGGCACTACAGTGGGAGTAGACCTATTTAAAGGGCACTTGGTTCCTACAGTAGTGTCAGTGTGCCTAATTAAAGGACACGCGTGTGTTTTGGTAGCCTTGGTACTCTTAGTTAAAGGGCACGCTTTCTTCACTTCAGTGGGAGTAATCCTAGTTAAAGGGCACATATTTCCTACTATAGTGAAAGTTCTACCAGTGGGACGCCACATCCAGCCAACTTGGGTTAACACTTTCCCAGTCGGTTTCCATTCTAATCCATTTTTTCGGGCATACATCTCATTCACATGGTCAATAAGGCAAGAATCATGACGACTAGAAAACATACATTCATTGCAATTCCAACATTTCAAATTTGAATTCATAGTAGGCTTAGAACGCTGCACAACCGCAGAGCCTTTAGGTTTAGCTACATGATTCTTTCTATTCAAAACAGAAATAACATTCCTAGGATGGGCTTCTACTTTCTTCTTCACTTGACTACTAGATGGGGGCAAGATCCTATCATTCTTCTTATTTCTCTTAAGCTTAGATCTTTGAGCCTTAGTAGTGGTGCTTACTCCTGTAGAAGGCAACACGGGAATATTAGAAGCTGGTTTTGATTCCGCCTTATCTTTAGTGACCAATGTTTGAGAAGGTTTAGTCCTAGGGCCCTTGTTAAGTGGTGTGACGTCTATTAGGTTCCTTTTGATTGCACTAGAGGACGAAGCTGAGATCGTGGTTGCGTTATCCACAACATTCTTACCTTTTAGAGTACGAAGTGTTTCCTTTAACTCAGCCAAGACCAGATTTTTATCACAAATTTGTTCCCTCAAATCAGATATTTCCACCGACTTTCGATTCAATTGTTCAATCAATGATTGATTCTGTGCAGTGGTATCAACACATGCGGGCTGTACTGAATCGAAGAGTCGTGTATTTTTCTGTTTTAAGTTATCAACTTTGGACAAAATCTTGGAAACTCGATTATCTAGATCAAGTCTAAAATTCTCAGCGGCCTCAAGTACGTTCACACAGTTAAGCTCCTTAGATTTCTCTATTTCTATCGGCAAAGAGTTAGCAACTTTGTCACTTGGCTGACGCTGTTTTGATTGTAAATTCAATCGAAAATTCTTTTCAAAATTTGCATCATCGATATTAACACCTTCGAATGACGTTTCAAAGATTTCTTGAATAAATTGTTGCTTGCATTCAAGCGAAATACAATGTGTTTGAATCTCATCAAAACGTTTTGAAAGCGAAGAATATGAATCTTGGAGCTTTAAAAATTCAGCGTCAGATTCGTGACAAGTACTATCTACCACATTATCCACAGATTCAACATTATGCACAGTAGAATCATTATCAACACATTTATTCACACAGACGGAAACTATATCATGAGACATCACTTGCTTCAGAAGCTGATCATTTTGGCGTGAAACTCGTTCTATTTCAAGTAAACTGTTTTCATAAGCATCATCCATTTCATTGAAAACACGTTTAACTTCTTCTATTTCCAAATAAAAAGCTTGATCAAGATTACTAAGACAAGCTTTAACATTCTTTACAAACGGAATAATTTCGTCTCGGAACGCAGCTCTAGTGTGCTCAAAGTTCCATTCACCTTCCGTTATGGCCGAAGCCGTCGTACGTTCCAAAATGACCTTGTCAAAATCGGCTAAGTGTTGGTGTACCGCATTTAAGTTAACGGGAGACTTACTTACCGGTGGAATTAACTTCGTTAAATCCTTTTTGACAAGTGTAGGAGACGTACTGGGAGGGTTTTCATTTGACAAACTTTGGGGCACAAGAATTGTCAATTCAGCTAATTCCTTTTGTAAGCGAATGCGGGTCTTTTTAGAAAATTGATCTTTGTTATGTTGATCATAATCAATTGTATAGAATTTTGAAAGCATTTTAGAATGAGTTTCATCCGCAAGTGACTGTGTCGCGTCAGAACTACGAACAAAAGGTGCTTCTTTGGATTTGCCAATTATTGTCATATCATAAAGACCGGGAATATATTCCTGAGCTTGTTTTGCATAACCGGGATTAGGTGGTAAATCTTGAAGACGCTTAAGTTCGAATTCTTGAAATGATTTAGTTAAAAGATGAACCTTTTCTGTGGAAGCGTATTGTTTTAAAAGCTGTTGTTCCTTGAATTTAAGAAGTTTGGTAGCATTAATTTCTGATTCAACCTTTTTAGACTCGAGAGTTTCGAAATCCATTTTAAGTTTCTGAAAATCATTGACCACCGACTCTTTTTCTTTTAATTCATTGGAAAGATTAGCTTTTAATGATTCTATTTCTTTCAAGTGTTCAATCTTTTCAAAACGAAATTGGTCAAATTCAGAACATGTTATTTTCTCTGCTTGAGGGCCATTTCAAAAGCTTTGACCTTTTCTTTATGCAACGCAAGCTCAGCAGTTAGGGTGGAATTCGTATCTACGGATTGTCTGAGGGCCATATGCATTTGATCAATAATATGTTTAGGCACCATGACCAAATCATGTTGAGCATAAGATTCCATACCCGTCGTAGCATTTGGTTGAGGTTCACTCAAATGTGTAGGTTTGGGTACCACATCATTTGAATTACTAGTTCCCGAATGCTGTTCGAGGTTGTCATTTTCATGCCCAACTTGATGTTGGTTATCATCAATGTTATTAGATGTGGTTGGTACCTCACTGATGACATCAGAACCGTAGTGAGAGAGATTAGCAACGAGAGCAGCTTGGGCAGAGTGAATGTCATCACAATCCGAATCGTATGCATCAAGATCGTCCGCTTGATAAGCTGCATTAGAAGTGGAAACGACTGCAATGCCTTCAGTATCTGCTGCCCCTGGGTCTGCAAGAAATGCTAACTCCTCTGAATCCAAAATCTTCCCCTTAGACTGAGCATCAACCAAATACATCTTCTCACGAAACCATGCATCATCCCTCCTTCTTTTCGGCTGAGTGCATTCCCTAGCCATATGACCTTGTCCTCGGCAATTGTAGCAAGTCACAACCTTTTTAGGACCACTAGGACTTCCATTTCCATTAGCTTGAGAATTCACAGCTTGATTGTTCCTAGTCCTTGTAGGAGGTCCATATGAATTTTGCCTTCCCTGAATAGGTTGCACCGTCACTTGACCATCTTGAACAGTGGCTTGTTGTCGAGGATTTGAAGAGGTGCGGAGCTGATTGTTTGTTGGTGGAAATCCTCTAGTAGCAACAAGTTTTGACAAGTAAGCAGTGAGATGGTTTAGAACATCAGCTGGCGTATCATTTGGAGTAAAGACCGGTGTTTGGATTGGTGGAAGTTCATTAGAGTAAAAAGCCTGTGCTGGTTGTGCTTCTATTGGAAAATATCCTTGCTGAGGAGTATAGCCCATTGGAGAAGTGTTGGCTTGTGACGGTGATGTCTGATATTGTGGTTGCTGCGGAAAAGATTGTTGATGAACACCTTGTTGATATGCTTGCTGTGGCATCACTAGTGGTGGATAAGATGGTTGTTGTGGTTGCTGATAGTTGTGTGGTGGTGTCTGCTGCAAGTATGATGGTTGCTGATAAGTATAAGCCATGTTTTGTTGAGAAGCATACATTGCAAGTGGATCATGAACTTGAGGTGTAGACAACCGAGCCTCGATCACATGGCATTCGTGTTGTTGAAGAAAAGCTTGAAGTTGATCCACATTGGTGTTATGCAAGTCCTTAGCCAATTTAACATCCGTCACATATTTTTTCCATTCTGAAGGAAGAGTGTTCAAATACTTGGTGTTCAATTGAAAGGTAGGAATTGTCATGCCATAGATATTGAGCTCATTCAACAATAGGGTAAATCTCAGATAGTAATCATTGAGAGTCTCCCCTGGCACATAGGCAAACTTATCAAAAGTATCATAAAGCTTACACTCTCGTTCTTGTTTGGTTAACGAGGTGCCTTGCATTAGAACACGAATTCTATCCCATAACTCTTTGGAAACTTTATGTTTGTTGACGAGTTTGTAGACATCTGGAGGAAGGGCTTGGAGAATGATGTTTGTAGCATACTTATCACATTTATCTTGAATCTTCATATCTCCAGTCAACTCACCCGTTGTGCGAGGACGAGTAGTCGTACCTTCCGTCACTGTACCATAATCTAATGGTCCATTGAGCACCGATGCCCAAATTAGATGTCCATTCTCCTTGTTCAACATATAAACTTCCATTCGGGAAGCCCATTCCTCATACATAGTCTTCACCAACATTGGTGGACGATTATCCGTACCCGAGAGGATGGACTTATCCGTAAGAGATGTGTACTCCATTTCAATAAGTTAAGATTTACAAACGTTGATCGATCAATGAAAGAAAGTAAATGTGTTTGTTGTTGTGAGTTGAAGTCGAGAAACAATGTTAAAATCCCCTAAAATATGTTCTCAATAAACCAAAAATTCCAAGTCAAAATTACACACGAAGTTCGAAATTTTTTTTAAGGAATAATTTTGTTATCGGAATAGTGATCGGAATAGTGATCGGAATGATGATCGGAATGAGTTATCGGAAAACCTAATCGGAATAATTAATCTGAATACCAATCGGAATACCAATCTGAATACCAATCGGAATGCTGTGATCGGAATACCAATCTGAATAATCGGAATACTGTGATCGGAATACCAATCTGAATACCAATCGGAATGCTGTGATCGGAATACCAAATCTGAATACCAATCTGAATACCAATCTGAATACCAATCGGAATACCAATCTGAATACCAATCGGAATGCTGTGATCGGAATACCTAAACCCTATTCCGATTACTCTAATCGGAATGTACTATAAACCCCTTTCCGATGACCAGATCGGAATAATTTCCACTTTTCTCGGACAAAACTCAACCAATTCGTGATTTTAAGCCAAAAAATGATCAAAACACCCAAAAATTTTGTATTTTTAGCCAAAGTAACTATACCAAATCCCTACCACAACTATGTAGAAGATTTGTATCAAGAAAAAACCATCAAAAACACAAAAAAAAATTTGGACGTGTGAAAATGGATCAAAAATGGCGTATGAATCAAGAACACAAATACATGAACAATACAATCATCCCATGGCTCTCTGATACCATTTGTAGGATTGTAAATCTTGCTTATGTTTCTAGAGAGAGAAAGAGATAGAGAGATGGTGGATTTCACACAAAGCTAGAGAGAGAAAGAAATGTTTACTATGTGAAAAATATGAAACCACACCACCCTCTCCATCAAAGGAGAGGGTTTATATACCCAAGCCCTCATCATGGGCTTGGGCTTACATTTTGGGCCGGCCTACACATGTTGTAGGCTAGGCTTGTTCTTGTTTAATAATTAAAGAAAGCTAACTAAACTACGAGCTATTACAAGGACTATCGTTGGAGTGACCGATCCTTCTTAATATGTAAAACGTATTTCCAACATATATATATATATATATATATATATATATATATATATATATATATATATATATATATATATATATATATATATATATATATATATATATATATATATATATATATATATATATATATATATATATATATATATATATATATATATATATATATATATATATATATATATATATATATATATATATATATATATATATATACATATATGTTGACCCAACTTTGTGAGACTAAGATGTTTACCTGTGACTGATATATATTTGACGTGATTCAGACTCCGTAGGCCAAGGTGAGTTCATAGCCTCACTTTTAAAGTTTTGTAAATGTTTCGAAAACCCATGAGGGGGATATATGCTAAAACTGGAATACATGTATTTTTGAACTATATGATTTTACTGAAATATGTTACTATAAGTGTCCAAACTGTTACTTGTTTCCCAAATTTCATGAATCATTTAACACATACGTGTGCGCTAATGGGGTAAATAGATCTATTGGGTTTAACGGATCCTGTTTGTGTTACCTATACATGGGGTAATCGAGCATACTTTATTAGAATTAATGGGTAACCTAGGACAAGTAGGTTACTTGTCATGAGATCCTGTCATGATGGTCACTTCGGTGAATTCCGTTAGTTTTGATATCATGAGCTTTGTGTAATAAGAATTGTATGTTTTATGTGAGCAAATAGCTCGAGGTGGTAGACATGTATTCAAAACTGTTATTATAAACCTAGGCATTCACTCAACCTTTGTGTTGACTTTAAGCATATGTTTCTGGAAACTGTGACTGATAGTATGGAGCAGCACGAGGATGGCATGGAGAGGCACAAGCTTGAAATCATTGATATAGATTTTGGGAACCTCTTATTATAAAACTCTGATTTTGAATAATATATAAAGAAAGTTGATTGAATCACTCTTTTGAGTTGTTTTCTATTATTATGATTTGTGTTCTACGAAGTAATACCCCAAATTGGCTTCCGCTGCTATAAGGTAAAAATGGGGGTGTTACAAATATACTTTAAAGATCTTGAGTACGTAGCTCTTGATGCCAATTGTAGAGGACTAGAAGAGTGGTTGAATAGTTTCTAACGATCAGTTTTAATTACTTTGAAACTTTTTCGTGATTGTTATGGATATAGATTAAGCGTGATTGACAAAGTAATAGAAGTGAAGTAAGAATGATACAAACCACAATGCACAATGATTTATAGTGGTTCGGCCTAGCAAAATCTCACTTATCTTGCCCCTACTTACACTTTCGAGTATCCACTCGAGAGTTCTACTTCACTAGTAAACGAATCTCCTTTACACGGTGGAGAAACCTTCACACTTAATGATAGGTGTGAAAACACCCATCTTTTCTACCACTTAATTACATTAAAACGGGACCTAAACGTATATTTTATGTCGTAAATGGCGGAATTATGCGTGGTTTGTGTTTTTATTGTGTTTCAGGGTCAAAAGGTGAAAAGGGAAGAAAACACGGTCTTTCACGGGCGTTTATTGAAGAAAAAGACAAAAGACGAAGTCAAAAGATCAAGAATGCAAAAAGAACGGAAGTCCAAGGCGTATTCTGAAGATTTATCGAAGAAAATGTCCAAAGACGAAAGTTTAATAAAGCCGAAGAACTCAAGTCTAATTTATGAAGAAATTACAAGACGAGTTCAAAGAAACCCCGAGACGAAGTCTTAAAAGTCGAAGAATTTAAGAAGACTAAAAGACTGAGGACCAAGAAAGAAAGAAAGAAAGAGGAAGCCACCAACCACTCCCCTCTCCTATAAATACCACCCTCACTTGTTGTGAGAGGGTTGGTTAGTTTTAGGATTAGATTAGGAGTAGGGTAATTTCTCTCTCTAGATTTATGCTTTCTCTCTCTAGATTAATTTGTGTTTAAGCTTTTGTTATTGAATCCTTACTTTTTAATTAAGCTTTTCATTTATCATCGTTTTCCTTTCTTGTTTGATTTGTTCTTATTATTCATTGTTCATGTTCTTGAGTTTTTATGATTTTGATCAAGTGGGTTTTGATTGATTTGGTTATGTTTGTTAGTTTTGATGATTTGTTTCGATTGATTATTGTTAGTTGATGCTTATTGGTTGTTTTGGTTTAATCTTTTGTTTGATTCTGATTAATTTAAGGATAGATTGTTGTTACTGTATATCCCTTGTTCTTCGGGTTTGTTGTTTCTGTATTTTATCATTCCCAGGTAACTTCCGGATCAAGAGGGTTCATTCGGAACTTGAAAAGTTCTGAATGAAGCAAGCTTCATCCGGAAGTCAAAAGTTCCGAGTGAAGAAGCTTCATCCGGAAGTCAAAAGTTCCGAGTGAAGTAGCTTCATCCGGAAGTCAAAAGTTCCGAATGAAGCAAGCTTCATCCGGAAGTCAAAAGTTCCGAATGAAGCAAGCTTCATCCGGAAGTCCAAAAGTTCCGAATGAAGCAAGCTTCATCCGGAAGTTTGAAAGTTCCGGATCAAGCCAGTTCATTCGGAAGTTTTAAACTTCTGAATCAAGGTCTGTCAGTCTTTTGTTTGTTTTTCTTTTTAAGTTTTTGTCTTTTATTTTCAAGTTTTATTTTTCCCGCCTTTTTCTTTATTTGAATTTTTATTTGCTTTACTTTTAGTTTAAGTTTTGATTTGCACTATTTACTTTATTTACCTTTTAATTTTCTCGCAATTTACTTTTCGCCAAGATTTTATCTTTCATTGTTTCTTTTTACTATCTTTACTTTATTTCTTTTTTATTTGTTTCAAGTTTTCATTTTAAATTAGTTTTAGACAACGAAAACTCTTTTATTTGATTCACCAAGAACAACTGAGTCGCACAATTAACCAGAGATCAATTCGAAGAGATACCGAGAAAACGAACTTTTAACTAGTAAAATCTCTAATATCACTTAAGCTTACAATCTTTAACGACACCTAAGTTTTTTACAAAGGCACAACAACGCCCTTTACACTATATACTTGTGGTTTACAACACCAACCACACTATTACACAAGTAGGTAGAAGAATGGGTACAACAATGCTGATTGTGTAGGTAAAACTTAACACATTCACACAAAGCGAAGCCTTGAATGATCAAAGCTTAAAGTAGTGTACAAAGATCCAAATCACAAGAGACAAGAGATAAGACAAGAATGAGGTTAGAGAGTTAGATATATGCAGAGAGATTAGAAAGAAAGGTTAGAAGAGGGGTGAGTCTTAAGCTTGGGCAAGACAAGGTATATATAGGCAAAGTGTCAGACACCCACGGAATCCGTAGGCCCCTTTACCCAGGGGTCCACCCAGGTCTCTCGGGTCTAACTTTTTTTGCCTCATAAATGTTTGTCCAAGATCACACATAAACATTGAATTTGTCCTTAGTTGACTTTCATATATCTGATGAAGAGAGATAGATATCCGTTTTTGTCCATTTTGATTATTACACTTAAAAGTATAAAGTGTATAAAACTTTTTATAAAAGTTTAGAACATAAGTTCATGGATTAAAAAGAATTATGTGTTGATTGTAATGCAAACATAAAAATATGTTTGATGTGTTGTCATTAACAAAACGTTAAGTATGATTAAAACGTAAATATCGTTTTAGTGCGATAGTTGCATAACAGTTTCTAATTGGGAAGAGGATATTCGTCTCATTGAACAATTACTTTTTTCGGACATGGATCCTAAACCTCCTCCATAATAAGATACTACTCATGATCCTACTTTCACTGTGCTTTCCATGGAGGATCATATACCTTTTGATGCTATAAAGAAGAAAGACATGGAGGTCATCTTTTGAGTGTTTTACCTCCTATTCTTACACCTCCATTGTCTAATGATGCTTTGGTATATGAGGGAGAATCTTATATGGTTTATATGAGCTTATCCTCTTATATTCCCATGAAGGGAAAGGTTTTTGATCCAAGGATCTACATTTTGGGGAAAATTTAGTACTCATCTACTACATTTAAGAGAGTGATTTCTACTGATATGGGGTTTTCGTATGTGCTCTATATGTTGATCATACCTGCCTTGGAGTTGATTAATTTCAGAGATAGAAACTACGTGTTTTATCCGGGTTTGCTTCATATGTGAGATATTTATATGATTGACAAGCTTGGACACGTTGGTCCGGTCCATTTATCGAGGAAGATATTGTATATCTCATTGTAAATGGTAACGTGTTAAGTTCGAGTTGTATCATGTGAGATGTGCTTTAAGTATAAATCTTATATTCTCCATGATTTCCCCTAAGGACAAATTAATTCGAGGTCAAGTCGAGATAGAGACTCAGGAATAAAATCAAGCATCGAATAACTAGGTTAGACAATCTATAGTAGACTAAGTAGGTTAGGTTTAATAAAAGGGATTTATAGCAGAGTTGAAGTGTAGGGGTGTGCCCTTCTTGTTCTTGTGTTTGTGTGTTTGTTTCAGGGTTGCTCTATCTATCTCTTTGCGGTTCATGATGCATATGAAGGAGGCCCTTGTATCTAGTTCACTTTGATCTTACTATTGTGATTCACAATTTTCTATTAATAATTACTAAAACGAATTCACTTAGTTGTCTCTCCTTATCTTGATTTAAGCAAAGTAATCAATGTCATAAGTGTAGGGGAGTCTATACTTCCACATTCTTAAACATTAAGGACAATGTTTATCTTAAGTGTAAGATAGACTTCTATCGAAGTAACCTTGTCTAGACCATTGTTTTTGTCTTCATTTAAACGGAAAAATTAAAAAATTTGACATTTTTCAAATTTTGACATATTTTGGCCCCAAAAATAAGTTCTTGCTTTTGTGTATATTTTCAAAATTTCAAGTTCTTCAAAAATAAAGGAAAAGGAAAAAAATAATAGAGGATGTGGGTTTGATTTGTTTAGAAGTCTTTGATATATTAGGCCCATTATGAATATTTTGACTAAACCCGCGTTGGCTTATTCAAGCTTACTCTAGCTAGTATTCTTAACCATGTAAATCGCTAATTCAATTTATTAGACTAAGCATTCATTCACGAGTCTCATTATTTGAGATTTTAATTTGTGAAGAATGAGAAATCATAGAGTTGTGAGTAAGTGTAAAGGGCTTTGATGAAGTTTATATGAAGTATTTGTGGCTATTTTACTCCCATAAGATTGTTTCGCCAATAAATTTAAATCCATATATAATCAAGTACATATTTTTCCAGTTTTACCTCTTATTCATTTTTTATTTATCATTTGTAATTAATATGAGTACATGTTGGAGTTTTGAGTTGGCCATGTTTTACATGTCGGGTTTAAATCGTGTTTAATAATTGGCGTGAGAGTTAATTTATTATTATCATTCAGTAAGTCCAAAAGGACAATATTTTGCTCAATAAGTCTAAAAAGACAAAAGTGACGTGTAAGGTTTTTATTGTGTTCCAATATTACCCTACAAGGTTGTAGGAGCATGATATTAACTTTCCAATCTAATATTGCACTACAAGGTTGCGGGATTGAGAAACCAAGGTCGTAATAAAACATTCCAAAAGGATGTAAAAGAGACCAAGGATATAATTTATTGTGTGAAGAAAGATCTAAGTTTGATGTGTAAAAGGTGATCACTTGAAACTTTAATGTGGACTTGTATTGATTATGGGTGGTTCTTTGAGTAATGTAAAATCGGCTAACTATTGATTAAAATCGTCCTTTCTTATTTTTGAACTTAAATAAATATCAAAATAAAGATAAATTTGCCCAAAAGCAAATTTCCTCAATAAAAAAGTCTAGAAATAAGTATGGGACTAAGTAGTTAAACACAAATAATTCTTATGGATGAGTCAAAGCACTTTTACTTATGAATGACAATAATCTTATTTTTAAGCTTGGTACGGGGAAAGTGAAACTTGAGGGTGATAGATATGCATGGTATCAAAAGACATAATCTAAGTCATTGATTTCTTTACAAGTTTCTTTGATAAATTTTTTTTAAGTGTGAATAAATAACTAAAGTTTAGGATTATATAGCAAGTAAAAGAAAACTTTCAAAAATAGATGATAGTGTAGAATAGTATAGAAAATCATAAAATATCCAAGATGGATTAATTATGAGAAAAATTTCAATTAGAGCTTTGAAATGTATCATTGCATGAGGACATGGCAATGGTCTAGTGGTGGGAAATTTGATAAGTGTGAAAACA
Organism: Glebionis coronaria; assembly: GCA_025667525.1. Taxonomy (NCBI): domain Eukaryota; kingdom Viridiplantae; phylum Streptophyta; class Magnoliopsida; order Asterales; family Asteraceae; genus Glebionis; species Glebionis coronaria. The sequence continues at coordinate 608,528 of JANFOE010000251.1, read as the reverse complement.
ATCATGGTTAATAACCCAAAATTACCTAAAACACAACCAAATATATCAGTTTATGCTTTAAAATATCAAAATTACGCGTGGTTTGTGTATTTGAGCTTGTGCAAGCAAAACAGATACGATTGAAGCAAATACGGGCTTTCACAGATAAAATCTGAAGAAAACTAAAGAAAATAAGATACAAGGATGGAGAAGGCACAATTTTAAGAGTTGAGGGACTAATGTTGCCAATGTTTAAAAGTTCATGTGCTTTAAATGCCAAAGTTTAAAAGATCAAAGGCTCAAGTTATACATTTCCAAAGTATATATCAAAGGGACTTAAGCTGCCATTCTTCAAAGTAAACGACAAGGGGCTGATTTGTAACTCTTAAAACTATATAACAAGGACTGAAACTGACAACAACTTGAAAGTGCAAGAAAAGGGCTAATAGTGGTATGTGCTGAAAGTTATAAGTTGCTATGCCAAATGGACTACCCATAAGGCAAGAAAAGAAGAACTTGGATCACCACGTTGGACAGATCTCACCATACATTTTAGATAAAGAATGGATAGTCTAGATGATGATCCTCACCATACATTTTATTTACGTTTTTGTCACATTTTGTACGTTTTCATCCGTTTTCTACGTTTTCTTATGTTTTTTATGTTTCCGTCAGAAGAAAACGGATGAAAACGTTAAAACCACGAGAAATACCTAAAAATAACCCCCGAGAACGTATAAAAGTAAAAATGGTAAAAACATAAAAATAACAGACAAAAACGTAAAAAACTGACGAACGTAGGGTGAGCATTTTGGACCGTCGACCGAACTTCGATCCGGGGTTTTGGATCATGTCAGTCCTTGATCCGGTCGGTCTGGTGCGGCCTGGTTTGATCTTACCAATAACTCATCGATTATACATAATGAGACGGATCAGGCTGAAGATGGGGCCGGACCATTTTGGTCTGGGGGTTTTGGACCAATTCAGCGAAAACTCAAAATAACTGACGAAAACGGAAAAAAACGGATGAAAACGTGAAAAAGAGTAAATTACACAGTTCGTCCTTATGGGTTGCGTTGACCGACGTCGTTCGTCCCTTGACCAAAAAAGTTGCATCGTTCAGCCTTAACTTTGAAACTTTTTTCGCCGTTTGTCCCTCGCTTTAACTGACCCTAAAAATGAGTGTTAAGTCATTTTGCCACAGGGGCAAAGTCGTCCATTGACTCATATTGTCCTTTCTCTTTCTTTCTTCTTCATCATCCTCATCTTCATCTTCTTCACGCATTAACATCACCTCACACTTTAGTTCATCTTATGAAAATCAACATCATTCAATGCTAAATGTAAATCTGGCCAACATGATCATATCCCACCTTATTAAACCAAGCTGAATCCTCTGCGCACACAATCAATTATATGCATGCCATGATTGCGTCATTTCAATATTTCTTAGCAGCAGTCCAATTATTTGCCTTATCATTGGGGACTAATGCGTGGACCACAAAATCAATACCTAATTTTGAAGGCGTTTGATACAACAATACATTTAAAATAATCAGTGTGCAGCATATGATTACAATATCATACTAGCGATACATATAATCCATATATTACTGAACAAAGCTATTTTCAAAATACCATTAAAGCATTTAAAAGACTTTTGGCATTCGGGTGGTTTTATTTATGGTTTTGCCTTGTATATATATAATATTAGACAAAGATTGATAATAATCACATTAATGCTACAATTATGCATAGAAAATCATTCAAAAAAATGATCAAACTACCTACGTCTATAAACAAAACCATTGCCAATATACATAAGTTAATTTACGAAAAGTAAAAAAGGCATACTGCATATGAAAATAGAGAAAAATATTAAATGACCCAATAATATATTACTATATTAAATTTACCACTAACCCCCACTTCACTTTAATTTCTCACTTCTTCAGAAAACCTATCTTCACCGGTAGACCTTTCTTCTTCATTTTTCCGGTTGAAGAGAACATCATAACTGCCAGAAAATTGATTCTAATTGTTGGCAAGGTGAGAGCGACGAGGGCAATTTGGTTTGTAAGTGAGGGCACTCGAATTTTTACCCACTAACTTAACTATTTTTCCTATATATTTTGTGTATCCGCAAAAATTTGGTTGTGGGCGACGCCCCCACTACTATCGTTGTGGCTCTGCCCCTGGTTGGTGGTGATAGACTAGTAGACGGCGTCTCAGTGGTCGGAGGTCGATGGTATGATAGTGCTGAAAATAATGGTGCAGTTGGGAAAGAGATAAATGAAAATAAAGTGTTTATATTCATCTAGATCTAAAATTGTGTGATGTGTACTTTGTTTTTATTGATAGTGGGTGTGAAGATTTGTTTTATTTTATTTATTTATGATTTAGTGAAAAGACGAGTTTTTGTGGGCTCAATTAAAACGAGGAACGAACGACGGAAAATGTTTCAAAGTTAAGGCTGAACAACACAACTTTTTCTGTCAAAGGAAAAACAACGTCGGTCAACGCAAACCATAAAGCGTGCATCATTTGCTGAACAACGCCCGTTTAACCATTGCCCCAACCCGCACAACCTGCCGATATCTAGTTTTGGGTGATAAAGTAAAGTAAAAGCGTGGAATCCTCCTGGGATAGGTTGGGAAAGGAAAGCCAGCCATACATAGAGAAAGTAGGACAAGTAGTGGCAAATAAGAAAGACACGTAAGTGATAGTTGAGCTATAAAAGATAAAAAGGTTTGGATTTTAGATTATCCTCCGCCACAATTTCAGATAAGAAGAATAAGAAGACTCCCTGAAATCAAAATCCAATTGATGAAGAAGAAGTTGGAAATTGAAATCTAAGAAGATGGTGGTTGTTTTCGTGTCTCCGACGTCGAGATTGTCTTGGATTAAAATGTTTTCTTCTTTGCCACGTCCTCGTTACCATTCTTTTATTTCTTCTCTTCCATCTTCACAACAACAACAACAACAACAACTACGCTTTACTAATAATTTAAGGTTTTTTCTCATCTTTTACTTTTCATTTCTCATCTTTTATGCTTTTACATTATATGCTTTACCTTCTACCTTCATCAGGCAGGTGCCTACTACATTAGTAGTAACTATTCTCCGTTTAATCGATAACTAGATTGTCTTCCGCCCCTAGATTGTTTTAAGAATAAAGCTTATGTGAATCATGGCCTTATTCTATCTTAGAAAAAGAACCAAGAATTACCTCCTCAACAGGAACTGTAGATGATCTTACCAACATTTCGAATTGTGAGTTAGAACAAAACTTACGGTAGCTTATATGGTTCATTTCAACGCAAGCTTTTGCTCAACAACATATTTTTAACAAGTGTCATTAGCAGGACTAACTTGAATTAGCTTGGTCAATCATTTTGTATGCAAAAGGAACCCTGCAATAGCAATAAAATAAGGCACCCTGCAAAGCTTAATAAGCTCTTGTCAGATAGTTCAATATTCTTTACCAAAAAAAAAAAAAAAAAAAAAACTCAATATTATATTTCTTAGCATCTTAAGTTAACGTGCTTAGGGTGATCAGACATATATGGAATCTTATTTTAGTATGTAACTGTTGAATTGATGTTATAATAAATAGTGAGGTGAATGTTTGACTTCTTAAAAATTCATCATTGTTAGTCAAGTTTTTTCCTTTATCCATGAGATAATAGTTTCAAATCTGTTATAAGTAATATATGACTGGAACAATGAACCTAATCATTAAAGGCGTAGCACTATGAAAATAATACTAAAAGTTCTGGCCCTTTCATGTTATCACAGTTGAATAATATATATACTTCTCTTAAATGATCTGCTTAATTGTTGATTTACCCGTTTAGATGGCTAGAAGGTTCCTGTCCCTGTAATCTATGTTTTCTACGACTACATCTTTTGTCAGGACCAGTGGAGTCATTTGAATAATTTAGAAACACTTGTTGCTACTAATAAAAAGCATCTGTTGCGTCGTAAAATAGTTAGACTGGTGAATTGCACTTCTTGCATTGTTAACTTCATTATCACTTGTGCAGGCTGCAAAATATTTATACAAGATGCTCTTTGGCAAATACTGAAGTATTTAATAATACAGTCACAGAAGAACTTCATCATGCTACTTCAGCGGAAGCATCAAGTTGTGCAGTCCCCATTTCATCAAGTTGTGCAGTCCCCATTGTTCATCTAAATTCTGACATCCATGATACTGAATCATCCAACTTACTGGTGGAAGGCACATTTGTAGACATGATTTTGACGACATTGCCTGTACATCAACTAAACTATTTTCTCGCTTTTCTTATCCAGTTTCCAAAATAATTTATAAATTTCAGTGCTCACTTATTTCTTCAGATTCTGTCAGAGGAGGAGCAGAATGCCATCGCTGCAATGCCTGCTCACCCAGCAGGGCTATATGGTAAGTCAACCCCTGGTGCTGGCTGAATCATTTGGCTATTCGTCTATTCATGAATTGATTCACATGGGCATGTCGAAGGTTAATTGTTCTTCAGGTCTGCTACTAAGTTTCGTCCTTGGCCTAACTTAGTGAGTGTACACATAAGAATAGTTATTTTTAAGTGCACATATTTTCACTTTTGGATTACTTTGCCACCTTCTATTTTTCTTCGTGTTATTATAGTAGTAGCCAAATATGACTGTTGATGGGCCGGCATTTTGATAAAATCGGGATGGCAAAGATGTACAGTTACCTAATTATTTGTTTGTTTATGAATTTGAGCTTTTTTTTTCTTTATATGTGTTCTTATGTTTAGAGAAGGATTCGTACCTAGAACGTCAAAGTTCCTAGACTATTTATCATGTTAAAAAAACTGTCAGGTTGATCGAAAATTTCTAAATACTGTAATCTACTGACCCGGTGACCCAGTGCAGTAACGTACATATATTATATAATATCATAACTATAATGATATATCATTTTCAGCATTATATGCTAGTTGCCTAGCTGGTAACATGGTGGAACAACTTTGGAATTTTGCTTGGCCAGCTGCTATTGCGTTGCTTCATCCAAGCCTTCTTCCAGTTGCCGTCATGGGTTTCTGCACCAAGGTTTCTACAACTCACTGCATCTTAATGGCTTTTTATGTTAGTGCCAGGTGACAAAGACCGTCAAACTTATCTTTTATTTTCTTCTTGGACAGGTTGCTGTAATTGCTGGAGGACCGTTAGTTGGCAAGCTTATGGATCTTTTTCCACGAGTTCCTGCATATAATTTTTTGACTACCGTCCAGGTAATATCATTAATGAACATATCTAGTAGAGGTGGCAAATTGAATTGATTGGCTGGGTTGAATAACTGGTCAAAAGTTATAACTTTTTTTGGTGTGGGATTAAATTTTGATTCTATATATTATATCAATAAAAATCTTGTCTTTATCCTTTTGGATAGTGATGTAGGAGGTTTGATGCAATAGACATACCATTTTGGAGACTTTCGACCCATTTGGCTCGTTCTCTTTTTTATCTAAGCTCTATGATGTTACCCTTTCCCTCTAAATCATGACCAGAATCAACCCATTGGGGGTTGAATGGGTAAATTTTTTTTGTCTGTTATCTACTACTATTTATAAAAACAAAATTAAACATGTTTGGCTGTTTATGTATCAGGCATCTGCTCAACTATTATCAGCTGGGATGATAATTCAAGCACATATGACACGCGCCTCGCTTGAAACATCTGTACTCATGCGTCCTTGGTTTATCATATTAGTATTAGCAGGGGCTGTTGAGAGGCTATCTGGACTTGCTCTGGGAGTGGCAGTGGAACGTGATTGGGTTATTCTGGTATATGTGTGCTGCACATCCTTTTCTTATTTTTCTTCTTTTTATGGTTGTCATATATTTAGGAGTGTTTGGCTGTGGTTTTAGAAATTAAACTAAAACAGTTGTAATAAGAGGCACAGTAGAATATAATGTTTGGATATTGTTATGTTGTTTAAAGCCGTATTAATAACCTAAATGTTCGGATCAAATGTAAAATTTAGTTGCTAGGTAATGATTTAAAAAGTTACATTATCCTGAAAAAGTAGTTGGGATATGTGAAATGAGATAAGTAAGTTTATCTTATTCTTAGTAATCCTGTTCTTTGCAACTGATATGAAACTGAATAAATGATTATCACAAAATTAAATTTGTGTTCTCTAAATAATTAGAAGATCAGAAGCAGAATCTGTTTTCCAAAATTTGAAATTGATTATCAGATAGTCATAAAAGAACACAGATGTAAACACCTTGTTAAATGCAATTACTTTCCAACTTGGGACATCAATTTCTCTTTTGTAACGCTTAAAATTCTAGAGCAAATGCAGGCCTTGACGCCATTGTTTAATGTAAGTGTTTTTTATTAAGTTGGCAGGAACGAACCGGCCGATTGCTCTTGCTCAAGCAAATGCTATTCTGAGTCGTATTGATCTCCTGTGTGAGGTGATTTTGAAGTACCTTTATTTTCCTTCTCGTAAGAAAGAAGATATAGTCAAACTTTCATATCAAACTTCGTACTTTGGATTTGCATGATTGATGTACATTTTTGTTAAGAAATTGACTTGAACTTTGTATTAAATTACTGATCTATGTTTAACGAAATTTAGTTGATTGTTATCCATGATATAAGTTTTTTGTTTTAAACCTGATGGATATATATATGCAGATTGCTGGTGCGTCACTGTTTGGCATTCTTTTATCTAAGTATGAAACGGTAACATGCTTGAAGCTTGCTGCTGCGTTGATGATGTGGGCATTGCCTGTTGTGGTAATAAATTTGTAGTTTTTTATGTTTATAGCTACATATGCAAAACTTCTATGGGGATAATGAGGCTTCTTTTATTATATATTAGATTGGTCTCACGTGGCTGACCAACAAGCTTTCCTCTGGTGTTCTTGATCGTGCTAAATGTTCACAAACATGCTGCAAAACTTCCTCGAGGGAACCTCTGCCACATGCCGATAATTTAGGTAAATATATAACTAATAGCTATCTTTATTTCTCGTTTGTGTTTCTTCACGAAGCTTGTTCTTCTTGTGATCAGTGGATATCAGTATGGCTGCAATTAAACATGGATGGGATGAATACATGCAGCAGCCTGTTCTTCCCGCTAGCCTGGCTTATGTACTTCTTTGTTTCAATGTTGTTTTGGCCCCAGGTGGTCTAATGACAGCGTTCCTGACACAGCATGGTATGATTATTTCACGCGTTCTTTCCGAATTGACTCATTCATGAGTAAATGGGTCTAAATTATGTCAACCATAGCAAGCCTTATATATATTGCTCATAGGTGTATGACGGTTTTAGGTTGCTTATATGTTTTGTCATTAATTTCAGGTTTAAGCCCGTCTCTAGTTGGAGGTTTTAGCTGCTTATGTGCTTTTATGGGTGTTGGAGCAACATTTATGTCTGCTCAAATGGTCAAGAAACTTGGAATTTTGAAGGCTGGCGCAGCTGGACTCATATTGCAAGCTTCACTTCTTACGATGGCAGTTGCTGTATACTGGAGTGGAGCTCTTTCAAGGCAGACTTCCCTTCTATTCTTTCTTGGTTTTATTGTAAGTCATCTTCTTCTTTAGTATAATTTGTTTGTCATTTAATGGTGAAAGTATATAAGGCAAAATGGATGGGCCAGACAGGGTTACCAGTCCAAATGGATTGGGTTGACTTGCCAAGATATTATCTTTCACTTTGTTATTACTTCTCTATGATTAATATATAAAATTTAATTACATAATTTGTTAATGCTCTTGAACAAAGCAATTTAGGAGCTTTCTAAACATCTTATTATACTTTGGGAGACTGCTGACATGTCTATCAATTGAAAATTGCCCAAATTTCCCAATTTTATACTAATAGGTGAAATTGCTGCTTACAATGAGTAATCTTTTTCAGATGGGTAAAATGCAAGAAAAGGCAATGTGCTACATATATGCTATATTTTTTAACCTTTTAATGCGGCACGCTTTGCCATTTCTTACTGAACTTTATTTGCGTAAAATGGTAGTACTCCGTAATACATAGGAGGAATGTCGCATTACATGGTTATAGTTAGCAAATTCTTATAACAAATGGTAATATGTTGACGATTAAAACAGAAATGTTTCAGGAAAAAGTGGTTTTTTTACTTTGCATATTCTTGAACTGGCCCTTTTCATCTAAGGGCTATCACTGGATGTAACATTGCATTTAAAATAGACTAAGGGGCTGTTTGATAAAAAGATATGATTTAGCGCCGAATGAATCAAAGGTGCTGAGCAATTCAAAGATTCTGAATGAATTAGTTTCTGAACGAAAAAGAACGTTTGACAATTTTCCTGAATAAACAATCTGAATAATTGATATTATTATTATTTTTTCTCATACTATTTTGTGTAAATAAAAATTTGATTCCTTGATATTAATAAAGATCATTTATTATGTAAAATAAAAGAATAAAATGTGTTTCATGACATTATATAAATTGCATGATATTTCAATAAGTTAAAAATGATTAGCTTTATAATATTCAATAAACTTTTTCTCCATATAAACATGCCAAGTACAAGTTTTATTGTTGGTGTAACAGTTAAAAAGAAAGTACTACGTAAACAATGATTAAAACATAAAAAAAACAAAGAATGAAATAGAGAATGGTGGGACCACTGAATGGTTTTGCATCATTTTTTCACTAATACATATGTTGATATATGAATTTGGCTATTAGTCAAGTACTAAGTCTGTTATTTACCTTTCCCAAAAAAGTGTCGAAATTGTAAGATTCTTGTTGATCACAATAATGGTTGCAATGATTTGTAACTGCATTATTAGCCTTTGAGATGAAGCTGCATTTACACTTTAATATTTATCTTTTCACCCAAAATTTTGTATTAACAAGAAACTAATGAATAGAGATTTTTCTATAAAGGTATTATCAAGGTTGGGACACATGTCATACGAGATGGTTGGAGCACAGATCTTACAAACTGGAATCCCACATTCCAAAGCAAATCTTATTGGGGCAACAGAGGTTTCCATTGCCAGTTTAGCGGAATCAATAATATTGGGCGTTGTTATAGTCGCAAATGACATTTCACATTTTGGATTTTTTGCGACACTTTCCCTTCTGTCGGTAGTGGCGGCAGCATGGTTATTCTGCAAGTGGTTAGCCAATCCTACAGATGTACAAAGAAGTCTTTTCTCGTTTTGACCCAATATTCTTTACTCCATTGTAAGTAGTATCTCCATTGGGTATTTCTAATTTTAGCTCACATACACAAATCAGTTTTAGTTATCAGGTTCTTAAAGTAAAAATAAAAGGGATGTGCTACGATGAATCAACTGCTTCCATTTTGAGTATTGGTGGCTCTTGTTTTGGACATTTAGAATTGGCCACACCAAGAGAATTTGCAGTTCTTGAGGGCACTTCGTACAATCTTGCAGTACAAAATTTTCTAATCACTATCTAAATCCACCATCACTTGTTTATATAACAAAGTTTAATTCATCTTTTTTTCTTCATCTGGTCTATCCTAAGGCAAATATAAAATTTTATATGTGTTTATACAAGTACATCTAACAACAATAAACCACTAGTGTAATACCCGTGCGTTGCACGGGTCACCAATAAAAAAGATTTTTTTATTTACGATAACTTGATAGTCAATCTATTTCTTATTTACGATAACTTAATAGTCGATCTACCAACGACATATATTAATTATGGGAAGTGATTTGTACACTTCTCAAATTTATTAGAACAATAACAAAATAGTGTTTTTTTGACATTTATACCTTTATAAAAGTAAACATAATTAGAAGAGATCTCAGGGCATGTGTGTCAAGGCACACTAATTTTAAATGTGCCAATCAATTTGAAGAATGTACAAATCACTAAAATATTAATAGAATGATGATGTTTTAAGAAAATAAACATATAACATGAAGTTCAAAGTAAAACATTGATAATTGAAGTCCAAAATAACTTTCTTAAGACCATAAGTTGATCACAAAGTTAAGAGTGACAATACACTAACTCTATTTTACTTTTTTTTTGAACGGTACCTCAATCTTACTAAAATTCGACCCCCGAGTTATACAATCCATAACGGGCAAGCCCCGGGACCCGAACCACTAGGGGAAACCTCTAAACTCACGGCTTCACACTAAGGAGGAAAATCATGAATTTTTTTGTCTTTTGCAAGACTTGAACCCATAACCAAATCCCCCTTCCCAAACTCCAGGAGAAACCCAGGTGGCCAACTCTTACACTCTGTTCTCAAGTTTTTTTTTAAAAGAATGGAAAGGGATGGGAAAGGAAATCACAAAATTTTTGTGTTCTCAAGTTTTTTTAGGAATGAATGATAGAGGACGGGAAGGGGAAGGGAAGGGAAGAGATGGATTTTTCTTTGTAATGTTGATCCGTCCAATTTTGGGATGATCAAGAAGGAAAACATGTTATCAAAATATGGGTTTTTGTTAAATTACATTTATATCCTCCTTTTTATATACACTTCATCATTTAGCTTTTACATACTGCGTGATAGCATATCATTTTTTAGATACCAACTGGTAAGTCCGGTCGCATTTGTTTATTATCATTGTTCGTCATATGCTCATCAACCTGAATTTGTTTTGACTATCCTACTTAAGCTTTCTTGATCTTTTTATTATCATCCAATGAACGATTTTGCTGTCATCACAAGAAGTACATGTTTTTTATTATATAAACTAATCGACTAACATCAGTATGCATCCAATCATGTTTATAAAAGATATATAAAGTATCCAATTAATTATAGACAAAGCACAATGAATTTTCGTCTTATTGTAAATCAATATATAAGTATCTGATATCGAGTAAGGTAAGTGTTTGTGTTTGTGTGTCACTACAGAATGTATAGTTTACGTTGGAAGGTTTCTTGATTATTGGGCCTATTTTAGTTGCACCAGAGAATACATTTTACGGTTGTCAAAAGGTTTCATGATTATCGCAACCTATTTTTAGTTGCGGCACATGGCCATCAAAATTTATAAGACGGCCCATGCGAGAGATATATAAGATTTAATAGTTTATTCAAGCTCAACAACGATCGTGCACTGTTATTTTAGTTGAGCCACTCTTATGAATGTTAAGATCATAGTATATGAATGCTAAGATCATAGTAAAGTTGATGTTATTAACTTTGGTTTGATTATTGTTCATGTAGTCAAATTGTCGTAAGAGTAGTAAAAAAGAGTAAAGCAAGGTGGATATATTGTTTTAGCCACTGTTCTCATTTGCTTCTCATGCTTATTAGTTGAGTTATGTAGGCTACAAAAAGGTACTATAAGAAACAAAAAACATAAAGTTAGTTGCTTTTATTTCCTCAATTTGTAGGCAACCCATGTCACTCTAGGCATAGGCAAACTGTGATGCATAATACTACAAGGAGCTATTCATCAGCTAAAAATTAGTTGGTCTCTCAAATTAAGCATTACCTTAAATGAGTCAACTATAGCACCAAACTTAGCCAAAGTGCTCACCGGACTGGCCCGAACAATTGCGTTCTCAAGAATGATGCAGTTACATATATAGCGAATGAATTTGGTGGGATGTGATGTTTTTAGTCCATCAATACCAATAAAATGAAGAATCTAGTCATAGAAAATGGGGTAACTTAGTAATTATATTTGGTTTATTTTATGTTCCTCCCAACTAAAAAAATAAACTCGAGAATATGAATTAATGCACATGTTCCCTTTCTAATATGATCCCTTCCTCTCCCCTTCCAGTCCTCTCCCTTTCTATCCTTTTAAAAAAGAACTCGAGAACAGAGCGTTAAAGAAAACCTCAAGAACCTCAAGACTCTATTCCACTCTTTATATATTGAATTGGCACTAAAATTAGAAGTCAAAAGTTTAACACAAAAATTTAAAAGTTTGTTGGGATATGTTATCACCGGAAATTAGGGGCAAAAGTTGTTGATAAGTACAAAGTATTTTTATTTTATCCCATGTTGATACGTACAAAGTAGCATTAGTTAAATAAGTATATGTACTTATCCTTAATTACTCATGTGATTAGTAGAATTACATGAAGTTTTGTTGTATAAGGCTGTGTTTGGTAACAGCTTTTTTAAGAGCGTTTTTACCAATTAGCATTAGCGTTTAGCATAATTGTTAAAAAACTTTATTTGGTAAGAGCAATGAGCATTAACATTTCTCATAAAAATGCTCTTTTTTCATATGCTCTTTCAAAGAGAATTTTTAGATAAGAATTATTAATGAAGAGTTTTAGACTTAGTAAATTACTTAAATACCCTCATTAATATAACACATTTAATTTTAAAGAGTATCCTATTTATATAATTATGTCCTTTTATGTCTTTTCACATATTTAAATTACAACAACTGCTAATCTACCAAACACTTTTATAAATTATATGCTATTGCTAACTGCTACTGCTACTGCTAACTGCTACTGCTTACTGCTATTAGTATCTATTACTGCTCCCGCTAACTGCTACTGCTAATTGCTAATGTAACCAAACACACTAGAGGTCTAATAGGATAACAACCATTGTTTAAAAATAAGATATATTATATTTGAAATTAGTACAACCTCGAGCATTTGATTAAATAAGATATACTATATTTGGGTTAATGTGTTTCTAGTATATGTTATCTAGTTCATGAAATATAAACCATCAAAATACATGAAGTATTAGCTCTTTCAATGTCCAAAATGAGTCATCATGTGCAAGAAAATTTAACATTTAGTGAATTGATTTTTTTTTGTTAACTTTTGAACCACATGTACTTAGTTGCATGACTCAATATCATCCAATAAATTCTTTGTTTTAGTCATTCCTCATGAAAGCTGGTGAAGATCATCACCAAGAGCCAAAGACCTATTTTTTTTGGTTGAAAACATCCACCATTACTGTAAAACCCGTTTTAAAATACCCAAGATCGTTAAATGCATAAAAATACGGACAAATTAAAACTTTATGATTTATTAATGTACGACACGAATCACGAACATTTAATATAAATATTACGTATATTAATTAATTATTACAAGTATTACGTATGTTATTATTAATCATTAACTCACAATAAGTATTTACGTATAATACTTAAAAAAATGTAACAAAAATTAAAACACGAGCACGAGAATTAAAACACGAACCTACACGATAACTATTAAAATACAGAAATCAAAAACGAAACATACATGTAATAGGGGAGTGTTTGGAAGACAACATAAGGAAAAGACCAAGGGCTTTGGCCCGACCCATTTAACCAAGTAAACAAACACAAAAGTTATTCCGGGAAATCACTTTACTATTTTTACAAAAACTTCTCAAAACCCTAATCTCTCCTCCTCTTTCTTGCTGCCGACATCCACAAGAAAAACAGGGATTAGAAGCTAGAAAATATTGATTTGATTCGGGTAGTTTGATTGTGTTCTTAACCATGATTTATTATACGTTAAGGTAACCCTAAAACTTAATCTTTTGATTTTCTTTTCTTTTATTTGAATCAATTAATTATATGTTCATGACCACATGTAAGTTTCTGATTTAAAACAGGAAATTAAATCAATATTTTTCGGGTTTTAGTGCGGTTTTCATGGGAACCGAGACCTCAAAGGGGTCTCGGTGGTGGGTTTTGGTAAACAGCCGAACCCCTTAAAGGGGCAGTGGCTAGTTGATTGCTGCCAGCCGCAAGCACCAACACCCCCTATGGGGCTGTTTGGTTAAAAACATTGGGAACCGAGAGCAGGTGTGCACTCGGTGGGTAGTCTGTACGCAGTAGGGGAACACAAGACACGACAGTGGGAACCCTGGCTAGGCCATTGGGTACTATTGGTGCTCAACAGTGGCACCGACAAGGCAGTCGATGGCTGCTGGTGGTCGAACAGAAACCACAGCCGAAAGGCTGTGGTGTAGTGTGGGTTAGATTAATTAATTAATATCAAGACGTATGATATAATTTTACAATATAATTATCATGATTAATAAAGCATGGCACTTTTATAAACATTAGGTTATAATAATTATTAATATAGTTATTCATGTACATTTAGTTAATTAAGAAGACTTAGCTTAATTAATTTATATTCATTTTAACCAAGGTTTAACTAAATTAATAACATGATTTAATTTAACTATATAATAAATCATTTAAGGTAAAGTTTAATTATTATAATCATGTAATATTATTAATTAATAATTACTTATGATATCATGTATTATTATTAATTAATAATCATATGTTAAGACTAAGTATTAATTATTATTAAACTTTACTATATATTTATCATGATATATAATATGTTTATTAAAATTATAGTCTATATCATTTTACTTATTTAATAAGCTTATTATTAATTATGAAAACATGTTAAATACGAAAATATAATACTTATGGAAATACACTATTTATGGAAACATGCTATTTATGGAAACATACTAAATATGAAAACTTTCTATTTTTGGAAACTTACTATATATGAAAACCTGCTATTTTTAGAAAGTTACTCTATATAGAAACCTGCTATATTTAGAAAGTTACTTAATAGGTTATAACAAGTACTATAACACTTAAAACATGAAATACACCAATCAATAACACTTGAAACACTAAGAATCACATGATAAAACAAGAACAAGTAAAACAAGTTAAGAACACGTCAAATAAACTAATAACCAGTAAGTATATGTTAAACAGACAACTCATTCATGTCTCTTTTATTATGTAGCACTGGTGAAGTCGGAGTAGATCTTCCGCTTTCATCTTCATTTTCATTACTGGACATAAGGTACGGATTTCCGTCCTTCAGTAAGGACACTCTCTTCCTATATTAGGATTTCCCCGTTTGTAGCCATCTATTTTCCCCAGTAGTTTACTTAAACTAAACAGTAATTATATGATTAATATTTTAGATTGCCTGAGCTATATACATGCATGCCAGTTCCACCTAGTTATGGAGGTACCATAACACTGAAGGCACCGGTGTTATGACTCTTCCGCGGTGAGAGTGATTGCTCGCGGCGTCCCTTTCAGTTATTTGGACTATTTTATTATTATCATGTGAGGCGAATGGGTGCATCCTAGGACAAATTTAGCAAGATTACATGGTAACTACGCTGTGTGCCTTGCATCCGTTACATGGAGCTGATCCCTCCAACCCAAACTATTATAATTAGAGGTAACCCCTCTAATTGCATGATAAGGTCACCCCTCTATGTATTCATGCACGGTGATACCTCATGACTTATATGAGATCTTGGGCATATTTAAAATACAGTTTTTATGATATAAACATGTCTTTTCAGAATATAAACCAGTCTATAAAACATACACCAGGTTTTTTAGGACTTACATTATTTCGCTGCACTATCATTTCATTCTTTCATTTCATACTTTGCTTATGTTTATGCTATTCATTTCATTGTCATATATCTGTTCACTGAGCGTATTACTCAGCCATATGTTTTCCTTCCATGACCCAAACGGCAGGTACCCAAGGACAGACTCGAGCATGGAGAGGACGTGCATAGGATGGGAGCTGCCTTATACTTCCTTTCCTTTGCACTTCATTTACTTTATGCATCTTTTGAGTTTATGTTTGGGGGCCGATGTTTGATTCTGGATTTCCTTATTGTCATTTATGTTTTAGGACATTTACCTTGCATGTTTTGATAACACGCCATAATTATCATGTAACGGTCCATTTATCAAAGTGGGGTGTTACAATTATGGTATCAGAGCCCAAGGTTTTCACCTGTAGGCTCTTAAAATCGACCTGTGACTAGTGGGTAGTCACCAACTTCTTCCTAAACTGACAGTTGATTTTCATTTATTCATTTCATGTATCATTGTTTCTGTTAAGTTTTTGACTAAGTAATGGTTGGGACAGGACTGGCAATATTTAGTCGCATGTGCTTTTCATTCGAATTTTGTTTTATGAACCGACCCATAGGCGTTCACTCTTGCTCGTGTCAAATTTCATGTTTCTCATTCGAATTTTGTTTTGTGAACCGACCCATATGCGCTCACCCTTGCTCATGTCAGATTTCGTTGGCTATGCCTTCATAAACTACTCCATGCATTTCTTATGTTTATCTTACGTCTCTAACAGATTAATCATTTTATTTTGTTCCTCTATTAAACTGTCAGATGGCGGTATAATAGCCCAAATTTCATTGAAGTTTTGACTTGGACCCCAGCCATCCATATTTAGTCCCATGTTGTTAAACTCTATCCATGATATTTTTTTCCTTTAAAATTTGACAAGTATGGATTGAACCATAATCATCCCTACTTAGCCCACATGTATTTTCTTCAAATTTTTTTTTGAACTGAACCATAGCAGTCTACACCAGCCAATGTTAAATCTCGATGGTTACGTTTTTATGTTCTTTATGACGATGAGGTTTTCATACTCTCATGTTGATTTCGTCTTCATGCTGATTATGTCTTACGTCTCCTTATATTGATTATGTTCTCATCATGTTGATTATGCTTTCATGCTAGACATTGATGGATTCCAGTTAAATCCTGCTGTTATGATAGTCATGGTTGGTTTTCATTAATCATGTTTTCATACTGATCATTGTTGGATTTAGTTAATCATACGTTGGTGTTTCTCTATGCAACCAGAATTATGACTACGTCGGAATGGCTAGGCTATCATGTTGCTCGCTTCAGTCGGTTTTCTAACCGTTAATCATTTATTTCCTTAGAAAGCATGTCAGATGATTGACACCCATAAATCATCTCATGTGCATTCCTATGTACTCCAAATACCATATTCTATGTGTACTCCATGTACCGTATTCCATTAGAATTACGCGTACCGTAATCCATGTGTATTTCACTTACAATAATCCACGAGTATTCACTAGTCGATCCTGGATCATCTCAAGCGTGTTCCACTAGCTGATATTCTACAAGATGCGAAGGACGCTCATAAATTGGAGATTTTACAAAATGCTGATGCTACTCATAATTTGGAGACCCTACGAGATGCTGATGCTGCTCACAAGCTGGAAATCCTACAAGACGAAGATATAGGCGTTAGGTCGAAACGACCGGACGAGAAAGATGATTCACCATCAGACGATTTCCATCACAATCCATGTCCTTACCTTTTTAGTTAAACGTCACGCGTCATTCAGTTGTCTTTTCAGGCATACGAGTGGGAACCGGTACTAGTCGACCACTCAGTTGAGTAGTGTAACAACTTGAATTTTCGCGTCTATTTTAATAAGACGTGCCCGTTTGTAAGACGTTTCACTTGTTAACGGTTTGTGCCGGTTATTAAAGTTTATTAAGCCTTCGAGAATACACGTATCCACACTAGTCTAAGCCTTATGATTTAACTTTAGTATGACAATGATAGTATTACGTATCGACGCGTTTTGTGATTCATATTCGTTTTAACAAGACCCTTGGTGGGCCGAATAACATGTTGATTTGCCTTAAAGGGGCCGAATGTTTTATTATTTATCTCAATGGGACAACTTACTACAGGACTAAAACCTAATGATCGAGACGGGCCGGACTGGCCATCAAACTCTTATTGGGCCAAAGAAGGTAAGCAAATTTAAAAGAAAAACACAGGGAATGAAAACCAAGTCTGGCAAACTTTTATTCAAATTATCAAAGTGACTAATTCAGTCAACCTAAGTCAAAGTTCCAATATACTAATATAGGTTATGAACCCACTCACTAGATAAGTCCAACACACAGGCCGAAATTTCCATAATAGGCATGTCACAAGCATACCATTTCTAGATTTTGACTAGCCTTATACTAAGAATACTGGTTAAGTACCAGCCCTAACCATCACAGCCTCAACACAATTTCAAAACACCACACAATCTAAGTTTTACAAAGTTTGTTCCTGCTTACATCAAGCAGTGAATATTTACAACTTCTGGGCAAAATACACCAAAGAAAGTGAGTCTTGAATCAGCCGAGCCGAGCCCCACACGTGTTCGAACCCACCAACCGAAAGCCTCCAACTTGTGAGTCTCTTCACCCACCTTTTCTCCTTTATTCTTGCATTTACCTAGTTGTGCTTGTCAAAGTAGAACCCATCTGCGAAAAACAACCATGAACCGTATTAGAAACTATAACGAGACCTTTATGCATTTGAAACAGTCTTTGTATTAGAGAACTTAAAAACTATAATAGAAAAGACCAAGACCATGCGAATTAAACCAATAATCTGTCAAAAACTCTAAGTATAAACGAAGTTAATCGAACCTAGAACATTTATAAGATTTATTTCACCAAAAACATTAAACATATTCAAATAAACCCACTAACATACAAACCCCTAAATCATAGAAACCCTAACTTTCGAAATCCACTTTTAAATTGTAATTAATATCAATTGATGCCTAGAAACACTAACTAATTTCATCAAATAGTCCAAATAAGAAAACCCCCAATTGACCGAAACCCTAATTTTTGTAAAATGATTAGTATTATGAAATTGACATCAATTAAGATTCAAAAATGATAATTAATTATAACCAATCGTCTGATTTAGAAAACCGCCAAATTCTTCGAAACCCTAATTTTTGGAAACATACTTTTATCGAATAATTAACATCACGAGGAGCCCAGAGGCATAAGTTAATTAGAATGAAACCCAGTTTTGAGAAAAACCCCAAAAGTTCGAAACCCTAGTTAATTATAAAACTATTTTCGAGATGTCCATATCCTAGATACTTGTAAAATCAAACGAGTTTGAAAACCCTTCTGTATTTTTGAAAAAGATCGAAGAATCGAATCATCTTTAAATCCATGAGAAAAGAAAGCAATACTTATCTTTTTTTATGAACCCCATCAAACTCGTGTACAAGGAGACCACGAATCATATGTATTCGATGTTTGAGTAGCAACCCATGTTTTACAATTGATAAACGAATTAGGATCTTGGATTAATAATAATAGTGTTGGATCAATGATTGTTTTGAGGGACGGTTGATGATTAGATCGGGTTATGGGGAGAGAGGAGAGGGAAGGACGGCTGGAGTATTTTGGGAGAGAGAGAGAGGTAATAACCAGATAAAAACCCTCCCCCTTTCTTTCCCTTGTTAATATCTCCCCACTGTTGGGTCGGGGCAAACTAAGAGAACTTGGGCCGAGCCCAAGTGTAATTTATAAAAATGGGCTATTTAATATAAACTTGGGCTGTGTAAGCCCAATGCGAAATCGTGTTGGTTTTTGGTTAAACTAGAACCCGTTAATAAACGTGTAGTATTTTCGAGTCGTCGTAAATGAAATATAAAGTCAAGCACACTTAGGTCATCATGCATATTACTTATGAATTCCTCGTTTGTAACACGGTTAATACATTAACTAGGTTGTGGATAACGTGGTCGTATTCTCGAGCTCTCTTGCATTTTCATCCATTTGCTTGATACACGAGGTGAGTTTATAGCCCCACTTTTAATTGCTTTTAACTCTTTGGGGTGAGAACATTGCTTGTTTTTACGGATGAACATAAGTACCTTAAAACTCATACGTGCCTACATGATGTCTAAGTAGCGATACCCCTAGATGCTTTAGCCCATTATCATGAACCGTTAATTACTTTGTGTAAGTGCAAATGTTATGGATATATCTATTGGGATTGGCCTCCCTATCTAATGTTGGTTGTGTGACCAAATTGGATACAAATACATTTGAGGTGTTACGAATACTTTGGGGTAGTATTTGCTTGGGCTCTCATATTATGTTGCTAGTACGG
This sequence comes from Glebionis coronaria, assembly GCA_025667525.1. Classification (NCBI taxonomy): domain Eukaryota; kingdom Viridiplantae; phylum Streptophyta; class Magnoliopsida; order Asterales; family Asteraceae; genus Glebionis; species Glebionis coronaria. Next base: position 588,804 of record JANFOE010000251.1, on the reverse strand, counting down.
TTAACACTTCGGTGTCATGAGCTTAGACGTAGGATATCATGAACATATGCTATTTGATGATAATCTTGTATTTGTTATAAGATTATTTTCCGGTTGCCTAACTAAAATCTTATGGTTCATCACACTACTTATACTTAAACCTATAAACTCACCGACCTTTGTGTTGACGTTTTAGCAATGTTTTTCTCATGTGTCAAGGCGGAGGAGTGACGTGGTTGTGCTATGGAGTTAATAAAAATTATCATGATTTAAGTTTGAGACTTGATTTTGATGTATGACATTTGGAAACTTAATTTATGTTATCATGATGTGTAAAACAATTTTCTTTGGGACCAATTTTTATCTTTATGTTTTATGAATGAAAAATGACTTTTCTTAGTTATTCTTGTATGTATGTCTCTTGGTTGTCATGATAGTCACATCCTCGTGTAATTGTACACGTGGGCCAAATTGAGGGTGTGACAGATTGGTATTAGAGCCCTGGTTATAGAGAACTAGGTTACTTTTATAAAAATCATTTTTACAAAGGTTTTGGTCAAAAATGGAATTTTTGAAAAAGAGTAACACTAGAGTATTGTAACACCCCAAAATGTGATATGCGGAAGCGGTGAAGCTCGGGGGCTGTTACGTCATTGTATCATAGTTCAAGGTACAAGAGAACGACTCTAAATGAGACGTTTTATAAAAATACCTCGTTGAATTTAATAAAAAGCATCCAAGTACAAAAGGTCTCAGTTTCAAAAGATAGCGTAGCGGAATATAAAAGTTTTAAACATCAACGAGATAACAGTTCAAACGCATAAGTAGATAAATGTCCGAAGATAGCCAAGAAATGCATGTGGACTCCAAGTACTTGACACAGCAGATACAAATTATCATCAATTACCTGAGATAAATGCTAAATTGGGTCAACATAAAGTTAGTGAGAATATAGGTTTCAAGTAAAAATTCATAGTAAATCGGTTTCAGATTTCATTTCATGTACACATGTAACTATAAGAGGTATAGTGTCAAGTGTAGGATAACTTGGGTGTTCACAATATTTATGATAGCTAAGCTTGTGACATGGAAACTAATGATCCAGTACATACAATAGATTGTATATATAAATTTTGCCCGCAACACCTAGCCAAGATAACTCCGTTCACACAAATGGTATACACTCGTCCGGCGTCAGAATGCCCGAGTGGAGGTTGTCAACCCTCAATAGATCTATCCATATCATAAGAGCTTACTCCAACAGAGTAATTAACGATTCATGATAGTGGGGACTACGGCTAAAGCAACTTAAGCTATCTCATAAACAGTGCTCACAAAGCGTTCACAGAAATCTAGTTTTACTTGCGTCCATAAGCAAGCATCGAAAGCATTTATCACATCCCAATTCATTAAACATATAAAACAGTTTAATAGGGATCTATAAACTCACCTCAAGCAATGATTCAAACCGCACATGTATGATCAAATAGTAGCGAGCAACTCTAGCAACAACCTAAATATAATACTATAGTTTAGGCGCTAGCAAATAAGTCGCATTAGTTCATTACGTACGTTACTCATCAATCATATATATATATATATATATTTTGTAGTTAAATCATGACTTGTAGATATCATATCGTTATAAGCATTATAGTATATATACTTAGACAAAAATATTTATTTTTGACTCGACGAAATTTCGACAGCCTTTTGGCGTAAATTTTAGTTTACCCAAATTTATCTTAATAAATTTTCCGACACAACTTCTAACGAAAATTTGGCAGCCTTTCGGCGTCACTTTAAAATTTGCCATTTTTAGTAAGTACCCAAATCTCGTCCTAATACCCCTAATTTCAACACTTCTCAATCACAAATATTTCAACAAGTCATTTTCTCCACAATAGTACCAATTTCCACTTTTAACGCTCAAACTTTTAACAATGAACCAAGTATTCACATTTCGCGCTTATACCCTTTTACAAAATGATCCCAACATTCATATACAACATTTAGTACCCATTTCGACACTTAAAATGACCCGGTTTACCTCGAAAACGTCGTTTCGATCACTTTAAAAATCTAGACAGCAAGTACATTATAGTCTTTTTCACAAAAATTAAGTTTTCCGACAACGAAATTTAAACGACCATGTTTTTAGCCCATAATATATCGAAACGAAGGTAATAACTTATATTTTCATAATATCGTAGTAAATTAGTGTCAAAACAATTTTTACGACCTTCTATGCCTCTTATAAAAATCGGACAAAATATATACTTTTCGTAAAAACTCGTTTTCGACCATTTTCAAGCGTACCCACTAGTAGTAACACTACTAGTTCCCTTCAATTATTCATAAACACACTCAAAATACAAGATTTATCTTCAAGTCCATAAATCTAAAAATATATATTTTTATATTTTACAAGTCTTTTAATTAAAACATTTTTATGCATGGATCTAATAGATCCACACATAATTTTCATAGATCTAAAATATTTCATGACCAAAAATAATTTTTATCTTTTTATTTCAAGAAAATAGTTGATGAGTAACATGCATGCATAGATCTACATAGATTATGCATGAAAAAGAAAGAATCGAAAAAGGTTCAAGAAATAACCTTGAGTAACGATTCTACGTAACCACGATAACCCGATCTACGCTCTAATCAACTAAAAATCAACAAAACCCAACTTCTATAAACTTCAACAAAACTTCAAGACTCAACTAACCAAGAAAACCCATTCTTATTTAAGTTTGTATAAACCCTAGGATGTTTTTGTTTTGTGTTAAATCTTCTTAAAATGGAGCTTCAAAAAAATCAACAATGGTGGTTTTGTGTTTGTGTTTGTGCCGTGTGTTTTTGAGAGAGAAAGAGTGATATGTGTGTTTTTTTACTTTGAGTGAAAGTGAGAAATGATTTGAGGTGAATATGGTTAATAAGTTAAAAGGTTTGAGGTGTGTAAGGTTTAAGCTTATTTTCGCAAAGTTGTATCAAAATGGTTTTCCACCATGTGGTGGTGTTTTGGCCGGTTATGGGGGGGGGGGGGGGGTCCCACAAGGGTAAATAATTCAAAAATTTTACTATGGTAATTAGTTAGAAGGTTACGGAGGGGCAGTTCAACTGGCCTCATGAATGGGCGCATAAATACCCTTTGTCACTCAATATTGCAGTTCCAAACTTAATTGAAGGTACTGCTGATGTTCTGGAATGGAGGGATGGGGACGGGAATTCTAAATCTTTTTCTACGCTTGCTGTGTGGAATTTGTTGCGGCCTAGGGAGATTAAGGTTGCTTGGTATCACGTTGTTTGGTTTTCGGGGTGTATACCTCGGCATGCATTTACGTTGTGGTTGATTATTAAGCGTAGGCTGAAGACCCAAGATCGCATGAGGGATTGGGATAATGTTGATTTGTCTACGCTAAGGTGTGCTCTATGTGAGACGACGCATGATTCACACGAGCACTTGTTTTTTGAATGTTCGTTTTCTACTCAAGTTTGGAATACCATTAGAAGAGTTGCTGACTTTCCATATTCCATGCCTGCTATAAAAGATGTGGTACATGCTTTATTTCCTTTTGCTCATCAGAAATCTACCCGAAGTGTTGTAGCGAAACTTGTGTTGGCTGCGACAACATATTTTATATGGCAGGAGAGAAATAATCGAATCTTTAAGAATACTAAGAGGACGGCTGCCCAAGTTGTTGAGGTTATTGAAAACACTGTTCGGCTCAAGCTCATGTCCTGCCGTTGGAGACATTCTCAGAACGTCTCAGCTTTGGTGCAGCAATGGAGGCTATCGGCTCAGTTGATTAGCTAGTTTTCTTTATGGAGGGTTTATTTTGTTTATGTTCCTATAGATGGTTCTTTCCTATAGGTGTTTTAGCTTATTTTATGCATTGATTATATGGCATGTCATATAATCTGGTAGTTCAAGATTTCCTTGAGGTTAACACGGTATTTCTGCCGTGTTCCATTGTACTTAATGTTTTTGGGTGATTAATATATTTTACCGGAGAATAATTTTCTCTTTTACCCAAAACAAAAATGTTGAAAAGTATATAGTTAAGTTAAAAAATACGTAAAACTTAAAAATTTGACGAAATATATTAAATTTATGATTTTTCGACGAGAACTGATATTTTATGATTTATAAAGTATTTTATGCATGCTAACGACGGTTAAACGTAAAAACGACGTAAAATACGAAAACGCGATACGTTAATTAAATATTCACAGAAAGTACGATATATTATTATAAATAGCAAAAATACTAAAATACATGCACATAAACATATACAGAATAAATTAAATACGCTGTTCATGAAAATACGATCACGCTGTTAAAAAAAACTAAACAGTTAAGCACATAATTCCCAGATAACGAATAATCTCATGGATTATCGTCAATTCATTGACCGTCACAGCATTTTGGTCAGATTCACAGAAAGTGTTCAGAATAATGACTGAGCACAGTGTCAAGTCATTACTCGTCATCAAACAGTTTTTCAGAAAACGCGGGATAACTCCCCGGTTCCAACACAGTTAAATCACATAGTTGACTAAATAAAAAGTCAAAGGGTAAAATAGTCATTTACAAATTAAGAAAATTACCAGGTGTTACATCATCCCCTTGATAGAGAAGCTTTGTACTCAAAGCTTAGGAGTGTCACGGGCTATAGAGTTGTAAAAGAGTTGCGGATATTTCTTGCGAAATTGATCCTCACGCTCCCAAGTGAATTCAGGTCCACGTTTAGAATTCCACCTCACCTTGATGATCGGAATACGACTCTGCTTCAATCGTTTGACCTCACGGTCCATGATTTCAACAGGTTCTTCGACAAATTGCATTTTGTCGTCGATTCGGAGTTCCTCCAACGGTATAACGAGTGCCTCATCAGAAAGGCACTTCTTCAAGTTCGATACATGAAAAGTGTTGTGCACTCGGCTCAATGCTTGAGGTAGCTCGAGACGATAGGCTACGGTTCCAACCTTTGCCAGAATTTTAAAAGGTCCAATATAACGGGGGTTCAGCTTTCCTCGCTTGCCAAAACGTACCACACCTTTACAAGGCGATACTTTTAGCATCACTTTGTCTCCCACTTGAAATTCGAGAGGCTTACGTCGAACGTCGGCGTAACTCTTCTGACGATCACGGGCTGCTTGAATTTGGCTCTTGATTAGAACAATCTTCTCAGTTGTTTCACGAATGAGTTCAGGTCCAGTGAGTTGACTATCCCCAACCTCACTCCAACACACAGGCGAGCGACATTTACGACCATACAACTGTTCAAACGGTGCAGCCTTAATACTGGTATGATAACTCTTGTTGTAAGAGAATTCCACTAGAGGCAAATGTATGTCCCATTGATTCCCAAAGTCAAGCACACAAGCACGCAACATGTCCTCCAGCGTTTGAATAGTTCTCTCACTCTGTCCGTCAGTCCGCGGGTGATAAGCAGTACTCATGTCCAATTGCGTACCCAACGCTTTTTGAAGTGATTTCCAGAACTCTGAAGTGAATCTACCGTCTCTATCGGAAATTATCGAGATCGGTATCCCATGTTTTGCGACTACTTCCTTCAGGTAAAGTCTCGTAAGCTAATCCATTGAATCATCTTCCTTCATAGCCAAAAAGTGTGCAGATTTCGTAAGTCGATCCACAATTACCCAAATTGTGTCGTATCCGTTTGTCGTTTTAGGTAGCTTAGTTATGAAATCCATGGTTATGTTTTCCCACTTCCACATAGGAATTATAGGTTGAACCAACAATCCAGATGGTTTTTGGTGTTCCGTTTTCACTCTAGCACAAGTCAGACACTTCCCTACATAAGTGGCGATTTCAGCTTTCATATTTGGCCACCAATATAGCTTCTTCATATCCTGATACATTTTGTCAGATCCTGGGTGAATCGAATACTTAGATTTATACGACTCGTGCATAATCACGTCCCTTAGTCCTCCAAGCCGTGGTAACCAACTTCTACCATTCAGACATAGCGTTCCATTAGTGCTAGTCTCCAATTTCTTAGTAACCATTCCTCCTAATTTCTCAGCTTCAACATGTTCAGGCTTAAGGGCTTCGGTTTGTGCTTCACGAATTTGAACAGGTAAGTTCGGATTGATAACCATAGCTAACGATCTAACTCTACGTGTCATCAATTGTTCCTTTCTACTTAGCGCATCAACCACTACATTGGCCTTCCCAAGGTGGTAACGGATTTCACAGTCATAATCGCTGAGTAACTCGATCCATCGACGTTGTCTCATGTTCAGTTCCTTCTGGTCTAGAATATGTTGCAAACTCGTGTGATCGGTATAGACGACACACTTGGTTCCATATAAGTAGTATCTCCACAATTTCAAGGTAAATACTACCGCTCCTAGCTCCAAGTCGTGCGTAGTGTAGTTTTTCTCGTTCGTTTTCAATTGACGAGACGCGTAGGAGATAACTTTCTTCCTTTGCATCAACACAGCTCCCAATCCTTTTGTTGATGCGTCACAGTAGACCACAAAGTCTTCCGATCCTTCTGGTAAGGATAGAATAGGCGCACTACACAACATTTGTTTCAACTTCTGAAATGTTAATTCCTCTTTATCTCCCATTCGTATTTCACCTTCTGTGAGTCAACTTCGTCAATGGTTTCGCGATCTTCGAGAATCCCTCGATGAACCTTCGGTAATATCCGGCGATTCCTAAGAATTGGCGAATTTCAGTCGGTGTCGTAGGAGCAGTCCACTCCCTAATTGATTCAATCTTGGCGGGATCAACATGAATCCCCTTGCTATCAATAACGTGACCTAGAAATTGTACTCTTGGCAACCAAAAATCACACTTCGAGAACTTAGCGTACAATTCCTCCTTCTTAAGCAATTCCAATATTATCTTAAGATGTTCCTCATGTTCTTTCTCATTCCTTGAGTAAATCAGTATGTCATCGATGAACACAATGACAAACTTATCCAAATACGGTTTACACACCCGGTTCATGAGGTCCATAAACACAGCAGGTGCGTTTGTCAAACCGAATGGCATCACTTGGAACTCATAGTGTCCATACCTACTCCTAAAAGCAGTCTTTGCAACATCTTCCTCACGGACTCTCAATTGGTGATAACCAGACCTAAGTTTAATCTTCGATTAAACGCTCGATCCTTGCAACTGGTCAAACAAATCATCGATCCTAGGTAACGGATAACGGTTCTTGATGGTAAGTTTGTTCAACTCACGATAGTCGATACACATCCGAAAACTTCCATCCTTCTTCTTTACAAATAAGACTGGAGCTCCCCAAGGTGAAGAACTCGGTCTTATGAATCCTTTATCAGTCAACTCTTGTAGTTGCGTCGCTAGTTCTTGCATTTCCGACGGTGCTAAACGGTAAGGCGCTCGAGCAACAGGTGCAGCTCCTGGTATTAAATCGATCTGGAATTTAACTTGTCTGGCCGACGGTAATCCAGGCAAATCTTCAGGAAAGACTTCCGGAAAATCCCGTACGATAGGTACATCTTCCAACCGTTTTTCTTCCGTCTGCTTTTCAGTAACACAGGCTAAAAATACGTGGCAACCTTCCGACAAACACTTTTGAGCCGTGATACGCGAGATAATGTATAGTCGTGACTTCCCTTTTCCGTTACTTGTATCCCCTTGTACCTCCAAAACTTCATCACCAAATGGTAAACGAACGATCTTCTCGTCGCTTACAATCGTAGCATGATATCTCGACAACCAATCCATCCCGATAATTACGTCAAAACTCCCTAACTCAACAAGCATAAGGTCTATTACGAAAGGATGACCTAGAAGATTTAAAGTGCATCCGTGAAGTATAGTGTCGGCTTCTATCAACTTTCCATTAGCTAACTCAATAGTGTACTTAGTGTCTAAGGGCGAGGGGGTCACATCAAGTAAAACACTAAAAACAGTTGACACAAAACTCCTATCGGCTCCAGTATCAAATAAAATATAAGCATAACGACCATTGAGAAGAAACGTACCCGTCACGACGTCGGGGTTTTGTTGCACTTCTCCTCCTCCTATCACATAGACCCTTCCACGAGCTTCCCCAGCATTAGCAATCTTTCCTTGGTTCTTATTATTTTTCTTTGGGCACTCATTGCTGTAGTGTCCCTTTTGCTGACATTCAAAACAAGTGATGTTGGCTTTCGGGTTGGGTGGTGACTTACAGTCTCTAGCAATGTGTCCAGTTTTCTTGCAGTTGTGACATTGTACATTACACTGTCCATTATGGTGACGCTTACATCGGTTTCACAAAGGTAATGTCTCATTGTATACTCCCTTTTCCCCAGTACCAGCAGTGTACGCCTTCACGGTTTCTTGCCTCTTATTCGGATAGTTTCCATGGTTGTTCCTTTGGTTATTCCCCTATTTTCTCTTGTTGTCCGCGGCATTTCCAGCATTTGCTCGAACAACTTGGTCCATCAGACTGTGAGCCATCCTTATAGCATCACTAACTTTTGTCGGTCCAGACGATGTCACATTCCCTTGAACTCTACCAGGTAAACCCCAAATTTAGCGCTCAACCTTCTTTTCTTCATCTGGAACCATTCCAGGACATAGCAAACACAACTCTTGTAACCTCCTAGTGTACACACCAATGTCATTGTTCTTCACAGTCAGGTTCCACAGTTCAATTTCCATTTTCTGAATCTCATTACGAGGATAGTATTCCTTAGTCAACAACTTCTTAAGTTCCTCCCAACTCATTCCATACGCCTCCTCGGCTCCAACCGTCTGCACATGGGTGTTCCACCATGTCAACGCTCCAGCAGCTAAAGTACAAGTAGAATAAGTCACTCGGTTTTCAACAGTACATCCACTGACACGGAACACAGATTCCATCTTTTCAACCCAACGAGCTAATCCAACAGCTCCTTCAGTACCATTAAAATTCAAGGGGTCACAACTCCTAAAGTCCTTGTAAGTACATGGCTTAGGCGGTCGATTGTCAACATCGTTCGGCGGTGCTTGGTTCACATTGTTGTTAGCTTGGATGTTTGCCAATGCAGCAGTCACTCGTTGTGTAATTAGTTCTTCCAATTGTTCGTCAGTCATCCCGTTACGTGTGTTCACCATTGTTTCCCTGCGTTAAGACAACAATGCAATTAAGGTTCAAGCACGAATATACACGTTATATATTTCTTATGCTAAAATAAAATGCAGAATTTGACAGTACAACAAACATAGAAAAGATAGTCACTGGTCAAAGTCATAAAGTTAAATTCCCATTCATAATCACAATATCGAGTACATAGTCATAAAATAAGAGTTTAAATTACATCTAGTCTACTCCAACTAACCGAGTACTACTCTAGTTTAGTGGATATAATGCCCAAAAGATAAAAGATGTCAATCTACTCTAGAATTCAACACAATAACGATGAAACTCTAAGTGCGACGACGACGATCACACTCAGCACATCTGGGTGAGTCACCCCTCGGGTCTCCATCTGCAACTCGCTCTCCTCTACGAACTGACTCCAACTCACGCCTCAAAACAACAATCTCCTCAAGCTCAGTCTCCAACAAGTCGCGGGTATCCCCGTTATCCTCTAACAATCCAAAAACCGCATCCTCAAGTCGACAGAAACGAACAACATCTTAATCGCTAGCAGATCCTATCATAACAATACATGACCTAGGTATAGAGGGCTCTCCAACATGATGAGTAGGTGGTGTAGAAACAGTAGTAGCAGCTCGACTCCCATGAGTAGGCGATGTCTTAGGTGTAGCGTGTGAATCAGACATACGAACCTTCTTCCATGGGCATGACGAATCAGAATCGGACAAGGCTCAAGATCTAACACCGGATGGTCCAGCTCCATCAGCAGGTGGTACAATATCATCGGAATCAGTATAAACCTCAGCTGGTGGCGTACCCTATAAAGCTTCCCTCTCCTCTCTAAACCGCTGACATGGAACATTAGGCTTCTTCTTCAAGTTGGATGTCTTCCTAATCTCACTCCTCCTAATGGGCTCAACTCTCTCAGGTACAACAGTCAAAGAATCAACCCTACTATCATCATCAGCATCAACATCCTCGCTATCACTCCCAGCTACAACTATCCTGACGTAAGTATCACTCTCAACCTCATCATCCATATCCTCATCATCCTCACGATCTACCTCATATCCATCCATATCCTCATCATCCTCACAATCTACCTCATATCCATCCATACCCTCATCATCCTCACTACCACAAATCCACTCGATCAAAGTACGATGCACAACAGGTGGCATCCCATCAACAACATCAGAAGTATCAGACAACACATCAGGCTCACCCTCGTCATCCTCCTCCGGTTCCTCGTCAGGGTCATACTCCACACCTTCCTCCTCAGGATCAGTCTCCTCAGGAGCCTCCTCTGGGTCATTCTCCGGCTCGACATGACCTGGTATCAACTCAATCTCGTCTTCCCACTCTTCGTCAGCAGAGTTGGGTTGGTAAGTAATAGTAGATGACGACATAACCTGCAACAACCAAATGTTAGATATTCGCGCGAATGGTTGTAGGGTATGCATGAAATAATCATGTATAGAAATTAAAGTATGCAAATCAACGAAATGCATATGTATATAATACATATTACGTATTACATAATATATATTACATATTACTTATAGTGTTATCTTACGTAATACCTTACGTAGTACATATATGTATACATAGTAACAAGTAGCCACATCGGTTATAGTCTAGGCCTAAGATGCAAACCTAGTTCTCTATAACCAAGGCTCTGATTACCAAATCTGTAACACCCTAAAATGTGATATGCGGAAGCGGTGAAGCTCGGGGGCTGTTACGTCATTGTATCATAGTTCAAGGTACAAGAGAACGACTCTAAATGAGACGTTTTATAAAAATACCTCGTTGAATTTAATAAAAAGCATCCAAGTACAAAAGGTCTCAGTTTCAAAAGATAGCGTAGCAGAATATAAAAGTTTTAAACATCAACGAGATAACAGTTCAAAAGCGTAAGTAGATAAATGTCCGAAGATAGCCAAGAAATGCATGCGGACTCCAAGTACTTCACACAACAGATACAAATCATCATCAATTACCTGAGATAAATGCTAAATTGGGTCAACATAAAGTTGGTGAGAATATAGGTTTCAAGTAAAAATTCATAGTAAATTGGTTTCAAATTTCATTTCATGTACACATGCAACTATAGGAGGTATAGTGCCAAGTGTAGGATAAATTGGGTGTTCACAATATTTATGATAGCTAAGCTCGTGACATGGAAACTAATAATCCAGTACATACAATAGATTGTATATATAAATTTTGCCCCAATAGAGTACCTAGCCAAGATAACTCCGTTCACACAAATGGTATACACTCGTCCGGCGTCAGAATGCCCGAGTGGAGGTTGTCAACCCTCAATAGATCTATCCATATCATAAGAGCTTACTCCAGCAGAGTAATTAACGATTCACGATAGTGGAGACTACGGCTAAAGCAACTTAAGCTATCTCATAAACAGTGCTCACAAAGCGTTCACAAAAATCTAGTTTTACTTGCGTCCAGCAGCAAGCATCGAAAGCATTTATCACATCCCAAAACATTAAACATATAAAACAGTTTAATAGGGATCTATAAACTCACCTCAAGCAACGATTCAAACCGCACAAATATGATCAAATAGTAGCGAGCAACTCTAGCAACAACCTAAATATAATACTATAGATTAGGCGCTAGCAAATAAGTCGCAATAGTTCATTACGTACGTTACTCATCAATCATATATATATATATATATATATATATATATATATATATATATATATATATATATATATATATATATATATATTTTGTATTTAAATCATGACTTGTAGATATCATATCGTTATAAGCATTATAGTATATATACTTAGACAAAAATATTTATTTTTGACTCGACGAAATTTCGACAGCCTTTCGGCGTAAATTTTAATTTACCCAAATTTATCTTAATAAATTTTCCGACATAATTTCTAACGAAAATTTGGCAGCTTTTCGGCGTCACTTTAAAATTTGCCATTTTTAGTAAGTACCCAAATCTCGTCCTAATACCCCTGATTTCAACACTTCTCAATGACAAACATTTCAACAAGTCATTTTCCCCACAATAGTACCAATTTCCACTTTTAACGCTCAAACTTTTAACAATGAACCAAGTATTCACATTTCGCGCTTATACCCTTTTACAAAATGATCCCAACATTCATATACAACATTTAGTACCCATTTTGACACTTAAAATGACTCGGTTTAACTCGAACACGTCGTTTCGACCACTTTCAAAATCTAGACAACAAGTACATTATAGTCTTTTTCACAAAAATTAAGTTTTCCGACAACGAAATTTAAACGACCATATCTACTCATTTTAACTCCGTTTTTAGCCCATAATATATCGAAACGAAGGTAATAACTTATATTTTCATAATATCGTAGTAAACTAGTGTCAAAACAATTTTTACGTCCCTCTATGCCTCTTATAAAAATCGGACAGAATATATACTTTTCGTAAAAACTCGTTTTCGACCATTCTCAAGCGTACCCACTAGTAGTAACACTACTAGTTCCCTTCAATTATTCATAAACACACTCAAAATACAAGATTTATCTTCAAGTCCATAAATCTAAAAATATACATTTTTATATTTTACAAGTCTTTTAATTAAAACATTTTTATGCATGGATCTAATAGATCCACACATAATTTTTATAGATCTAAAATATTTCATGACCAAAAATAATTTTTATCTTTTTATTTCAAGAAAATAGTTGATGAGTAACATGCATGCATAGATCTACATAGATTATGCATGAAAAAGAAAGAATCGAAAAAAGTTCAAGAAATAACCTTGAGTAACGATTCTACGTAACCACGATAACCTGATCTACGCTCTAATCAACTAAAAATAAAAAAAACCCAACTTCTATAAACTCAACAAAACTTCAAGACTCAACTAACCAAGAAAACCCATTCTTATTTAAGCTTGTATAAACCCTAGGATGTTTTTCTTTTGTGTTAAATCTTCTTAAAATGGAGCTTCAAGAAAATCAACAATGGTGGTTTTGTGTTTGTGTTTGTGCCGTGTGTTTTTGAGAGAGAAAGAGTGATATGTGTGTTTTTTTCTTTGAGTGAAAGTGAGAAATGATTTGAGGTGAATATGGTTAATAAGTTAAAAGGTTTGAGGTGTGTAAGGTTTAAGCTTATTGTAAAACCCGCATGCTTTTATCATGAATAGTACCATTAAGATCGTACGCACTAGATTAAAACATTCCTTTTATAGTACGATTACCTTTACGTGTTAGGATTTTACGTATTATGTACGTGTTCAAACACGATAAGTATTTATTACGCACGAACACGCAATAATTATTTAAACAATTATTAATCCCGAACATGCGATCATGAAATCACGAACGTAATTAAATCATGAACTATTATTAATTACATATATATATATATATATATATTTATTACGAGCGTAAATAAATATATTAGGTCACGGTAATTATTTAACGAGAACACACAAAACGCGAACACAAATAAACACGAACAAACACGTAAAACACGAACACGAGAACACACTTATTAATTAGACACGGAAAATGATCGGGTTACCCCATGTGGGCCCATATGCCACGAAATTAAGAAGGAGGATGGGCCAAGCCCATCAAAATTTACTAAAAGGAGGTTAAGGAAATTTACACTACTCATTTAACTTTATAGAAGAATTTTACAGAAAACCTAAAATCCTCCTCGTCCTTCTTTTTCTCCTTTTGGCCGCCACCCTCAAACAACACCAAAGGGGTGTTTGTTGATCTTTGATCTTGGAATTCTTGTTGGTGTTCGTGTTTGTTCATTGTTACTTAGATCCACGCACTCGGTAATCCTTTTAAACCTTTTTCTTTTGATTTAATCTTTTAATTAATTAAGAACACGTTATGTTTTTCATAAAACCTAATTAAATCATAGATCTAACATGAATTTGGGTTTGAATAAAATCAAAAGTAATGTTTTAGGGGTGTTTTGTTTTGGCCGCAGCCTACACCGAACCCGAGAGGGTCTCGGTTTGGCTACACGACCACCACCGAGACCATATGGTCCCGGTTGGTTGGTGTGGGTCCCACGGCAGCATCAAGACAAGGGGTACCCCGATTTGGTTCGGGGTATGGTGTCGATTTCATGTCCGGTTCATGGTTCTTAGTCAAGATCCGGTTCATGGTGTATGTTTAGTTTATTTTTATTTTTATGATCTTATGTTAAAATTAAATTAATAATATGACATGATTAATTTAATAACATGACTTAGGTTATTTTAATTATTAAAATCATGAAATTACTAACCTAAGTATTTTATATTTTTAAGACTTATAATTAATTAATTATTTAAAAACCATGGTTATAATTAATTAATTAACATGACTTAGGTTATATTATTAATAATAATAATACATGTTTTAACCTAAGTATTTAACCTTATTTAATTAAAAACATGTTATACTTTAATTAAATATTTTAACCTATAGTTTATTTTAATTACATGAAATAATTAATAAACTATACATTATATCATATGACTTAAAAAATAATCATGAAAACGCTTAGGCTTATATACTTAGCTTATTTAACCAGCTTAATTCTAATTATGGAAACTTTCTATTTTTAGAAACTTAATTAAATAAGGCAGCTAATCTATTTATGGAAACTTTCTATTTTTAGAAACTTAATTAAATAAGGCAGCTAATCTATTTATAGAAACCTTCTATTTTTAGAAACTTATTTATTTCAGACAGCTAATCTATTTATGGAAACTTATTTAATTAAGGCAGCTGATCTATTTATGGAAACTTTCTATTTTTAGAAACTTATCTATTTTAAGCAGTAATTCTATTTTTGGAATCTTTCTATTTTTGGAAACTTTCTATTTTTGTAAACTTTCTATTTTTGGAAACTTTCTATTTTTGGAAACTTTCTATTTTTGGAAAATTTCTATTTTTGGTAACTTTCTATTTTTGGAAACTTTCTATTTTTGGAAACTTTCTATTTTAGGAAACCTGCTTTTTTTGGAAAGTTACTATTATTACACAGTAAGTATAATAATACATGAAATACCAGAAATACTTAATCAGATTAAACAGAATATAAGATAAACACAGTTTAAGGCTTTAAACAGTAAAACATGGTAAGAACATATAGAATAAGCTAAGACATGACATAAAATCAGCTACGTATTTAGTAAGCAGATACTTATTCATGTATGTATTTATGTAGCACTAGTGATACAGAAGTAGGATTCCGCTCAGTTCATCTTCTTCGTTCACTGGACATAAGGTACAGATTCCCATCCTTTCAGTATGGACATTCTTTCCTTATTAGGATTCCCCGTATGCAGCCAACTATTTTCCGGTAGTATAAGTTACGTGTTTGATTTGCTTATGTTTAATTAAGAATACCTATAGCCATATACATGCATGACCAGTTTCACCTAGTTATGGAGGTACCATAACCATAACATTAGAGGCACTAATGTTATGACTTCACCACGACGGAGTGATTGCTCGTGGCGTCCCTTCAGCTTTTGGCCATTTATATTATATTTATCATGTGGGGCGTATGGGTGCATCCTAGTTACATGTTTTCAGTCAGGATTTCATGGTAAATGTGGTGTGTGCCTTGCATCCTTCACAAGGAGCTGATCCCTCCTACCCAGAACCAGTATATTAAATTAGAGGCAGCCCCTCTAATTTGCATGATGAGGTCACCCCTCCAAGTATTCATGCACGGTGGATTTTCATGACCTATATTGGCTAATGGTAAAATACGTTAAACAGTTTTCATAAGATAAACATAAGACTTTCCAAACTATAAAACCAGTTTTATGAACATGTTCTAGGTTTTCCAGGACTTATACATTTCCGCTGCTATTAAGTCTCTATTATGTTTTAGTCACTTATACTATGTCTATATCCGCGCCCTGAGTGTTTTGCTCAACCATTACTTTCCTTTCCATGTCCCAAAACGGCAGGTACCCTAGGAAAGACTCGAGCATTTGAAGGACGTGCATAGGATGGAAGCTGCTAGAGACTTCTTTTCCTTTTTGCCTTCATATACTTATGCTTGTTTAGTCTTTCATTCATTTCTTTTGCTTTATTATGTTTTGGGCTTATGTTGGGAACCGATGTTTGATTCCGGTTATCCCTATGGTCATTAATGTTTTATACATTTATCCTTGTATGCTTTGATGACACGCCATAATTACGCGTGACATTCCATTATCAAAATGGGGTGTTACAATTATGGTATCAGAGCCAAGGCTTCGACCTGTAGGCTCTAAAACTCGACCTGTGACTAGTGGGTAGTCACCAGGAGCTTCCTAAGCCAACGCTTGTCATTCTACGTATTGACGTTTTCAGCGCATTGTTGTTTTAACCATGATGTTTTCAGCACCTTGAGGTTTTAACCTTGTTGTTTTCATCGATATTGTTTTACTAATATGGATGGACAACCGTCTTTCATATTTAGTTATGTGTCATTTTTTCATGCATAATGTTCCTCGTGAACTGTGGCTATGTGGATTGAACCCCAATAGTTCATAATTAGTCACATAAAATTTTTTCTGATAAGTTTTGACGGATGAGTTTCATTTATTTATGTTCATGTATCATTGTTGCAGGGATTATGACTAAGTAATGGTTGGTATAGGACTGGCCCTATTTAGTCGCATGTGCTTTTATCGAAACTTTTAACTTTGGGACCGATCCATAGGCGTCCCCTCGCCATGTCTTTTGTTTTGGGACCGACCCATAGGCGTCTCCTTGCACATATAAAGGTTTTTATAAACTACATTACGCATTCATGCATTGTTTTTCATGCATAAATTTTTTCTCATGATTTAAATTGGCATAATTTTTTTTTCATGTCCCCTCATAAGTTACTATGTTTTTATGTCAAGTATGTTTTCATACTGTCATGGTTAACTTCAGTTTCATGCTGATTATGTTATACACTTCTTCATGATAGATGGTTTCATGTTTCTTCATGATAATTCCGTCTTCATGTTGATTATGTCTTACACCTCTTTTGTTATTTACGCTGTCCTGCAAGACATTGTTAGATTTCATTGAATCCTGCTTTCATGATAGTCATGGTTGGTTTTCATTGATCATGCTGTCAGGCAAATCATCGTTGAATTTTGTGTAACCACACTTTAACGTTTCCGTTACAACCAGAATGATGTCTATGCTAATACTGCCAGGTTATCATGATGGTTTTCCTAACCGTTAACCGATATACTTTCCTTAAATCATGACAAATGATCGACCCTATATAGATCATTTCATGTGCATTCCACGTGTACTCCACGTACCGTATTTCATGTGTATTACACGTACCTTAAATCCATATATATTCTACTTGCAATACTTCACGAGTATTCGCTATTCGATTCTGATTCACCTCAGGCGTATTTTCTATTGCTAATATTCTACAAGGTTGCTGATGCCGCTCATAACTTGGAGATGTTACTAAAGGTTGATGCTGCTGACGTCCGGAGACGCTACGAGATGCGGATGCTGTTCACAACCTAGAGATCCTACTAGACGAAGACAAAGGCGTCGGAGCAAAGCAATTGGACGAGAAGATGCTTCGCTATCAGACAATTTCCATCAATCATTGTCCCTAATTCTTAGTTACATGTCACACGTCATTCGGCTATCATTTCAGCCATATGAGTGCAAACGGGTACCAGCCGGCCACTCAGCTGAATAGTTACATGAATCACGGTCATGAGAATGACCGTCATGGAACTGACAGACAAGACGATAGTAACCACTACTATGACAGAACTATCCTAAAAATCGCAACCGAGGCTCCGGCCGCGGACGTGATCAGACATACAAAGGATTAGTAGTCCAACCGATCCGCCAAGTCTGGAATAATAACCTAATATTGTAGTTCTATGGAATTACGTCTCGAGACACATGTCAAGACATCAGTCAAGACACATGTCTCACGTATACTTTCTGAAGACACATGTCAAGACATCAGTCAAGACACATGTCTCACGTATACTTTCTGAAGACACATGTCAAGACACCAGTCAAGACATATATCATGCTTATAGTTCCAAGAAATGAGTCAAGACACATGACTCACGTCCAACTATGGAACATTTCTAAGAAAATCAGGGTACCCTCCAAGGGTATATCCATTTGGTTGTGCCATGTATTAAGCAGGCCACAAGAATTTCAATACCATTACCGGCGCATCAGTGAGAACTATCACGTTGCTGATGTCACTTTCATTCTTGTAACCATGAATCATTGATTCATGACCATGAAGGACGCCTTTCGTATTCCCACGTATACGAAGGTTTTCCTTCAGCTTAATGATGAGATCCAAGTTGCTAACGCATTTCCTCGGACATACACGAGATGAATTTTATCCTAATTATGGACTATGAACAGCACACCATGCTACGATTCATAATTATGTACAGTAATGTTCAGGCTCCTGAATACATTCAGCTTGAGTTTCCATCAGGATAATCTGTACAATTATTTATGCTTACAAGCATGTGCGTTGTTAGCCATGGTCGCTAAAATTTTCTAGCTGTCAGTAAGACACGACTACTTAAGTCCTTTTACTCATAACCAGTTGATAATTCTAAAATCTTCCTATACATTCCAGAAGAACCTACAAGGAGAAGAATGGTACCATGAGATTATGTGTCGACTACCGTCGATTTAAATAAATCACCATTCATGACCGTTATTCTCCTCCACGTACAGACAACATGTCCAATCGACCTTATAGTGTTAATCACTTTTCCAAGGTCGAACTCATGATCATGCTGCCAACAGTGATGAGTGAAAGAGCAGGACATGTCCATGACTGCTATTCGTACACGACTCGGTCATGCTAGATTTATGATTCTGAATTAGTCTCATCAATGCTCCAACGGCTTTATAAGAATGAGTTTCCATGAACTCATAGTAAATTCATCAGTGTTTTCATTAAGGATAACTTGATTTCCTTTAAGCCTAGAGAAGAACAGGAAGACCATATCTGCACTATGTTGCAAATTCTATGACAAGAGAAATTCCACCCTAAAAATTTCCTATATCAGTTCTGGTTGATTACAGTGACACGCTGGATCACATGGAATTTCATGGTTAATCTTACCATGACTCAACTTATGCGTAAAGGAGGGAACCCTACATTACATTAGGTGTTCTAGAAAATCCTACGCTAAGAGAAGTTTGGATTCATAGACTCAGAGTTTCGTAAACTCCTATGTAGCAAGTTCGATGAAACAAGATACAGTTACGTTCATATCTAAGTACCTGACATACCAACAGGTTAAGATAGGACAACAACAAACTGGGTTGTTTTCATCATCTGAAATGGGACAAGATCTCCACGGATTTTGGTTACCAGTTTAACGCAAACTCAGAAGAAGCATGGTGCTATCTGGTTAATTTCAAACAGTTTGATCAAGTCTACAAAATCCTTACATCCACAAGGATTTCAGAACCGACAGATTGATCAGACATGTTCCAGCCAAGGCTCATCCGATCACTTGGCAATCCCTCAGTTATCGGGTCAGACAAAGATTCACAATTGTGCTCCTTATTTACTTCACGTCTTCATTCTAATTCCACGACTTGCTTTCGCGCTCGCGTTCATGACACTATTCACGTTCATGATCGTATCTGGGCTTAAGATTTTACGTTCATTTCGTTCTGGGAAGTTTTGCAAGAACTTGAGAGACCAGACCCAAATTTAGTATAACTCTCCATCATCAAATAGACGTTTCACGTCATATTCCACGTCTCACCTTGTAGCGTTTGGCGTTACCGCCATTATATTCTATGATCACGATATGTTTCACATGTCATGTTCATTCCACGTTCCTCATATCATGATCAAGATATGTTACACGTATCATGGATCACGATATGTTTACTCATACTACACTCGCCATATCTTCACTTAGCACGTTCAAAATTTTTCACGTATCACGTTCAAAATTTTTCACGTACTACGTTTCTTTATGTCTCACGCATCGTTTCTAATTATCAGTTAAGTCAGATTGTCTTGCATCGTAACGTTTTAGTTGCCCTTATACGTTAAATTTTTTTTTCCTCGATCGATTTAGGGGATCTACCTTAAGTTGATAACCAAGAACTTCTTCGTATTTCAAGTCAAGGTCAGGAGGACCAAGATTTATCATTAGTGTCAGGATCTTCTGAAGGAACCGTTCCAAGAGGGAGGCCACTTGGAAACGGACAAGTTCATCCAGACTTTTATCCGTTTTTTTCTTATCAACTAGATATGTCCTTTCAGTCACGTCACGTTCCATGTCCTTTCAAGACATGTCACGTTCCGCGTTCCTTCTGCCAGGAAACCCGCACGTTCAATTATCTTACATACCCTCTCAGTTTGATTCGGGTATGTTTCTCTCTCAGTTAGGTTACCTATAATTCGGGGACGAATTATTCTTTTTAGGGGGGAAGAGTTGTAAAACCCGCATGCTTTTATCATGAATAGTACCCTTAAGATCGTACGCACTAGATTAAAACTTTCCTTTTATAGTACGATTACGTTTACGTGTTAGGATTTTACGTATTACGTACGTGTTCGAACACGATAAGTATTTATTACGCACAAACACGCAATAATTATTTAAACAATAATTAATCACGAACATGCGATCATGAAATCACGAACGTAATTAAATCATGAACTATTATTAATTACATATATATATTTATTACGAGCGTAAATAAATATATTAGGTCACGGTAATTATTTAACGAGAACACACAAAACGCGAACACAAATAAACACGAACAAACATGTAAAACACGAACACGAGAACACACTTATTAATTAGACACGGAAAATGATCGGGTTACCCCATGTGGGCCCATATGCCACGAAATTAGGAAGGAGGATGGGCCAAGCCCATCAAAATTTACTAAAAGGAGGTTAAGGAAATTTACACTACTCATTTAACTTTACAGAAGAATTTTACAGAAAACCTAAAATCCTCCTCGTCCTTCTTTTTCTCCTTTTGGCCGCCACCCTCAAACAACACCAAAGGGGTGTTTGTTGATCTTTGATCTTGGAATTCTTGTTGGTGTTCGTGTTTGTTCATTGTTACTTAGATCCACGCACTCGGTAATCCTTTTAAACCTTTTTCTTTTGATTTAATCTTTTAAATAATTAAGAACATTTTATGTTTTTCATAAAACCTAATTAAATCATAGATCTAACATGAATTTGGGTTTGAATAAAATCAAAAGTAATGTTTTAGGGTGTGTTTTGTTTTGGCCGCAGCCTACACCGAACCCGAGAGGGTCTCGGTTTGGCTACACGACCACCACCGAGACCATATGGTCCCGGTTGGTTGGTGTGGGTCCCACGACAACATCAAGACAAGGGGTACCCCGATTTGGTTCGGGGTATGGTGTCGATTTCATGTCCGGTTCATGGTTCTTAGTCAAGATCCGGTTCATGGTGTATGTTTAGTTTATTTTTATTTTTATGATCTTATGTTAAAATTAAATTAATAATATGACATGATTAATTTAATAACATGACTTAGGTTATTTTAATTATTAAAATCATGAAATTACTAACCTAAGTATTTTATATTTTTAATACTTATAATTAATTAATTATTTAAAAACCATGGTTATAATTAATTAATTAACATGACTTAGGTTATATTATTAATAAATAATAATACATGTTTTAACCTAAGTATTTAACCTTATTTAATTAAAAACATGTTATACTTTAATTAAATATTTTAACCTATAGTTTATTTTAATTACATGAAATAGTTAATAAACTATACATTATATCATATGACTTAGAAAATAATCATGAAAACGCGTAGGCTTATATACTTAGCTTATTTAACCAGCTTAATTCTAATTATGGAAACTTTCTATTTTTAGAAACTTAATTAAATAAGGCAGCTAATCTATTTATGGAAACTTTCTATTTTTAGAAACTTAATTAAATAAGGCAGCTAATCTATTTATGGAAACCTTCTACTTTTAGAAACTTATTTATTTCAGACAGCTAATCTATTTATGGAAACTTATTTAATTAAGGCAGCTGATCTATTTATGGAAACTTTCTATTTTTAGAAACTTATCTATTTTAAGCAGTAATTTTATTTTTGGAAACTTTCTATTTTTGGAAACTTTCTATTTTTGGAAACTTTCTATTTTTGGAAACTTTCTATTTTTGGAAACTTTCTATTTTTGGAAACTTTCTATTTTTGGTAACTTTCTATTTTTGGAAACTTTCTAATTTTGGAAACTTTCTATTTTAGGAAACCTGCTATTTTTGGAAAGTTACTTATTATTACACAGTAAGTATAATAATACATGAAATACCAGAAATACTTAATCAGATTAAACAAAATATAAGATAAACACAGTTTAAGGCTTTAAACAGTAAAACATGGTAAGAACATATAAAATAAGCTAAGACATGACATAAAATCAGCTACGTATTTAGTAAGCAGATACTTATTCGTGTATGTATTTATGTAGCACTAGTGATACGGAAGTAGGATTCCGCTTAGTTCATCTTCTTTGTTCACTGGACATAAGGTACGGATTCCCGTCCTTTCAGTATGGACATTCTTTCCTTATTAGGATTCCTCGTATGCAGCCAACTGTTTTCCCGTAGTATAAGTTACGTGTTTGATTTGCTTATGTTTAATTAAGAATACCTATAGCCATATACATGCATGACCAGTTTCACCTAGTTATGGAGGTACCATAACCATAACATTAGAGGCACTGATGTTATAAGTTCATCACGGCGGAGTGATTGCTCGTGGCGTCCCTTCATCTTTTGGCCATTTATATTATATTTAACATGTGGGGCGTATGGGTGCATCCTAGTTACATGTTTTCAGTCAGGATTTCATGGTGAATGTGGTGTGTGCCTTGCATCCTTCACAAGGAGCTGATCCCTCCTACCCAGAACCAGTATATTAAATTAGAGGCAACCCCTCTAATTTGCATGATGAGGTCACACCTCCAAGTATTCATGCACGGTGGATTTTCATGACCTATATTGGCTAATGGTAAAATACGTTAAACAATTTTCATAAGATAAACATAAGGCTTTTCAAACTATAAAACCAGTTTTATGAACATGTTCCAGGTTTTCCAGGACTTATACATTTCCGCTGCTATTAAGTCTCTATTATGTTTTAGTCACTTATACTATGTCTATATCCGTGCACTGAGCATTTTGCTCAGCCGTTACTTTCCTTTCCATGTCCCAAAACGGCAGGTACCCCTAGGAAAGACTCGAGCATTTGGAGGACGTGCATAGGATGGAAGCTGCTAGAGACTTCTTTTCCTTTTTGCCTTCATATACTTATGCTTGTTTAGTCTTTCATTCATTTGTTTTGCTTTATTATGTTTTGGGCTTATGTTGGGAACCGATGTTTGATTCCGGTTATCCCTATGGTCATGTAATGTTTTATACATTTATCCTTGTATGCTTTGATGACACGCCATAATTACGCGTGACATTCCATTATCAAAATGGGGTGTTACACTTATTTTGGCAAAGTTGTATCAAAATGGTTTTCCACCATGTGGTGGTGTTTTGGCCGGTTATGAGGGGGTCCCTCAAGGGTAAATAATTCAATTTTTTTACTATGGTAATTAGTTAGAAGGTTTAAGGTAAAAAGGTTAATTAGTTTTAGGTAAATGTCAAAAAGTATATAGTTAAGTTTAAAAATACGTAAAACTTAAAAATTTGACGAAATATATTAAATTTATGATTTTTCGAAGAAAACTGATATTTTATGATTTATAAAGTATTTTATGCATGCTAACGACGGTTAAACGTAAAAACGACGTAAAATACGAAAACGCGATACGTTAATTAAATATTCACAGAAAGTACGATATATTACTATAAATAGCAAAAATACTAAAATACATGCACATAAACATATACAGAATAAATTAAATACGCTGTTCATGAAAATACGATCACGCTGTTAAAAAAAAACTAAACAGTTAAGCACATAATTCACAGATAACGAATAATCTCATGGATTATCGTCAATTCATTGACCGTCACAACATTTTGGTCAGATTCACAGAAAGTGTTCAGAATAATGACTGAGCACAGTGTCAAGTCATTACTCGTCATCAAACAATTTTTCAGAAAACACGGGATAACTCCTCGGTTCCAACACAGTTAAATCACATAGTTGACTAAATAAAAAGTCAAAGGTTAAAATAGTCATTTTACAAAGTAGGAAAATTACCAAGTGTTACAAGTATAACTACTTCTCCATCTCCATAGACCACATCACTTCACGCATTCGACAAGTAAGTTGTAAGTTAAGATTACGTTATATTACCACGTTACATCTATTACTACACTATTACATCGTTACAAGTACTAAATAACGTAATTTATAACTCTATGCATAATGGTTTGTGCCATGCTATATGAACGCAAAATCGATGTTGTTTCGGCGCTACTTGAAATCCTATGCTAAATGGTTTGTGCCATGCTCTGTGAATACAAAATTGAATTTTATTCGACGCTACTTAAAATCCTATGCTAAATGGTTTGTGCCATGCTCTATGAATATAAAATTTAATTTTATTTCGGCACTACTTGAAACTTTATGCTAATGGTTTGTGCCATGCTATACGAATGCAAAATTTGAAATTTTATTTCGACACTACTTGAAACTTTATGCTAAATGGTTTGTGCCATGTTACGAAAAATGCGAAATTTATATTATTTCAACTCAAATGGTTTGTGCCATGCTATTAATCATGTATCAACATGTCTTAAAATTTTCGTGTTAAATGGTGTGTGCCATGACAAACTAAAGTTACAACATATTGCAAAATTGATTTGTTCTTACACATGCCTTTCTTGATTTGGCAGTGACATGTCTATCTCGCCCGAAGATTCGTTGTACTACTTGAGCTCATCTACGGATGGAGCACGACATGAGTCCTCTACTAGTGGTGCCTCGTCTTTATCGTCCACTCGAGGAGAGCCAAGTGCTCGTGCACCTACTCGCTCCTCGCCACCACCACTTATTTGCTACACAAGGCGTGGCAAGGCACCCATGATTCCTCCATCCACTTCATGATCTCATGCCCCTAAGGCACCTCGCCAAAACCGTACCGCGAGGATGTCCGTGAGAGCATCTATGTTCGGGAAAAGACTAGCCTCAAGACACTTGGACCCCACCCACATGATCCGCAAGTCTTCAAGGTCACCATCCGTGAGAGTGCCCCTAGGCACAATGCCTCTTTTCGACCCACTATGCCCATGCTACCCCCACCTTGCGGCTTTAATGGAGCCGAATGCTCGACGGCCACCGAGGCACGTGGAATGCCCCCTCATCGTTTTACTAGGCTTGCTACCTTACCAGGCAAGGTAACCCACGTGCTTCGTAATTTGGGTGGTTTGTCTCATGAGTCATTGGTTCGACTCGAGACTTGTTACGAGGCGGTCATCGCGGATTTGGGTAGGAATGCCCCACCCCCACCAGACCGTTTCTAGGGACTAGCTAGGAGGGTCGAGGACCAACATTACGAGATCGGAGCTTTGTGCACCCTTTTACATAGGGCCTTGATTGATTTATCCGAGAGGATTGCGGCCCTTGAGCACCGTTTCTAAGACTTATGTTTAGTTCATTTGTGTACACTTTCATTCCAAATTTTCTCTCCATGTGTTGTAATCCCTAAGAGCTCTAAAACTATGTGTCAACTCTTTGTATTTCCTTTTAATCGTGGAATGAATTATTTGTGCACTACATAACTTGTTGATTATCACTTCATTGGATGCTATATCGTGTTTTGTGACGTACTTGTACTCTCTAGCCATGAACTCGTGATACTAACCTTGCCATAAACTTTGTTGTGAATTTAGGACTATGGCACCAAAAACCCGCAAGAATAGAGTCGACCCGACTCCGGCCGCACCCATCACTATCGACCCATCGGTGTTGAGCCAAATGATAGCCGATGGAGTTGCCGCCGCCCTTGCCGCTAACGAGACAAATCCAAGCACGCGAGAGGAAACTAATCAAGTGCCAATTCCGGTACCTCCTACTCGTGCGTGCTCGTACAAGGAATTTCGCTCATACTTCACTAGCACTTTTAATAAGGTGTCGTGGGCCTTGCAACAAGTACAAAAACCTCTTCATAGTCTATCCCTTCCTCTTGTGTATAGCCTTAAGCAACTAAATGTGCCTTGTTTCTGACCACAATACCTCTCTCATCCTTTTTGTTTCTAAGAATCCATCTTGTCCCAATAGGTCTGACATGTCTGGGACAATCAACTAACTCCCAAACATATTGGATAGCAAACTGGTGAAGCTCATCTTGCATTGCTTCCGACCAACTTGGTTCTTTGAGAGCGTCAAAAATCTTCTTGGGTTCTTGTTGTGACAGAAAACAGGCAAACAAACATGCTTGTACAAGAGGGATATCAACCTTCTTGTGAATATTGGCAATAAATCCTCCATGATTCTGATGAGACCTTCTAGTTTGTAGAGGAGTCATCACATCACCTATGATAAGAGAAGAAGGGTGATTCTTCATAGTAGATGTAAGTACTCCTCCTTCAATTATTCTGTTGTCATCAATCTCAGTCTCCAAGTTGCCAATATCTTCTTCAAATTCTCTTCCATCATCATCTGAATGAACCTCTCCATGTCTACTTGAAGGTTCACCTTGTTCAAAAACACAGAAATACGTTCTCAAAACGCATATTGTTGGTGATAAGAGTGCCTTTGCCAGTGATAGTTCCATATCCGCCTCCAAAGTACACTTTGTCACCATCTTTAATGTGGGTAAAATTTTTCAAGTAATCTTCCTTCCCCGTCATGTG
Organism: Glebionis coronaria; assembly: GCA_025667525.1. NCBI lineage: Eukaryota > Viridiplantae > Streptophyta > Magnoliopsida > Asterales > Asteraceae > Glebionis > Glebionis coronaria. Next base: position 561,870 of record JANFOE010000251.1, on the reverse strand, counting down.
CCTAGAGCATCCACTATCCTAATATCCATAATCATTAACCTGCTTTTGAATGCCCTGCACATAAAGAAAACTAATTAGTTTTCTTTGGGAACCCAAGCCTGAGCAGACTTGGATTCATTTGGTTGTTCAACAAGAACAGACTTAGTCCTTATGACAACCCCTTGTTCATCCCTTTTTGGATTAAACACCCAGTTAACCCCAATAGGTTTAGTTATGACCTTTGAAATATAATGAAATCTGTTACATCTCATAGAAATCCCATCTGAATTAGGGTTTTGGTCTTGTTTAGGTCTCCAAGATAAGCTAGAATAAGATTTAGACCCCTTTCCCTTTGGTTGCAAGTATTTGGCATTACTTGGTCTAGCAGCGTTGGAAACATTCATGTCAGCGTTAAAATTGTTCTTGACAACACTGAAATTACCTTTATCAACGTTGAATCTAGGGTTTGCTACAGGAACCCATTGTCTATTAGACCATGTATTGGTCTTCTGAAAAGGCCTTTGTCCATAATTATTAGACCCTTCAGTAAAGAATGGGGCTGGTCTAATGACTTGTGGACTTTGCTGGACAAAAAGTTTGGGTTTGACCATGGTTGACTTTCTATCAGCGTTGACCTTTGAAGCATTGACACATTTATAAGCCAAATGTGAAAAGCTTCGACAAGTATAACAGGATTTTCTAGACATAACTCTAGGTCTAGATGAAAAGAACCCTGCCCCATTATCACTAACTTGAATTTTTGGTGACCTAGGTTTTCTATACATTTCTGTATATTTAATACTAGGTTTTCTATCAACGTTTAAGCCAAGGTCAACAGTCTTTCCAGTACTAGGATTGGTCACTTTTATGGGTGTTGACTCATTTGGGCTGTCACTGAGCATGCCACCCTTAGCAAACAAAGTACAGTTGGCTTTCTTCCATTGGTCCAAATCAGTCAATTTCTGCTTGTACTCCTCTATTGGAGTAACAACTCTTGGTGGAGGAATAAATTCCTATTTTTGGAGTTCTGGTATACCAGTACAATACAAATCCTTTCTAAGGACACCATAGAAGTTCCCAGCAGGTGGTGGAACACCAATATATTCTTTCATCCCAATCCCACTCATATCCCTAGAATCCATTTGTTCACTCACACATTTTTCTAGGGTTTGAGAAGCTTTATCAAATTTTTGAATTTTAAGATCTACATTATCTTTGTTTTTGATAGCCTCATCTAACTTAGCTTGTAAAACACCATTGGATCTCTCCAAGATGTTCCTAACCTCAACACTAGCATTTAGATCATGAGTCAAAATATTGATTTGATCTTTTAGGTCAAGCTTTATTTTCTTATATTCGGCCACAGTCTTTTCAGTTTGAGTAAGAGCAAGTTGATAATTAGATAACTTGCATTTTTCGTCAAAAACATCTGATGTTAATTTTAAAACTTCCTTGTTAAGCTTTTTAGTGTTTAGACGACAACCCTTACTACAAAATGCATCATCATATACCTCATTGTTTGATGAAGATGAAGAATGTGCCATGAGAGCATAGTGAACATGCTCCTCTTCCTCCTTTTCTGCAACCAAGGCCTTGTTCTCTTCCACATCCTTGGCCAAAAACCTCCAATCCCATCCAACACCATCAATTTCTTGCATGGCTACCATATCTTTTGTATCTTCAACCTTGACAATTTGGCTTGAAGGTTTTCCAGCAACAGACCTTCTTGGAGATCTACACTCTCTCATAAAGTGGCCCATTCTATGGCAATTGTAACACTCAACCTTGGATTTATTAAGCCCAGCAGTGTCTTTATCATTAAAAGTCATCTTCTTCCTGAATCTTCTATTCCATCTATTGGCCCTTATGCTTGCAAGTGCCATATTCCACTTAATGTCCATCTCCTCCAAGTGCTCATCACTTATTTGCTTAAGGTCCTCATATGTAATCACTGAACCATTGGGCAATGAAGCAATGTATGCACATACTATATCTAGATCAATACCAGCAGGCTAACTCTTGGTGAGTCAACATTGTATGTGTCAGCGTCTGAATGTGAGGCGCTGACAAAGCTTGATCCAACGTTGACACAAGGTGATCCAGTAACGGGGTGCATGTATGACTCCCTTTGATCAAATTGACCTTCACTATGTGAGAAGAAGGCCATATTTCCATTAGTAGACTTGCTTCCTTGATCCAAAAGGATTTCACTCTCAACAATCCTCAGTTTATTGTAGACGTCATCAAAAGTGGAACTTTTGTGAGTATTATTAGCAATCATAGACCTTGCTTCAATCCTCCATGCATCACCAAGACTTTTAAGGAAAGTGGTGATGATATCAGCATCATCATGCACTGTTCCCATGAATGACAACTTGCTTGTAATGTCAAGAAGTCTACTTCTCACTCCACTTATCTTTTCATTAAGAAGGACTTTAAACACAGCATACTCATGCAAGAGTTTCTTCTTTTTCTTTGAGGCAATATCATCATTACCACCATAAGTAACTTGAAGGGCAGCCTGAAGGTCTATGAAATTAATGGCCTATTCTAGATCATGGATTTGGTGGATTAATGAGGTTGATTGATTGATTAATAAAGAAGAAATGGAGGAATTAGATGAGGGATTAGAGAGAGAAAGGAGAGAAGGGAGAGAATTAGAGAGAGAAAGTAAAATGGAAAATATGATTAAAGTGAAAATGAGAATCAACAACCCCCTCCTAACATGCTAGGAGGGGTTATATATAGCCCACCCTACATGTGGGCTATATGGACTATACAATAAGTAAATAGATCACGAGCCCGTTACATAATTATAGTTGGAGCGACCGATCCTTCATAAATACGTAAAACGTATTTCCAACAATCTCCCCCTAAGGGAGGTCGCTCCAAGTTACAAAGTTCTAAATAGTCTATAACTCGTGATCTATGCTAACTAAGATGTGACCGAGACTTTATTGGGAAAACGTATTTCCAACAATCTCCCCCTAAGGGAGGTCACATCTTTTTACAAAATCTTAAACCTAGCATCTATGCTTGAGTCTTCGATCTTGTTCTTGTGAAAATGCTTGATGTGATCTTTGACTTTAGTCTTGAGCATGTTTCCTTGCCTTGACCTTGTGCATTCTTCATTTGTGATATTTGCCTCTTTGTGACTTCATGTTCCACATACTTATACTTTTAAATTCTTGAAAGCTTCAGAGTTTGATACAGCGGAAGACTTGACCTTCAGGCTTTCTTGAATTTGTTGAAGTACTAATTGTATGTAGTATAAGCATGTGGTGACGACTTCTTCTGGATTGTACACCGCAATGCCACCTTCTTGTTACGCTGCATAAGACAGTTAGCAACAAAACAATATACACGGATGAAATGGCCTTGAACATTTCATACTAATTCGGTAGCAATTTACCTCCGGTCGGTGAAGACCGTTGGACGATATTAAATATCGTACTTGTGGCAGGTAGTTTCAATAAAGAACCTCCTTGACAAGATTTCGCGGGTAAACCCGTTCTCTTTACTCGACCGTCCAAAGCTGACTGCGAACGTAAAGAGTGAATCATTTGGATAAATATTATCCGTATGATTTGAAGCCGTCAATTCATGTTCCTGGAACAAGTGAAATTCAATTAAGAACCGCACCATCGTTGCTTTCCAGTTGTCACTAGCTTGATTCATATAGAATCTTGCAAGTTACCTACCAAGTGCTGTTTGATGTTAACACTAGAAGGATTTCCACTCGTCACTGTGATCAATAAAGAGTCACTCTGAGTGTTCTGGCAAGATCATATGATAATGCGTAGAGGCCTGGAACGTGTTTAAATTCATTTAAGAATTAAACCACTGTTGCTTTCCAGTTATCACAAGTTTGATTCATAAAGAACCGCACAAGTCACCTACCATGAGCTTTTTGATATTCGCTCAAGAAGGATTTCCATCTTCATTGTAAATACTTTCGTATTACTCGGATGTTCAGGCAAGATCATGAAGATTTTGCGTAGGACTCTTAAGATCTTTCTTACTTTTCACAGTGTGTGAAGAAGCAAGGAATAATGAAAGTGTGTCCTAATGAGATATTTGATGATCTCAAATGGCTCTAGACTCGATCGTGCATTTTGGATTTTTAGTGATCGGAGGCTGGAGAGGAGTGCCACCTTTTCAATACCAATTTATTCGGAGTGAATAAATCAATAGATAACGTGTTGATCTCCGTGTGATTAAAACAAATACCTTTTGAGAGATATTTGAGTTAGCTGGGAAGGGTTGTGCATTGCATCACTGGGTCCATGACGTCTTTCTTCAATATCGAGAATCATTAGCAAAAATGACCTCAATAGCATATGTATTGACCCGGTTTCTGCCTAAAGTTGTAAGGAGGGCTTCTTTCTTTACACCCTTTATCTTTACAATTCTTTTTCATTCTTCAACCCCTTCAATGCTTACCAATACGTCATCACTAGCACCTTGTTGTGATTGTTCCAGTGCTAACTTAAGTACTTGGTCGGCATTCAGCTACGTTCACAATCTTTCTCCATCTTTCCTAAGGACTACTATTTCTAGCTATGGAATGTCCTTGGGAAGATTCCTCCGGTTCTAGAGAAATCATTGGACTTTAACCTATCCTACCATCCTTATGTCACCACAATCGTCACCGTCGTGAATAGAGATGTTTTGGGTAAGTGTATGTCACCATGAAATCCATTTTGAAGTGCAAATCCATTTTGCTCCCCCTTAACATATGCTACGATATTCGAAAACATTTCGCACATGTCGGGATGAGCTAACACGTTAAGTCAAACCATTTATGATTGATCATATCCCATATTAAATCACATTTTCTCCCCCATATTAAAAATATTAACCCAATCGATGTTTTTAATATCAATTGATTTAATAGCATTTTAAGAAAATTTGGGAAGAAAAATGCAAATCCAATTATCTTCGTGATTTTAACAAGCTCCCCCTCAAATTAATGAGGGTGTACTTGAAACGTAAAATAAATACCTTTTAAACACAAGTGTAAGGTATTTATTACGTGCAAAGATCAGATATAATAATGAATTCACAAGATTAGCAATGTACGAGGTTGGACCTGAATAATGGAGAACAGCATATGAAAGAAGCACATGGTTCTTGTTCACGAATGTTGGTCACCTCGTCACGTTCCCGAGAAAATTAATTCCCGTTGTTGAGTCAAAGCTTTCCGGTGAAATGCTTGACTTGATTATGAAAAGCGGGTTGCTATCTGAAATAATAGCAAACCATTTTGAGCATGTTTTAAAAGTTTGAACTTCTGCTCGAACTTTATTTACAACCCCGTGTCATTATTGAATGACATTTCTAGGTTCGTAAATATTATCGATTCCAGAAGACATGCTCGTTTTATCAAAACGTTTTTGAACACACAATTTTGAAAGATTTAGAAAAACCTTTTGAGAAATTCTCGAAAAATTGTGTTCAAAGTTTTGAAAAACAATTACTTGAGCTTAAGATTTGGAATATCTTAGGAACGAGCTCAAGTCCGAGAAGTTGTAAACTTCTCGTTGTTAAGGATAAGTTTATCATCGGCGATAAACTTTCCTTTTATCTGAAGAACGAGTCCTAAGCTGACATTTACTTAGAAGTCGTTTTTCATGAGCTTGAAAACTTTGACTGTTTTAACGGAAAGCTCATGACCGAGAAAGGTTAATTTCTCGTTATGAAGAAGAGTTCTCTTATTTAAAAGATACACTTTCCTTTCTGAGCTTAAAACTTCGAATGTTTTAATACAAGCTCATGACCGAGAAAGGTGAATTTCTCGTTAAGAGGATAAGTTATCATAAAAGATAATCTTTCCTTTATTTTAAGTTCGAGTTACAGTCTGACATTTAACTGTAAGTCATATACACGAGCTTAAAACCTTTGAATGGTTTTAATGTAAGCTCGTGTCCGAGAAAATTTAATTTCTCGTTGTAAGGATAAGTTTATCATCGGCGATAAACTTTCCTTTCTTTGATGCACGGGTTATCGTCTGATATTTAACGATAAGCCATATACACGAGCTTAAAACCTTTGAATGGTTTTTAGGGTAAGCTCGTGTCCAAGAAAACTTAATTTCTTGTTAAGAGGGTAAGTTATCGTTGCGTAGATAAACTTCCCTGTCTCTGAAGTCCGGGTCATCGTCTGTCATTTAACGAGGAGCCATAATGCATGAGCTTAAAAACTTGGAATGTTTTTGATATAAGCTCATGCCCGAGAAAAATGAATTTCTCGTTTTTAGGATAAGTCATCATCGGGATGAACTTTCCTTTCTTTGAGGATCGAGTTACAGTCTGTTATGTGACTGTAAGTCCTTTTTGCAGCTTAACCATGAATCCCCTGAGACATTTGTTTCTCTGATATCTGCTTCTTCAGCAACCAAACTCTAAGAGTGTCCTTAGTTGAACGGTATACAACGATTGGACCGCTTCGTTCTTTTGGAACATCAACTTTGGTACCTGCATTCTCATTAGGAGTTTGTATACTTTTGCATGGGTTAGAGATATCTATTTTTGAAGCACGTGGGGGTTCACAGTTGGCTTTACTTGTGTCAGAGGTGGCATGAGGGGATGAATCACTTGTCTTAGATGGCAAACGTTTCCTTTTATAGAAAATCTTAAGTTCAGGCTTAAGTGATGTATCATCCTTTGCAATTTCCTCCCTAGTAGTCTTTGTAGAATCGGAGACTATCCTAGTTAAAGGGCACTCGTTTCCTACAAGAGTGAAAGATCTACCAGTGGGGCGCCACATTTTACCAACGGGTTTGATTTTAGTGACCCACTGGGATTTAAGTCTAGCACGGGAGTTCACCTCATTAAGTAATTTCTTGATACAGGAATCATGATTTGCCGTAAAGACACATTTTCTACATGTTTTACAGGTAGCATATTTAATGTCCGAGTAAGATCTAGAATCCCTAGACGATTGATTGATGCTCCTAGGATTGGACATGCTACGGTTAGCAGTGTTGGGTAAACTAGAAGGCATCTGACTAGGTTTGGAATTCCTATCTCTTACATGTGTCTTTTGCTTAGCTTCCCTAAGATCAGATTCATGGCAAACGTCATTTGAACTAGTTCTAGACGTGGTCTTGGTATTTTTAGGGAAACTAGAGGCAATCATATGATTTGGTCTTGCTAAAGCTGGAGTGATCACATTGGGCCTAGTAGCTGGAGTGACTGGTCTAATAAGATGAACCAAATCAACTTGGGAGGCAAACCGCGGTCTCGAGGATTGTGATCGCTCGGATCCAAATGCAGTAGGTTGTCTGACAGACGGTTGTCTGACGAACTGATTTGTAGGCGGTTTCCCCAAGATTGATGGTTTTTCAAGCTTAGTGTCCACACTAGGTCCTTTATTTTTTCTTAACTCGTTTTTCAACGCAGCTATAGCAAAAACCTTTTCCTGTACTTGGGCCTTTAAAGTTTCATTTTCTTTGAGCACGTTATCTTGGGATGCCAACTTAGATTCAAGCAGTTGAATTTGTTTCAAAAGATTATCCTTTTCAGCTTTAGAATCTAGAACAGTTTGATCCAATTTTCTTTCAAGAACAACGTTTAACTTTTCAAGTTTTTCAAAGTATGTTTCAAATTTGACCGTTTTCTTAGAAAATTCAAGTTTGGCATCCTCAAGATCTTTTGATTGCCGAGCTACGATCATTTCGAGCTCTTTAATCTTGGAATCAGAAGCAGACAATGAAGCAGTTATAATACAATTTTCATGATGTACTATAGCATTCTGAACAATCTCTCCCCCATTATGACTTACATCGGATGAATCAGAAGTGGTATTGCTATCACTCGTTTCCATCCCATGTTTGTCATAATTAGGTTCAGAATTCTCAAGATGCGGCATATCATCAGCATATACATCATATACCACATTACATTGTACCATGTTTGCAGGCTCTGCGTCATAAATGGGTAAGGTGTCATCAAGAGAAATCTCGTGAACATTCCCTGACGTACCACTGGTATCATGTTGTGCTCCTGATTCCGTGCTCTTGCCATCTTTAGGCTCCAAATTTTCAACCGTATGACAATTGTCCTCTTGCATCTGCGGCATTGATTCTTGCACTCCATTATCATACGTTTGCTGAAGTCGAGATCTTTCATAAATCGAAGACGAGACCGATGACATGAGTTTCAAAATCGTATCACGGAAAACTCGAAGCTCGGTATGTGTATCTCGAAGAAACGATTGGCAAATCATTGAACTTTCAGGCTTGATGATATTAAATTGGAAGAAAGGCGTGAGGTGTGTCACAAGAGCCTTATATGCAAGTACCGATGCAGAGTGATTAAAGTTTCCATGGTTGAGTTGCTCGGCGAGTTGGATCAAAGCGGTAAAAATGGAGTCGATGAATATATGACGATCTTTTCCAAAGATTGTCACAAATTCGCTCCCTCCTTGAATCCTTGAGAGAGTGACCAGATGAGACTGAAGCATTTGAAATGAAGTGATGCCACTTTTCCTAACTTCGTTTTGCATGAAATACAACTCTCCCTTTTGACATGTCGAATCGAACGAATCCATTAAAGATCGATTAAGAATGACAACTCAATTGTCAGCTCAAGAAATTTTTGTCGACTCAACCGTTTGATAAAACAAATTGGAATCCAATACTCCCTTTAATTATTATGAAAAATGATCGTGATTATAGTTGTTTTCGGAATTTACCAAGTCGTGAAGGAACTTCGAAGGATCCGTAAAAAAATTGCTTTTTGCTCAAACGTTGATAAACCCGATCAAAAAATCCGTATTTGCTAAAAATATATCCCGTCACGTTGCCTTGACCCGATTATAACGTAATAGTACAAAATTTTCAAAAGAAAAATTTTAAAGAAGAATAAAAATCTCAATGGATTATTAAAAAGTGAAAAGATATAAAAAAATGAAAATTTTCTAAAATAAGAATTAATGCAATCTAAAAAAAAACTTTCTAAAAATTAAAAAATAAAAAGATTTGATTTTGAAATTTTGACAAAATTTTGTAAAATAAAACGTTTATAATCCTAAAATAAAATAAATGTAAAATAAAATAAAATAAAAAAAAAACAAACGGTCAAAAGGATGAAAAAACGTGTTCTTTTCTTAAATTGATTTTGGATATATTTTCTTGTTTACTCCGTCACACGTGGCCCAATAAAACATATATCACCGCCCCACTATCTTTGTTATATCCGCCCCTTGATATTTAATCTCTCTCTCACAAAGATAAAAACACAGGTGAAACCTAATCTCTCTCTCTCCTCACAATCTTGTTACTTCCGCCTACAATACCTCAATCTCTCTCTCTGCTATGACTGAAACAACTCACAAAAAAACAGTTACTTCTATCGCAGCCTCAAATATCCTCAATCAAAACTCCATCTCACAATATTTTTATGGCTTCAAGATCTTACAAAAGGTCTCGGGTAGGTTTATGTTGTCTTTTCTTTAATGTTTTTGAGTCTCTCTTCTTCTGTGAGTCCTTCTTGAGTCTGTGTTGGTTTGAGTTCGAGGGTGTGAGAAGAGTCGGGTTATGAGACGAGGGTGTTTGTTTGTGGTCAGATATGTCGAGTCAAGGTTTTTGGTCTTGTGTGTTGAGTGAAAGTGACGGGGTGTCGAGTCTGGTGAGGAAGGATTTGGTTTGTGGGAGGGTTTGTAGGGTGTAAGGGGACGAGTCTTGGGTGAGGGTAAAGGTGATGGTCGAGTGAGGCTGAGAGTTAAAGTTGTGAGATGGATGTGTGATGCGAGGGAGGGTGTTGTGGTGTTTTGGTTTAGGGGGATTCGAGGGATGCTGTTTGTCGAGTGTGTCGAGACCAGGGTTGTGAGGGTGTCCGAGAGATGAGAGTCGAGTGGATGTCCGAGGGTGGGCTGTTTGTTTTGTTTGATGAATCTGTCAAAAGAAAAAACTTTGAGTCGGGTGTCCTTTCGTTTGAGTCGAGTCTTGTGATGGAGTGAGTCTGTTTGGTTGTGTTTGGGTCTGTTCGAGGGAGTCGAGTTTTGTGTGAGGTGTGATGTGTCGAAAGGTGTGAGAGACGAGAGGTGTGTTTTGTTTGGAAGTCGAGGGAATGAGTCTTTTTGAAAAGACGATGATTTGCCCAATTTGTCCGTTTAATTTGAATATTGTTGCTTCATTCGGAAGTTGTTCTTGATCCGGAAGATATTGGTTCGGAAGTTCTTGATCCGGAACTTCTTGATCCGGAACTTTTGGCTTGATCCGGAAGTTCTTGGTTCGGAAGTTCTTGATCCGGAACTTCTTGATCCGGAACTTCTGGCTTGATCCGAAAGTTCTTGGTTCAGAAGTTTTCTTGCTTGATTCGGAACTTAATAATTGATTCGGAACTTTTAGGTTACTCGAAAAAATCTTCACCCGGAACTGAACTGGACAATAGCAGATTGATTTTGGACAAATTTGGACAAATGGACAGAAACAATGGACCAAAAAACTTTGGACAGTTGACCAAATAGTTAGTTTGACCAAAAAATGAAGAAAAATTCAAAAGAAAAAATGATAACTGATAACTGAAAAACTGACCAAAAATTATAACTGATTAATAAAAATGTAAATAATAAACTGATTAAAAAAAAAAAAAAGTTAAAAAAAATAAAAAAAATAAAAAAGGATAAAAATTGATAAAAATTTATAAAAATTGATTATTAAATTTGTGATAAAAAACAAATAAAAAAATACAAACTTTTTATAAAAACACAAAATTAAAAAGAGAAAAAACAAAAAACTTTTATAAAAAACACTAACTTTTTATAAAAAACACAACTTTTTAAGGTTTTATATAAGAAAAATTTGATTTTTATATAAAAATTTGTGATTTTTTATCTAAAAAGTAAGTTAATTTGAAGATTTGATATGATTTAACATATAAAAAATACAAACTTTTTATAAAAAATACAAACTTTTTATGATTTAAGCATGATTAAATCAAAACCCACCAAAATCAAACAAAATAAAAGAAGAATAAACCAAACTAACCATGGCTCTGATACCAATTGAAGGTCTACGAAATTAATGGCCTATTCTAGATCATGGATTTGGTGGATTAATGAGGTTGATTGATTGATTAATAAAGAAGAAATGGAGGAATTAGATGAGGGATTAGAGAGAGAAAGGAGAGAAGGGAGAGAATTAGAGAGAGAAAGTAAAATGGAAAATATGATTAAAGTGAAAATGAGAATCAACAACCCCCTCCTAACATGCTAGGAGGGGTTATATATAGCCCACCCTACATGTGGGCTATATGGACTATACAATAAGTAAATAGATCACGAGCCCGTTACATAATTATAGTTGGAGCGACCGATCCTTCATAAATACGTAAAACGTATTTCCAACAATCTCCCCCTAAGGGAGGTCGCTCCAAGTTACAAAGTTCTAAATAGTCTATAACTCGTGATCTATGCTAACTAAGATGTGACCGAGACTTTATTGGGAAAACGTATTTCCAACACAGCCCAAAGTTCTTTGGCAGACTCATAGCCTCAATAATTGTGCTGATTTGCTTGTCCCCAGGAAAGTTTGAGGATGCTTAGAGTCTTCATGCCATTCCTTCTTTTTGCAATGTCCTCAACTGATACAGCTCTTCCATCTTCAGGTTTATCTTTTCGATCCTCAGCACTTGAGCCTGGAGTTGATCTTAGAGTGATAGCAGCTTGGATCTTGGCAACCTTATTGAATGTGTTTCCATATTCAATAATTTCCCATAAGGTGTGGTCATGGATTTGAAGATACTGCTCAAAATTGAACTTCCACAGCTCAAAGTTGTCTGGGTCTAGCATGGGAATCTTAATGTTATGGCTTGAGGAGGAGGTTAACTCTGCAGTAGACATGTTGTTTGAGTTTTAGGGTGTTCTTGAAAATTAGGGTTTTTGGCGATTTAGGGTTTTTGTGTTCTTTGGATCAAAGTTCCTCAACAAGCTCTTATACCACTTGTTGATCCCAAACTTAGATCGATTTAGCTTGTGTAAACGAGATTAAATCAAGTCAAACACGTAGAGAAACTTTGTTGTATATGAAACAATTCAAGTATTATGCGGAATTAATACTTAAACAAGAACACACAAGCAAGATAAACCAAACTTTCACTTTGATTGATTAATCGAACTTGCGTACAATGAAAGTGTGTAAAAAACATGTATTGAACTAAAACCTAAAGGCCTCCTTTTATAGATTAAGGAACCTTGTACAAGAGTCTACGTATCAGCTATTTTAGGTAAAGATAAGCATAAGAAATACATTTTCGAACATATCTTTACTAGAAACATACTAGAAACATAAAACGTGTAGACTAAGTATCCTGTCAGTGCTTGACTTCTTCTTATCAACGCTTGACTTCTTCCTGTCAACGCTTGTCTTAACAACGCTTGATTTCTTCCTATCAACGTCCAATTTCCTCTTGTCAGCGTCCAAGTGTCTTGGATACATTTTATTCCCAACAGTAACAAGGAGGAATCATTGTAGGAGTTACAAAAGGAGGTGTAGGAGGAATTGAAGGGTGATTTAATGGGTTTTGCATATGTGTACTCAATCGTTATCGGTATCTAATAGAATTGATCATGGTTAAAAGTGGAATTATTGGTGTTGGTAACTAAAAGGGGGAGCTATAGATTATCTACTTCTACTAGTAAGTTAAAAGCTAAGCATGTGAAAATAAACGAGAAATCTAACCTTGACTTTCTAAATTTTCTAAATAAACTGATCTTCTAGAAAAATCAACAAGTTCAGAATAATCTTGTTCTTCGGGTAATTATGCCTTTTTCAGAAAAAGATGCTATTTTCGGATAAAGCTATGATATTCGGAATCAGGACTTTTCTCGGAAAAACAGGAATCTTCGGAAAAATCTAATAATTTCGGAAAAACTCAAATTTTCGGATAAAGCTAACCGTTTCGGAATCACATGACATTTTCGGAATAATTGGCCTTTTCGGAATACAAGGGAATTTTGGATAAATCGATATTTTCGGAATATAAAGATCTTCGGAATAAGGGACTAATTTCGGATAAACAGGTTTTTCGGAAAAACTAAATATTTTCGGATAAAACCAAAACTCGGATATACTGATTAACTCGGAATAACAAAGGTTTTTAGGATAACAGGGCATTCTTCGGAATACCTAATTCGGAATAATGGGTTATCTTCGGAATGATGAAACCCTCTTCTGAAGATATAGAAACAGGAACGATACAGTAACAGATTATCCAAAATAAGCAAAAAAAATAAGCAAAACCAAATAAGCAATTAACCAAAACTAACACCAAATTGATTTTAAGAAAAACTAAATAAGCCACAAATTAAAAGCTATAAAAACACCAAATAATCTAAATATTTAAAATCAACTTTTAATTAAAAATATTAATCTATTTTTTTGGTAAAGGGTTGCCCCGGTAAATATATTAACCAAAAAAGCGTTGAAGTACAAAGGAATGTGGCTGAGTTACCACATTAACCGCAAGCTACAGGCAGCTTGTTAACAAAAGGTTATAAAACACCAAAACCTAATACTAATACATACATCTACTAATAGACATAAATGCAACATTAGCAAAAACCAACAAGAAAAAATCTTGAAACCGCGCGACCAAATCTTCATACCAGCAACAACATAATGAGAGCAAAGGATCCAAGTAAGACCGCCTCCTTAAAAAACCTTTGCCAGAAAAACCCAATGGGAAAAATCCCGCAAAGGGAAAAAGAGTACGACCCTTACCTGACACTCCCATCATGATCAATACACACCTTAGGAATCTTCCAATCTTCGAAAATCACTAAAGACACTGAAGAAATATTCTTGAATTTAAGAGTGAGAAGCTTGAGACGAACCGTGTCATAAATAGAACTCACAAGCTTAGCAACCGTCAAAGACTTCTTGTTAAAAAGCCTATTATTTCGCTCTCTCCAAATGAAGTAAACCGCAGCCGCTAGCATAACCCGAGCAGTTATACTAAAAATCGTACACCCCTTATCTAAGGGTCTAATAAACTCCACAATATCAATCATACGCGGAGAAATATTGTGCATACCACACCTACCTCGCAATTGTAACCATACCTGTGTAGAATAAGAACATTTAAAGAAAAGATGATTATGCGAGCCAGGAACCTGATTACACAAGGGGCACTTAAGCAAAGAAATATCAACATTAGGGCCAACATCCCATTGCTTCAGGCGATCTTGCGTCTTCAATTTCTGCTTCATAACTAACCACATATGAATCGCATGTCTAGGAACACAATGCGGAAACCAAACAACATGAAACCAATCAACATTATTAGCCCTCATTCGTATAGACTCCCACGCAACAGCCACAGAAAATGGCCGATTAATCTAATTATGGTCCCGCCAAACCTTATTATCACTACGATTATCACAAAGCATTGGAACCGGAATAGAAACAATATTCGGGAATTGATCATACCAATCCAACGGCCATCTCCAAGCTCCATTCAGAATTAGATCCCTTACCTTGTCCGATAATGCAAAACCTGAACGAATAATATGTCTAATAGAAATAGTATCTCGAATAGGGCATTCAACAACCCATTTATTAAACCACATAGAAGTATCTCTACCATCATGAAGTTGGTGCCAAAAAAACGGACGAATCATACTCCTAAGATGAAGAAGCTTACGCCAACACCAACTCACATTACCAATACATGGAACGTCCCAGAAACTTCTATCTTTCAATTTATAATCATAAACCCAACGCACCCATAGAGACTCTCTTTTAGAAAGAATACTCATACATGCGACGTCATTAAAGCAACATTAAATTCATCCAACCTATGTATACCCAAACCACCTTTATTCAGAGGCTTACAAACAGTGTTCCAGGCGACTTTGGCTTTACCCCGCTTCATCTCTCCTTGACACCACAAAAAACCACGCATAATCTGTTCAAGCTCATTAATAATTCTAACAGGGAGAATAATGACAGACGTCCATTAAATATTCATTGACGAAAGAACATAATGAATAAGTTGCACTCTCCCTGCAAGAGAAAGAAACTTATTCCGCCAGTCACTAACCCTATTTTCAAGCTTCTCAACCAAAAGTTTGCAATCGCGATACCGAAGCCAAGAAGAAATAAGGGGAACACCAAGGTATCTAACAGGTAAAGTTCCTTCAGCAAATGGCGTGAGATTCAGAATACCAGATTTAATCCCAGTAGGCACATTACAAAAATAAGCAGTACTCTTAGGAATACTAGGCACCATCCTAGAGACATTCTTGAACTCCTCCAAAGTATCCATAATAACAGAGACAGAGTCCAAATGACCCCTAGAGAACAAGAACAAATCATCAGCAAAAAAAAGATTTACTAACCTCTGTTTCTCACAATGATGATGATATCAAAAATCCTCAGCTGCAGCCACCTTCGTTTGTAACATAAGCGTTAAAAATTCCATAACAAGAGTGAATAAATAAGGAGATAAAGGTTCCCCTTGTCGCAGCCCCCGTTTACCATTAAACCAACCATACAAATTACCATTAATGCATACTGAATAAGATGTGGTAGAAACATAACTCATAATCCAATTGATCATAGTTGCATGAAAACAAAACCCAACAAGGATATCTCAAAGGAAACCCCAATCCACCGTATCATATGCTTTCTGGATGTCAATCTTAAACGAACATCTAGGAGGACCAAAGTGACGATGGTAGTTTCTCATTAACTCTTGCGTAAGGAGAATATTATCAGAAATTCTTCTTCCCGGAACAAACGCAGACTGATTAATACTCACCAAATCACCGAGATCACCTTTAATGCGATTAGCAATAATCTTTCTAATGCATTTAAAACTAACATTACAACATGATATAGGACGGTAATCATTAATAGTACTCGGCGTAGATACCTTAGGGATTAAAGCAATAATAGTATGATTAACTTCCCGAAGCAATTTACCATTACAAAAAAAAATCCTTAATAGCACACGTGAAAGTATCCCCCACCGTATCCCAAGCCTTTTTGAAAAAGGCAGTGGTGTACCCATCAGGACCCGGAGCTTTATCTTCACACATTGAAAATAATGCACTTTTTATCTCCGTATAAAACACCAACCGAATCATGGATAACGCCTTGGAACCATCAAGAGTATTAGTAAACAGATTATGAGTATCAATGTAACACTCTCAATTTTCGTAACTGTACAGCGGAAGGGTCTTTAGATTGTTACGGGATAGCACAATAACTCCAATCATAGACAACACATAAAAATGGTTGTACAAGGTTCAACATACATTCATTCGATAAAAAGTTTTAAAGTGTACAACAGGTCCCAAATTATATAGGTCATTAAGTTTACAAAACATAGATCGAATGGACATTTTTAATATTATGTGGGCCATCAGAGTCGATCTCCATCCGGATTACCTTCAAGCACCTGAGATAAAAATATGCAAAAATCATATCAGCGAATGCCGAGTGAATTTATAGAGTTTAATAAAAACCGTTATATAAAACAATCGTTAAAATCAGAACACAAGTATAATATCGGAAGTAAGTCCTCGTATTGCTAGTCAGGCAATATATAAATCAAGCATACATCTTAAACCGTCCATGAGACCGTAGCCTCAATATTACCATTATAGGTAATATTATTATCGTTATTTGCATCGTTATTGTATTGTATATAGGATTATTATTAGCCGCATGACATTGTTACCTTACTATGAAAACAACGGGCCGCGAACCCGACAAACAATTTGCCCATCTAAGTTAGCGTGTCGTCACAAAAATCACGCTATGTAAATCTTCTCATACATAAATTCGCTTACCAATCAATGTGGTACGACGGGGATCAACCGTCAAGGCGCGAACTGGGGTGATCATCCCCAAATAGTACTATCATATGCATAAGCGTCTACCAAATCCCGGTAGTTCACAATTCATGCTAATGGGACTTTAAGTGACATAACCTAACTACTAATAATCCTTTTTATCTCGTTTATAGGGTCATAGCATCATTCGGGTCCATATCATTAAGCATACTATCGGGACTACTTGTGTTCTATTTTTATCAAGAACTAGCATGTTATCTCCCTCGCGGGTTTACAAATCATTTTATAAAACATTTAAAAGAGTGCGAGGCTATGAACTCACGTTGATAATGAAAGGCGGATTATCGGCTACGGGCGTGCTTCGGTCACGGAAACCTATATAAATAATAATCGGTCTTAGACTCTTGTCCAATGACTTTTATCAAAATAACAATATACATATGATGATTTTGTACATATGATGATGATCAAGTGGGTTTATATATCTTTGTTTACTCATTTTAGCGTTCATGTATTGGTAACTTTTTACTAGTTTACTAGTTTTACCTATTTACACGTTTTAAGTCCAATAAGCTTATTATAAGTTCTTTAACTTGTATTAGTTCATTTTATACTATTATTATCAGTATTCACACTGTACATGTTAGGCCCAAATGAGTTAAGCCCAATAAGTACTTTTTATAAGTGTTTAACTTATTTAGTCCAATTATTAGTCCAATATGCTTACTTAGCTCGTTAATGTCCGTATGTCCTATAGTTCGGGTTTTATCGGTTTTTACTTGTATTAGATACTTATATATTAGTATATGACTTTTAAAAACTTTACATTAGACGGGTTTGATCGTCTAAGTTTTAATTGGCGAAAAACGTTAATTTTACGGTAATAGCCCAAAAAGTCGTAAAAATCATGTTTATAGTTTTTATAACTTATAAATATTATTCAACTAACATTTTTATAAATTGTCCATTTATTTAACCTTATACATATTTATATAAATGAAATTCATAAGTTAGTGGGTTTTAATTTCATATTTTATACTATATAATTTGAGTGCTTATATAATAGTATTAAACATTAATTCTTCAAAATCTGATTTTTATTTTCATCTTCACCATTTTTATCATATCTAGAGTTATACAATGAATTAGAAGCTCATTTTTGGATGGTATGAACTTCATATTATGTGCTACAATTAACTTAGTTATAGCTACTGCTCATTTTAAGTTTAACTATCCTTAACAGTCCCTACAAAACAGTCTATCCAGATTAGCACACTCATCTTGTTTTGATCATATCTCACTCATTTTAATTGATTCCATTGCATGTCCAACTCTCACATGTGTATGACATCTTGTACTTACTGTAAATGGATTCCACCATGCAAATTTATCAGTTTAAGTTTTGGTTACATACTGTTTTTATACAGGCAACAAATTAAGCATGATTTTAGCCTTGTTTCTTATGGTTATTAATCTTTTTAAGCATATTTATCAACACTTGATCCCCACACAACATTTTTATCATCATATATTCATCATATACATATACAACAAGAAAGAAAATACATTTGATCTTTACAAAAATAACAAGAGAAAATGGAAAGGATGATCTTCTTTACCAACCAAGAGTATATCTTGTTTTTGGAAGACAAGAAATTGATGAACACCAAATGTATCCCCAAGATCATCAAACACCAAGAAAGTAAGTTGAGAAATCAGCCCTAGGACACAAGCAAATCACCTCCTTTGTTGTTAAAATGGCCACCAAGTAATCAAGGCTTCAAGGTAACTCCATAATATAGCTAGATAACAAGTATTTTGTGGCTAGAAAAGATCAAGAGGGGTGTTTGTTCTTGAAGTGGGACGACAATGGTGATGGAGTTGAGAGAACGAGTTGTTTTAGCATGAGAGAATGGTGGTAAATGAGAAGGTTGATGGTTTTGTTAGTTTGGTGGGTAAAAACAAGCTTAAGTGTTAAGCTAAGCTTACACTTGTAAGCTAAATGTTTACATGATGCCACATCTTTGATGTGGTGTCATGTTTGGGCCGTCTCATGTATAGTGGGGTGGGATAAATTATTTTGTCCCATCTCGCTAATTTATGGGTACTCCTCGATTCTAGTTTCCTCGATTTGTGTGCCCTCGGGTCGATTCACGAAAAACGTTTTTATAAATTATGAATCAACGACACAAAACGAATCCAATAAAAATTGTCTCATCAAAAACGTAAATACGTAATCCTAAGGTTTCCGGCTTAGTCGTAAAGGACGCTAAATTATGCACGTAAGCCCAAATTTAAATCCGTAAATTGTGAGTTCATCAACCAACACAAAAATAAGTTTCAAAATATTATACTAGAAAATAATTCACTACCTGAAAATGTTAGATTGTCACAGCTTTTCCTCCTAAAAGGGATCAACGTCCTTGTGATCCATTTCATTTTGATGTCCGTTTCTTATTAAAATCGAAGAGGTGCGGATATTTCTTCCACATTTCATCCTCTCGTTCCCAAGTATATTCCGGTCCATGCTTTGAATTCCATCGGATCTTGCCAATAGGTATCCGACTTTGTTTCAGTTGCTTTACCTCACGATCCATAACCTCTACGGGTTCTTTGATAAAATACAACTTCCCATCTATTCGAACCTTATCTAATGAAATTTTCTCATCACTCACTGCTAGACATTTCTTCAGATTAGATACATGGAATGTGTTGTGAACACCATGAAGCTCTAGGGGTAACTCTAGTTTGTAAGCCACCGGACCCACTCTAGATAAAATCTTAAAGGGTCCAATATAACGGGGATTCAATTTCCCTCGCTTTCCAAATCTTATAACGCCTTTCCATGGCGATACTTTCAACATTACTCGGTCACCCACTTCAAACTCCATCAACTTCCACCGCACATCCGCGTAACTTTTCTGTCTACTACGGGAAGTCAACAACCTATTCTTAATCTGAACTATCATCTCCGTAGTCTCCCGGATCAATTCCGGTCCCGTGAGCTGGGTATCCCCAACTTCACTCCAACATACAGGAGATCTACACTTCCTACCATACAAAGCTTCAAACGGTGCAGCCTTAATACTAGAATGGTAACTATTGTTATACGAAAACTCTGCTAACGGCAAATGTTTATCCCAATTCTTACCAAAATCTAACACACAAGATCTCAACATATCTTCTAGTGTTTGTATCGTCCTTTCACTCTGTCCATCAGTCTGGGGGTGATAAGCAATGCTCATGTCGAGATTCGTTCCCAAAGATCTTCGGAGAGAGTTCCAAAAATTCGATGCGAATTTAGGATCTCGATCTAAAAATGATCGATACAGGCACTCCATGCTTGCATACAACATTCTAAAGATATATACGAGTCAGCTTCTCTAGTAAGAACTGCTCTTTAACTGGAATGAAGTGTGCTGATTTGGTCAGTCTGTCGACAATGACCCAAATCGAGTTGTTTCCAGATGATGTTCTAGGAAGCTTGGTGATAAAGTCCATCGTAATTCTCTCCCACTTCCATTCAGGAATCTTTGGTTGTTGAAGTAGTCCTGATGGCTTTTGATGTTCAGCTTTAACTCTAGCACAAGTCAAGCATTGAAGAACATACATAGCAATGTCAGCTTTCATATTCGGCCACCAGTACAACTTCTTCAAATCATGGTACATCTTGTCAGATCCCGGATGAATGGAATACTTAGATTTATGGGATTCTAACATAATCAAGTCTCTTAAGCCTCCAAACTTAGGTATCCACATACGACCTCTTAAGCATTTCACTCCATCAGCTCTAATCTCTAAAGGATCTCCTTCTCCTCGGAACACTTCATTAACAAAATTTTCTTTCTTACAAGCTTCTATTTGTGCATTTCTAATTTGCCCAGGCAAATTATTGTGCACGGTCAAGATTAGAGAACGTACCCTGATAGGCTCTCTATCTTTCCTGCTTAATGCATCGGCAACAACATTGGCTTTTCCTGGGTGATATTTTATATCACAATCATAATCACTTAACAACTCTATCCATCTTCGTTGCCTCATGTTCAATTCCTTCTGGTCGAGAATATACTATAGGCTTTTGTGATCGGTGAATACCGTACCCTTGGTGCCATACAAATAATGTTTGCACAACCTAAGAGCAAAGACTACAGCTCCTAATTCGAGATCATGAGTAGTATAATTCTCCTCATTCTTCCTTAATTGCCTAGAAGCATAAGCTATCACTTTCTCTCGCCGCATCAAAACAGCTCCATAGCCTCTAAGAGATGCATCACAATACACTACAAAATCTTCACACCCGTCGGGTAATGATAAGATTGGCGCACTACATAATTTTTGCTTCAATGTCTGAAATGCTCCATCTTCATCACTTCCCCAAACGAAAGGTTTATTCTTCTGGGTAAGCTTAGTCAAGGGTTTAGCTATCAAAGAAAATTCTTTAATGAATCGCCTATTATAGCCAGCCAATCCTAAGAACTGTCGCACTTCCGTTGGCGTTGTCGGTGCCGACCAATTCTTAATGGCTTCAACCTTTGCAGGATCAACATGAATTCCATCTTTGTTAATCACATGACCAAGAAATTGCACAGAATCTAACCAGAAATCACATTTCGAAAACTTAGCATACAACCTTTCATCCTTCAACAAATTCAAAACAATCCTTAAATGTTCTCTATGTTCATCTTCATTCTTAGAATAGATTAGGATATCGTCAATAAACACAATCACAAATTTATCCAAGTAGGGCTTGCACACTCGATTCATTAAATCCATGAAAACCGCAGGTGCGTTAGTTAACCCAAATGGCATTACTTGAAATTCATAGTGTCCATAACGAGTTCTAAATGCAGTTATAGGAATATCTTCTTCACGGACGCGAAGTTGGTGATATCCTGACCGCAAATCTATCTTAGAATACACACTAGATCCTTGTAGTTGATCAAATAAATCATCAATCCTAGGTAAAGGATATCGATTTTTAATTGTCAACTTATTCAGTTCCCTATAGTCAATGCACATACGAAAAGATCCATCCTTCTTCTTAACGAACAAGACTGGAGCTCCCCAAGGCGACGAGCTCGGTCGAATAAAACCTTTATCAGACAACTCCTTAAGTTGCTCAGATAACTCCTTTAATCAGAAGGGGCTAATCGGTAAGGCGCACATGCCACCGGTGCAGCACCAGGAATTAAATCGATTCGAAACTCTACTTGCCTTATCGGTGGAAGTCCGGGTAAATCTTTAGGAAATACCTCAGGAAATTCACAAATAATAGGTACATCTTCCAATCGTTTCTCCCTAGACTCATTCACGGTCACTTGAGCTAAGAATAACTCACAACCGTTCTTGATGTACTTTTGGACTTTAATACATGAAACGATTTTCAAACGGGATTCACCTCGATTACCATCAATTACTAATGTCCTATTCCTAAGAGGAATCTTAACCTTCTTCTCTCCATATAAAATAGTAGCATTATTCAACGACAACCAATCCATACCAATAATAATATCAAAACTACCTAATTCTATCAACATCAAATCAATCAGAAAGGAATAGTTCAAGAGATTTAGAGAGCATCCTTCTAATAGCTTATTAGTTTTCACTAATTTACCATCAGCCAATTCCACCTCGTAACTGGTATTTATCTCAACAGGTTCAATGTCAATAAGGGCACTAAATTTAGTGTATACAAAGCTCCTATCAGCACCCGAATCAAATAAAGCAACAACATAATGATTGTTGAGTATAAACGTACCGGTAACGACATTCAGATCCTCTTTCTTCACCTCAATTGTTCCAAGTTGATAGACACCACCCTGGAGGTTTCTTCCAGGTACAATCGCTTTCGACTTGGGGCATTCCGATTTCCTATGACCTTCTTCATTACAGTTGAAGCAAATGGTTCCCTTCTTACACCTTTCAACCTTGTGTCCAAGCTTTCCGCAATTTCGGCACTTCCAGTAGTCGCCAGCATGCCTCTTGTTGCCACACTTAGGACATCTATCATCGTCGCGCGGTTTGTTGTTGGTAAGAGCATTTGCATTCCCCTTTCTCTGGTTCTGACGGCGATTGAAATTCTTCCTATTATCACCCCTATCTACACGATCACCATCTCCCTTTCTTTTCTCACCAACACGGGCTTCATCTTCCCTATCCCAAATTATCTGTCCAATGAGTTGGTAAGCCATTCGAACAACATCATCAATGGTCAATGGTTTAGATGATGTCACGTCCCCCCGGATATTCTTGGTCAACCCTTTAATATATTGTTCAATTCGGATCTCTTCGGGTTCTACCAATCGAGGACATAGCAAGGCCAACTCATGGAATCGGTTTGTGTAACCATCAATGTCCACACCTTTCATTCACAAATGAATCAACTCTTGTTCTAACCTAATAATCACACTACGAGGACAAAACTCCAAAGTCATCCACTTCTTAATTTCAGCCCAAGGAGTAGCATTAGCAGCATCAATACCCATGAAAGCAATTCTCTCGTTCCACCAAGTCAACACACGACCTTTAAGAGTAGCCATAGCAAAAGTCACCTTATCTTCCTCCTTACACTTACTAATCTGAAACACCGACTCAATCTTCTCAATCCACTGGCTTAATCCTACAACACCTTCAGTTCCATTAAAAGGTAGAGGTTCACACTTCATGAACGTCACATAAGTACAACCACCAACTTCAGGTGCATTAGTTCCAAGTCCTCCTATATTTCCTCCAGCATTAGCATTTACATTATTAGCATTCACATTCACATTAGTACCGCCAATTCCACTACCGCCAGCTCCACTACCGCCAGCTCCACTACCGCCAGCTTCATTTCTAGAATTTGCCATAAATTCAGTCATAGATGCGGTAACTTGCTCCGTAATAATCCTACGTACATCATCCTCAGTCACAGCCTTCTTGGGCAGCATAGTTCTATAATTTCACAATTTCAAAGTATTAAGCACTCACCCAACAAGGATTCATATAATATGGATTGAATTCATAATCAAGATACAAATAAGGCACAATATGGAATTCAAGACAAGATACATATTTCATTCGATTTGAAACAAAAGCATTGTCTTAGTTACATCCCATATCAAAGTTCTAGCACTATATATATACTCAAAATTCGTGCCAAGTCTACTACTAACAAGTCGGTTCAGTCAAAGCTACAAAAGTACAAAAGATACAAAGGTCACTACTAAATACAGACTAGTCTACTGAGAACCGCCAGTTGGTCCATCATCCAGCGTCTTCTGTATCTTTGTCGGACGATCACTAGACACATCTTCAGCTGGGCGCTTACGGATCACTCCTCTTTCAACCATGTCAGCATAAAATCTACTATTCCAACCCACATATATATTCAACTCCTTCTCAGCTTTCTCACGCGTCGCACGAGCTACATTCAACTGAATCTCCATAGAATTTACCTTTTTCTTCATAGCAGCAAACTCACCACTTTCTAACACCGATAACCTCCTAAAAGCCTCATTCAAACCACGCTCTACATCAGTCAAATCCAAACTAAGCAATTCCCACTCTTTCTCACCAACCTTAGTCTTCGACTCCAAATAAGCAACTTGAGTCTGAATAACACCTAATCCAATCTCTGTCATACTACTCTTAACACGGGAAGCATCTAGATCACATCTGAAGGCCCATGGTGCAAGACCATCAATATGAGTAGCCTCTCGAGTACTAAACGACTCTCCTATCACACGTCTATGAGTAGCAATACCATCAGTACCATCAGGTGCATTATCATCCTCATCATCCTCTGATTCAGAATCAGATTCAGACGATTCAAACATTTCATCCCTAGGTAGCTCAACCTCAGAATCAGACAAATCAACTGGTGGGGGTAAAGGCTCGCCCTCTGGAACATCATAAGGATAAATAAGCTCAGCTTCCTCATCGTCATCAACCTCATCGTCTATACCTACATCCTCCTCGACATCCTCGTCGTCAATCTCATCATCTAGATTATCTAACCCTATCTCCTCATCATTCTCAATAACAACATTATCAATCTCATTTTCTACCATATCAACCTGAGGGGCAATCTGATCTCCTAGTCCTATCTCGGGCTCGGGATCCTCAAATGGTTCCTCCTCATCATCCATATCATAATCTACTAAGTCTAAATAAGGATCATCATCTACATTAGGTTCGGGAATAGCATGGTTCTCTACAGGAATATTAGGGTCAACCATGACAATCTGCATTTATATATATCTCGTATTAGGATAACATACTATTTAAACAATTACATACTGGAATCCCGATATATACATATATATAAATTAATTATATATATCAAAATATATATCTTCTCAATAGGGCTTGTTGGCAACGTCGAAGATCTTTGGCACCGTTATAGTCAAAAGATTGTTCAAATATTTTCTCAAATGTTCATTGTCAAAAGATTTTGAAAAGTTTTGTTCAAAACCTTGGTTTTTAAAATCTTTTGTTCTCTATAACGAGAGCTCTGGTACCAAACTGTAACACTCTCAATTTTCGTATCGGTACAGCGGAAGGGTCTTTTAGAGTGTTACGGGATAGCACAATAACTCCAATCATAGACAACACATAAAAATGGTTGTACAAGGTTCAACATACATTCATTCGATAAAAAGTTTTAAAGTGTACAACAGGTCCCAAATTATACAGGTCATTAAGTTTACAAAACATAGATCTAATGAACATTTTTAATATTATGTGGGCCATCAGAGTCGATCTCCATCCGGATTACCTTCAAGCACCTGAGATAAAAACATGCAAAAATCATATCAGCGAATGCCGAGTGAATTCATAGAGTTTAATAAAAACCGTTACATAAAACAATCGTTAAAATCAGAACACAAGTATAATATCGGAAGTAAGTCCTCGTATTGCTAGTCAGGCAATATATAAATCAAGCATACATCTTAAACCGCCCATGAGACCGTAGCCTCAATATTACCATTATAGGTAATATTATTATCGTTATTTGCATCGTTATTGTATTGTATATATGATTATTATTAGCCGCATGACATTGTTACCTTACTATGAAAACAACGGGCCGCGAACCCGACAAACAATTTGCCCATCTAAGTTAGTGTGTCGTCACAAAAATCACGCTATGTAAATCTTCTCATACATAAATTCGCTTACCAATCAATGTGGTACGACGGGGATCAACCGTCAAGGCGCGAATTGGGGTGATCGTCCCCAAATAGTACTATCATATGCATAAGCGTCTACCAAATCCTGGTAGTTCACAATTCATGCTAATGGGACTTTAAGTGACATAACCTAACTACTAATAATCCTTTTTATCTCGTTTATAGGGTCATAGCATCATTCGGGTCCATATCATTAAGCATACCATCGGGACTACTTGTGTTCTATTTTTATCAAAAACTAGCATGTTATCTACCTCGAGGGTTTACAAATCATTTTATAAAACATTTAAAAGAGTGCGAGGCTATGAACTCACGTTGATAATGAAAGGCGGATTATCGGCTACGGGCGTGCTTCGGTCACGGAAACCTATATAAATAATAACCGGTCTTAGACTCTTGTCTAATGACTTTTATCAAAATAACAATATACATATGATGATTTTGTACATATGATGATGATCAAGTGGGTTTATATATCCTTGTTTACTCATTTTAGCGTTCATGTATTTGTAACTTTTTACTAGTTTACTAGTTTTACCTATTTACACGTTTTAAGTCCAGTAAGCTTATTATAAGTTCTTTAACTTGTATTAGTTCATTTTATACTTATATTATCAGTATTCACACTTTACATGTTGGGCCCAAATGGGTTAAGCCCAATAAGTACTTTTTATAAGTGTTTAACTTATTTAGTCCAATTATTAGTCCAATATGCTTACTTAGCTCGTTAATGTCCGTATGTCCTATAGTTCGGGTTTTATCGGTTTTTACTTGTATTAGATGCTTATATATCAGTATATGACTTTTACAAACTTTACATTAGACGGGTTTGACCGTCTAAGTTTTAATTGGCGAAAAACGTTAATTTTACGGTAATAGCCGAAAAAGTCGTAAAAATCATGTTTATAGTTTTTATAACTTATAAATATTATTCAACTACCATTTTTATAAGTTGTCCATTTATTTAACCTAATACATATTTATATAAATGAAATTCATAAGTTAGTGGGTTTTAATTTCACATTTTATACTATATAATTTGAGTGCTTATATAATAGTATTAAACATTAATTCTTCAAAATCTGATTTTTATTTTCATCTTCACCATTTTTATCATATCTAGAGTTCTACAATGAATTAGAAGCTCATTTTTGGATGGAATGAACTTCATATTATGTGCTACAATTAAATTAGTTATAGCTACTGCTCATTTTAAGTTTAACTTTCCTTAACAGTCCCTACAAAACAGTCTATCCAGATTAGCACACTCATCTTGTTTTGATCATATCTCACTCATTTTAATGATTCCATTGCATGGCCAACTCTCACATGTGTATGACATCTTGTACTTACGTTAAATGGATTCCACCATGCAAATTTATCAGTTTAAGTTTTGGTTACATACTGTTTTTATACAGGCAACAAATTAAGCATGATTTTAGCCTTGTTTCTTATGGTTATTAATCTTTTTAAGTATATTTATCAACACTTGATCCCCACACAACATTTTTATCATCATATATTCATCATATACATATACAACAAGAAAGAAAATACATTTGATCTTTACGAAAATAACAAGAGAAAATGGAAAGGATGATCTTCTTTACCAACCAAGAGTATATCTTGTTTTTGGAAGACAAGAACTTGATGAACACCAAATGTATCCCCAAGATCATCAAACACCAAGAAAGTAAGTTGAGAAATCAGCCCTAGGACACAAGCAAATCACCTTCTTTGTTGTTAAAATGGCCACCAAGTAATCAAGGCTTCAAGGTAACTCCATAATATAGCTTGATAACAAGTATTTTGTGGCTAGAAAAGATCAAGAGGGGTGTTTGTTCTTGAAGTGGGACGGCAATGGTGATAGAGTTGAGAGAGTTTGAGTTGTTTTTGCATGAGAGAATGGTGGTAAATGAGAAGGTTGATGGTTTTGTTAGTTTGGTGGGTAAAAACAAGCTTAAGTGTTAAGCTAAGCTTACACTTGTAAGCTAAATGTTTACATGATGCCACATCTTTGATGTGGTGTCATGTTTGGGCCGTCCCATGTATAGTGGGGTGGGATAAATTATTTTCTCCCATCTCGCTAATTTACGGGTACTCCTCGATTCTAGTTTCCTCGATTTGCGTGCCCTCGGGTCGTTTCAGGAAAAACGTTTTTATAAATTATGAATCAACGGCACAAAACGAATCCAATAAAAATTGTCTCATCAAAAACGGAGTTCAAAAACGTAAATACGTAATCCTAAGGTTTCCGGTTAGTCGTAAAGTACGCTAAATTATGCACGTAAGCCCAAATTTAAATCCGTAAATTGTGAGTTCATCAACCAACACAAAAATAAGTTTCAAAATATTATACTAGAAAATAATTCACTACCTGAAAATGTTAGATTGTCACAGCTTTTCCTCCTAAAAGGGATCAACGTCCTCGTGATCCATTTCATTTTGATGTCCGTTTCTTATTTAAATCGAAGAGGTGCGGATATTTCTTCCACATTTCATCCTCTCGTTCCCAAGTATATTCCGGTCCATGCTTTGAATTCCATCGGATCTTGACAATAGGTATCCGACTTTGTTTCAGTTGCTTTACCTCACGATCCATAACCTCTACGGGTTCTTCGATAAAATGCAACTTCCCATCTATTCGAACCTTATCTAACGAAATTTTCTCATCACTCACTGCTAGACATTTCTTCAGATTAGATACATGGAATGTGTTGTGAACACCATGAAGTTCTGGGGGTAACTCTAGTTTGTAAGCCACCGGACCTACTCTAGATAAAATCTTAAAGGGTCCAATATAACGGGGATTCAATTTCCCTCGCTTTCCAAATCTTATAACGCCTTTCCATGGCGATACTTTCAACATTACTCGGTCACCCACTTCAAACTCCATCGGCTTCCGCCGCACATCCGCGTAACTTTTCTGTCTACTACGGGCAGTCAACAACCTATTCTTAATCTGAACTATCATCTCCGTAGTCTCCCGGATCAATTCCGGTCCCGTGAGCTGGGTATCCCCAACTTCACTCCAACATACAGGAGATCTACACTTCCTACCATACAAAGCTTCAAACGGTGCAGCCTTAATACTAGAATGGTAACTATTGTTATACGAAAACTCTGCTAACGGCAAATGTTTATCCCAATTCTTACCAAAATCTAACACACAAGCTCTCAACATATCTTCTAGTGTTTGTATCGTCCTTTCACTCTGCCCATCAGTCTGGGGGTGATAAGCAGTGCTCATGTCAAGATTCGTTCCCAAAGATCTTTGGAGAGATTTCTAAAAATTCGATGCGAATCTAGGATCTCGATCTGAAATGATCGATACAGGCACTCCATGCTTGCATACAACATTCTAAAGATATATACAAGTCAGTTCTCTAGTGAGAACTGCTCTTTAACCGGAATGAAGTGTGCTGATTTGGTCAGTCTGTCGACAATGACCCAAATCGAGTTGTTTCCAGATGATGTTCTAGGAAGCTTGATGATAAAGTCCATCGTAATTCGCTCCCACTTCCATTCAGGAATCTATGGTTGTTGAAGTATTCCTGATGGCTTTTGATGTTCAGCTTTAACTCTAGCACAAGTCAAGCATTGAAGAACATACATAGCAATATCAGCTTTCATATTCGGCCACCAGTACAACTTCTTCAAATCATGGTACATCTTATCAGATCCCGGATGAATGGAATACTTATATTTAAGGGATTCTAACATAATCAAGTCTCTTAAGCCTCCAAACTTAGGTATCCACATACGACCTCTTAAGCATTTCACTCCATCAGCTCTAATCTCTAAAGGATCTCCTTCTCATCGGAACCCTTCATTAACAAAATTTTCTTTCTTACAAGCTTCTATTTGCGCATTTCTAATTTGCTCAGGCAAATTATTGTGCACGGTCAAGACTAGAGAACGTACCCTGATAGGCTCTCTATCTTTCCTGCTTAACGCATCGGCAACAACATTGGCTTTTCCTGGGTGATATTTTATATCACAATCATAATCACTTAACAACTCTATCCATCTTCGTTGCCTCATGTTCAATTCCTTCTGGTCGAGAATATACTGTAGGCTTTTGTGATCGGTGCATACCGTACACTTGGTGCCATACAGATAATGTCTCCACAACCTAAGAGCAAAGACTACAGCTCCTAACTCGAGATCATGAGTAGTATAATTCTTCTCATTCTTCCTTAATTGCCTAGAAGCATAAGCTATCACTTTCTCTCGCTGCATCAAAACAGCTCCATAGCCTCTAAGAGATGCATCACAATACACTACAAAATCTTCACTCTCGTCGGGTAATGATAAGATTGGCGCACTACATAATTTTTGCTTCAATGTCTTAAATGCTCCATCTTCATCACTTCCCCAAACGAAAGGTTTATTCTTCTGGGTAAGCTTAGTCAAGGGTTTAGCTATCAAAGAAAATTCTTTAATGAATCGCCTATAATAGCCAGCCAATCCTAAGAACTGTCGCACTTCCGTTGGCGTTGTCGGTGCAGACCAATTCTTAATGGCTTCTACCTTTGTAGGATCAACATGAATTCCATCTTTGTTAATCACATGACCAAGAAATTGCACATAATCTAACCAGAAATCACATTTCGAAAACTTAGCATACAACCTTTCATCCTTCAACAAATTCAAAACAATCCTTAAATGTTCTCTATGTTCATCTTCATTCTTAGAATAGATTATAATATCGTCAATAAACACAATCACAAATTTATCCAAGTAGTGCTTGCACACTCGATTCATTAAATCCATGAAAAACGCAGGTGCGTTAGTTAACCCAAATGGCATTACTTGAAATTCATAGTGTCCATAACGAGTTCTAAATGCAGTTATAGGAATATCTTCTTCACGGACGCGAAGTTGGTGATATCCTGACCGCAAATCTATCTTAGAATACACACTAGATCCTTGTAGTTGATCAAACAAATCATCAATCCTAGGTAAAGGATATCGATTTTTAATTGTCAACTTATTCAGTTCCCTATAGTCAATGCACATACGGGAAGATCCATCCTTCTTCTTAACGAACAAGACTGGAGCTCCCCAAGGCGACGAGCTCGGTCGAATAAAACCTTTATCAGACAACTCCTTAAGTTGCTCAGATAACTCCTTTAATTCAGAAGGGGCTAATCGGTAAGGCGCACGTGCCACCGGTGCAGCACCAGGAATTAAATTGATTCGAAACTCTACTTGCCTTATCGGTGGAAGTCCGGGTAAATCTTTAGGAAATACCTCAGGAAATTCACAAATAATAGGTACATCTTCCAATCGTTTCTCCCTAGACTCATTCCCGGTCACTTGAGCTAAGAATAACTCACAACCGTTCCTGATGTACTTTTGGACTTTAATACATGAAACGATTTTCAAACGGGATTCACCTCGATTACCATCAATTACTAACGTCCTATTCCTAAGAGGAATCTAAACCTTCTTCTCTCCACATAAAATAGTAGCATTATTCAACGACAACCAATCCATACCAATAATAATATCAAAACTACCTAATTCTATCAACATCAAATCAATCGGAAAGGAATAGTTCAAGAGATTTAGAGAGCATCCTTCTAATAGCTTATTAGTTTTCACTAATTTACCATCAGCCAATTCCACCTCGTAACTGGTATTTATCTCAACAGGTTCAATGTCAATAAGGGCACTAAATTTAGTGGATACAAAGCTCCTATCAGCACCCGAATCAAATAAAGCAACAGCATAATGATTGTTGAGTAAAAACGTACCGGTAACGACATTCAGATCCTCTTTCTTCACCTCAATTGTTCCAAGTTGATAGACACCACCCTGGGGGTTTCTTCCAGGTACAATCGCTTTCGACTTGGGGCATTCCGATTTCCTATGACCTTCTTCATTACAGTTGAAGCAAATGGTTCCCTTCTTACACCTTTCAACCTTGTGTCCAAGCTTTCCGCAATTTCGGCACTTCCAGCAGTCGCCAGCATGCCTCTTGTTGCCACACTTAGGACATCTATCATCGTTGCGCGGTGTGTTGTTGGTAAGAGCATTTGCATTCCCCTTTCTCTGGTTCTGACGGAGATTGAAATTCTTCCTATTATCACCCCTATCTACACGATCACCATCTCCTTTTCTTTTCTCACCAACACGGGCTTCATCTTCCCTATCCCGAATTATCTGTCCAATGAGTTGGTAAGCCATTCGAACAGCATCATCAATGGTCAATGGTTTAGATGATGTCACGTCCCCCCGGATATTCTTGGTCAACCCTTTAATATATTGTTCAATTCGGATCTCTTCGGGTTCTACCAATCGAGGACATAGCAAGGCCAACTCATGGAATCGGTTTGTGTAACCATCAATGTCCACACCTTTCATTCGCAAATGAATCAACTCTTGTTCTAACCTAATAATCACACTACGAGGACAAAACTCCAAAGTCATCCACTTCTTAATTTCAGCCCAAGGAGTAGCATTAGCAGCATCAATACCCATGAAAGCAATTCTCCCGTTCCACCAAGTCAACGCACGACCTTTAAGAGTAGCCATAGCAAAAGTCACCCTATCTTCCTCCTTACACTTACTAATCCGAAACACCGACTCAATCTTCTCAATCCACTGGCTTAATCCTACAGCACCTTCAGTTCCATTAAAAGGTAGAGGTTCACACTTCATGAACGTCACATAAGTACATCCACCAACTTCTGGTGCATTAGTTCCAAGTCCTCCTATATTTCCTCCAGCATTAGCATTTACATTATTAGCATTCACATTCACATTAGTACCGCCAATTCCACTACCGCCAGCTCCACTACCGCCAGCTCCACTACCACCAGCTCCACTACCGCCAGCTCCACTACCGCCAGCTCCACTACCGCCAGCTTCATTTCTAGCATTTGCCATAAATTCAGTCATAGATGTGGTAACTTGCTCCGTAATAATCCTACGTACATCATCCTCAGTCACAGCCTTCTTGGGCGGCATAGTTCTATAATTTCACAATTTCAAAGTATTAAGCATTCACCCAACAAGGATTCATATAATATGGATTGAATTCATAATCAAGATACAAATAAGGCACAATATGGAATTCAAGACAAGATACATATTTCATTCGATTTGAAACAAAAGCATTGTCTTAGTTACATCCCATATCAAAGTTCCAGCACTATATATATACTCAAAATTCGTGCCAAGTCTACTACTAACAAGTCGGTTCAGTTAAAGCTACAAAAGTACAAAAGATACAAAGGTCACTACTAAATACAAACTAGTCTACTGAGAACCGCCAGTTGGTCCATCATCCATCGTCTTCTGTATCTTTGTCGGACGATCACTAGACACATCTTCAGCTGGGCGCTTACCGATCACTCCTCTTTCAACCATGTCAGCATAAAATCTACTATTCCAACCCACAGATATATTCAACTCCTTCTCAGCTTTCTCACGCGTCGCACGAGCTACATTCAACAGAATATCCATAGAACTTACCTTTTTCTTCATAGCAGCAAACTCACCACTTTCTAACACCGATAACCTCCTAAAAGCCTCATTCAAACCACGCTCTACATAGTCAAATCCAAACTAAGCAATTCCCGCTCTTTCTCACCAACCTTAGTCTTCGACTCCAAATAAGCAACTTGAGTCTGAACAACACCTAATCCAATCTCTGTCATACTACTCTTAACACGGGAAGCATCTAGATCACGTCTCAAGGCCCATGGTGCAAGACCATCAATATGAGTAGCCTCTCGAGTACTAGACGACTCTCCTATCACACGTATATGAGTAGCAATACCATCAGTACCGTTAGGTGCATTATCATCCTCATCCTCCTCTGATTCAGAATCAGATTCAGACGATTCAGACATTTCATCCCTAGGTAGCTCAACCTCAGAATCAGACAAATCAACTGGTGGGGGTAAAGGCTCGCCCTCTGGAACATCATAAGGATAAATAAGCTCAGCTTCCTCATCGTCATCAACCTCATCGTCTATACCTACATCCTCCTCGACATCCTCGTCGTCAATCTCATCATCTTAATTATCTAACCCAATCTCCTCATCATTCTCAATAACAATATTATCAATCTCATTTTCTACCATATCAACATGAGGGGCAATCTGATCTCCTAGTCCTATCTCGGGCTCGGGATCCTCAAATGGTTCCTCCTCATCATCCATATCATAATCTACTAAGTCTAAATAAGGATCATCATCTACATTAGGTTCGGGAATAGCATGGTTCTCTACAGGAATATTAGGGTCAACCATGACAATCTGCATTTATATATATCTCGTATTAGGATAACATACTATTTAAGCAATTACATACTTGAATCACGATATACACATATATATAAATTAAATTATATATATCAAAATATATATCTTCTCAATAGGGCTTGTTGGTAACGTCGGAGATCTTTGGCACCGTTATAGTCAAAAGATTTTTCAAATATTTTCTCAAATGTTCATTGTCAAAAGATTTTGAAAAGTTTTGTTCAAAACCTTGGTTTTTAAAATCTTTTGTTCTCTATAACGAGAGCTCTGGTACCAAACTGTAACACTCTCAATTTTCGTATCGGTACAGCGGAAGGGTCTTTTAGAGTGTTACGGGATAGCACAATAACTCCAATCATAGACAACACATAAAAATGATTGTACAAGGTTCAACATACATTCATTCGATAAAAAGTTTTAAAGTGTACAACAGGTCCCAAATTATACAGGTCATTAAGTTTACAAAACATAGATCGAATGAACATTTTTAATATTATGTGGGCCATCAGAGTCGATCTCCATCCGGATTACCTTCAAGCACCTGAGATAAAAACATGCAAAAATCATATCAGCGAATGCCGAGTGAATTCATAGAGTTTAATAAAAACCGTTATATAAAACAATCGTTAAAATCAGAACACAAGTATAATATCGGAAGTAAGTCCTCGTATTGCTAGTCAGGCAATATATAAATCAAGCATACATCTTAAACCGTCCATGAGACCGTAGCCTCAATATTACCATTATAGGTCATATTATTATCGTTATTTGCATCGTTATTGTATTGTATATAGGATTATTATTAGCCGCATGACATTTTTACCTTACTATGAAAACAACGGGCCGCGAACCCGACAAACAATTTGCCCATCTAAGTTAGCGTGTCGTCACAAAAATCACGCTATGTAAATCTTCTCATACATAAATTCGCTTACCAATCAATGTAGTACGACGGGGATCAACCATCAAGGCGCAAACTGGGGTGATCGTCCCCAAATAATACTATCATATGCATAAGCGTCTACCAAATCCCGGTAGTTCACAATTCATGCTAATGAGACTTTAAGTGACATAACCTAACTACTAATAATCCTTTTTATCTCGTTTATAGGGTCATAGCATCATTCGGGTCCATATCATTAAGCATACTATCAGGACTACTTGTGTTCTATTTTTATCAAAAAATAGCATGTTATCTCCCTCGCGGGTTTACAAATCATTTTATAAAACATTTAAAAGAGTGCGAGGCTATGAACTCACGTTGATAATGAAAGGCGGATTATCGGCTACGGGCGTGCTTCGGTCACGGAAACCTATATAAATAATAATCGGTCTTAGACTCTTGTCCAATGACTTTTATCAAAATAGCAATATACATATGATGATTTTGTACATATGATGATGATCAAGTGAGTTTATATATCCTTGTTTACTCATTTTAGCGTTCATGTATTGGTAACTTTTTACTAGTTTACTAGTTTTACCTATTTACACGTTTTAAGTCCAATAAGCTTATTAAAAGTTCTTTAACTTGTATTAGTTCATTTTATACGTATATTATCCGTAATCACACTTTACATGTTGGGCCCAAATGGGTTAAGCCCAATAAGTACTTTTTATAAGTGTTTAACTTATTTAGTACAATTATTAGTCCAATATGCTTACTTAGCTCGTTAATGTCTGTATGTCCTATAATTCGGGTTTTATCGGTTTTTAATTGTATTAGATACTTATATATCAGTATATGACTTTTAAAAACTTTACATTAGACGGGTTTGATCGTCTAAGTTTTAAATGGCGAAAAACGTTAATTTTACGCTAATAGCCGAAAAGTCGTAAAAATCATGTTTATAGTTTTTATAACTTATAAATATTATTCAACTACCATTTTTATAAATTGTCCATTTATTTAACCTTATACATATTTATATAAATGAAATTCATAAGTTAGTGGGTTTTAATTTCACATTTTATACTATATAATTTGAGTGCTTATATAATAGTATTAAACATTAATTCTTCAAAATCTGATTTTTATTTTCATCTTCACCATTTTTATCATATCTAGAGTTCTACAATGAATTAGAAGCTCATTTTTGGATGTCATGAACTCCATATTATGTGCTACAATTAACTTAGCTATAGCTACTTCTCATTTTAAGTTTAACTATCCTTAACAGTCCCTACAAAACACTGTATCCAGATTAGCACACTCATCTTGTTTTGATCATATCTCACTCATTTTAATGATTCCATTGCATGGCCAACTCTCACATGTGTATGACATCTTGCACTTACTTTAAATGGATTCCACCATGTAAATTTATCAGTTTAAGTTTTGGTTACATACTGTTTTTATACAGGCAACAAATTAAGCATGATTTTAGCCTTGTTTCTTATGGTTATTAATCTTTTTAAGCATATTTATCAACACTTGATCCTCACACAACATTTTTATCATCATATATTCATCATATACATATACAACAAGAAAGAAAATACATTTGATTTTTACAAAAATAACAAGAGAAAATGGAAAGGATGATCTTCTTTACCAACCAAGAGTATATCTTGTTTTTGGAAGACAAGAACTTGATGAACACCAAATGTATCCCCAAGATCATCAAACACCAAGAAAGTAAGTTGAGAAATCATCCCTAGAACACAAGCAAATCACCTCCTTTGTTGTTAAAATGGCCACCATAATATAGCTAGATAACAAGTATTTTGTGGCTAGAAAAGATCAAGAGGGGTGTTTGTTCTTGAAGTGGGACGGCAATGGTGATGGAGTTGAGAGAGTTTGAGTTGTTTTTTCATTAGAGAATGGTGGTAAATGAGAAGGTTGATGGTTTTCTTAGTTTGGTGGGTAAAAACAAGCTTAAGTGTTAAGCTAAGCTTACACTTGTAAGCTAAATGTTTACATGATGCCACATCTTTGATGTGGTGTCATGTTTGGGCTGTCCCATGTATAGTGGGGTGGGATAAATTATTTTGTCCCATCTCGCTAATTTACGGGTACTTCTCGATTCTAGTTTCCTTGATTTGCGTGCCCTCGGGTCGTTTCACGAAAAACGTTTTTATAAATTATGAATCAACGGCACAAAACGAATCCAATAAAAATTGTCTCATCAAAAACGGAGTTCAAAAATGTAAATACGTAATCCTAAGGTTTCCGGTTTAGTCGTAAAGGACGCTAAATTATGCACGTAAGCCCAAATTTAAATCCGTAAATTGTGAGTTCATCAACCAACACAAAAATAAGTTTCAAAATATTATACTAGAAAATAATTCACTACCTAAAAATGTTAGATTGTCACAATCAATAGGAATAGTAATACCTTCAACACCAAGGAAATTCTCATAGTGAGCAACAAATACATCCGACACCGCACCACCTTCATGAACAACGTTAGACATATCCTTAACCATATCAATCCTATCTCGAGCATTTTTACTTTTAACAATGTTATGGAAATAAGCTGAATTAGAATCTCCCGCTTCCAACCACTCAATCTTAGATTTCTGTCTCAAAAATCGCTCCTCATCTAGAACAGCTTCCTTGAACGCAAGTAATAAATGAGCATGATCTTCCCGAATTGACGAGTTAGATGGATTTAGATCAATAGCTTTTTGAATCTCATCTAGTTCATAACGAAGCATATTGACACGCGTATGCAAATTACCTTTCATGCAACAGCTTCCGAAACGGAGTTTTAAGACCCTTAAGTCTTTTAACCATTTGGAACATTGCACATCCATTAACCTCCAAATTCCAGCCATTAGCAACGATCTCCTGAAACCTGTCCTTATGAACAAGAAAATTAAAAATATTAAAAGGCTTAGGTTTAGGCTTAGACACCGTAGGTAAACGAAGCACACAAGGAGAGTGATCCAAAATCCTATAGGGCTGAAAGATAGCAAAAGAACCAGGAAAGTCATCCATAAACATCGAATTAGACATAATTCTATCAATCTTTTTAAGAATACCATCATCACCATTTGGCTTCTCATTCCAGGTGAAATGAAAACCTGTAGCATTAACGTTAGTGACCTCCATACTCCGAACACAATCTTTAAATTCACGCATAGCAATATTGGGATGATACCCACCACATGAATGATCTTCAAGATTAAGCGCAACATTAAAATCTCCAAGAACAACCCAAGGTTTATCACGCATAAAAGAAGCATGAGCAACAAGATTACTCCACAGAACACGTCTATCTTGATAAGCATTATCTGCATAAACAAAAGAACAAAACAATGTTCTATTATCCAACTGAGTATTGATTTGACAGTGCATGACCTGATTTGTAAGAGACATAACCATAACATCCACATTATCATCATTCCAACCAAGAATAATACGCGTACCTTTAGAGCATATTCCCCCATTTGACGTGCACTTCCAACGACGACATATTTTCTTACAGACATCAAAAACACAAGTAGCATCTACATGAGATTCTAGCACAGCACACACACTTAAGTTATTCTCATTAACAACCTGACGAACCTCCTTTTGTTTAGGGGACTGGTTCAAGCCCCTTATGTTCCACGAGGCGATGCTAAACATTTAAAACATTAGGATCAGGAGTGCTTGCCCCTGTTGCTGGTTTCATGATATTAAGCGACTCATCGTAAATATTTTCTATAAGTTCATCTTCATCCACTTCCTGCTCACCTGCCATACCAGACAAAGCCGAAAAAGCATTTGAAGTAGAAACATCAACATTAGATTTAACTTTATCAATAACTCTTTGTGAACTCGTATTATTATTGGTACCAGTATTCAAATACGTCTGATTATTCAGACGACCTCCATTGTTCGAACCAGAAGTCAAGGCTTTCGGTTTATAATTAAATTCTTTAGCCACATTAAACCCCTTAGCCACAGAAACACCTCTTTGAATAGTGTTGTTGTTCTTTTTGTTGTTTCGTTTTCTGTTCACCACCTGTTGAAATCCATATTTATTCACATTAGAGCTACTAGCACCATCATTTGTAACACTCGTAGGTTTAGACGGTACCACAACTCTTTTAGGGCAAGTACTCAACGTATGACCAAAACACTTACAAATAAGCCAAACACCAACAAATCAACAATCAAAATAAGCTAAAACATCCACCACATCAAAACCATAAGATTAATGAAATAAGCAAATCAATCACACAATCCACTTGATTAATAAAACTACATGATTAATTAAATCAACCACAAGATTAAGAAATGAAGAATGAGACTTTATAATAAGCTTGATTAGATTAAAGATTAAGAATCAAAGTTACAAGATTAAGATGAAGGTTTAATAAGCTTGAAAGAAAAGCTAGAGAGAAAAAAGTAAAACACAATAAAAATAAAACTAACTAAAAAAATTAAAGACTTGCCTCTAATGACATGTTTAGGAGACTATATATAGGGGAAGGGAAAGGTGTTGTTTTCTTCTCTCTTTTTTTCTTGTCTTCTTGTCTTTTAAATAACTCATCTTTCTCGACTTTGTCTTGGGATTAGTTCGAATGATAATTTGAACTTGTCTTCTAATTTTATTCTTTTAGTAGAGTTGGTTCTTCGACTTCGTTAAACTTTCGTCTTTAGACTTTTTCTTCGATAAATCTTCAGAATAGGCCTTTGACTTCCGTTCTTCTTGTACTTTTGATCTTTCGACTTCGTCTTTTGTCTTTTTCTTTGATAAAAGCTCGTGAAAACCCGTGTTTTCTTCCTTTTTCATATTTTTGTCCTAAAACACAATAAAAACATAAACCACGCATAACCCCGCCTTTTACGACATTAAATACACGTTTTGGTCTTGTTATTATTAGAAATAAGTGGTAAAAGGATAAGTGTTTTCACAATTATTAAATCCCCTACACTTGACCATTGCAATGTCCTCATGCAATGCATTAATTTCAAAGAACGGTTTATATTTTTCATCATAATTAACCCACCTTGGCCTTTATTAAATACTAAACACTAAGGAAACCAAAAAGATTAGAAATTTACAAAATGCAAGAAGGAACAACAAGTAAAGAGATCGAAGACTTACATTAGGGCTTTGGTTGTCATGAATGTTTATCACCCTCAAGTTTCACGTTCCCCACACCAAGCTTATAAACGAGATCATTGTTATTATAAGTTAGTAAGCTAACACAAATTCATGTGGCCCAGTTATTCACTTAAACTCCCTTATTCCTAGGTGCATCTCTTATATTTTATGATTGTCTTGAATGATCACGAGGATGCATTGTTTGACTTATTTCGATAGTTTATTTAGGCTGAAAATTAAGTGGGACGATTTAATCAATAGTTAGCTAAAGGACAAAATCTCTTAAAACTGCTTCTCGGGACCTCATAAAGTTCATATCTTGCCATAACTCACTTCACGATTTGAGACCTTTCTTGGACCGATATTTGCCAGTGACTTCATACTTCAAATCTTGAGAGACGTTCTTGAAATAATGGTCTTCTCTTCATAATAGGAATTTCTTCACTTGAAGTTTTTGAGAGATTCTTCATACTTGGACCACGACTTCTTCATTTTTCTCCAATCTTTATTTTGAATTTTGATATACAACGATCCGCCTCCTTTTAGGACTTGGATCTATTTATCCTCATACCTTGCTAGGGTTTTTTCGGATAGACTTCTCCATGATCTTTAGGGGAGTATTTGCTTTTCGTCGTGTGTCTCGATCCTTCATATTGATTTTTGATAAATGATTCTTCACATCACTTTTAGATCTATAGCAACAAAATGTAGCCCTCATACCTTGTTAGGGCCTTTTCGGACTCGCCAATCTTCGCATCCCGCTTCAATAAGTTATGCCTTAGCTATGAACTCTAATTAATACCGAGCAACTTTTAAACGATCTTGTGCTAGAAGCTAAGTAACTTTTCAAATCGTACGACCTTACTTATTGCAGATATATTTATTAACAAGCGATGGGTGAAAAAGCTCATAATTAACTCACATAAATTCATGAAATAATACCAAACTTATAATTGACTCTATCATCTCTCGTTCTCTACAATTTAAAATCTCAAGGAATGAGACTCGTGGATGCTTAGCCAGTTAAATCAAAGTTTTAGGTTTTCAAGTCATCTATAGGATCTTGCAACTTCTTAGACTTTTTCAAGTTTAGAATTCGCATTTTAAAGTTCCCTTGATAAACGACTTTCTAGGATCAATTATAGGAACTTGCGAAAAGTTCTTGTTCTTAACCCATAAGAGTTAATACTTTCGCGTTTTAAAGTTCCCTATATAAAAGCCTAGAAAAACTTGATTTAAACACGTTAAGGATACTAGCTAGAGTAAACTTGGATAAGTAAATTCGGGTTGAGTCAAAAGATTGATGACTGGCCTAATATATCAACGACATCTAAACTTGTTAAAACCATTTTATTTAACTTTATTTTTCTCTTTTGACTTTATTTTTGAAATGAAATATACATATGAAGAGATAACAAAAGGAAAGAACATAAAAGAGAATAAATGAAAAATACTACTTGGCCAAAATAGATCAAAAGTTTTTGAAAAATGTCGAAAAATTAGATTTTCCGGTTAAAATGAGGACAAATTAATGCAAAAGCCCACTTAACTTCGATAGAAGTCTCCCTACACTTGATATAAACATTGTCCTCAATGTTTAAGCATGTGGGAGTAAACTCCCCTACACTTAGGACATTGTGCATGTTGTTTAAATCTTGCTAAGGAAAGGACGACTGTAGTGATTTCAATGTCAACATATAAGATATGAAATATTGAATCACGACAGTTTAGGATAGAACCGGGAACACGGGATCACGGGTCGTCAAATATCATCAAAAGTGCTCTTTGAAGCTTTAATCCCTGCACATCAGAAGAAACAAGACAACAAACCCTATGTAGCTCCCCTACACTTATTATGAAAACGGGTAAAGGATAGATCATCGGGTTGCCTCCCGAGAAGCGCTTGTTTTTGTTAACCGAGTCACGAGCCTGACTCGACCCAGAACTAATTCAAGTGAAACGTGGTGAGGGATGGAATCCTCTCATGAGAGATGTCCTCACCAAAGTAAAACTTAACACGCTGGCCATTCACTTTGAAGTTTGGCCCATTTGGTTGCAATAACTCAATGGTGCCAAAAGGGAAGACTTTGGCGACGGTGAATGGACCAGAACAACGGCTCTTAAGCTTGCCCAAAAGATTTTCAACCGAGAGTTAAAGAGTAAAACTTGATCACCAATTTTTAACTCTCGGTTTTTGATCTTAGAATCATGAATGAGCTTCGTTTTCTCCTTGTAGATCAATGAATTCTCATAAGCTTCATTCCTCAGTTCATTAAGTTCATTGAGTTGGATCTTCCTAAGATCACCGGCTTTGTTGATATCAAAATTAGCCCATTTCAAGGCCCAATAAGCCTTATGCTCCAACTCAATGGGGAGGTGGCATGCCTTTCCATACACAAGACGATATGGAGTGCAACCAATAGGTGTCTTATATGCGGTACGGAAAGCCCACAAAGCATCATCTAACTTATCGGCCCATGAGGCACGATGCTCTCCCACAGTACGCTCTAAGATTCTCTTAAGTCCACGGTTAGAAATCTCGGCTTGACCATTTGTTTGTGGATGATACGCGGTGGAAAGACGATGATTGACACCGTACTTAGCCATGACTCGAGCTAACTGATTGTTGCAAAAATGAGTCCCGCGATCACTGATGATAGCACGAGGAACACCGAATCAAGCAAATAATTTTTTTCAGAAAGTTCGCAACCACCCTCGCATCGTTCTTAGGTAAAGCTTTTGCTTCAACCCATTTAGATACGTAGTCAACGGCTACGAGGATGTACTTGTTCCCTTTAGATGATGGAAATGACCCCATAAAGTCGATGCCCCATACGTCAAAGATTTCACACTCTTGGATGAGATTTTGAGGCATCTCATCTTTATGTGTGATCTTGCCTTGTCGTTGGCAAGCATCACAATTCTTAACGATTTCGTGTGCATCACGATAAATGGTGGACCAATAAAATCCAGAATCGAAAACTTTCTTCGCGGTGTAATTAGGACCAAAGTGACCACCGGTGGGTCCTTTATGACAAGCTTCCAAGATTTGTAAAGCTGCGGGCCCGTCAACACACCGACGAAGGATCAAGTCAGCACATTGTTTAAAGAGATACGGATCCTCCCAATAGTAGGTTTTCACATCCTTGAAGAATTTCTTCTTTTGTTGGGACGATAACCCTTCGATGAGAATTCCACCCGCCAAGTAGTTTGCAAAGTCCGCAAACCATGGGGTCTCATCAAGATTGGAGTTGATAGACATCAAGGTCTCAAGGGGAAAAGATTCATTAATCTCTTGATTTGGGAGCCCCCCTTGATAAGGATCCTCGAGTCTACTAAGATGATCCGCGGCTAGGTTTCCCGCTCCCTTCTTGTCACGAATTTCCATTTTGAATTCTTGAAGGAGTAAAACCCAACGAAGAAGTCTTGGTTTGGAATCTTGTTTTGTTAACAAGTACTTCAACGCGGAATGATCGGTATACACAATGGTGGTGGAAAGGACAAGATAGGGGCGAAATTTTTCAAAAGCATATACAACGGCTAAAAGCTCTTTTTCGGTTGTAGTATAATGCAATTGAGCCCCCGTCATTGTTTTGCTAGCGTAATGGATTGGTTGGAGATGTTTGTTGATTCTTTGTCCCAAAACCGCTCCAATAGCAAAAATGCTAGCATCACACATCAATTCAAAAGGTAACTCCCAGTTAGGGGTAACTAAGACCGGTGACTT
The DNA here is from genome assembly GCA_025667525.1 of Glebionis coronaria. Lineage (NCBI taxonomy): Eukaryota > Viridiplantae > Streptophyta > Magnoliopsida > Asterales > Asteraceae > Glebionis > Glebionis coronaria. The sequence goes on along the minus strand of JANFOE010000251.1, from coordinate 517,865 downwards.
AGTTAATTTATCCTTAAGAAGATTGGAAGATTCGATAAACTCTTTAGAAAAGATAAAGGAGTATCTTTTTCCAAGAGGTGGTTCATCGGGCGAGCGATTTTAGAAAAATCTTGAATGAATCGATGATAGAAGCCCGCATTACCAAGAAAACTTCTCACACCCTTCACGGTTGAAGGTGGAGAAATCACATCGACTTTAGCACGGTCGACTTCAAGACCGGCTTTGGAGATTTTATGTCCAAGAACAATGCCTTCTTTTACAATGAAATGGCATTTTTCCCAATTAAGAACGAGACGAGTGTGTTCACACCGTTTAAGCATACGGTCTAAATTGGCAAGGCAAGTAGAGAAATAATCACCATAGACCAAGAAATCATCCATAAAGACTTCCATAGTTTCTTCAACCATGTCATGGAATATAGCCATCATACACCTTTGGAAAGTCCCGGGAGCATTGCATAAGCCGAAAGGCATTCTTTTGTAAGCAAATGTTCCGTAAAGACAAGTGAATGTGGTTTTCTCTTGGTCTTTTGGATCGATGGGAATTTGAAAATACCCAAGGAAACCGTCTAAGAAGCAATAATAGTCATTACCCGCTAAACACTCTAGCATTTGATCCATGATAGGAAGAGGAAAACGATCCTTACGAGTGGCATCATTGATCTTGCGATAGTCTATGCAAACTGCCAACCCGTGACAAGTCGAGTAGGAATCAACTCGTTGTTTTCATTGGGAACAACGGTTATTCCGCCTTTCTTAGGCACACAATGGACGGGACTAACACATGGCGAATCCGAAATAGGGTAAATCATTCCGGCATCTAAAAGTTTGATAACTTTTTTCTTGATGACGTCATGAATTTTTGGATTAACCCTTCTTTGGCTTTGGATTACGGGCTTAAAGTCATCTTCCATGAGAATTTTATGAGTACAAAAGTTAGGATCAATTCCGCGAATGTCAGAAATTTTCCAAGCAATTGCTTTCTTATGATTTTTGAGCACATGGAGAAGTCGGGATTTTTCATCCTCTTTTAAGTCCTTTGCAATGATGACGGGTAACTTATTATTATCTTCTAGGAAAACGTATTCAAGATGAGACGGTAAATCCTTAAGCTCTAAATCCGAAGGATTGTCGATGGAAGGCGTAGTCAAATTCGGATCATCGTTTATGATTTCCATAGGAGAAGGTGGAGAAATATGGTCCTCATTGAGAAGTTTCTCAATGGTACGAATGTCTTCATCCTAATCGGAGGGAGAATCGTCATATTTTAAGTCCACATCCCCTAAAGTTGCTTCAAATTCTTTCAAAAGGAAGTCACTTTCTCCAAATGGAGTCAGTGAGGGAGCAATAGAGGCAACGGTCTCAACAATGGGTAGAGAAGAAAAACCAATTTTACAAGCGTCTTTGAAATGCTCTTCACAAGACTCATCAAGTACGTCAATGAAATTAACGCTCTCGTGTTCATAAGGTTGCTTAGAAAGTTTACCCATGTTGAAGACGATTTTTTCGTCACCAACTCTCATGATTAAGTCGCCCGCGGCTACATCAATAAGAGTGCGATCGGTCCTCAAGAATGGACGCCCAATGATTAATGGAACACAGGGGTCCATCTCGTAGTCAACGACAACAAAATCCACCGGAAAGGTGAATTTGTCGACACCGATGAAGACATCTTCGGCTATCCCCACCGGATAAGCAACCGTACGGTTGGCTAACTCCAATGTCATTCGTGTGGGGACTAGCTCGGGTAGAGATAATTGTTTCCAAACGCTTAATGGAATTAAGTTGATACTAGAACCTAGATCGGCTAGGGCCATACAATTCTCTACCCCGGGAAAGGTGCAAGGAATGAGAAAGCGACCCGGGTCACCAAGTTTGGTTGATAACATCCTTAAGAGAACCGCGGAGAAATTCTCATTAAGTTGGGTTTGAGCAATATCAAGAAGTTTTTCTTTATCACTGAGAATATCTTTAAACATTTTATCATATTTAGGCATGTGAGCGAGAGCCTCGGCAAAGGAGATGTTGAAATTCAATTGTTTAAACATTTTAAAAAAGTTCAAAACTTGAATATCATCCTTGTTCTTCAACTTCTCTTTCCTCAACCTTGAAGGGTAAGGTATATCGGGTTGAGACAAAGGCTTTGGAATGGAATTCTCACTCACATCCTTGGGTGGTGGAGGGGTAGAAGTAGAAGGTGGAGGAATCGGTGAAGGGGGCTCGTTATCCTTTTTCACAATCACCGGTGTAGGTTTAGGAATCTCGGGTTCCTTATAACCTTTTCCACTTCGGGTGGTGATTGCTTTCATCTCCCCTCTTGGATTAGCAACGGTGTTACTTGGAAGAGAACCCGAAGCAGAGGTTGGATTAGCAACGGTGTTACTTGGAAGAGAACCTTAAGTCATTCGTTTGACTGCTTAAAGAGTTTCGCATGTCATTCCTAAGCTCGGCTCGAAGATCATTCCCTTGTTTCGCCATGTCACCTTTCAAGTTGATAATTTGACTCTGAAGATTCTTCACCAGCGCGTCATTAGTCCTCATGTAAGTTTCAACCTCGTGATTGTGTGTCGTGGGTTGGTTGGGATGGGGAACTTGGTAAGCGGGTGGTTGATAAGTGGGTTGTTGGTAAACTTGATTATTTCCTTGAGGTGGATATGGGTTTCTTTGGGTTTGATTTTGATTAGGAGCTCGAGGTTGGTTTTGATTGTTGCGATTGAAGTTGTTTTGGTTTTGAGGAGGAAAATCGGGTGGTGAAAGAAAGTTGTTTGAACGATAACTTAGCAAATTGCGGTCACCTTGAGGACGAGCTTGATAGCCTCCCATGGAAAGTTACTGTTAGCCACATACACGTTTTCCGGATTGTCATGAATAGAAGGACAATCGGTGTATGAATGAGAACCCCCGCAAGTCTCACAAGAAGGTGTTACAGCTTTGACTTGTTGAAATTGGTTCGTAGCCATGGTTAAGAAATTTTTGTTCATCTCGGCTATTTGGCGGGTGAGTTCGGTTATCTCGGGGTTTGATGAAGTAGAAGAAACATTGGCCCTCGGGTTATTTCTTGAAGATGCGGATGAATCCCAATTTTTGTGGTGAGTGGTCATGTTCTCTATAAGCTCTCTACACTCCTCGGGTCTTCTCTTCATGAATGTACCACCAGCGGCAGCATTAATCGTATCACGATCACGAAAAGTTCAACCATTGTAAAAAATATCAATCAAAGTGACGGGGAGCATATTATGATTCGGACAACGGTCGATCAAGACATTATAACATTCCCAAGCATCGAAAAGCGACTCATAAGGTTCTTGAGTGAAACCACTGATTTGATTACGAAGACTAGTGACCATGGATGGTGGAAAGTAGCGCGACAAAATTTTTTGAGTCATTTCGTCCCATGTATGAATTGAGTTTTTAGGAAGACGATCAAACCATTTTTCGGCATGGTGGGATAAAGTGTGTGGAAAAAGATGAAGGCGAAGAAAATCCATGGAAACACCGGGCAATTTCATGCTTTGAGTGACAGTTATGAATTTATCGAGGTGTTTGTTGGCATCATCATCCGGTAATCCGCGAAATGGACAAGCGTTTTGAAATTTTTGGATCATGTGATGCTTCAACGAAAATTCGGGAGTCGTGATTTGCATCGGCGCAATCGGTCCTCCACGTCCGTTCATAGTTGGTTGACAAAGCTCCTCCATCGTACGAAGCTCGAGTTAAGGGACATGGTTGTTATTGTTCAAATTGGGGTGAGGTGGGTTGTTATTATTATTATGCACACCGACCATATCTAAGTCTCTACGAGTCTCGGGCTCAGAATAAGACGAAGATCGAGTACGCATACACTAAAATGAATTACAATATTTTTAGTTTTTAACTTTATTTTTTTTTGGATTTTTGAAATTTTTATGTTTTTAGGATTTTTTTGAAAATTTTTATGGTTGAAAATAACGTTCCCAAAAGAATGGATCCCAAAATCCAATTTTTCTCACTAAAAACCGTTAATTTTTACGAAAAGAGCCGGTAGCGGCGCCATTTGATTTAATGGGTTTTGCATATGTGTACTCAATCGTTCTCGGTATCTAATCGAATTGATCATGGTTAAAAGTGGAATTATTGGTGTTGGTAACTAAAGGGGGAGCTATGGATTATCTACTTCTACTTGTAAATTAAAAGCTAAGCATGTGAAAATAAACGAGAAATCTAACCTTGACTTTCTGAATTTTCTGAATAATCTGGTCTTCTAGAAAAATCAACAAGTTCGGAATAATCTTGTTCTTCGGATAATTATCCCTTTTTCGGAAAGAGATGCTATTTTTGGATAAAGCTATGATATTCGGAATAAGGACTTGTTCTCGGAAAAACAGGAATCTTCGGAAAAATCTAATAATTTCGGAAAAACTCAAATTTTCGGATAAAGCTAACCTTTTCGGAATCACATGACATTTTTGGAATAATTGGCCTTTTCGGAATACAAGGGAATTTCGGATAAATCGATATTTTCGGAATATAATGATCTTCGGAAAAAGTTACTATTTTCGGAATAAGGGACTAATTTAGGATAAACAGGTTTTTTCGCAAAACTAAATATTTTCAGATAAAACTAAAACTCGGATAAACTGATTAATTCGGTATAACAAAGGTTTTTAGGATAACAGGGTATTATTTTTTGGGTAAAGGGGACTGTCCCTGGTAAAAGATATATTACGCCAAAAAAACATTGAAGTACAAAAGGATAAGGGTGAATCCCTTATCACAGCCCGTTACATGGGCAAAAAACAAGCTATAAATTAGCTAAAACTAACCACCTACATAAGATAGACATGCCTATCTTACGATCAACCATACTAGCTACTTTCTATTCTTATTAGTAAGACTAAAATCATATTTATCTGCATAGCTATCATTAGGATCAAACATATCATCATCTTCTCCATCCCCTCCTTAGTTTTGAATTTAAATAAATAGAAGCCATTGCGAACAATTACCGCTCAATGCCATACTTAGCCCAAGTATTCATAACATACCTTTCCACTAATGTAAAAGCTATTCTCTTACCAAGAAAATATCCATACAACGTATTAGTGAAATGAGATTTCACCTCGTCAACCGCAACCTTAGGTATTGCCACATCAGCCCCATTGACATTCTCAAATTCAGTAATATGAGAGACCTTTACAACTCTTTTCATACTTGGAGATTTCAGGACATGAAACAACTCAACAAAACCATGTATAGTATTCGGACTATCATTATGGTTACCAGCCTTAGAGGACGTTACCCCAGCCCCTAACCCACCATCTTGCGATGCCATAGAACTCGGCTGTTCTATATGCATAGGATTTACGCAGCCCTCATCTTGAGGTAAACTCGTCTTCAGGTCACTCTCCAAGTCAGCCCGTGAAGAATAAATCTTTTCGTCTTTCTTAGCAACTAGATTTGGTCCACGAATAACCCTAAGAACCTCACGTCTCTGTGGATCACCACCAGTCCTTGCACCAGCTTCTTTTAATCGTTTCATTCGCGCAGCCAATGCATCTAAGTCAACCTGACTGCCCAAACTCCCCGTCTCCATACCAGCCAAACCCTAGAAATCCTACAAACCCTAAATAATACTCTACCTCCAATCAGACAACAATGGAACAAACACTAATGATTACTATCAGAAAACGACACACACCATGATAACCAACCTAGGATCAAACGAGTATTTTGGATAATATAACCAGCAACCCTAACAAAACCCAACATATCAAAACCCTAATCAGCCGTCACTCAAAAAAACGTAATACATCCTAGCAATCCCAACCAACAAACCAGCTACAATTAACTATCGGTAAACGAAACACGGATCTGATAAAAGACGATCAAAGATCATCAAATAACAAACCCTAGAAATCGTCAAGCCAAAAGAAAAAACGTAGGAAGAAGTTAAGATTAGAGACAGCAAAGATCAATAAGATTAAATGAATGCACGAAAAAAGAGGCAATGATTAGATCAGAATTAAGGGAGGGAGACCGGAAATCACCATGTAGAGAGAAATTAGGGTTTTTGCTCTTTGTTACCTTCGCAGCTTTCGCTTGGTGGGTAACAGTTCTTCGAAATACCTAATTCGGAATAATGGGTTATCTTCGGAATGATGAAACCCTTTTCCGAAGATACAGAAACATGAACAATACAGTAACAAATTATCCAAAATAAGCAAACAAATAGGCAAAACCAAATAAGTAATAAACCAAAACTAACACCAAATTGATTTTAAGAAAAACTAAATAAGCCACAAATTAAAAACTATAAAAACGCCAAATAATATAAATATTTAAAATCAACTTTTAATTAAAAGTATTAATCTATCAAGCCAACTTAATTAAAAATAAGCCAAACACTAATAAATCAACAATCAAAATAAGCTAAAACATCCACCACAATTTATTATTAATTATTGTTGCTACTATCATGGAAACATCATAGTATAATCCAATTGGTGGTGGGAATTGGTGTGTCGATTGAGTTGTGAGCCCTAATTTTTTGGGGTTTGATTTTTTTCAATTATTTAATCTGATTAATGAGAGATGGAGAATGAAAGTTCGCGTACAATTAAAACTTCGCTAGGTGCATTTGCGAATCGACTCAAGAATATCGATGGCAAGATCGGTAAAGAAGGGGTTGTGCGTAATGCAGTTCGACATGTGAATAATGAGGGTGGGGTATTGCGTATACCTCTGAATGATACTCTAAATCATCAAGCGAACACAAGTATCAAGGTGCGTCAACCGAGGGCTGATGCCAAGGTTGACAACGTTGTCCCTGACAATGAGGATTTGAGCACTACGGTGCGTCACCCGAGGGCGGATGAAAAGGGTAACAACAGGAAGGATTCAGGGTGTGAACCTGATATGCTTCCCAAATCCTTTGTGGATATTCTTGGATCTGAGCCTGCTGTTGAGAAGGTTCGGTTTAGAGAATTATTCACTGATGAACACGTTGAAAATACTGACTTTGTATTGCCAATTGAAAATGTATTGGCTGCGCAAGACATGTTCTCTAATTCTTTAGTAGGATTTTTTGTGGGCAAAGCGGTGGCGTTTCCACTTGTTAAAAATTATGTGCTTAATACTTGGGGTAAGTTTGGTTTACAACAAGTCATGCGTGATGATGATGGAGTGTTCTTTTTCAAGTTTACTTCCATGTCGGGGTTGGAACAAGTGTTTGAGAAGGGGCCTTGGATGGTACGGAATCGTCCTCTCATACTTACGAAGTGGTCTCCAAATATGGTGCTGTCACGTGATCATGTCACCAAGGTACCAGTTTGGGTTAAAATCCATAAGGTGCCAATTGTAGCGTATAATGATGTTGGCCTATGTCTTATTGGTTCTCAAATTGGAACTCCTATGATGCTGGATGCATTCACGAGTGCACGGTGCTCAGATTCATGGGGAAGGATGGGCTATGCTCGTGCTCTCATTGAGATTTCAGCGGATAAACCCCTTAAAAAGGAAGTTGTTATGGCGGTTCCTAATATAGAGGGGGATGGACATTCGGTAATGCGTATGCAGTTGGAATATGAGTGGAAACCTTCTATTTGTGAAGATTGTCAAGTTTTTGGTCATGATATTGATATGTGCCCTAAAAAGCCGGTGACTATTATTGACAAGGGTAAAACACCTATGACACAAGAGGATGGTTTCACTACTGTGACTCATAAGAAAAAGAAAAAGAAGAAGGTGGGGAAAAATAATGTGAAACTGGCTGATGGTATTGTTATTCCAAAACCTTCGGTAAGTTTGCAATATCGAGTGGTGGAAAAAAGGTCAAAGTTCTAAACAGAATCATCATAAGTCACGTGAGGTTGTTGATATAGTTCAGACTAATAATGCCTTTAGTGCATTATCTGATACTGATCATGATATTACAACTGAGAATAATCAGCGGGTTAATGAGGATAGCGAAGATGAGGAAGTGGACGAGAATATCACTATGGAAAATCCGCCTACTTTTACGGAAGGAGCAAGCACTCCTGTCGAACAGGTTATTAATGTTTAGTCTTGCTTCTTGGAATATTAGGGGAATGAATCTCTCTCCTAAACAAAAAGAGATTAGGCAAGTTATAAGGGAGAACAATCTGTCTTTGTGTGCTATCCTTGAGTCGCATGCTAGTTCTTCAAAATTGGATAAGCTTTGTGGTTTGGTCTTTCGTCAATGAGATTGGGTTTCTAATAGCGCTTGTTGCACTAAGGGTACTCATATCATTGTTGGATGGGACCGTGATGTTATTGATGTTTCGATCATCAACCAAACTGATCAAGTCATTCATACGCGATTATGGATTAAAGATTGTAATAAAGAGCTGTTTGTGTCCTTTGTGTATGCTCATAATGCTCACACGCAGCGTAGATCTCTTTGGCATGATCTTGAGATGCATAATTATTTTGTTCGACAGCGCCCGTGGTGTATTCTTGGTGATTTCAATTCGGCGCTTGTTCTTGAAGATTATTCCTCGGGTTCCTCTTCCATCAGTATTTCCATGCGTGAGTTTCGCGAGTGTGTTGTGAATATTGGTGTTAAGGATTTCCAAAGCACGGGGCTCCAATACACGTGGTCTCAGAAACCTCGAGTAGAGGATGGTACTTTCAAAAAGATTGATCGGATAATGGCTAATGTGGAGTTTTATGATCAGTTTGTGGGTGGGCATGCGATTTTTCAGCCATACCGGGTCTCGGATCATGCGCCTGCGGTGTTGCGGATTCTTGCTGTGATGAAACCAAAAACGCCTCATTTTAAATTTGCTAATATTCTATGTCTGCATAAAAGGTTTAAACCTATTGTCCTTGAAAACTGGCACACTCATGTAAGTGGTTTCCATATGTTTATTCTTGTATAGAAGCTTAAACGTCTTAAGAAACCATTACGGAAATTACTTTATGATCATGGTAATCTTCATGATAATGGTAAAAAGTTGAGAATGGAATTGGATGCTGTTCAAATGGACCTGGATCGGGACCCATTTAATATTGTTTTGCGTGAAGAACAAGCTATGTACGTTCAAGCTTTTAATGAAGCCAGCCTGTTGGAGGATCGGTTTCTTCGTCAAAAGGCGAGAATGGATTGGATTCGCGATGGCGACTCTAATTCTGCTTTTTTCACAAGGCAATTAAGAACAGAATGAGAAGAAACAGAATTGACGTTATTACGAGCACTAATGGTAATGTTTTTGCTAATGATCAGGTTGCTTCTGCTTTTGTTGCGCATTATGAAGATTTCTTGGGGCAAGCAGGTCAGGTTGAGTGTTTTAATGATAATGACTTGTTTATTAATCGTCTTAATGATGAGGAAGCTACCCTTATGATTAAGGAGGTCACTAATGATGAGATTAAGAGGGTGGTGTTTTCCATGGGTAATGATAAAGCTCCTGGTCCCGATGGCTTCACAGCGGCTTTCTTTAAGGAAGCTTGGGATATTGTGGATTCCGAGGTGTGCCTTGCTGTTCAAGAATTCTTTTCTAATGGGAGACTTCTTAAACAGGTCAATCACACTATTATTGCCCTAGTTCCCAAAGTTTTGAATCCTTCTCGTGTTATTGATTTTCGTCCAATTGCGTGTTGTAATGTGATCTTTAAAGTTATAACCAAGATTATTGCTAATCGCATGAAGGAGTGTTTGAAGCGGATCATTAGTCCTAATCAATCAGCTTTTGTCCCGGACCGTAGTATATCGGATAATATTCTGATTACGCAGGAATTAATGCATAATTATCACCTCAATCGTGGTCCACCAAGGTGTGCTTTTAAAGTGGATATTCAAAAAGCTTATGATGCGGTGGATTGGAGCTTTTTGAAGAGTATTCTGATTGGTTTTGGTTTTCATCCTATGATGGTTTCTTGGATTATGGAATGTGTTACCACGGCTTCATTCTCGATTAGTATTAATGGATCGATTCATGGCTATTTTCTAGGCAAACGTGGTTTACGTCAGGGTGATCCTCTTTCTCCCTATTTATTTACGCTTGTCATGGAAGTTTTGACGTTGATTATTAGAAGACGGGTTCGAGAGTCTGATTCATTTACATATCATAGATATTGTTCGCGATTGGAGCTTGTTAACCTTTGTTTTGCTGACGACTTGTTTCTTTTTGCCCATGGTGATGTCCATTCAGCTCAAGTGATTATGGATGCCTTGGAAGAGTTTAAATTGATATCGGGGCTTGTTCCAAGTTTACCAAAGTGCACCGCTTATTTTTGTAATGTGGTCTCTCATATTAAGAGCTCTATCCTTTAAGTTCTTCCGTTTGAAGAAGGTAAGCTTCCTGTTAAATACTTGGGAGTTCCTTTGATCTCTTTGAGGTTAGTGTTTCGGGATTGTAATGAGCTTATTCAGAAAGTTCATGATCGAATTGATGATTGGAAGCATAAAGATTTATCCAGGGCTGGTCGTGTTCAATTAATTCAGTCGGTTCTCAGTTCGCTTCATGTGTTTTGGGCGTCGGTGTTTATCCTTCCTACTCGAGTTTTACATGAAATCGAGCAAATTTTTCGTAATTTCCTTTGGTCTCATTCTGGTTCATTGATGTTGTGTAAAAACACGTCTTTTAGGAAAAAGAGCGTATAAATGCGGTAAGTATTAATCGACACGATTTAGGAAAACCGTGAAGACGAATAAATTCCAAGTTCGTTCTCGAAGGAGGTGTGTGTATTAATGTGCCAAAATATAAAATAACAATGTTTGGATTAGTGACGTTTTTTGGTTTAGAAAGAGAAAAATTAAAGACGAGCTACGACTACGATTTAAACTACGACGTTGACGTAGAACGCGAACGTAAATACGAAAAACGTGACGAAATTAAAAACAAAACCTAAAAATTAATTAAAAGATTAAACTAAGTCTAAAATAATATAAATGAGAATAAAAATCCAACGAATATATTTTAAAACCTTTTATTAATTAAATATTCAATTTTTAATGCTAATTAAAGCCCTAAAATCAAATATAATTAACAAAATGTCCAAAATATTATTTTATTGAACTAATAAGTCACTTATATTATTTAAAGACTAAAAACTATTTTTCCTAAATTTCCAAAACTATTTTTCTATTTTTAATCACTAAAAACTATTTTTAAATTAAAATAATCATAAAAAATAATAAAATAATGTCAAAATTAATTTAACAATTTTAAAAATCTTAAATTACCCTAATGAACAGTAGAAAATTGAAAAAGTTTGAAAAATGTAAAAATTTGCACTAAAAGACAAAACAGATTAATAATTAAACCCTAATTAAACTAATTTAATTATAAAAAATAATTAAAATAGTGAACAGTAAATATTTTTAAACTAAAAATCTTAAACTAATTTTCTAAATCAAAGAAAAATTTTAAAACTAAAAAATACTGAATTTTACCACTAAAAGACAAAAACAGAAAGTTTAAAAGTTAATTAAAAATGCAATAAAATCCAAAAATTATCAAATGAACAGTAGAATAAAAACTAATTAATCAGAAAAATCAAGATTAAAATAAGAAAAATATAGAAAAAAGTTTCAAATCCTAACTCCTATTTAAGTTCACAAAAGACAAATTTTCAAGTTTCTGAAAGTGACACCTTGGTCACTTTGTCTTTTAGCACAAGCAGTGGAAACAAAGACACTAGAAGGGGTAATGAAGTTCCCACTGCTAGTGCAATTTCAATGTCTGGGCACTAAAATGATTGTAGATTGCTTGTTTCTTGGTTTTGATTGGCTACAAGGGCACCCCCACACTCATGGAAGTGTGGGGAGTCACAATAAACAAGAAAAAGAGCAGGTTGCAATCAAATACCAAACACAAAGAGGCCAAATAAGTTACTGTAAAGGCTTATGCAATGTCTGATGAACAGTGCTGGTGCAATTGGTATTCAAGTGAGTTTCTAGTGGCCAAATCTTGCTCAAAAATCCACCAAATCACACAAGACTAATAACAAGCCCTAGATGATACCAAACCCTAACAGATTTCTCAAGTTGGTGAGCCAAAATTATCAAAACCAACAGTTAAATGGGCTTACTGTTTTTTTAGCTATTTTTACCAATTGGTGAACATACAATTGCTTTAAAGACCTAAAAAACTAAAAGATAACTAACAATAACTCCTAATACTCACATATAAGGCATGTTTAAACAGGTTACAACCAAAAATTTGTCACCAATCTTAGTTTAAACCCTAGTCCCAAACACCCCTATAATTTCAGTAACTAATATTTTTCAAACAAGACTTGATCAAACACAAACCAAACTGATTTCTACTGATTCTAACATGCATAAAAGACTGAAATGAACATGGACTAACAGATTAAACCAACAAAGGAGCATATTCATACCATTCTCACATAAATCACATAAAAGAGCAAAAAATGACAGTTAGGGGGTTCAAGCCTATGATACCTAGCTGATGCCTTCCCTATGGCTTTTTTGGCTTTCTGAACTTATGAGATCAAGTAGAGAGTCCCTGCTGATGGAATCTAATAGGGACCCAAGGGATAAATATGTCTTCAAACAAGAAAAAAAATGGAATTGGAATGGGAGAGTATCTTGTCACTTTTTGAACCTGCACACAAACAACCAAACAGAAAAGGTAAACTGATAACAACAGCTTAGCTATAAGTCTTGCTTATAGATTAAGCAGCTTATAGCTTATAGCTAAAAAAAATGAACAAACTTTTGAAACTGATTTTCTTCAACCACATAAAACAAAACTGAAATTTAGAAAGTTCTTGATAAAAACTTGTCAAAACAAGCTAACCCGTTTTTGAAATCCACTTTCACTTCAACAAAAAACGGGTTACAAGATTTTGCTAAGATTTCCAATAACCTTCAAAACAGATTTTTCTGAAAATGTAGAATAAATGAAAACTTTAGAGGACTTAAACTAATTTGCAATTTAAAATGTAAAGATTAAACTACCAAAGCTGATAAAAGGGAACACAATAATTTGTAGAAAAACTTAATACTTTCATTGTCATTAATAATAAAAAGCTTTTTTTACAAAAATTGGAACAAGAACAATGCCACAACCCGACATTGTATTTATACTACAAGGAGGAAGATTCTAGACTAGTGAATAAAAAAAATACAAAGGGGGAAAACTCTAAACATTGAAAATCCAGTTTTGCCCTTGAGTCTTGACTGATTCTTGGTCAAATTTGCTCACATGTGATTGACAGCTATGAAAATGATCTTGAGTCGTTCATTTGGACCCTTTGGGACCAAGGAATGTGCCTTGGTCGTTGATTTACTGAAGGATGCTGTTTTTGCCCAAAATGGAGAAGCAGGGGACCTTGGGGGGGCCAATTGGTGTCACGGGATGGATGTGTTTGTTGGTGGGTTTAGGTGAGTGGGTGGTTAATTTGCAATCTGGAGCTAATTGACCCATAATCCCTTGATTAGAGAAATCTAGGAATTAGGGTTTAAGGGGTGGAGGGTGATTAAAGAGGGGAGTCTGATTCGGTTTATAGGTTAATTGTTTTTAAACTTGTGTTTGCCTCCAAATTAATAACAGATTAATTTAAAAAAGTGAAAGGTGTGGGTGGAATGAGGACGTGGAGGAGAGGGGGAGTTTGATTGGTGGAGAGTTTTAAGGTGGATGACGTGGCGATGTGAGATAGGCTGGGGTTTTAAGGTTGTCTTGGCAGGAATGCCCCCTACATTCCCATTAACTTGCTACTTAAACTTAAACAGCTCTAAACTTCCATCCTTTGAAAACAACTTTGCTCATCTTGTCACTTTTGGCCCAAACACTTTTTAAGCATGATTTCAAGGACTTCTCTTGTAATTTTGATATTCTTCAAGGACCTTTAATGCAATATCTTGAAATATTAGGGACCCTAATGCAATAATTGAGTTTTGCAAGGGTATAATATGACAAGTCTTCAATTCTTGAGGGACCATTTTTGCCAAATCTTCAAACTTCAAGGACTTCAAAGGAAATTCATGATTCGGGTCTGGTTTTTTGTGCGGCTTCGTTTCCCGTGTTCGTTTTTGCTTGATTCTTGTAATCTTTTGGTGAATTCACGATATCCGTACCTGAAATACACAATGAACAAACACAGGCATATTTTGGGTATTTTGATGATATTTTAAGCATTTTATGCCCGATTTGGACGATGAGACTATGTATAAATACAGTCTCATCATTCATGCAAGGGTAAGGCTATGGTTTCATGGGAGGTTGTTTGCCTCCCTAATTCAGAAGGTGGTTTGGGGATTCGACGTTTGGGTTCTTTTAATCAAGCGCTCATGGTTAGGCATATTTGGAATCTCATTACTCGTAAGGATTCTATGTGGGTTCAGTGGATTCATGCCTATAAGCTTCGTCATCGAAGTTTTTGAGATGTTCTGTTGCGAGGGAGTTTAACGTGGTGTTGGCGCAAGATTCTTCAATTACGGCCTATTATCCGAGAATTTATTTGGCATAAAATTGGGAATGGTAACAACACTCTTGCGTGGCATGACAACTGGTGTGAGGTCAGTCCTCTTTCTAGGATTATAACGTGTCGTGATATTCATCGTGGAGGTTTTCACAAACATTCTAAGGTGAGTGACTTGTTGATTAATGGCCATCTTGAATGGCCGGATGGGTGGTGCCACAAGTACCCGTTGCTTTCGTCGATTCCTGATCCTATCTTATGTGATCGTCCGGATAGCATTAGCTGGAGGGATAATATGGGAGCTATTCAAGAGTTCTCCACAAGTGTTGTTTGGAACGATATAAGGCCGCGTAGCAGCAAGGTTCCGTGGAGATATGTTGTTTGGTTTGCTGGTTCCATTCCGAAGCATGCTATGCTGATTTGGTTGATTATCAAGCGTCGTTTGAAGACTCAAGACAGGTTAAAAGCATGGGACCATGTTGATGCCTCGGTGGTCAAATGCTCGCTGTGTAGCGACTGCCCTGATTCGCACGAGCACTTATTTTTCAAGTGTGCGTTTGCTAGACATATTTGGAATGATATAAAGGTGTTGGCGGGTCTCTCCGATTCAGGGTATGAGTTTGATAGTGTTTTGAATGATATTATTCCTTATGCCAAGCTTAAAAATTCGAAGAGTGTCATTGCAAAGATTGCATTAGCGGCGACTGCCTATCATGTTTGGATTGAGCGCAATAACCGGTTATTCAAAGCGGTTAGGAGGTCTCCAGGTCAAGTTATAGACGTTATGAAGAATGAGATTCGGCTTAAGCTTATGTCGGTCCGTTGGAAGCAATCTCGAAGTGTGAATCATATGATTCTAAGATGGCGGTTATCAGATTCTATTTTAGTTTCCTTATGATTGGTTGTATCATTTGTCTTTGCACTTGTAGGTGGTTTTTCCCTATAGGTGTTATTGGTTTTGTAATAGGGTAAGATCTATGGTGTGTCATATGATCTTGTAGTTCAAGCTGTGCTTGAGGTTAATACGGTACATCTGCCGTATTCCATTGTGCTTATTGGCTGGGTTAATATATTTTACCGGGATTAGTCCCTTTACCCAAAAAAAACATCCACCACATCAAAACCATAAGATTAATGAAATAATCAAATCAATCACACAATCCACTTGATTAAGAAAACTACATGATTAATTAAATCAACCACAAGATTAAGAAAGGAAGAATGAGACTTTATAATAAGCTTGATTAGATTAAAGATTAAGAATCAAAGTTACAAGATTAAGATGAAGGTTTAATAAGCTTGAAAGAAAAGCTAGAGAGAAAAAAGTAAAACACACTAAAAATCAAACTAACTAAAACAATTAAAGACTTGCCTCTAATGACATGTTTAGGAGACTATATATAGGGGAAGGGAAAGGTGTTGTTTTCTTCTCTCTTTCTTCTTGTCTTCTCATCTTTTAAATAACTCGTCTTTCTCGACTTTGTCTCGGGATTATTCGAATGATAACTTGATTTTGTCTTCTAATTTTCTTCTTTTAGTAGACTTGGTTCTTTGACTTCATTAAACTTCCGTCTTTAGACTTTTTATTCGATAAATCTTCAGAATAGGCCTTTGACTTCTGTTCTTCTTGCACTTTTGATCTTTCGACTTCGTCTTTTGTCTTTTTCTTTGATAAAAGCCCGTGAAAGCCCGTGTTTTCTTCCTTTTTCATATTTTTGTCCTAAAACACAATAAAAACACAAACCACGCATAATCCCGCCTTTTACGACATTAAAAACACGTTTTGGTCTTGTTATTATTAGAAATAAGTGGTAAAAGGATAAGTGTTTTCACACTTATTAAAGGGTCAATGGTTGTTTTCCCACTCCTTGTAGTGATTGCATTTACTTTTGCCCTTGGATTGGTTTGAGTGTTAGAGGGTAAAGCACCTTGTGGTCTTTGGTTTAAGAGTAACATAAATTTCTTGTTTGTCTCCTCTTGCATATCCCTCAATCTCTTCTCATTGGCTTGAAACCTCCTTTCATTATCTTGATTCATCTTGTGAGAAGCTCAATGGTGTTAAAATCATTTGGCACATTCCCATGAAATCCTTGAGGTTGGAAAGTTGGAGGTTGATTGTAAAACCCTTGGTTATTGCCATGAAAGTTGTTCCCTTGGTTTTGAAAGTTATTTGGCCCTCTATTGTTGTTGTTCCCTTGATAATTTCCCCTTGGCCCTTGGTTTCTACTGAGAATTTTCGGAGTGTTTGATTGGTTTTGGGTGGGTTGATGGGGAGGGAAACCCGGTTGAGCAAGGTAATTGTTGGACTTGTATGAAAGGTAATTAGGATTGATGTTGGGTTTAAAATGTTCTCTTCCATCATCATTATAAGCATAACATTCTCCTTGAAAGTTTTGAACTTTATCACATTTCAAGTATGAGTGAGGGCCTCCACATGTCTCACAAGATAAGGTGATGGCATTGACATTGTTGGCGAAGAATTATTCAAGGAAACCTTCATAAAATCTTGAAACATCTCTTGAGTCTTGTTAAGTTGTTGAAGTATTTCATTGTGTTGCTTAAGTAATTGATTCTCAATTGATTGATGAACACTCTCTTGAACAACATGTACCACCTCATCTCTCCCCTATTACTTTGAAACATGGATTTTGTTTCAATGATATCCCATTCATCTTGAGTGGATTTTGAAAAAATGTTCCCACCCGCGGCCGAGTTAAGGGAATCTTGATGGTGTGGTCTGAAACCATTGTAGAAGGTGTTAATTTGGTGAACTTGGTCAAAACCGTGGTTTGGACACATTCTTAACAACTCTTTGAACTCTTCCCAAGCTTCACTAAAGGTTTAGCCTCTATTTTGGTGAAAGCCTATGATTTGGTTTCTCAATGCGGTGGTTCGTGAAGGTTGAAAGAACTTGTTCACAAATTTCTTCTTCAAATCATCCCAAGTGAAAATGCTATTTGAGGGTTGCTTATCTAGCCAATTCCTAGCATTTCCCTCCAAAGTGAAAGGGAATAAGATCATCTTAACCGCATCGGGTGGTTCCCCATTATACTTGATGGTATTACAAAGGGACATGAATCTCTTGATATGGTCATGAGGGTCATCCACAGGTCTCCCTAGGAAGGGTATAGAAGAAACCATAGTAATCATGCATGTATTAAGATCAAAATTGTTAGCGGCTATCTCGGGAATGACTATGGGATCCGCATTCCCATCCACGCTGGATTGGAGAATCTCAATCAATGGTCGATTTTCCATGGCTTCGTTTAAGTTGTTGAAAGCACGATGCTCGTGATTGGCTTGATGGACGGTTTTGTTCTTGTTTCTCTTCCTATTGGGAGGAAGTGGTACACCAATAGGTATATGTTCACGAGCTCGAGTGCGCATGCAACTCAACACGAGGAATGAGAGAGGAGCTCTCGGTCGACTTTGGAAAAGAATAGATTATCTCTTCCAAGGTTAAATAGTGGAAACCACCAGAAAGTATAATATATATGTAGTACTAATTGGGAGGCAAACCCCCCAACAAGCCTTCCTTCTTGAAATACTTACTAGTGAACGGGGGGAATGAGGTGGCGCTAAGCTCTTAAGTACCTGTTTCCCTTAGGCTTGCATTTTATAGCAAAGCCGCCTTTCTATTCACTTAATAGTTCGTATTCCTCGAATTTTTTCTTATTGAAAGTGTTTATCTATTTTTGCCTTTATTCTTGTTTGATAGATACACGTAAATGGGACTGGAACACCCCCAAGTACGGTGTATTGCCAAGGCAATACTTATGGAATTAGGTAAATTGGTTGTTCGTATCTACGTATATGTATTTACATATAATAAAATATCAAAAATATTTTTGTATTTATTTGTTTTGTATGAAAGTATAATATGTACGTAAAAACGAGTGAAACCAATATATACAATATATTTTTGGTGTAATCTTTTAGAAAAAAGATTACTTTTTGATTTTTCTATTTTTTTGTTCAATTCTTAGGAAATTGATTTTTTTGTTTTTTTTATATTTTTATCTTTTTGATTTTTTTATATTTTTCATTTATAATACGTAAAAGGAACGTTCACAAGTGAACGGATCCCAAAATCCAATATGCGACCGTCAGTCAATCGTCAATCTCCACGTAAAGAACCGGCAGCGGCGCCATTTAATATTTCATTTTTGAGTTCGTTTATTTCTTGGTATCTTCACGAATTGATTAATCGACAGAAATCAAGTTAACTAATTGTTTTTGGTATTTGATTGATCATATTGTGGAAATCTAGGTCTACTGATCACAAATCACGTAAAAAGGTAAAAATAGTATCTCTACGTATATGTACTAAGCTAAAATCATCATGCACATACCACATACAAAGCTAAATGTATAACCAAGTAATGCACAATATGTAAAAATGCTAAAAATGTAAAGTATATGAAATATTAGGGATTGAAAATGTAAATTCAAAAAGTATAAGGACTTCAAATAAAAAATTATAACAACTACTAACCAATTTGTAACAAAATAACAAACTTGCTAACTGAAAATGTAATAAGATAACAAGGCCAGGGACTATAGTGCAAAACCTAGCAAGTTTTCTACCAATTAAAACAGTTTAAACAATATCCTAATTTCCAGGGACCTTTATGCAATTTGAAGGACTATTTTATCAAAAACGGGCTTATAGGTTTAATAAGCTGAAACTAGAGTTTTAAAGCACCAAATAAGCTGGTTTAAGTTTCAAAAGTTTGCAAATCAAAAATCACCTAGCCAATTCTTTTCTTGCATTTTTCTTTATTATTTTTTAATAAATTTTAGTTTGTTTATTTTCTTATATTTTGTCAAGTTTTACATTTTGTCATTTTACTTTTTAAATAGATATAGATAACCAATTCACCAGTATCAAAGAAATCAGCTGAAAAACTCTATAAGTCCAATAAGCACTTTTGAAATAAGCTACTTTTATGAGTCTAGCTTATTAGGATAAGCACAAATTCTGTTCTTCTCAAAATATGATCAAAAGTCTAAATGAGGAACACCTATCCAAGAAATTTTGAAAAACAGCCAAGAAATAAGCCAAAAATCAAATAAGCTAATTTGAGCTTATGTTGACCAGCGTTTACTTTTGTTGACCAAGTTTGACCAAAGTCCGATCTTATTTTCAAGACTTATTAAGCTGGTTTGTGGAAAAAAGTAAGCACTTTTATGAAAAGAATAAGCCAATAATGAAAATCTGTTATCACAAAAACTAGTTCTTATCATAGGGACTTTTCAAGGCTTATTTCTCCTTCAATTTTGAGAACTGTATAATCAGGCTTATATTTATAGAAAGGTTGGATGTTAGGCTTCACTTAGGACCAAAAATCACACTCTGAATCATAGTAATGAAGATTTAAGACTGATTTGAAATAGGCATGTTTGGACTATTATTCTGACCCAATGCTTTTGTAAACCTTTTGCCTGTTTGACTATGAGTTTGACTTTAAAACTTGCAAATTCACTTGTGACCAGTATGTAAGTGAAAACAAGCACTTATCAACAACTTTTACTGACTGAAATGAAAATAAGCCAAAGATCCAAACACTAGTTACTGGTTAGGACTAAATTTAAACTAAGAGAACTACTCAAATCAAACAGATTGGGACAATAAGCTATCAAATCATATCAATGAACTCAAAATGAACAATTAACAGTCAATATCATATCGCATTACACTAGAACAAAGAAATAGCATGCAGACTTGATTTTTTAGAGGAAAATGTAAAGAAAAACTTAGGATTAAACGTGTAGGCTACTTTGATGCAGAAGTGGAGCGCTGAGCTCAATTGTACACTAAACACCACCAATCAACCACAAAACATCCACCAATCTATTACCAATCACCATCTTCAATCTTCTCTGCAACAAGAATTCTGAATATGGTCTTTTGGCAAGAAATGGTAAGGCTTTGGACTGCAACTATGAATGATCACTAACAAACAGCTTCCAAATCAAACTAACAGCTCTATTGTTCAAGTTAGAATAACAAAATCCAAGAATTCAGGCAATAAACAGACTGTAGGTATGAATTTGAGAGAATGAGAGTGAATTAAGTAAATTGAACTTTTTATTAATGGAAGGTTGTTACAAAGTAGTTATAACTGCTAAACAACTAACTAAGAGTGGTTGTCAATCACTCTTAAGTATTGGACTAAGTGAAGTAAAACAGAATTGAGAGGAAAATTAAGAGTGTGTGTGTTTTCACACTCTAACTACAATGTACAAAAGGAAAGAGTACATGGGTATTTCTAGACTTCAGATGAGGAGTTGTTGAGGGTGATGACGTGTTGGAGCCATTAGCCAAGTGCCACGTGTCCACAATCTCGAAATGAGATGATCCAGTTGTTCTTCATGAATTAGGCTTTTTCGACTGAGTGAATTAAAGTTTAATTAATTGCTGGGGTTGGGTTCGTCTCATTCCAATGATCATTTTTCATGTAAAGCACTCTTTCTGAAATCAATTCTAGCTCTTGATACGATCTGGGAATGAGCTTGCCAGGTGGCGTTTTCTGATGTGATGCTCCATTAATTTTTACACGGATCATTATATATTTAAACAGTGAGGGTATTTGTGTTGGAGGATTGTGATTGGTGGATATGAGTTAGTGCTCGTTACTGTTGTGATTTGCTGGGTTAATAACTCAGCACATTAATAGCTCCTTTGATCCCTCAGTCAACGATCCATGTGATATGTTTTTGAGTGTTTTGATTGGCTATAAAGTGCTACATACGGATTGAACTTGAGTTAACTTTCCAAAATTGGCAACTTTGGTCCTTTTGCTTAGCAGATTTGTAACTTGAGTTGATAGCTCCATAAACTTGACATTCTTGCCATTTGACTTGCTATTTGACCAACTTTCACCCTTTGACTTATTGACTTTGATCTTGAGGTCATTTGACTTTGTTCTTGACTTTTCCAAATTTACACTTTTAGTCCCTTAAGTTTGACAGCTTGACAAGAAAGGTCCTTTAACTTTGTTGACTTGTCATCTTGAGCCCTTCTTTTGTCTTTTCTTCAATATAAATGCCTTGGAATCCGTGTTTGCATCAAATTTGTATCTTTTTACCTACAAAAGTACAAACAACAAAGAATACCTCATAATACTACTTTTACACATAAAATCTGGTATTTTTCTTTGTGTTTTAGGGTTTAATATGATATAACTGATATGAGATTTCACTCATATCAAATCCTCTACACTTGATCTTTACCATGGCCTCATGCAATGCCATATTCCAAAGCTCTAAATTACATTTTTCTTATAATTAACCCACCTTGGCCAAGATGAAATGCTTTTACACTACACTACACTACACTATATGATGTTTGAGTTTGATTTTTACTATGCAATGCAATAAAAACAATTCTATTTATATATTTTTTACTTTTCTTGAAATGGTTTTGATGGAAAACTCATAAATAAATCAAAGACTTTGATTAGGGCTTTTGTACCATGAATACTTATCATCCTCAAGTTTCACTTTCCCCATACCAAGCTTAAAAACGAGATCATTGTTATTCATAAGTGAAAGTGCATCGAATTATTCATACAAATTAATCGTGTTACCATTATACCCCCACTTATTTTGCCTCTAAGTCCGGTTATTATTTGATCAAATTGCTTGAGAGAAAACTTGTCATTATTTAAAGCGTGAAATATAAGAAGTGTAAAATCTAAAAATAAGGAAGCACGGTTTCAATCCTAAGTAACCATCTAATCCATTATTTGAAAAACCACCCACAATTTATATAAGTCCGACCCGAAATAATATCGCCTTATGTGTAAGATCCTTATGTCATACATTAATAAGTAGCTACTCACTTGCTAAGAAAAGAAAAATAAAACTCACGCAATAATTTATATCTGCCGCCTTTTTGAGACCTTGGATCTTCAATCCCGCAGCCCGTCAAGGTAACATTGGATTGGAGCAACTATTAAATCCCCGCAAACCTTGTGAGAGTAATATTGGAATTCAATAGTTACTATAATTAACACTTCACTGCCCCTCTTGGGAGTCTTGTATAATTATTATTTTTTCTTTTTTTGTAGCCACTCATTTTTTTATAAGCCGATCTTATTTTTCTTTATTCCTCACAAATAAAAGGAAAAGAATAAAAGGAAAAACACCGCTAAGTATTAAGCATTACATAAGTCTAATATACATAAACCGTTCTAACATAGAATCTTAAGATGTACTTATACCAACCACGAATGATTAGTCAAAAATGCATAAGAGACTACAAACCGATTAAAACCGTTCTTGATTATTTATTAACAATATATACATGCGTTGACAAGAAAGTAAATGTTATGAAAAGGGATATAATAGCCACAAGTAATTAATATGAGGTTTATCTAGCCCTTTACGCTTACTTCAAACTCTATCATTTCTCGTTCTCCACAATTTAAAATCTCAAAGAATGAGACTCGTGGATGCTTAGCCTAATAAACCAATATAGGTTTACATGGTTAAGGATACTAGCTAGAGTAAGCTTGAATAAGCAAACTCGGGTTAAGTCAAAATATTCATGGCGGGCCTAATATGTCAAAGATATCTAAACTTGTTAAACCATATCCTTTATTATATTTTTTCCTTTTCGTATATTTTTGATAAAAATAAAAGAAGAAATATATACAATGCAAATGTGTTATGCAAAAATGATTCATGCAAAATTATGAATGCATATTTTTATGGCCAAAGTAGATTAAAAATTTGAAAATTGTTGAAAAATTAATTTTCCCAATCTAGGCAAGGTCACTTCGATAGAAGACCCCCTACACTTAAGATAAACATTGTCCTCAATGTTTAGGAGTATTAGAGTAAAATCCCCTACACTTAGGACATTGATTAGTTTGTTTAACTCAAGCTAAGGAAAGGTCTACTAAAGTGAATTCATTTTAGACATTATTAAGAGTCATTTTGAATCACAAAAGTAACGAAAACCTGATACAAGGACCTCCTCCATAAGCTCCAATGCATGCAATGAGAGAGAGAAACCCTAGAAACACCAAGAAGACAAAAGATAGGCACCCCCTACACTTCATCTCAACTATATACCCTTTTATTAATCCTATCCTACCACACTCTATTCTAGATGGTCTAATCCTAGTTATTCAAGCCTGATTTAAGGAGTCTCTAGCTCGACTCATCCCACACTTAAAGTGTCTATGGAAAACCTATCATGGAGAGTAAATGATTTACCCTTGAGTAGGCTGAGAAGGGTTGTGCATTGCATCACTAGGTCCATGATGCTTTGTCTTCAATATCAGAAATCATATAAGTGATTCTGATAGTAGATGTGTTGACCCGGTTTCTGCCTAAGTTGTATGGAGGGATGCTTTCTGTAAACCCTTTATCCTTACATTTCTTTTTCATTCTTCAACCCCTTCAATACTTACCAAGACGTCATAACTAGCACCTTATTGTGATTGTTCCAGTGCTAGCTTAAGTCATTAGTTGGCATTTTTCCCGTACACTCAACTACTCCATCTTTCCTAAGGACTTCTAAGCTCTAATGGATTGTCCCTGAGAAGATCCCTACGGTTCTGGTTGGATCATAGAACGAATACCTAACCACCTTTGGAAACCAATACCGTCGTGAAATAATGTGTTGAAGGGTATAGATATCGTAACCAGAAAAACCGATTGAAAAAGCAATCAAGGTGTTAACGAAATGGATGTTTAAACCTTGATAGTTTTCTATATCACCAAAAACGCTCCCCTTTCATATGTGCATCATAGAATGAAAGACATTTGCACATATTAGGACGAGAAAGCACTTATATCAACGATCTTATCCAAAATGACACATTTTGATCACATTTTATCACTATTCTCCCCCTCAAAATTTGCATGTGTTTGTGAAATTTTTGATATACTAGTGATGTAACATGGAGAGAATAATGTTTCATGAAAATTTGGAACGATATGTTATGAGATATTTATACTCCCCCTCGAAAAAAATTCTAGTTAAGATAGGGGAGGATATGAGCACACAATTTTGAAAGAATATGAAAAATATCTTGAAAAATTGTGCTCAAATCCGAGAAAATTTAATTTCCCGTTGTTGAGGAATAATGTACATAAATGAATATTTTCCTTGTGTTCATGAGCTTAAAACTTTGAATGTTTACTATAAGCCCATGACCGAGACAAATTAATTTCCCGTTGTTGAGGATAAGTCATAGACTTTCCTTTCTTTGGGGACCCGGTTATAGTCTGACATGAGAATATAAGCCTTTGAACATGAACTTTAAAATTTTGAATATTTTATAAAAGCTCATGACCGAGAAAAATTAATTTATCGTTGTTGAGGACAAGTTATCATCGATGATAAACTTTCCTTTATATGAATTCCGGGTCATAGTCTGAAATATGACTGTGAGGCATTGTGAGAAGAAAAATAGAAAAGATATGTTTTGAAAACAATTGAACTCCCATTAGAACTTTATGTACATACCTGTGTCGTTATTGAGCGACATTTCTAAGTACGTCCATATTATCGATGTTGAGAGACATGTCGAAGAAAAATATTTTTGGTATTTTTGAAAGATTTTTTCATTTTTTTTTGTTTTTATAGGTTTTATATTTTTGTATTTTGTTTTTCTGATAGATATATACAAGGTTACTGCAAATGTGCAAGACGTTCAAGCTCATCGAGAGTGAAACTACGCATACCAAGGCGACGAACCAAGAATTCAAATCTGTCTTGAGAGAGAGCTTTGGTGAAGATGTCGGCTAGTTGGTAGCCCGTCTTGAAAAATACAGTTCGATCGTTCCTGAATCCACGTGCTCCTTTATGAAATGGAATCGGACAGCTATGTGCTTGGTCTTTGAGTGTTGGACCGGGTTGCAGGATATGGCTATGGATGATTTTGAATCACAATAAATATGAACTTCGTTAAAGTGAAAGTCATAATCCGTGAGTTGCGTTCTCATCCAAAGGACTTGAGCACAACACACGGATACAGACACATATTCTGCTTCCACGGTGGACAATGCCGTACAATCTTGTTTTCTGGAGGACCATCTCACTAGCTTCTCGCCTAAGAATTGTGCTCCACTGGAGGTGCTCTTGTATGTATCATGACACCCTGCATGATCGGCATCTGAAAATACAGTTAGATTAAAACCAGAATCCTTCGTATACCAGAGACCCATGTAAACGGTTCCCCAGAGATAACGGAAGATCCTTTTAACCTCTTTGAGGTGCTTCTCCGTTGGATTAGCCTGTTACCGAGCACATAAACAAGTAGCATGCACAATGTCCGGTCTGCTTGAGGTTAAGTACATAAGGGACCCGATCATACTTCGGTATTTTTTGGCATCTAAAAATGTCCCTTTCTTATCCAAATAAAGCTTGTGTTTAGTGTCCATTGGTGTACCAATAGGATCACAGTTTTCCATTCCAAATTTCTTTAGAATTACGAGCACATATTTGGACTGATTTATGAAAATACCACGAGGGGATTGGTTAACTTGGAGACCAGGGAAAAACGTCATTTCCCCATCATCGACATTTCGATGCGGATTTTCATAAGGTCGGAAAATTATATGGAATATTTTGGTTAGTAGAACCAAATATTATATAATCTACATAGACCTGAGCCACCAAGATGTCGTTGCTGTAGTGCTTGATAAACAACGTTGGATCAATGGTTCCTTTTACTGAAGTGATTTTGGAGAAGAAATGATGATAATTCGTCGTACCATGCCTCGGTGCTTGTTACAAACCATAAATTTCCTTTTTCAACTTGTAGACATGGCTTGGATGTTCGATGTTGATGAAACCTTCAAGTTGACATACGTACATATCTTCTTTTAACGTCCCATGCAAGAAAGCCGTCTTCACGTCCATTTGGTACACAATGTACGATTTATGTGCAACGTATGCCAAGAAAATCCTAATAGCTTCCATTCGAGCAACCGGGGCGAAGGACTCTTCTAAATCAATTCCCTCCTGCTGTTTATAACCTCTCAAAACTAACCGAGTCTTGTTCCTGATGAACGTTTGCTCCTCATCTATCTTATTTTTGAATAACCATTTCAAGGTAAGGGGATCAATATTGTCCGGACATGGTACTAACTCCCATACATCAAGCCGGGTGAATTGATTGAGCTCTTCTTGCATAGACTCAATCCATGATGCGTAAGTTACTGCTTCTTTGACATTTGACGGTTCCATTATGCTGACTGATAGTGAATAGATACACATATCACCATCGATACGCAACTGATTTCTGGTTGAGACTGGTCGTGACAGATTGCCAGTCACTTGAACTAAAGGATGATCCTTAGTCCATTTGTGTTCATGTGGAAGTGTATGAGAAACTTGATGCGAGCTCGACGGATCCACATATGGTGTTGAAGGCTGAGTTGTACTTGTTGAACCGGCAAATGGGTTAACAAACTCATGTTCGTTGAGCATCGCATTGTTTTCATTTTCAGCATCTATTTCATTATGAAGATGAACATGATTAGGAATTTCCTGAGAATGTTGTTGAGTCGCGTCAGCAGTCTGAGAAGTGGTTGAAATAGTTGGAGTCAATATGGTTGAGGTTAACGTAGATGGTGCAGAAGAAGATGTCGATGGTGTAGATGCATTTGGAGGTAGATTAATAACATGAGCAGGTTCAGCCGGGGCATTTCGAGTGACATGTGACGGTGAAGGACCCTCCATATATTCATCATAAATTGGCCCAAATAAAACTTCCAAGTCACGTTCCGAAGGTTGTAACAATGATATTGGTGTCTGTGCAAATTGAAGCGCGAGTCCTGCACTTACGTGTCTAGAAGTCTGACCTTGAAGCTCGGGATGGGAACTTCTGTGTTGAGAGGCCATACTCGAGAGTTCATCGAAGGTAACATTCATAGTCTCCATTACCTTTCTTGTCCTTCATTTATAAACCCCGTAAGCACAATCAGTTGATGAATAACCAATAAAAAATCCAATATCACCTTTAGGTTTGAGTTTACCAATATCTTCACGATCTTTCTTTGGATAACACAGTGCACCAAATGCATGTAGAAACGAGATATCTGGTTTTCATCCATTAATGATCTCATAAGATGTTTTATTGAATCGGGTGTGAATAATGGAGCGGTTTTGAGTATAACATGCAGTTGCAATGGCATCAGCCCAAAGAAATAACGGTGCACTGGAGGAGAGAAGCATAGTCCGAGCAGCTTCGACTAACGTACGATTTTTCCATTCCACAACTCCATTCTGCTATGGAGTTCTTACAACCGAGGTTTGATGAGAGATCCCAAATTCGTCAAAGTAAGCTTTTAATTGCTGATTGGTGAATTCTGTGCCGTTATCCGTTATTACAATGATGACAGGGGCTTGCAGTAGCACTGATGTTTTCTTCAAGAAGTTAATAATTACACTAGGGGCTTCATCTTTTGATGCAAGAAAATGAACCCATGTGTTAAGAGAATAATCATCTACAATCACAAGGACATACCGCTTTCCATTAATGCTTTTGATTCTCATTGGGCCACACAAATACATATGAAGGAGATGTAACCTATTCGTGGAGTTTGGAACAGGTTTGGGTTTGTGAGGCTTCTTCTTGCTTTTACCTTGCTCACATGAAGGACAAAGATGGTCTTTTGTATATTTGAACTTTGGAAGACCGGTAACGAGATCATATTTTTCAAGTTGAGTCATGGCATCAAAATTGAGATGAGATAATCGTTGATGCCATAACCATGACTTTGTTGATGTGGCCAGAGCCATGAGACAAATTGGAAATACAACAGACATTTGAAAAAGATCAATGGTGTAAAGGTTGGTGGTACGATTTCCTTTCAACAAATCAATTCCTTCAAGATCCCTTACGAAACATGTATGACTTCTGAAGGCTACCTCCAAATCAGAATCACAAATTGCCAACCGAGAACAAATTGTGTCCCAAGACATCAACAAAAAGAGACTCTAGTGATGATTATATTTCCCCAATGAAGATCACCATAGCCTAGAATTGCAGCAACATGATCATTTCCAAATCGAATAGTTCCCATGAATCGCGAAACAAAGTTCTTGAGAAGGCTTCGATTCCTAGTCATATGTTTTGAACAACCCGAGTCCACGCATTAGAGACAAATTTCAACAGCCTGCCAATGATAAGAGAAATTTTTTTTGGAAACCAATTAAATAGGTTCTTTTAGGGTTAGATAATAATTAAGCCTTATCACATACCAACATTTCACTGTCAGTGTGAGATCTATTAGTGTCGATAACTTTGCCACTATAGTCAAACTTCTACCAGTAGGCAACCATTTAGAGGTGAATCTAGGGCTACTAGGCTTAGCAAGAATTTCTGTGGACCCTACGTGCGTACTTTTTGGAACATACACCTTAGCCTTAGGAGTGTACTGTTTTTCTCTCATGGAAAGCTTGTCAATTCGGATGTATCCACCATAGTTCAAACCATTCATAGTCAAACCACAATCATCATGACTAAAATTAAAGAAACATTTATTACATTTAGCACGAATAACTTCATATTTTTCATTCTGAATAGCAAGCTTAAAGTCATTACATTCAGATGAATTAAGTTTGTGATTATGATTAAAAATCGGTAAATTCCTACGATGTTCTTCTACTTCCACATTATTGATCTTGGGGCGTCTACTTCTAGAGGCAAAAGGGACCCTATCATTCCTTGTATTGCTCATAGGTTGTGGCCTTCTACTCTTAGAGTAGTTGTTTATTCTTGTAGAAGAAGACACACGACTGTTAGAAGTAGCACTTTTTAGATCGATGACTTGTGGTTGAGATATAGTGGTCGGTTTAGTCCTAACGGTTGCTTTACGTTGTTTCCTAGGCACAAAGATATCTACCCTAGGTTGAGAGGAAGGACTAACGCGAAACATTCTTGGGGAAATCACAACAGCTTTCGTTCTAGCAACCTTGGGAAAAGGTGTGACAGCAATACGAGTAGTTCCCGAGGTTGCTGGTTTCTAAATCATAGTATCCACAATCGTACTAGACTCAGAAGTCTTATATTTTAACAAGGCCTTTAACTTACAGTTCTCACAGATTTTATCGATTAGTTTCTAATAGACAGACTTAACGTGTTTTACAACCCGCTTATACGAGACAACTTCAGATTCTAAATCTGCGATCTTAGCCTTAAGCTTCTGAACATTCCCATCACTCGTATTCTCTAACCCCGAAGAATCCAAATTCTTTCCCTTAACCCTGCCTAACTGAGCCTGCACCATTCCATTGTTTGTTGCATTTCATTGTGAGCTTTATCGTATGAAATTTTGTCATATGCATTCATCACATTTTTTGACAAATTTATTCTAAAGATCTGTAAATTCTTTATCCTTTTTAATGACATAAGATTCCATTTTCTCTTTCGTACGTTCAAGCTCAATTTGGAGGGTTTCGTTATTCGACACAGAGGTTTCTAACGCAATGGGGCTACTATCAACACTATCACTTGCTTTAGAGAGACGTTCAAGATTGTTTTCCAAAACTTTAATTTTATCAAGAGATTCATCAGCCTCCTTCGCCAAAGATTTAAAGTCTTCAACAAAGTTGGCTGCTTCTTTTAGAAAAGCGTTTTCGAAATTGCTTATCCTAGCATCGACTTGATTAATAATCGGATTAATATCGTTTTGAAGGACTTTTTGAACTTCAATCTGAACGGGTGAAGTAAAATTTACTCCAGTAATTTTAGAATTAACAACACATTTAAGAATGAAAAAATTATCTTTGACCTCGTTTAGATAACGTCGTGCAACACTCGGTTTAGGAGGGTTATCCGACAGTTCCTCACTCGGTATCAAAAACATTTCAGTATTCGTTTTAGACCGAACAAAAGTTGTTGGAGGATCAATTTTCGGATAATAAACTGTTATGATTTCTTTCTTAAGATTTTTCAATTGTAAACGACTCTCTTCAGAAAGTTCAACAGTTTCCTTCGAATCATGCACAATGGGAGGATCATGTTAATCTAGCAACACGTTACCATTTTATAGACTTTGTTGGTGCGAGCATGTTTATCGTCTGCATAGATTGGCCACATTTTACCAAAAAGATTGTCTAATTCCCTGATCTTATCCTGAGCGTTGCAAAAATCCTCAAGAAGCCCATCTTCTCGAGTTTTGAAATCATGTTTCAGCTTTTTTCGTTCTTCTTTTAGATCAGAATTAATAGATTGTTCATTTAAAAGCTGTTTATTAAGAGAGGTGATTTCATCATTCAAATCACTTATCTTCTTGGCACTACTTAAATGTAAGGCGTTTAGTTTCTTAGTGGTTCATTTTTCTTGATTAACCGATGTACCATGAGCTTGTTCAAGTTCCTTAATTTTAATGTGATGAATTTCAAAGCTTTTTTTTTCCTTTTCCTTGTATTTAGCAAGCTCAGTGGTGACTTGGGCATTAGTTTCTCTAAACTAATTGTTAACCACCTTGACATGATCAATATCATTAGCAAGTTTATCGAATAACGATTTATAATACGCATGCGTCTCATCAGGAAGGGTTGTAGGCTGAACAACTTGATCTTCACTAAGGTCCACACTGGGCACATTCGATATAATGTTAATATTATTCGTTTGATCCCCGTGTATCTCAATGTAAGGCTCAAGTATCTCAGTATACTCTTCCTCCTAATTAGACATAATATATATATCATTATTATTGAAACGTGGGTGTACCTCTGAATTATAGACGGGAGCTCTGTCATCATGAGTTCCCGAGGTAGATGGTTGTTGTAAGTTTGCCATCAAGATGTAGTTGGCATTCACCTATTCTTCCTTGTCATATTCTGCTACAGAAGCCATAAGGTCAAATTCCTCAGCTTGAAGTGGAATCCCTACTTCTTCCTTTTGTGCTATAAGAAGTTGAGTCTGAAGATAAGCAACATCCCTCTTCTTTTTGGTTGTGCAATCTCGAGCATAATGACCAAATCCCCTGTAGTTGTAGCACTAAACCTGGCGATTGTTGTTTCCATTGCCCGTACCAATATTTTCAGCCCTTGTAGCCATAATAATTCCCATCTGATTACCAACCGCTTGCACAACCATTAACCCATATGACATATATGACGGAGAGTTTGCCATAAAAGCTAATGGATCTTGTGTTTTGGCACGTCTTTCAGCCCTAACTTCATTAGCTTCATCTTGATTCATCTTTAAATAATCATATACTTGAGTGTAGTCCACGGCCTGAAGATCCTTGGTTTGATTGACGAGAGTGACATATCATGACCATTCAGATGGAAGATTATCAAGAAGTTTGATGTTGGCAGCAATTTGTGCAGGTTCATGTTTGTTTCTTCTAAGATGATTCATGAGGGTTGAAAAACGATGATAGTAAGGTTTAATTTTTTCTCCGTCAGTAGACGTAAATTTCTCCCATTCACGAAGCAACTTAGTCTCTTTTTCTTGTAGACCAATTTCACTACCCTTCATCATTTTTTGAATTCTGAGCCGCATCTCGTGTGCGGTTTCACAACTATCAACAACAGCATAAACATCTTTAGGAAGTCCCATAAGAATGACTTGAATTGCTTGATCATCAGCGTCGAGTTGTTTAGATTCAGCTTCAGTTAGTTCTTCATCCGTTTGCTCATGACTAGAGTCAGCCACTAGGTTACCACGCGTGGGATCCCTAGGCACAAGAATTGTTATTCTAACGTACGGACCTTTTTGAATCGAGTTAATAATCAACTTTCCCAAAGGTTTACATTTTGCATAGCGAAGGAGACGACTAGCCCATGTAGTATAATTCTCCTTTGTAAGCATGGGACGATTCTCAGTACTCGAAACATAAATGTCTTGTTGAGACGTCATAGTAGAAGTGGTGTGAAAAACTAGGATCACAATTTGTAGAAAGCAGAATAAAGAACGTGTGTTGTTGACGAGAAATGTAGTTGAAATATTCTAAATAGCCTCAAAGAAACCAAAATTTCCTAGACCAAAAAACTCAGAAATTTTCAAATTCACGATTTTTCTTAAAAACTCGGAAAAATTATCCAAAAGATCTTCGGAAAAATTCTCCAACAGAGATTTGCGGAAAAATGATTCTCGCAATATAGCTTCTTGCAGATTCTCGGAATAATTATCCTGAAAATTCTCAGAATATTGATCCTTATGATTCTCGGAATAAAAATTGATGATTCTCGGAATAACTCTTCTTGAGGTTTCTCAAAATATAGAAATGTTTTGGTTCTCTGAATGTATAAATGTTTTGATTTTTAGAATATTTAAAGTGATTTGGTTTTCGGAATTAGCCATATTTAGATTATAGGGATCAATTCTTAAAAGGATTTTTGGAATGTGTAAATGTTGCGGTTTTCAGAATATATAACTGTGATTATTTTTGGAATGAGCAAAAGTTTTTGGTTTTCTAAATAAGACACTATTTTGGATTTCAGAATGTATCACAGATTTGGTTTTCAGAATAACTTACTGGTTTGGTTTTTGGAATAAGACACTATTTTGGATTTTGGAATGTATCACAAATTTGTTTTTCAGAAAAACTTACTTAAAGATTCTCTGAATAAGCAAACTCCTTCAAATTCTCTGAACGAATAGCTTTAATAAGATTTTCGGAATAAAGACCAATATTCCGAAAAGGATCTTGAAAAAGAAACAGTGGCCGACTTTTCTTTGTCTCAACGCACTGCTATCCGAGATCCAAGCCAAAAATGATCCAAATGACCAAGAGTTTTGTGATTTTAACCAAAGCAAGTACCCAAATCACTACCACAACTATGTAGTCGATTTGTCTACAAACTTAAACCACAAAACCACAAAAAATTTAAAGATTTGATCTTGAAAATCCTTAAAACCCACGAAATATATAAACTAAAACAACAACAAAATGCTAACCACGAATCCCTTAGCGAATGATACCACTTGTAAGACTATATCACACGACTAATTAAGCAATAGAGAGATGAAGATTAAAAAAAAAAGATAGATTAAGATGAGAAAAAGAAAAGAAGAATACAAAGTATGTGTTTTTCCTAGTGAGAGAAAGACATGATGTTTCTCTCTCTAAAACAAATAAAATGGAAAACACACACACAAATGAGGTTGGAATTCCTATTTATACTACGCCTCATATGGGAAGGAAGCCTTCCTCGTTTGTGTGTTCGGGATTAATACCCGTTACATACATAACATTAACATAGAACTATCGACACCGTTAAATAGAATTTTTGCCGAGCTTCGCAACAATATATTATATGACCATCACTTTAAATACGGCTAACAATTACTATCGCCAAGATCTTTTGAGGGACCTTTCCGAGTGGGAAGCCAGTTGGAAACGGAGGAGTCCATCTGGATTCCTTAACCTCTTTTCCTTCCATAATTCAGATATGTTCTTTCAGTCCCGTCACATTTCATGTTCTCTTCAGTCGCGTCACGTCCATGTCCTTTTCAGCTTATAGTATCTCTAATTCAAGGAGGAATTATTCTTTAAGAGGGGAAGAGTTGTAAAACCCGCTTTAAAATACCTAAGATCATTAAATGCATAAAACACGGACAAATTAAAATTTTATGATTTATTAATGTACGACACGAATTACCAACATTTAATATAAATATTACGTATATTAATTATTTACTACAAGTATTTCGTATGTTATTATTAATCATTAACTCACGATAAGTATTTATGTATAATACTTAAAAAACGTAACAAGAATTAAAACACGAACACGAGAATTATAACACGAACCTACACGATAACTATTAAAATACGGAAATAAAAAACGAAACATGCATGTGTACGGGTGTGTTTGGATGACAACATAAGGAAAAGACCAAGGGTTTGGTCCGACCCATTTAACCAAGTAAACAAACACAAAAGTTATTCAGGAAACTCACTTTACGGTTCTTACAAAAAATTCTCAAAACCCTAATCTCTCCTCCTCTTTCTTGCCGCCGGCCTGCACAACAAAAACAGGGGTTAGAAGCTAGAAAATATTGATTTGATTCGGGTAGTTTTTGATCGTGTTCATAACCATTATTCATTATACGTTATAGTAACCCTAAAATATAATCTTTTGATTTTCTTTTCTTTTATTTGAATCAACTAAATATATGTTCATGACCACATGTAAGTTTCTGATTTAAAACAAGCAATTAAATCAACATTTGTCGGGTTTTAATGCATTTTCATGGGAACCGAGACCTCAAAGGGGTCTCGGTGGTGGGTTTTGGTAAACAGCTGAACCCCTTAACGGGGCAGTGGCTAGTTGATTGCTGCCACCCGCAAGCACCAACACCCCCTACGGGGCTGTTTGGTTAAAAACATTGGGAACCGAGAGCAGGTGTGCTCTCGGTGGGTAGTCTGTACGCAACAGGGGGAACACAAGACACGACAATGGGAACCCTGGCTAGGCCAAGGGGTACTATTGGTGCTCAGCAGTGGCACCGGCAAGGCAGCCGGTGGCTGCTGGTGGTCGGACTGAAACCACAGCTGAAAGGCTGTGGTGAAGTGTGGTGTTCGAGGCGAAGCCGAGACCTCCCATGGTCTCGGTGGGTCCTTGATGGGGCTCGTGTATAACCAAACACACCAAGGGGTGTGTTTGGCTAAACATTTTGCTAAAAAATTATGTTACATTTTATTAATTAAATTTATTAATTATTTATGGGTTAATTTAATTAACTAATTTCAAGACGTATGATATAATTATACAATATAATTATCATGATAGATAAAACATGGCCATTTTATAAACATTAGGTTATAATAATTATTAATATAATTATTCATGTACATTTAATTAATTAAGAAAACTTAGCTTAATTAATTTATATTCATTTTAGCCAAGGTTTAATTAAATTAATAACATGATTTAATTTAATTATATAATAAATCATTTAAGGTAAAGTTTAATTATTATAATCATGTAACTTTATTAATTAATTATTACTTATGATATCATGTATTATTATTAATTAATAATCATTTGTTAAGACTAAGTATTAATTATTATTAAACTTCACTATATATTAATCATGATATATAATATGCTTATTAAAACTATAGCCTATATCATTTTACTTATCTAATAAGCTTATTATTAATTATGGAAACATGTTAAATATGGAAATATAATACTTATAGAAATACACAATTTATGAAAACATGCTATTTATGGAAACATACTAAATATGAAAACTTTCTATTTTTGGAAACTTACTATATATGGAAACCTGCTATTTTTAAAAAGTTACTCTATATAGAAAGCTGCTATTTTTAGAAAGTTACTCATTAGGTTATAACAAGTACTATAACACTTAAAACATGAAATACACCAATCAATAACACATGAAACACTAAGAATCACATGATAAAACAAGAACAAGTAAAACAAGTTAATAATACGTCAAATAAACTAATAACCAGTAAGTATACGTTAAACAGACAACTCATTCATGTCCCTTTTATTATGTAGCACTTGTGAAGTCGGAGTTGATCTTCCGCTTTCATCTTCATTTTCATTACTGGACATAAGGTACGAATATTCCGTCCTTCAATAAGGACACTCTCTTCCTATATTAGGATTTCCTTGTTTGCAGCCATCTGTTTTTCCTAGTAGTTTACTTAAACTAAACAGTAATTATATGATTAATATTTTAGATTTCCTGAGCTATATACATGCATGCCAGTTCCACCTAGTTATAGAGGTACCATAACCATAACACTGGAGGCACCGGTGTTTTGACTCTTCCGCGGTGAGAGTGATTGCTCGCGGCGTCCCTTTCAGTTATTTGGCTTATTCTATTATTATCATGTGGGACGAATGGGTGCATCCTAGGACAAGTTTAACAAGATTACATGGTAACCGCGGTGTGTGCCTTGCATCCGTTACATGGAGCTGATCCCTCTAACCTAGACTATAATAATTAGAGGCAGCCCCTCTAATTGCATGATGAGGTCACCCCTCTATGTATTCATGCACGATGATACCTCATAACCTATATGGGCTCTTGGGCATATTTAAAATACAATTTTTATGATATAAACATAAGTCTTTTCAAAATATAAACCAGTCTATAAAACATACACCAGGTTTTCCAAGACTTACATTATTATGATGCATTATCATTTCATTCTTTCATTTCATACTTTTCTTATGTTTATGCTATTCATTTCATTATCATATATCCGTTAACGGAGCGTATAGCTTAGCCGTATGTTTTCTTTCCATGACCCAAATGGCAGGTACCCAAGGACAGACTCGAGCATGGAGAGGACGTGCATAGGATGGGAGCTGCCTTATACTTCTTTTCCTTTGCACTTCATTTAATTTATGCATCTTTTGAGTTTATATTTGGGGGCCGATGTTTGATTCTGGCTTTCCTTATGGTCATTTATGTTTTAGGACATTTGTCTTGCATGCTTTGATGACATGCCATAATTATCATGTAACGGTCCACTTATCAAAGTGGGGTGGTACAATTGTGTCTTCAACATTCACTTCCTTCATGACATGCTTTTAATGATCCAATGGTTTAGTATGGTACAAGAAAATGTAACATTGTGTCTTCAGCAAGTATGAACAGTACACCGTTATATGAAATTTTATACGTATTAGCAACAATTTTCATTGTGTTTTTTCTCCTAGACTAACCCATTGGTACATTAATAGAACATGTGTTAGCTAATAAATACCATTTGTCTTTTAAGGCACCAAATACATCACCAATTTTTAATGGATGGTGTGAAAACACATCAGCAGCAAACAACATCTATACATAGTAAATTAGTACATTATATCTCAAATGGATAGCAAGAAATATAGTGTTAAAGTAATTGTTACTAACATCAGTACATAGTAAATTAGCAAAAAACATAAAATTATAACAATTCTAAACGTTTATTCATAATCTACCAATAAGAAATTGGAGAAATTATTATTTGGAAAAACCCCCTATAAGAATCTTATTGGTTAAATCCCAATAAGAAGATAACAATGAAAAGAATGACAAAAAAATATATCATGTCAGAAACAATAGTAAAGGATGGTACTAGATCAATTCATATTCGTTGTGATTGACATGTTGATTTGCTAAAGTGCTGGGTAAAATGGCACGTTGATGTCTGACTTCAACATTCTTCATTTTTTTGGAAATTTCATTTGGCATATCGACATCATCAATGAAAGTAACATCTTCCCATTTTCAGTTCTTGAGGTTTTCTTCACGTTTGAGTTTATTTATTGCAATTATAGCTTCATTGTTTGCCATGGTAATAATATATACCAGTTTTTTATACTGTTATATAGGAGTGTGATAGTTGAGAGTGACAATACATAGTCTATTGTTCACACCCTTTATATAGATGCATAAAGTGAAAAATGGCGTCAATTTACAACCCAAAGAGGCAAGAAAACCTGAAAGTTTGTTAAAGGTAGTATCTTTATCCCATGTGTATATATATGGCTGACATATTCCTCTTTTGGATAAGAACAATACTGATTTTATATGGTTAAGATTAAAATAGGAGGTGATCCAATAGCTTTGACACGATGAAAACTCATCTATTTTTCTCTATGCTCCGTCGGCAATAGAAAAGGAAATTATAACTAAAATGAAGCTCTCTATCGTGATTGAGATTGGAGCCTACAATCACACATTACCAAAGAAACATATAAGTTGTCATACTAATCGTTCTGGATTGATTGATTGATTTGAGGTTTCACCATGGTCAGTAGAAGATGTTATATGCATCATAAATTCAGTTGATTTGAATGCATTATGAAAATTTTATACTTCATACATATCACGATTTCTTTTATACTGTATTAAATTCATTTTTCAATTTTCCACCTCTATTAGATAAACTTAAGCTCCCTAACATTCGTTTATGTAGCAAATACACAATAGATCTATCATAACCATCCATCTTCTTTTCATGCATGACCAAGATTAAACCCTTCTTTCACAATACAATGGAAAAAATGTCCTCTACAAAAACATAACTTTTACACACACATCATTTTTTAACAAACAAATTAGGTCGGCCACCCCTAACCACCTACCTTCCACCACCGACCACCCCAACAACCTACCTTCCACCACCAACCACCTACCTTTTTCCAGCCACATCACCAACAAACCTACCTTTTCTGACGATTCCTTCGACCTTCCCCAAAAAACCAACCTTATTCCGTCGACTTCCCCAACCACCTACTTTTTTCCGGCGACCTTCCCAAACAACAACCTTTTTCGGCGAACTCCCCAACCAATTACCTTTTTCGTCAACCTCCACAACATCCCACCTTTTCGTTGACCTACAAATGATTAAAACCTCCAGTCGAGTCGAAGAAGATGGACACTCAAATCTAAACACAAATCGAAGATGATGTTGTTAACAATTTAAACAAAGAAGATGTTGTTCCTGTTACGGAAGCTGAAATCGAGGAGGTTCATGACGTTAATGTAGTGCAGATCCAGAAGCAAATCTCGTCCATTATCTAGGTAAATGAAGAATCATACATGATTGTTGAATATGATAAGTTTGATTGTTGATATTTTTTAGTGCAAACATTACGATGCTTAATTGATATGTTTTGGTGATGACAAACGTATAACTCGCAATACATTATGTAATATGTGTAAGGTACTCATAACCACTTAAGCATCCATATGTATACTTCTATCGACGCCTCCAAGCTCGCATTCGTCATGAATCACTTAAGGTACAAATAAACGAGTCATTAACTTAATCAAGTGATCAAGGATTAACTATTTTCTTAAAGCTCACTTTTATTTAAAAGTGACAAAAGTTTTTTTAATAAACTTTATTTTTAAGAAAATGTTTTAATAGAAATGAAAAAGCTTATATGATATTCCTTAGGATATACCTTAGGATATTCTCATAGAGATAATATCCTCACCAGATAAGCTTTCCCCACTACAGGACAAAACACTACTAGAAAATTGAGCTACAATGATGGTCATATTCATCGGTAATCTGTCAGTAATGGCCATTACTAACGGATCCCTGACAAAAAAATTCATCGGTTATATCGTCGTTGGTAACTTTACTAACGGATTTTACCAATGGATTTCGAATGTTAATGACAAAATTTTCTGTTAACAATCCGTCATAATTTTTCTAACATATTTCCAAAATATCCGTTAGTATACACCGACAAACTTCACCAACATATAACTATCGGTGTTTACTAAAGAATATAATTAATTGTTGTGACCAATTTAAAATGATCAAAACTAGTGTTTCGACCTTGTTTTATGGCTAGTTACAGCCCAATATTTTCTTTCATAAAACATGTATAGAAACTCTAAAAGGCATACACAGATCATTCAAATAGAAGCTAAAAACTCAAGTCATATTTTAAAATTCATACATCTTATGTAAAATCCATGCTCGAATATAACATTCGAATTACAAGTTAAAATAACAAATGTCTAAAAGAAATAATCTAAAATCTAATAACATAAATTGAAGGTTAATGATATCCGTATCATTTTTCCAATTTCTTTACGCCATCTTCACAACAGATGTCAACATCACGAAAAAAGTGACACTTTTGTAGAGGCTCTTGATATTCAATCCAGTGAAAAATTAACTATGAAACAAACGAAAGATCCAATAGTTAGTAAATGAAGATAGACA
Source organism: Glebionis coronaria (assembly GCA_025667525.1). Classification (NCBI taxonomy): domain Eukaryota; kingdom Viridiplantae; phylum Streptophyta; class Magnoliopsida; order Asterales; family Asteraceae; genus Glebionis; species Glebionis coronaria. The sequence goes on along the minus strand of JANFOE010000251.1, from coordinate 477,819 downwards.
ATTATAAAAAAACTATTATTTCACAACGCCATTCTATATCTTTTGTGACTGTAAACTTTCATCAATTTTTTTTATATATATTTATGACTATTGTAACGAGATAAGAAGATAATATACAAATTAAACAAAATAGATCACAATGACCAACGTGATTTGCCATTACAAACTAAAAAAAATAGATAAACGGATGTTCTAGCTCCACATCTCCTCAAATGGAACATGAAAATTAAAGAATAATAAGAATACATAAACAAGACTACCTGTTTGTGAGCATCGTTTGTATCAGAAAGAAGGTTCCAAATTCAACTAATGTAGATTCCCTAAAAATAGATAAAAGAATGTTCTAGCTCCACATCTCCTCAAATGGAAAATGGAAATTAAAGAATACTATGAATACATAAACAAGACTACCTGTTTGCGAGCATCGTTTGTATCAGAAAGAAGGTTCCAAATTCAACTCATGTAGATTCCCTAAAAATTGCCCCATAAATAACCACAAAATGAAGATTAAATTAAATATATAACACAATAAAGTACCTCATTTGTGGATATAATACATAAAACCGAGTGTGATGATATTAAAACGCCATGATCTGTGGTTCGTGACTGGTTACGATGTATCTGATGACTTCATATGACTTTGGTTTAGTTGAAGACCAAAAGAGAGTGTCAAATGAGATGAAAAAGATAAGTTTGAGGATGTGACATGTATGTTTGATAATAACTAATACTTGAAGGGTAAAAGCTATAGAATACCAATTTAGTTACGTTTTTGTCTAGTAGTGAATCCTTTACTTTTTTATTATTGGATTGAACTATAATATTTTGAATTTTGTTCTATTATGAGTAATATGATAACCTGTAACCTGTTTGACTGTTAAAATTACTATATTGTCTTGACTTTTGGTAATATGGCATGCTACGTAAACAAGGCTAGCCAGCAATCTCATTGACAATCATATTCTACCTGTGTTTTTTGCCAGCCATAAATTTAATCTGTCAAACGCTCCGGTGTATATTTTTTCTGATGAATTTTTTTCAATCATTACTTTTCCTACCTGTAAAACCCGCCTTAAAAACCCTAAGATCATTAAATGCACGAATTTACGGTTAAATTTAAACTTTCTAATTAATTAATGTACACCATGCATCACGAATATTTAATACGAATAGTATGTATATTAATTAATTATCATAAGTATCATGTATGTAAACATGACTATTAATACATGATAAGAATGTATGTATAAGATTAAAAAAGCATTCAAGAAACGAAAACACGATACTTAAACACGATCACACACGATAATATTTTGACAAGAAAAACAAACATTAAACTAAAGGGGTGTTTGTTGTGTTTCGACCAAAAGAGAAGGAAAGGGCAAGATGGGCCAAGCCCGACCCATGAGATTTTTGCCAGACAATTAATAAAACACCAGGGGATTTCATAAATCATTTTACAGAAAAATCATCAAAACCCTACTCCCTCTTCTTGTTCTTGCTGCCGCTCACACCCAAAACACAAGGACGATTCATTTTGATTTTTGGATCATTAATTATACGGTATGGTGTTCGTGTCTTAATCCTTTTCACGCATACGATATCCCTAGATCTCTAATCTTTTTATTTTATTTTTCTATATTATTAGATCTTTAAAAAACAAGTATGAAAACATGTTAAATAAAAGATCAAACATGGGGATCGGGTACTTTGGTTTGTTTGTTTGGGTACACGCGAACCGAGAGTCACGCGACTCTCGGTGGCGTTCGGTGACCAACAGCCGCACCCCTTAGGGGCCGGTGTTGTTTGGTTGTGGACAATCGCAACACCACACCCCTAAACGGGGGCTGTGTCTTTCTATCAGCAACAAATCGAGACCCCATTATGGGGCTCGGCGTGTTCTCGGGCAGCGAAGGGAACCCCAGTGAACGCTGGGGGTGTATTGTTTCGGACGCAACAACAAACCCGAGAGCTTCGACTCTCGATGTGGTGGTTGTGGTTCGAACGAGGTACGACAGCGAGGCCGCAGCCTTCGGGCTGTGACACTCGGTTGTCGGGTCTCGGGTTTCGGGCTCGGGTACTTGACATTTTTTCAAGAACATGTAATTAAACCATTTATGAAAATAATTTATGTTATGTTTTTATTAATTAAGTTTATTAATTAATTATGGTTTAATTAAAATAAAACTTAGGTTATGTTTATAATAATTAATTTAATTATTCATGTACATTGATTTAATTAATTAAAACTTTGGTTAATTAATTAATATCTTTTAAGGTAAAGTTTAATAACATAAAATATGTAATATTATTAATTAATATTAACTTATAATAACATGACATGCCATTATTAATTAATAGTAATAAGTTTAGCCAAGTATTTATTATTTATTAAACTTTATAATATAATTATACATGATATACAATAAGCATACGATTATTTATGGAAACATGTTAATTATGAAATTATACTATTTATGGTAACATGATAAATATGGAAACATATTAAATATGGTAACATGCTATTTATGGGAATACATTAAATATGGTAACATGCTATTTATAGAATCATGCTAAATATAAAAACTTTCTATTTTTGGAAACTTACTAATTATGGAAACTTTCTATTTTTAGAAACTTACTATTTAAGGAAACTTACTATTATTTGGAAAGTTACTATATATAGAAACCTGCTATTTTTGGAAAGTTACTATATATAGAAACCTGCTATTTTTAGAAAGTTACTCATTATGTAACAAGTACTATAACACTTAAAACATGAAACACATGAATGTAAAACACATGAAACGATCAGAAACACATGATTTAAACATGAAATAATAAGACAAGACAAGAAAAAGCATAGTAAGTATGAATACGTCAAGTAAACTAAATAACAAGTATGTATAAGTAAACCGACTCTTATTCATGTCCCTTCATTATGTAGCTATTGTGAAGTCGGAGTGATCTTCTAAGTTCGTTTCGTCTTCATTTACTGGACATAAGGTACGATATTTCGTCCTTCAGTAAGGACATCTTTCTTCCTATATTAGGATTTCCCCGTTTGCATCCATCTGTTTTCCCCAGTATTTAAGTGCCTTAAACACATCAGTATATGTTATGATTATTTTAGATTACCTGAGTTATACACATGCATGCCAGTTTCACCTAGTTATGGGGGTTCCATAACCAAAGTTCTAAAGGCACCAGTGTTATGACTCTTCTTCGGTGAGAGTGATTGCTCGCAGCGTCCCTTTACGTTATTTGTCCTATGTTATTATAATCATGCGGGGCAAATGGGTGCATCCTAGGACAAGTTAGTATGATTTCATGGTATCTGCGGTGTGTGCCTTGCATCCGTTACAGGAGCTGATCCCTCCACTCATTTTATATATTAATTAGAGGCAACCCGTTTAACTGCGTGATGAGGTCACCCCTCTAAGTATTCATGCACGTTGATATAACATGACCTATATAGGCTCCAGGCATATTTAAAATACGGATTTTCTAGATATATTAAACATAAGTCTTTTCAGAAATATAAACCAACCTTATGAACTTAAACCAAGTTTTCCAGGACATACATTTATTTTGGTGCTATTCATTTCATTTCATTGCTTGCTTATGTTTATGCTTTACATTCTATGTTATATATTCGCACACTGAGCGTATTGCTCACCTATATTTAGCTTTCCATGTCCTAATACAGCAGGTACTAAAAGGAAAGCTAGGAATCAAGACTACGTGCATGGAATGAGGCGCCATTCTTCTTTCATTCTTTAATGAATTTACATACTTTTGCTTTACTGGAGATTGTTTAGTCCTTTCCTTTACATTCTATACGTATGCATTTCGTGTGTGGAGCTTATGTTAGATTAGATGTTATTTTCAGATTCTTTATGGTTATTTAATGTTGTAGACATTTACCTTGCATGCTTTGATGACACGCCATAATTATCATGTGATATTCCATTTATCAAAATGGGGTGTTACAATTCAGAACCAAGGCTTCGACCTGTAGGCTCTAAAATTGATCTGTGACTGGTGGGTAGTCATCAGCGTCTTCCTAAAACTGACAGTTTGTTTTCATGCATTTATTTCATGTATCATTATTGCAAATTTTTTGACTAAGTAATGGTTGGTATAGGACTGGCCATATTTAGTCGCATGTGCTTTTATTCAAACTATTTTGCTTGGTGAACCGACCCATAGGCGTTCACATTAGCGCATGTCATTTTGTTTTGATGAACCGACCCATAGGCGTTCATCCTCAGTATGTTAATTTTGTTTTGGTTAACCGACCCATAGGGGTTCACCCAAACTCATGTCATTTTCTTTGGCTATGTCTTCATAAACTCTTCATGCATTCCTTATGTTTATCATATTTTCTAATCAGATTAATCATTTCGTGTTCTATTAAACTGTCAGATGGTCATGATACGCGAACAAGAGCTAGCAGCAGCTGTCCAAGCAGCTCTACAGGCAATGCTTCCTCAAATCAGGAACTAGATTCAGAATGAATACCAGAACATTCCCAATCAGAACAATCCTCCTCCTCCTCCACCGGTTAATTTACACACTTGGCTTGAGAGGTTTAACAACAGAAACCTAGATCTTTTGAGGAAGTTGAGACATCATCTGACGCGGAAGACTGGATTTCACATATGGAGAAAATATTCGATGCTATGCGATGCGATGGTGTCTACAAGGCAAGGTTGGCTTGCTATAATTTTGAAGGAGATGCCTTGCATTGGTGGAGGGCATACAAGTTAGCAAATAGAGGTGATGTTTGGCTAGCTGCGTTGACTTGGGAGCAGTTCAAGACTCTGTTTTATGGGCAGTTCTTTCCGACATCTGAACAGGAGGGACTCAAGAAGGACTATCATTCCATTCGTCAGAGAACTGGAGAGACTAATATTGAGTTTATGCAGAGGTTTCTTAGGTTGGCTAGATTTTTAGGCGTGGCTGCGGGTACTGCGGAAGAACAAGCTAAGCACTTTCGCTGGGCTCTACACGCCTCTACATCAGCTCTTTTACTTAGTGCTACCTACGCTAATGTGGCACAAGTTAATGATGCATCACGTAGCTTGGAAATGCTACATGAGCGTGATGACTACGAGGAACAAGCTCGTCCTGAGAAGAGGTATAAATTTCAGTCATCAAGTGTTATCATTTCATTTCAATCTTTATGTTCATTTATACCTTTTCCTATCCAATTGTATCTTCAGGCAGAAGGGTGGAGACCGGTCCCAACCGGACACTCAGTAGAATGCCAACAAGGGGCACGAGAAATCTAATGACTGCTATGGATTTGATAGGAAGAACGATAATGACAATTACCGTAACAACAACAGCCAGTCCAACAACAACATGTCCCTAAATTCTTAAGTTTTCTATGTTAAGTTGCTGTATGTTTTTACATACTAAGATGTCAGTATCATAAACAGGAACTTTGCAAGTGGACATGACCAATATGCTAAGGGTCGGTAGTCCAACAACTCGTCTTCATCTGGTAAACTATCATTTAAACTTTAGTGCAATCATGTTTATGCCAAGTAATCATGTCTAACGCATATTTCTTAAATAGGCTCTCAGGTAGCAAGGGTACCTCCAGGAGGTTACACCTACCCCATCTGCACGACTTATAGTCGTAGACATCCCGGACCATGCCGTTAGTCTGCTGGCGTCTGTCTCAAGTGTGGACTACTAGGACACATGTTGAAGGACTGCAAGAAGGGAGATACTGCTGGTACTTCTAGTGTTGCTCTTCCTAAGCCACCAGCTTCGGGACGTGTCTACACTACCACAAGGGACCAAGCTAATAAGTCCTCAGGTACTATCACTGGCATCCTCTTTATGGACAGTCATGTTGCGTGTGTTTTATTCGATACTGGTGCTACTCATTCAGTTATATCCACTACGTATGCCACTAGTATTAATAAATACGCCATACTCTTTTTCCCTAAGGTGTGTATTGATCCTGATGTGTGTATTGATCCTGATGGGAGTGCTGGGTAAGGGCCGTACTCTTTTTCCCTTTGCGGGGTTTTTCCCATTGGGTTTTTCTCGTAAAGGTTTTTAAGGAGGCGGCCTTACTTGGATCATTTGCTCTCTTTATGTTGCTGCTGGTATGGTGCGCTGGTCGCATGGTTTCAAGAATTTTTCTTGTTGGCTTTTGCTAATGTTGCTTTTATGTCTATTAGTAGAAGTATGTATTAGGTTTTGGTGTTTTATTTCTTTCTGTTAACAAGCTGCCTGTAGCTTGCGGTTAATGTGGTATCTTAGCCACATTCCTTTGTACTTCAACGTTTTTTTGGTTAATATATTTACCGGGGCAACCCTTTACCAAAAAAAATCCCTACGCCATTAGAGAATATTTTAAGTATATCTACGCCTATGCGAGACTCTGTACGTAGTACCCAAGTGTACAGGGATCTTCCCTTAAAATTTGATGATAAGATTCGCTCAGTAGACGCACTTCCTTTGGATATGTGTGAGTTTGATCTCATCTTAGACATGGATTGGTTATCCAAGCATCATGCTAATATCGATTGTCATGCCTATCGGGTTATCTTCGGTGATGTTCAAGCACCAGAGTACATTCACAATAGTTTTATACTAGGAAAGTTTGTACAAATCATCTCTACGTTAGAAGCTCGTGCATTAGTATCTCATAGTTGCGAGGGCTTCTTAGCTTCAATTTAGGATATTGCTGTCGAAGTTCCATCGATCCAAGATCAACCAGTTTTTTCAGAATTCCCCGATGTCACCGGTACTTTTTGTCAAAAAGAAGGATGGCAGCATGTGTTTATACATTGACTATCGTGAGCTGAATAAGATCACGATTAAGAACCGTTATCCATTACCGCGAATCGATGATTTGTTTGACCAACTACAAGGTGCCAAGCATTTCTCCAAGATTGATCTAAGATCCGGTTATCATCAGCTGCGAGTGAAAGAGCAGGATATACTCAAGACTGCTCTTCGCACAAGATATGGCCATTATGAGTTCGTTGTCATGCCTTTCGGACTCACTAATGCTCTTGTGGTTTTCATGGACCTTATGAACCGTGTCTTCCACGAGTACTTAGACAAATTTGTTATTGTCTTCATCGATGACATCATCATCTTCTCTAAATCCAAGGAAGAACATGAAGAATATCTACGTATTGTGCTACAGATCCTTCGTCAGAAACAGTTGTATGCCAAGTTTTCTAAGTGTGAATTTTTGCCAAACAAGGTGGCATTCTTAGGTCACATTATCTCTGCAGAATGGATTACTGTGGATCCTCCGAAGGTTGAAGCTATCACTAAGTGGCCAAGACCGACATATACAATTGAGATTCGTAGTTTCCTAGGCTTAGCTGGTTATTATCGCAGATTCGTAGAGAATTTTTTAAGACTGGCCTTACCTTTGACCAAGTTGATGCGGAAAGGAGAGAAATTCGTTTGGACTGATGAGCGGGAGAAGAGCTTTGAAGAACTCAATAAGCGGTTGGTATTTGCACCTATTCTTACTCTTCCATCTGGCACAAGTGGATTTCAGATCTACAGCGATGCTTCGGGTAAAGGATTCGGCTGTGTACTTATGCAACATGGGAAATTTATTGCATATGCATCACGTCAGTTGAAGCCTTATGTGGAGAATTATCCTACCCATGAGTTAGACCTAGCAGCAGTAGTCTTTGCACTTAAAATCTGGAGACACTATCTTTATGGTGAATTATGTGACATCTTCACTGATCGAAAAAGTCTCAAGTACATATTCACTCAGAGGGAACTTAACATGAGGAAGAGGAGATGGTTAGAACTACTCAAGGACTACGATATCATTCTTCAGTATCATCCCGACAAGGCGAATGTAGTGGCAGATGCTCTCAGCAGGAAGTCGGGCATGATCAATGGCATCAAGATACAGGAGGAAATCATACGTGACTTAGAGCGACTAGACATGGAAATCTTAGTTCGTGGACAGCATATGTACTGGGCTAATCTGAGAATTGAGCCAGACCTAATCTCTCGGATCAAGGTAGCTCAGAAAGATGATGGTGAGATTTGGGCTATCATTCAGAATCTTGACTGGCAGACATAATTTCGTGTGGACGAAGAAGGCATCATATGGAAAGGAACTAAGCTATGTGTTCTGGATGATCAGACACTCCGAGAAGCTCTATTGACAGAAGCTCACAGCTCTCCATTCTCTTATCATCCAGGATCCACCAAAATGTATCATGGTATTAAACAACATTTCTGGTAGAGTGGCATGAAGCAGAACGTTGCTACTTCCGTATCCAAGTGTCTAACCTGCCAGCAGGTTAAGATTGAGCATCAGCGAGTTAGTGGTTTACTGCAACCGGTAGAGATTCCCACATGGAAGTGGGACAAAATCTCTATGATTTCGTCACCGGACTTCCGCTTACTCAGAGCAAACATGATGCTATATGGGTCATAGTTGATCGATTAGCCAAGTCAGCTCATTTTCTTTCAACTCGCAAGGACTTCTCAGTTAGCAAATTGGCAGATATATTCCTTATGGATATCATACGACCACATGGAACTCCTTCAAACATCATATCAGACCGAGATCCTTGTTTCACGTCAAAATTCTGGAAAGGAATGTAGGCACTAAACTTAAGCTTAGCACTGCCTTTCATCCTTAGACTGATGGTCAATCAGAGCGTACAATTCAGACCTTAGAAGACATGTTGCAAGCTTGTGTGTTGGAATGGTCAGGGAGTTGGGACGACTACATTTGTTTGGTTGAGTTTTCCTACAACAACAACTGACATGGAAGTATTAAGTGTGCACCTTTCGAGATGCTCTATGGCAGGAAGTGTCGTGCTCCAATCTGTTAGGATCAAGTTGGAGAACGAATCTTTGAAGGACCAGAAATGATAGAGGTGACCAATGAGAAGGTTTCCATCGCCAAGGCAAAACTACAGGAAGCTCGTGGTCGACAGAAGAGCTATGTTGTTAAGCATCGTAGAGATCTAGCATTTAATATCGGCGACCATGTTTTCCTTAAAGTATCACCAGCACGTGGTGTCAAACGTTTTGGACTCAAGGGCAAGCTCACTCCTCGTTTCATCAGACCGTTTGAAATCCTTGAACGTGTCAGTGAAGTATCATATCGTCTAGCTTTACCTCCCCAACTGTGTCATGTGCATGATGTATTCCATGTATCCTTACTCAGAGGTTACAACTACCATCCATGGCATAAAATTGCGTATCCATTCGAGCATATTTGAGAGGATCTATCATATATTGAGGAACCCGAGAAAGTTCTCGATCGCCAAGAACGAGTCATGAGGAGAAAGACGATTCTATTCGTTAAAATCCTTTGGAGGGATCATTTCGAGCGGGAATCCACTTGGGAAACGGAGGAGTCTATCTGGACTTCTTACCCTCATTTACAGTTCTGACTCGGGTATGTCATTTTCAGCTTACATGTCTTTCCAGCTTTTATGTCATTTCAGCGTTTATTATCTCATTAGCTTATCGTATCTCTAATTCGAGGACAAATTATTCTTTTAGAGGTGAAGAGTTGTAAAACCCACCTTAAAAACCCTAAGATCATTAAATGCACGAATTACGGTTAAATTTAAACTGTCTAATTAATTAATATACGCCATGCATCATGAATATTTAATACGAGTAGTATGTATATTAATTAATTATCATAAGTATCATGTATGTAAACATGAATATTAATACACAATAAGAATGTACGTATAAGATTAAGAAAACATTCAAGAAACGAAAACACGATATTTAAACACGATCACACATGATAATATTTAGACAAGAAAAAAACATGAAACTATAGGGGTGTTTGTTGTGTTTTGGCCAAAAGAGAAGGAAAGGGCAAGATGGGCCAAGCCCGACCCATGAGATTTTTGTTGGACAATTAATAAAACACCAGGGGATTTCATAAATCACTTTTACAAAAAAAATCATGAAAACCTTACTCCCTCTTCTTGTTCTTGTCGCGGCTCACACCCAAAACACAAGGACGATTCGTTTTGATTTTTGGTTTATTAATTATACGGTATGGTGTTCGTGTCTTAAACCTTTTCATGCATACGGTATCCCTAGATCTCTAATATTTTTATTTTAATTTTCTATATTATTAGATCATTAAAAAAGTACGAAAGCATGTTAAATAAAAGATCAAACATGGGGATCGGGTACTTTGGTTTGTTTGTTTGGGTACACGCGAACCGAGAGTCACGCGACTCTCGGTGGCGTTCGGTGACCAACAACTGCACCCCTTAGGGGCCGGTGATGGTTGGTTGTGGACAAACGCAGCACCACACCCCCCAAACGGGGGCTGTGGCTTTCGATCAGCAACAAACCGAGACCTCATTGTGGGGCTCGGCGTGTTCTCGGGCAGCGAAGGTAACCCCAGCGAACGATGGGGTGTGTTTGTTTCAGACGCAACAACAACCCAAGAGCTTCGGCTCTTGGCGTGGTGGCTGTGGTTCGGACGGGGCACGACAACGAGGCCGCAACCTTCAGGCTGTGGTACTCGGTTGTCGGGTCTCAGGTTTCTGGCTCAGGTAATTGACATTTTCCCAAGAACATGTAATTAAACCAATTATGAAAATACTTTATGTTATGTTTTGATTAATTAAGTTTATTAATTAATTATGGTTTAGTTAAAATAAAACTTAGGTTATGTTTATAATAATTATTAATTTAATTATTCATGTACATTGATTTAATTAATTAAAACTTAGGTTAATTAATTAATATCTTTTAAGGTAAAGTTTAATAACATGAAATATGTAATATTATTAATTAATATTAACTTATAATAACATGACATGACATTATTAATTAATAATAATAAGTTCAGCTAAGTATTTATTATTGATTTAACTTTATAATATAATTATACATCATATAAAATAAGCATATGATTAATTATGGAAACATGTTAATTATGGATTATACTATTTTTGGCAACATGATAAATATGGAAACATATTAAATATGGTAACATGCAATTTATGGAAATACAATAAATATGATAACATGCTATTTATAGAAACATGCTAAATATGGAAACTTTCTGTTTTTGGAAAATTACTAATTATGGAAACTTCCTATTTTTAGAAACTTGCTATTTAAGGAAACTTACTATTTTTGGAAAGTCACTATATATGGAAACCTACTATTTTTGAAAAGTAACTATATATAGAAACCTGCTATTTTTAGAAAGTTACTCATTATGTTATAAGAAGTACTATAACACTTAAAACATGAAGCACATGAAACTAAAACACATGAAACGATAAGTAACACATGATTTAAACATGAAATAATAAGACAAGACAAGAACAAGTATAATAAGTATGAATACGTCAAGTAAACTAAATAACAAGTATGTATAAGTAAACCGGCTCTTATATGTCCCTTCATTATGTAGCTATTGTGAAGTCGGAGTGATCTTCTGTGTTCGTTTTCGTCTTCATTTACTGGACATAAGGTACGGATATTCCGTCCTTCAGTAAGGACGTCTTTCTTCCTATATTAGGATTTCCCCCTGTGCAGCCATTTGTTTTCCTCGTAGTTTAATTCTCTTAAACACATTAGTATATGATATGATTATTTTAGATTGCCTGAGCTATATACATGCATGCCAGTTTCACCTAGTTATGGGGGTTCCATAACCATAGCACTGGAGGCCCCGGTGTTATGACTCTTATGCGGTGAGAGTGATTGCTCGCAACGTTACTTTATGTTATTTGTCCTATGTTACTATTATCATGTGGGGCGAATAGGTGCATCCTAGGAAAAGTTAGTATGATTTCATGGTAACTGCGGTGTGTGCCTTGCATCCGTTACAGGAGCTGATCCCTCCACTCATTTTATATATTAATTAGAGGCAGCTCCTCTAATTGCATGATGAGGTCACCCCTCTAAGTATTCATGCACGTTGATAACATGACCTATATGGGCTCCGGGCATATTTAAAATACAGATTTTCCAAATAAATTAAATATAAGTCTTTTCAGAAATATAAACCAGCCTTATGAACTTAAACCAGGTTTTCTAGGACATACATTTATTCCACTGCTATTCATTTCATTTCATTACTTGCTTATGTTTATGCTTTACATTATGTGTTATATATCTGCACACTGATCATATTGATCATTCGTATTTCTCTTTCCATGTCCCAATACGGCAGGTACTAAAGGGCAAAGCTAGGAATCAAGAGTACGTGCATGGAATGAGGCGTGGATCTTCTTTCATTCATTAATGCATTTACATACTTTTTCTTTGCTGGACATTATTTAGTCATTTCCTTTACATTCTATACTTATGCATTTCGTGTGTGGAGCTTATGTTGGATCCGATGTTGTTTTCGGATTCTTTATGGTCATTTAATGTTTTAGATATTTACCTTGCATGCTTTGATAACACGCCATAATTATCATGTGATATTGCATTTATCAAAATAGGTGTTACACTACCACTGTTCCACCACAACATCTATGTGTTTCTAACTAAATTAAAACCCTATTAAAATAAAAAAGTATATAGACAAACAAGATCTTGTACCCATATTATCTATCATCAACTTTACATTCATAAAACCAAAAATATACGTAGATAAGCACACATACAAGCATAATATAGAAGAAGTCCACACAAATCATAAAGCTATAAACACACCATCAACATCATGCTGCCGGGAAGACGACCACCATCACGACGTCCATCATCACCTGTTGCCATCACTAATTTCGTTAGCATAACTCTCATCATTAACAACACCATCACAAATTAACCACTATCAAACCAGATAAAAGATTGCATTTTGCATTCACAATTACGTACAAAATCAACAAACAAAATCATCCACCTTCCACACTGCATAAAACAACCACCACCATCACCCGCTACCATCCCTAATTACTTATGAATTTTTAACACCATTTAACTTGTAGTTTGTTTAGGGAATAATTCACTATGAAGGGTCCTTAAACAAGTTCACTTGGTGTAAGATCTGGTGCCTTCCAATATACGAATTACCTCTAATTCGAGCTATCAAGGTCTAATCCAACTTTTTTATCAACAAGTTGGTGCCATCCGTGGGACTCTACACGAAACTCTACAAATGAATAAGACAGCAGGCAGATCTTCTAACCAGCAGACCCCATTGGGGAAGAAGTCACAACAGAACGAGACAACCGTTGTCTCGACTCCTTCGAAAAATCTCAATTTGTTTACACCAATTATTAATAGCACTTAGTGGGTTGCTTTTGTCTATAGGCTCCATGACTTAATAAATATGAAAATGTGTAATAGTCGTTTGTTTAAAAGTAGAAGTCTTGATGAATTAACGGATCAGTGTCATTTTTCTGTTAAAAGTCTCAAATTACTAACACTTAGATGAATGCTAAAGATGTTATGAACGTGTGAAACTTAAATTCTATTTGAGGTCTCGCATTCCAAGGGAATTGAATATACAAAGGCTGGGGGTGCATGAACCCTTCACTGGTACACATAAATAGCCATTCGTAAATAGGTTCATTATATACTAACTTACAACCATAAAATGTATATGGGTCTAAAAAACAAGTGTAGATCACATAAAAATCGAAAAATTTCATTGGTGATAATGAGAGATAAGAAATGAATAACATTACGTTACTAATTCGTCGGTAATTATGATGGATTACTAGTGGATCATCGTCCGCTCGCAACTTGTTGATAACCCGTTGGTATTTAACGACGGGTGACCAAAGGATCTTCATCCATTGATAATCTGATGGTTTTCTTGACAGAATACCGAAGGAATCTCCCATCCATCATTAGTCCGTCAAATATCCGTCTGTATCTAGTGACCAATTACTAACGAAATTCCATACGTCAAAATCCGTCATAAATTTGTTGGTGTTCCGTCAAGAACAATATTTGTCATTAATCCCTTGTAAATTTTGTTAGAAACTACTAATGGATTTATCTATAAATCCGTTATTGTTGCCCTGTTTTTTAGTAGTGAAAGGGAGCAGAGTCTAGAGCTCACGGTTCCTTATAGGTACCTGTTGATACAAAAGTTGGATGGATCGTGCTTAACCCGAGTTAGGCTTAATTCGAGTGTTGAGGACTCCGGCTCTTACACCAAGTGAACTTCTATGAAAACCCTGCACACTATAGAACAAACAACGGAATACCATGGGAATGTACCCCACGATTAGACTCCAGTGTGAGAGTAAGTAAACAGTTTGATTGAGTAATCAGTTAGGGTTTTAATGATCGTAATAATCGTACCTTTGTGGAACCTCGGGGGTTCCTTTTATACCTGGTGAAACCCTAGTTGGGCTTCCCTATTCTCGCGGCCTAATTAAGAGATAATTACCATATACAACAGGATCCTTATCGCGTAAATAAGGAGAGTGTATATCCTCTTAACTTAGGTGAATCATAATCCTAGTTAGATTATGATTCTGTCTGATCCTATCCACGTGCGCCCAGAGTGTTGTTTACTGTGAAACCGTGTATGACAGCGGCCTATTGGGCCTCGTGGGCTCCAGCGCTGCCTAACACAACCCCTACATAGTGGATTGGATACAGGTGGTGCCCGTGGGTCGTGCTTACAGCCCGACTAGGGAATATACGTCATCATTTCCCCCCGGTCTAGTAGTCGCACGGTGCGCCACGGCTACTAGAATATAAAAATAACGCAGTCGTACCTTGAAACTGAGTTGCTAAAAAGAAAAGTGTAGCAAAGAAGTTTCAAATGTTCCCGCTAAGATTTGTACATACATCCCCCCTATCACCCACTATCTTGGAAATCGTAAAAGTGCATGACACGTCAGCAAGATTCACCTTCCACCGTTTGATTGTGATAGTGGGCAACACATGTCAATAATCCAGTTCGATAAATAGTTAACCCTAAGGGGTATATATACCCACATCTCCTTTTCACTGTGTTTCACACAGTGAAAATAATACAGCCGTCATTAACAAATCCTTATCTCCAGCACGAATCAAGCAGCAAAAAAGGTAATTTTACCACGACTCCTCTTTTTATCGTTAGAAGACAAGATGGTAAAACAACTAAACGAAGTTTTTTCCCGCATTATCGAGCATTAATTGCTAAACTTCACCTCGGAGTACTATTTCCCTATGAACCTACATCCAGAGGTGCTAGCACCCCGGGCGCACATACGAAGCTTCCCCGTCGGGAAAATAGGAGTGTACACTAAATTTTTTGAATTCGCCAATCACCACATCCCACTGTCTCGCTCTCTTGTAAATGTATTAGCATACCGCCAAATACACCTATCCTAGCTACACTGCATTGGTGCCGCAAAGATTTAAAACTTCAAAATAAAGTGTCGCGTTCTTGGAGTAGACCCCACCGTGAACCCGTTCCGCGCATTCTATTCACCGTCATTTTCCAATAGATGGGTATCGTTCTCAAAACGTATTGGCCACTGACAATGCTACGAAGAAAAATTGGATTCTCTTAAAATCTGGAATACCATATTTTTCTGGGTTGACAGTATTATATTCCCTTATGATTTTGACTTCGTGACCCAATAGACACTTAGGAGAGATGTGAAGCCTGACACTAGTTCGTACAGCGAGGACGACGCGGAGGTGATAAATGCCAACCACATTCTTATCCAAGCATACCCCGAGGTGCTCTTATACCTCATCAGTTTAAGCCACGTGCCCATAGCGGGGGAGAACAAAATCCAACAATTCTGTGACAACAACAACCAAGGTTAGTAACCATCTCTCCGCTTCTGTTTACCTTGTAAGAACTTCAATCCTTTATCCTTAACTAATTGTTGCCGTGCATATTTTTTCTACAGAAATAGATATCTTACAGATTGTGAGGAGCCATCAACCAAAAACCACCAACGTACAACCACGACCTCTCGAAGAGGGTGAAACCCTTGTGGGCGTAGCTATAGCTGGTGGCACACTAGAAATGGAAGTACATGGGTCGTCTTCATCGCAAGCACTTGGTATTCCTAGTCCTATCCCCATCCAAAGTATACCAAAAGGGGAGCAACCGCACCTCGAAGAGCTAGAGAGCAGCGTCAGCCTCGACTCGCTGAGCATATCTGAGGGAGCTGACATTGTCATGGAGGAATACAATGTTAAGGAAGAGGCAACCTATGGTCTAACTAGGAAGAGACGTAGAGATACACCCGAATCATCAAAGAAGTCTGCTCGAATCCAGGTTCGACAGCCGTTCACTGTCGCACCGGTAATTACAGAGAAAGAATCCACTCCTCCTCGTACTCATGAGAGGGATTTTGAGAAAACCCATAAAACTCTCCCCCTCAAACTCCAGCAGTGACCCTCAGGGAAAGGTAACTACATCCTTAACAACTTTTGATCATTTCTACTACATGAATCGGAAAAACTAAGTGTCTGTTGTTTTCTGTTGCACATCTATGACCTTGAGAGACCAAGCCCACTGTTGACTGCCACACCCAGTCTGGTGGTAGTCGCCCTCAGTGCTGAGAAGCCCTCATCTGCTGCAGAGGAAGGTGCTACTATGGAAGGGGATATCTTTATTCCTAATTGGTGCGTGCCTTAATCTTCTTATCTGTTTGGAGCCTTCGACTGCCAATGTTTTTTGGACTACCTTACCACACCTGGGCGAGCACAAGCCCTTAACAGCCTGACTGATGCGGCCCTCATGGACGAAGTTAACTATGTCGCCGCGCACATTGTCACCGTTGTGTCACGATTGAGAAAGAGGTTTACAGAGGTTAACAACCAAGCCCGGCTATCCGAAGCCCACCATGCTCAAGAACTTGAATAAAAAAGCGTAGAACTAGCTGAGGCCCAAAGGAAATTAGCAAGTGAGGAAGCCAGAACTCAACTTGACACATCTATCATCCATTCTTTGACTAAGGAAAAGACAGACTTTCTTGCTTCCATCACTCAAGAGCGTGCTAAGTTAGAGCAACTACGCTCAACCAACTTATGGGCTATGAAGAATCTTGAGGTCGGGAAGGATAAGATCTTCAAGGTCATAGAATCATTTGGTGCAGATATGTAGGCAAAGGTTGACGGTCAAGACAGCCGGTTACGACGCCTTAGCACTGAGTATGACAAAGACCTGTACCCGCGACTAATGACTGTTGCTGCTGAGAAGTGGTGGCTGGTTCGTCATGGTCTACGACTGGCTGCCATGGGATCACTGGAGGCTCAGAACATTAGAGACGCCCTCACAGAGTCTTTGATAGTGGCCATGGCTGCATGTGAGAGTTCGGACTTAGAATGTGCGCACAGGGAGAAACTTTTAAAGGAAGAACTTGACCAGGTGACCTTCTATGATCCTCTTACTCAAGAAAAATTAGACACCGTCATGAAGCAGATCAAAGATTGTGTACTTTCATTGTTCAGGGTTGGAGAGACAGTCAAGAGTTGCCTATTGGTGTTATTATGGAAGGACTGACTTTAAAGAGGCATGTATTAGAGAGCGCTGAGTTTGAACCTGACTACTCCCTGAATCCTAGCCCATCTCAGCTTAAGGTACACACATTTTCTCACCCGCGTGATTTTCTAAATCCATTTATGGTTGTTAGGGAAGCTCCTTTATAGGATGTGCTCGAAGTCCATGCTGCACACGCAACTCAGAAGAAAGGTGCCCGTGGGGAAAATGTTACATACGGCACCGGTGCGGCCATCTTTCCCATGCCAATGTAGTAGCTATCCTACCGCTCCCATTGACAGCGCGTGTAAAGAACTAGGTAATCCTTGGATTATCTAAGTATTAAGATGATTAAAAGAGAGAAAAATAGATGAAGAACTAGAGAGAGAAACTAGAGAGGTTGGAGAGAAAAGATAATATTAGATTGATAAATGTATGAACCAACCCCTCCTAACATGCTAGGAGGGGGTATATATATAGCGCAACCTACATGTGGGCTTTGTGGGTTATATTGTTAGCCTATTGGACTATGAGCCCATATAACGTATATATTGTTGGTGTGTCGATCCTTCCTAAATACGTAAAATATATTTCAAACAATCTCCCCCTAAGGGAGGTCACTCCAAACAAGGGGGTTACCTAAGTTACAATAATAAAATAAACCTAGCATAGTATGCTTTGTCTTAAACTCGTAGTCGTCTTTTCTTTTTCTTGTGAATATGCTGATGTGATCTTTGACTTTAGTCTTGAGAGCATTTCCTTGCCTTGACCTTGTGCATTCATCACTTGTGATATTCGCCTCCTTGTGACTTCATGTTCAGCACACGTATACCTTTCTAAATTCTTGAAAGCTTCAGACTTTGATACAGCGGAAGTCTTGACTTTTAGGCCTTCTTGAATTTGTTGAAGTATTAAGTGTAGAAAGTATAAGCATGCGGGGACGACTTCTTCTTTGACACCGCAACGCCACCATCTTCAAATGCAGCAACATAAGTAGACACGTGACATTTCATTCTAATTCGATAGCATTTTACCTCTAGTCGGTGAAGACGGTTGGACGATATAAAATATCGTACTTATGGCAGGTAGTTTCATTTAAGAACCTCCTTTACAAGATTTCGCTAGTAAACCCGTTCTCTTTACTCGACCGTCCAAAGCTGACTGCGAACGTAAATAGTGAATCATTAGGATAAAATTATCCACATGATTGAAGCCATCAATTCTGATTCCTGTAACAAGTTTGATTCATATAGGAATCGTACCATTGTTGCTTTCTAGTTATCACGAGCTTGATTCATATAGAATCTTGCATGTTAGCTATCAAGTGCTATTTGATGTTAACACTAGAAGGATTTCCATTCGTCATTGTAAATACTAAGTAGTATAACTCTGAATCTTCTGGCAAGATCACTAAGATATTGCGTAGAGGCGTGGAACGATTTTGAATTTAATTAAGAATTAAACCACTGTTGCTTTATAGTTATCATAAGTTTGATTCATAAAGAATCGCACAAGTCACCTACCATGAGCTTTTTGATGTTCACTTAAGAAGAATTTCCATCTTCATTGTAAATACTTGCGTATTACTCGGATGTTCAGGCAAGATCATGAAGATTTTACGAAGGACTCTTAATATCTTTCTTACTTTTCACAGAGTGTGAAGAAGCAAGGAAATATGAAAGTGTGTCCTAATGAGATATTTGATGATCTCAAATGGCTCTAGACTCGATCGTGCATTTTGGATTTTTAGTGAATGGAGGCTGGAGAGGAGTGCCACCATTTCAATACCAATTTATTCTGAGTGAATAAATTGATAGATAATGTGTTGATCTTCGTGTAATTAAAAAAATACCTTTTGAGAGATATCTGAGTTAGCTAGGATGGGTCGTGCATTACATCACTGGGTCTATGATGTCTCTCTTCAATACCAAGTATCATTAAAAATGATCCCGATAACATTTGTATTTGACCCGATTTTTGCCTAAGTTGTAAGGAGAGCTTCTTTGTTTACACCCTTTATCTTTACAATTCTTTTTCATTCTTCAACCCCTTCAATGGTTACTAATACGCCATAACTAGCATCTTGTTGTGATTGTTCCAATGCTAACTTAAGTACTTGGTCGGCATTTAGCTACGTTCACAAACGTTCTCCATCTTTCCTAATGACTACTATTTCTAGCTATGGAATGTCCTTGGAAAGATTCCTACAGTTTTGGAAGAATCATTAGAATTAACCTATCCTACCATCCTTATATCACCACAATCATCACCGTCATGAATAGAGATGTTATGGGTAAGTATATATCACCATGAAATCCATTTAGAAATACAAATCCATTGTAACACCCATTTTGATAAATGGAATGTCACGCGTAATTATGGCGTATCATCAAAGCATGCAAGGTAATATGTAGTAAAACATACATGACCATAGGGAAAACCGGAATCAAACATCGATTCCCAAACATAAGCCCAAAACATAAATAAGTAAATGAAATGAATGAAATACTAAGCAAGCATAATTATATGAAGGCAAAAGGAGAAGAAGTCCATGCAGCTTCCATCCTATGCACGTCCTCCAAACGCTCGAGTCAGTCCTTGAGTACCTGCCGTTTTGGGACATGGAAAGGAAAGTAACGGCTGAGCATAACGCTCAGTGCACGGATATAAGATATAGCATGAAAGGTTAAAGCATAAATAAGACTAATAGCATGAAGCAGCAGAAAAGACTAAGTCCTGGATGACCTGGTTATATCTTAGTAAAACTGGTTTTATAGTTTGAAAAGCCTTATGTTTATCTTGTAAAAACTGTTTAACGTATTTACCATTAGCCAATCTAGGTCATGAAATGTCAAAGTGCATGGATACTTGGAGGGGTGACCTCGTCATGCAAATTAGAGGGGCTGCCTCTAATTTAATATACTGGTTTTGGGTAGGAGGGATCAGCTCCTTGTAAAGGATGCAAGGCACACACCACATTCACACTGAGTAATCTGCTGAAAACATGTAACTAGGATGCACCCATACGCCCCACATGATAAATATAATAATATGGCCAAAAGTTGAAGGGACGCCACGAGCAATCACTCCGCCGTGGGGAAGTCATAACACCAGTGCCTCTAGTGTTATGGTTATGGTACCTCCATAACTAGGTGAAATTGGTCATGCATGTATATGGCTTCCGGTATTCTAAATTAAACATAAGCAATCAAACATATAAACTTATACTATGGGAAAACAGTTGGCTGCATACGGGGAATCCTAATAAGGAAAGAATGTCCATACTGAAAGGACGGGAATCCGTACCTTATGTCCAGTGAACGAAGAAGACGAACGGAAGAGAGTCCTACTTCGGTATCACTAATGCTACATAAATACATACGTGTATAAGTATCTGATTACTGAGTACGTAACTGGTTTTTATATCACGTCTTAGCTTGTTTTATATGTTCATGTCATGTTTTACTGATTTAAGCTTTATACTGTGTTTATCATGTATTCTGTCTATTCTGATTAAGTATTTCTTGTATGTCATGTATTATTATACTTGTGTAATAATAAGTTACTTTCTAAAAATAGCAGGTTTCCTAAAACAGAAAGTTAACAAAAACAGAAAGTTACCAAAAATAGAAAGTTTCAAAAAATAGAATTACTGCTTAAAATAAATAAGTTTCTAAAAATAGAAAGTTTCCATAAATAGATTAGTTGCCTTAATTAAATAAGTTTCTAAAAATAGAAAGTTTCCATAATTAGATATAAGTTGGATAACTAAGCTAATTATATAAGCTTAAGTGTTTACTGATTAATATTCTAAGTCATGTTATTATAAAGCATAGTTTATTAATTATGTCATGTGAATTAAATAAACTATAGGTTAAAGTATTTAATTAAATAAAAGTAAAATAAATACTTAGGTTAAAACATGTATTAATATTTATATTAATATAACCTAATTCATGAAAATTAATTAATTATAAGTCATGTTTTAATAATTAGTTAATTATTTATAGTCTAAATCTAAATAATTAAATACTTAGTTTAAACTTGTAATTATTAATTAATAACAATATTTCATGATATTGTAAGTATTTATTAATTAATAATAATCCACGATTTACTAATTAAACTTTATAATTCGATTAGCTAAGTTTAATTTATCACATGTACATGAATAATTATGTAGATAATTATCTAATCATAAGCTTTGTTTAAATAACATGTCCAACGTAAGCCATGGTTTTAATCAAGTAAAATTACATTTAAGTTAAGCATGTAATTAATTTAATTAAAAGGTATTAATTAAACTAATTAGGTTAAATAAAATACATGTTTATTAATTTAGCCAAACACCCCCTTAAGTCTGCCTTAAACTATGAACCAAACGCACCCTTAACTGTTTATAAACTCAAAAACAAACAACCCCTTAACTGCCAGTTCCCCCTGGAAGTTATGTGTTCCCCCTGCTTGTTAAAACCCTCGGTTCCCCCTGACAGGCTAAACACCACCACTGGCTGTAGCCAGTGGTTCCCCCTGTTAGGCCGTCGTTCCCACTGTTAGCACAAAACCCAGCCAGCACCCAATTAGGGTTGCGGCTGGTGGTCAGAAATCATCACCGAGAGTCTCTTGACTCTCGGTTTGTGTGCCAAACCACCACAGCGACACCAAAACGAACCCCCCTTTATTATTACTTCTTTTTAACATGTTTTAGATCATATTCCAAGGATTCGTGATTAATTAATCTAAGAAAATAAAATAAACAAAAGAGATTAGGGTTTACTTACACATGTTTTAGGGTTTTTGGAACAACAAGCACGAATCACATCTTGCTTTCCTGGATCAAAGGCGGTTTTTGTTCTTGTTCTTGGTGTTGAAAACCCACGGCAGGAAGAAGAAAAAAAGGGGAGAGGAAAAAGTGACGGCTAGTTCTTGTTTTAGGGTTTTTATCTTGATTTTTGTGTTTGTCCAAAATAAACACTACACCCCCCCCCCCCCCCCCGTCTGTTTCTAGTTTAAGCCGAGCAACCCACTTGGGCCTTGAGCCCAAGTCCTTCCTCTTTTCTTCTTTGTCTAAAACAGCCCAAATAAACACTTGTACTTTTAATTAAACCGCGTCTTGCTAAAAGACGCGCGTAAACGGGTATTAAATGTCGTGAGTTTCCCTCATGGTTATCTTTACCCGTTTAACGTAACTATTACGTACGTAATAACTTAACGTGTTTGATTTCATATACGACGAATAATCGTGTTAATTATTCGTGCTTACGTAATTATTACTTATTCATGTTATTATAATTCGTGTTATTATAATTACTTGTTCGTAACGATTCATCGTATTAATAACCTATGTAAGTTCATAATTATCTGTTCGTGATTTCGTGTTCATGATTTTATGTGCGTGATTATATTACGTTCATGATTTCATGTTCGTATGTTCGTGATTATAATTATTATTGGAATAATTATCGTGTGTTCAAACGTAATAAATACTTATCGTGTTATAACACGTACGTAATACTAGTAATTCTTGTACGTGAAACGTAAACGTGCTATAAAGGAAAGTTCTAATCATGTACGTACGATCTTAAGGGTACTATTCATGGTAAAAGCATGCGGGTTTTACAACTCTTCCCCCCTAAAAAAAATTCGTCCCCGAATTATAGATAACGTAAACTGAAAGAGAAACATACCCGAATCAAACTGAGAGGGTATGTAAGATAAATGAACGCGCAGGTGACATGGTAGAAGGAACGTGGAACGTGACATGTCTTGAAAGGACATGGAACGTGTCGTGACTGAAAGGACATATCTAAATGATAAGAGAAAAACGGATAAGAAGTCCGGATGAACTTGTCCGTTTCCAAGTGGCTTCCCTCTTGGAATGGTTCCTTCACAAGATCTTGACACAAATGAATAAATCTTGGTCCTCCTGACCTTGACTTTAAATACGAAGAAGTTCTTGGTTATCAACGTAAGGTAGATCCCCCTGAATTTGATCGAGGGAATAAGAATTGATGTGTAAGGGCACTGAAACGTTATCGTGCAAAGCACTCTAACCTAACTGATAACTAGCAACGATGCGCGAGACATATAGAAACGTAGTACGTGAAAATTTTTGAACGTGATACGTGAAAAAATTTGAACGTGATACGTGGAGATATGGTGAGGGTAGAATGAGCAAACATATCGTGATCCATGATACGTGTAACATATCGTGAACGTGATATGAGAAACGTGGAATGAACATGACATGTGAAACATATCGTGAACATGGAATACGACGGTGGTAACGCTAAAAGGTGAGACGTAGACTGTGACGTGAAACGTCTATCTGAGGATAGGGAGTTACACCAAACTTGAGTCTGGTCTCTCCATTTCTTGCAAAACTTCCCAGAATGAAGATGAACGTAAAATCGTAAGCCAAGATACGATCATGAACGTAATAGTGTCATGAACGTGAGCGTGAAAGCAAATCGTAAAATTAGAACAAGGACGTGGACGTAAATAAGGAGCACAAATGCAAACCTTTGTCTGACCCGATAACTGAGGGATTACCAAGTGATCGGATGAGCCTTGGCGTGGAATGTGTCCGATCAATCTGTTGGTTCTGAAATCCGTACGGATGTAAGGATTCTGCAGACTTGATCAAACTGTTGACAATAACCCAGATAACATCATGCTTCTTCTGAGTTTGCTGTAATCTGGTAAACAAAATCCATGGAGATCTTGTCCCATTTCTGATTACAATTTCTGATGGTGGATAAACATCCTAGTTTGTTGGTGTTCTATCTTAGCATGTTGGTATGTCAGGTACATAGATATGAACGTAACTGTATCCTGCTTCGTAGAAACTTGATACATAGAAGTTTGCGAAACTCCGAGTCTCCGAGATTAGACTTTTCTTAGCGTAGGATTTTCTTGGAACACCTAGCGTAGTGTAGGGTTCTCACCTTTACGCATAAGCTGAGTCATGGTAAGATTAACCGTGGGAATCCATATGATTCAGCATGTCACTGTAATCAAACAGAATTGATATTGGAAAATTTCCAGGGTGAAATTTCTCTTGTCGTAGAATTTGCAACATAGTGCAAATGTGGTCTTCCTACTCTTCTCCAGACTTAGAGAAAATCAGGTTGTCCTTGAAGAAAACACTAATGAATTTGTTTATGAGTTCATGGAAACTCGATTTATTAAGTCCATAATGTTGTTGGAGCATTTATGAGACTAATACAGAATCATTAATTTTGCATGACCAAGTCGTGTACGAATAACAGTCATGGACATGTCCTGCTCTTTCACTCGTCGCTGTTGGCAGCATGATCATGTATCCGATCTTGGAAAGGTGATTAACACCCTAAATGAATCCGATCTTGTCAATACGTGGAGGAGAGTAACAGTTGTAAATGGTGATTTGTTTAAATTCGACGGTAGTCGACACATAATCTTATGTTACCGTCCTTCTCCTTGAAGGTTCTTCTAGAGTATATGGGACGATTTTGGAATAATCCGCCGGTTATGCGTAAAAGGACTTAAGTGGTCGTGTCTTAACTGACAACTAGAATATTTTAGCGACCATGACTAACAACGCACATGCTTGTAAGCATAGATAATTTGTACAGATTTTCCTGATGGAAAATCAAGCTGAATGTATTCAGGAGCCTGAACATCACTGTACGTAACCATGAATCGTAACATGGTGAGCTCTTCGTAGTCCATAGTTAGGATTAAATTCAACTCGCATTTGTCCGAGGTAATGCATTAGCAGCTTGGATCTCATCATTAGGCTGAAGGAAAACCTTCGTATACGTGGGAATACGAATGGCGTCCTTCATGGTCATGAATATGTGATTTATAGGTGTAAGAAAGAAAAGTATCATCGAACAATCGTGACCGATCTTACTGATATGCCGGTGCTGGTACTGAATTTCTTGTGGCCTGATTAATACATGGCACAAAAAAAAGGACATACCCTTTGGAGGGTACCCTGAAATTTTTTGGGATGTTCCTGAATTGGACGTAAGTCGTGTGTCCTGACTCGTGTCTCGGAAAAAGTAAGCATGACATGTGTCTCGACTGGTGTCTTGACATGTGTCTTCAGAAAGTATACATGAGACATGTGTCTTGACTGAGGTCTTGACATGTGTCTCGAGATGTGAAACAAATAGAACTACAAGTATTAGGTTATTATGCCAAAATTGGCGGATCGGTTGGACCGCTGATCCTTTGTATTTCTGATCACGTTCGCGGCCGGAGCTTCGGTTGCGATTGCTAGGATAGCTACTGTCATAGTAGTGGTTACTATCGTCTTGTCTGTCAGTTCCATGACGGTCATTCTCATGACTGTGATTCATGTAACTATTCAGCTGAGTGACTGGCTGGTACCAGTTTGCACTCATATGACTGAAACGACAACTGAATGACGTGTGACATGTAACTAAGAATTTGGGACATGATTAATGGAAATCGTCTGGTGGTGAAGCATCTTCTCGTCCGATCGCTTTGATCTAACGCCTTTGTCTTCGTCTTGTATGATCTCCAGGTTATGAACAACATCAACATCTCGTAGCGTCTCCAAACATTAGCAGCATCAACCTTAGTAACATCTCCAAGCTATGAGCGGCATCAATAATTTTTAAAATATCAACAAATCGAAATACGCACATGGGATAAGGTACATGGAGTACACATGGAATGCGCATGAAATGACCAGTATGGGATCGATCGTCTGACATGATTTTAAAGGAAAATAACTGGTTAAATGGTTAGAAAGACCATCATGATAACCTCACAATGCCATTATATACCTCATTCTGGTTGCATAGAGAAACGCTAACGTGTGGTTAGATGATTTTCTTGAAAGCATGATTAATGAAAACCAACCATGACTATCATGAAAGCAGAATTTACATGAATTCCAACAGTGTCTTGCATGAAGGCAAAACAACAAAAGAGATGTCAGACATAGTCACGCGAAGACGAAGTCATCATGACGAAACATGGAACAACCCAACATGAAGGAGTGTATAATATAATCAGCATGAAACTGAAGTTAACCATGACAGTATGAAAACATACTTGACATAAAAACATAGTAAATTATGAGGGGACATGAAAAAAAATTTATGCCAATAAATCATGAGAAATATTTTATGCATGAATGCATGATGTAGTTTATAAAAACCTTTATATGCGCGAGGAGACGCCTATGGATCGGTCCCAAAACAAAAGACATGGCGAGGGGACGCCTACGGGTCGGTCCCAAAGTTAAAAGTTTCGATAAAAGCACATGCGACTAAATAGGGCCAGACCTGTACCAACCATTACTTAGTCATAACTCCTGCAACAATGATACATGAAACATAAGTAAGTGAAAATCATCTGTCAAAACTTATCAGAAAAAAATAAATTTATGTGACCAATTATGAACTACTGGGTTCAGTCCACATAGTCATAATTCACGAGGAACGCCATGCATGAAACAATGACACATAACTAAGTATGAATGACGGTTGTCCATCCATATTAGTGAAACGATATCGATGAAAACATCAAGGTTAAAACATCAAGGTGCTGGAAACATCATGGTTGAAACAACAATGTGCTGAAAACATCAATACGTGGAATAACAAACGTTGGCTTAGGAAGCTCCTGATGACTACCCACTAGTCACATGTCAAGTTTAGAGCCTACATGTCGAAACCTGGCTCTGATACCATAATTGTAACAACCTATTTTGATAAATGGAATGTCACGTGTAATTATGGCGTGTCATCAAAGCATGCAAGGTAATATGTAGTAAAACATACATGACCATAGGGAAAACTGGAATCAAACATCGGTTCCCAAACATAAGCCCAAAACATAAATAAGTAAATGAAATGAATGAAAGACTAAGCAAGGATAATTATATGAAGACAAAAGGAGAAGAAGTCCATGGCAGCTTCCATCCTATGCACGTCCTCCAAACGCTCGAGTCAGTCCTTGAGTACCTGCCGTTTTGGGACATGGAATGGAAAGTAACGGCTAAGCATAACGTTCAGTGCACGGATATACGATATAACATGAAAGGTTAAAGCATAAATAAGACTAATAGCATGAAGCAGCAGAAAAGACTAATTCCTGGATAACCTGGTTATATCTTAGTAAAACTGGTTTTATAGTTTGAAAAGCCTTATGTTTATCTTGTAAAAACTACTTAACGTATTTACCATTAGCCAATATAGGTCATGAAATGTCAACGTACATGAATACTTGGAGGTGAGACCTCGTCATGCAAATTGGAGGGGCTGCCTCTAATTTAATATACTGGTTTTGGGTAGGAGGGATCAGCTCCTTGTGAAGGATGCAAGGCACACACCACATTCACACTGAGTAATCTGCTGAAAACATGCAACTAGGATGCACCCATACGCCCCACATGATAAATATAATAATATGGCCAAAAGCTGAAGGGACGCCACGAGCAATAACTCCGCCGTGGGGAAGTCATAACACCAGTGCCTCTAGTGTTATGGTTATGGTACCTCCATAACTATGTGAAACTGGTCATGCATGTATATGGCTTCCGGTATTCTAAATTAAACATAAGCAATCAAACATATAAACTTATACTATGGGGAAACAGTTGGCTGCATACGGAGAATCCTAATAAGGAAAGAATGTCCATACCGAAAGGACGGGAATCCGTACCTTATGTCCAGTAAACGAAGAAGACGAACGGAAGAGAGTCCTACTTCGGTATCACTAATGCTACATAAATACATAAGTGTATAAGTATCTGATTACTGAGTACATAACTGGTTTTTATATCACGTCTTAGCTTGTTTTATATGTTCATGTCATGCTTTACTGATTTAAGCTTTATACTGTGTTTATCATGTATTCTGTCTATTCTGATTAAGTATTTCTTGTATTTCATGTATTATTATACTTGTTGTGTAATAATAAGTAACTTTCTAAAAATAGCAGGTTTCCTAAAACAGACGGTTACCAAAATTAGAAAGTTACCAAAAATAGAAAGTTTCGAAAAATAGAATTACTGCTTAAAATAAATAAGTTTCTAAAAATAGAAAGTTTGCATAAATAGATTAGCTGCCTTAATTAAATAAGTTTCTAAAAATAGAAATTTTCCATAATTAGATATAAGCTGGATAATTAAGCTAATTATATAAGCTTAAGTGTTTATTGATTAATATTCTAAGTCATGTTATTATAAAGCATAGTTTATTAATTATGTCATGTGAATTAAATAAACTATAGGTTAAAGTATTTAATTAAATAAAAGTAAAATAAATACTTAGGTTAAAACATGTATTAATATTTATATTAATATAACCTAAGTCATGAAATTTAATTAATTATAAGTCATGTTTTAATAATTAATTTATTATTTATAGTCTAAACCTAAATAATTAAATACTTGTCTAAAATTGTAATTATTAATTAATAACAATATTGCATGATATTGTAAGTATTTATTAATTAATAATAATCCACGATTTTCTAATTAAACTTTATAATTCGATTAGCTAAGTTTAATTTATCACATGTACATGAATAATTATGTAGATAATTATCCAATCATAAGCTTTGTTTAAAATAACATGTAAAACATAAGCCATGGTTTTAATCAAGTAAAATTACATTTAAGTTAAGCATGTAATTAATTTAATTAAAAGGTATTAATTAAACTAATTAGGTTAAATAAAATACATGTTTAATAATTTAGCCAAACACCCCCTTAAGTCTGCCTTAAACTATGAACCAAACGCACCCTTAACTGTTTATAAACTCAAAAACAAACAACCCCTTAACTGCCAGTTCCCCCTGGCAGTTCTGTGTTCCCCCTGCTTGTTAAAACCCTCGGTTCCCCCTGACAGGCTAAACACCACCACTGGCCGCTGCCAGTGGTTCCCCCTACTAGGCCGTCGTTTCCACTGTTAGCACAAAACCCAGCCAGCACCCAATTAGGGTTGCGGCTGGTGGCCAGAAATCATCACCGAGAGTCTCTTGACTCTCGGTTTGTGTGTCAAACCACCACAGCGACACCACAACAAACCCCCCCTTTATAATTACTTCTTTTTAACATGTTTTAGATCATATTCCAAGGATTCGTGATTAATTAATCTAAGAAAATAAAATAAAGAAAAAGAGATTAGGGTTTACTTACACATGTTTTAGGGTTTTTTGGAACAACAAGCACGAATCACATCTTGCTTTCCTGGATCAAAGGCGGTTTTTGTTCTTGTTCTTGGTGTTGAAAACCCACGGCAGGAAGAAGAAAAAAAAGGGGAGAGGAAAAAGTGACGGCTAGTTCTTGTTTTAGGTTTTTTATCTTGTTTTTGTGTTTGTCCAAAATAAACACTACACCCCCCCCCCCCCCGTCTGTTTCTAGTTTAAGCCGAGCAACCCACTTGGACCTTGAGCCCAAGTCCTTCCTCTTTTCTTCTTTGTCTAAAACAGCCCAAATAAACACTTGTACTTTTAATTAAACCGCGTCTTGCTAAAAGACGCGCGTAAACGAGTTTTAAATGTCGTGAGTTTCCCTCATGGTTATCTTTACACGTTTAACGTAACTATTACGTATGTAATAACTTCTCGTGTTTGATTTAATATACGATGAATAATCGTGTTAATTATTCGTGCTTACGTGTTACGTAATTATTACTTATTCATGTTATTATAAGTCGTGTTATTATAATTACTTGTTCGTAACGACATTCATCGTATTAATAACCTACGTAAGTTCATAATTATCTGTTCGTGATTTCGTGTTCATGATTTTATGTTCGTGATTATATTACGTTCATGATTTCATGTTCGCATGTTCGTGATTATAATTATTATTGTAATAATTATCGTGTGTTCATACGTAATAAATACTTATCGTGTTATAACACGTACATAATACTAGTAATTCTTATACGTGAAACGTAAATGTGCTATAAAGGAAAGTTCTAATCATGTACGTACGATCTTAAGAGTACTATTCATGGTAAAAGCATGCAGGTTTTACATCCATTTTGCTCCCCCTTAACATATGCCACGATATTCGAAAACATTTCGCATATGTTGGGATAAGCCAACACATTAAGTCAAACCGTTGAACTAATTGATCTCAATATTAAATCACATTTTCTCCCCCATATTAAAAATATTAACCCAATCGATGTTTTTAATATCAATTGATTTAATGAAATTTTAGGAAAATTTGGGAAAAAAATGCAAATCCAATTATATCCATGATTTTCACAAGCTCCCCCTCAAATTAATGAGGTTGTACTTGATAGGCAAATAACACTATTCACGAGCAAAGATCATATATGATTATGTATTCACAAGATTAGTAATTTACGAGGTTCGACCTGAATGATGAGAACATCATACGATCGAATCACGTGGTTCTTGTTAGCGAATGTTGGTCTCCCCAGTAACGTCTGAAGTTATCTACATATACGATTGGTATCGTTGTCTTGATAACAATTGTGAACTTGATTATGATGTCTTGACACCAATTGAAAGATGAATACTTCGTCTTGGCACCAATAGTTAACACTGACAGTTCACAATGAATCGACATCGATGAATCTGAATGCTAGACAATTGCTCCCCCTCAATAGTTGACCCGTGTTCTATCTAAAGAGCTGTAGTCGTCATTTGAGTAGCCGCATCATCGAGTATGTAGATAACAATGGTAAAGAACTTCGATTTGTAGAGATGGTAACTTCCTAAAAACAAGATTTCTCTCGTTTTAACAAATAAATGAACTAAAGCGTACAGGAATTTGTGTTGGACCAAGTTATAAAGTAAACTTGATCCCTTACATGGTTATAAAGTAAACCATGCCCGATAAAATTAATTCTCGTTGTTGAGCCATAGCTGAAAGTCCCAAAATATGACAATTGTTGATACAATATCTCGTATGTAAAGATAACACAAAATGAATTACTTTTCAAACGCGTAATTAATAAGTGTGAAAACACTTATCCTTTTACCACTTATTTCCAATAGTAACAAGACCAAAACGTATATTTTATGTCGTAAAAGTCGGAATTATGCGTGGTTTGTATTTTTATTGTGTTTTAGGACCAAAAGATGAAAAAGGAAGAAAACATGGGCTATCACGGGCTTTTATCGAAGAAAACGAGAAAAGACGAAGTCAAAAGATCAAGAGTGCAAAAAGAACGGAAGTCCAAGGCCTATTCCGAAGATTTATCGAAGAAAAAGTCTAAAGACAGAAGTTTAATGAAGTCGAAGAACTCAAGTCTATTAGAAGAAGAAAATTACAAGACAAGTTCAATTTACATCGACAAATCCCGAGACGACGTCGATAAAGACAAAGAATTTAAATCGAGTCGAGAAGAAAGAAAGAAAGAAGGAAGCACATGCACCTCCCCATCTCCTATAAATACACTCCTAATGATACATTAGGAGGGTGTTAGCTAGTTTATTTTCTTTTTTGTAGTTTTCATTTTAGAGAGGGAAAGTGTTAACTTTCTCTCATTAATACTTCATCTTTTCTTTCAAATTTAAGCTTTATTTCATCTTTGTATTTGAAATTCATTAATCAAAAGTTCAAATTTAAGCTTTTAATCTTTAATCTTCTTCTTCCTTTCTTGATTTTGATTTATCTTTGATCCCAAATGTTCTTGATTCGTGTTTGATTTTGATGTTTTTATGACTAAAAGTTTATCTTTTTATTCCTTACTAAGTTTTTATACGGTTTAAGCTTTAAGCTTGTTGTGCTTATTGGCTTATTTCGTATATATAGCTTATTGTCTTTTAAGTTTTCTTAAAAATTTAGTCTTTTTAAAGTTTGATTTATAAAAGTTTGTTTATTTCGTGTTTTAAAAGAAAAGTTTTAAATTTTATGCTTGTTTTGATTTGGTTAAGGTTTGAACAAGTGCTTATTCGTATTTGCTTATTAGTGCTTGTTGGTTTTAGCTTATTTGCTTTCATCCGAATATTATCATTTCCATCGCAAAGTTAGGGGTTTACTCATTCTGATGGTTTCAGTGTGATCGCAATAACCTTAGGGTTTTACTTTGCGATCAAGTGTTTTTCCCCTTATTTCGATC
Source organism: Glebionis coronaria (assembly GCA_025667525.1). NCBI lineage: Eukaryota > Viridiplantae > Streptophyta > Magnoliopsida > Asterales > Asteraceae > Glebionis > Glebionis coronaria. The sequence continues at coordinate 445,326 of JANFOE010000251.1, read as the reverse complement.
GTGATTGTGATCGCTCATTGCGACGGGTCTTAAGGTTATTTTAAGAGGAAACGTTGCCCAATTTTTGTTAGCAACATTTTGACAGAAAACCTTGGATTCCGATAGCTTAGATCTTAATTATTCCGATAGATAGTGTATTCCGATAGACTTGCATTCCGACAGAGTTGATTTCTTGTATTCCGATACCTTGGATTCTGATACTAGACATTCAGATAGATTATTCCGATAGAAGTTACTTTCACTTATTCCGATGGTTTCATCTTTGATACATTCCTACAGTAACATTCAGATGACATTCCGACACAAACATTTCGATGGTATTAGTTTAAATTCATTACGATTTAATTTCCAAAAATTTGCACGCTTCCCGAAATCTCTATTTTTACCAAGTGTTTTTCTAGTCATTTTTTAGTTTATTTTTTAAAGCTTTTATTTTACTCAACGACATTTTCATATTCACTTTTAGTTTAAAATAGATAACCAAACCATTTATTTTTCCACCAAGAACGACTGAGTCGCACTAATTAACGGTAATCAATTCGAAAAGATCGGAACAACGAATTTTCATACGAGGCAAACCCTTGTATTAATAATGCTTTATTATATCTATAAACAAAGTATTAAAAAGTGGTATAAATACACCCGTTGAGTGACAATAAATAAATGAACCCTAGAACAAGTAAATTTTATTCGAGAATCAAGTTTACGAGAGAACCTTAGAGTCGCTGGTAGACATCTGAAGGACTCAAAGGTTCTAATGGGAGAAAAGACTTAGATAAATTATCCAAGCACAAGGGTTGTGTTTGTCTTCTTTCTCCCTCCTATTTATAGTGGTACGAGGTTGCTTCCTTAGTGGGAGTAGTTGGCACGTGTCTACTTCTTAGTGGAAGTAGTAGAACGCATTAAATGTATGTCTATAAAGAGACATACCTTTAAGAAACTTTAGGTGAATAGTTCTGCAAACTGTTCACTTTATCCCACTAGGTCGTACTAGGCTTTATCTTAAATCTCCTATTTTGTCCCGCTCAAAATACTTGATAGATTCTATCGACTAAACTATAAAAGGTAAAGCAAGTCTCTGCTTGCATAAGCTGCTAAGGGTTGTAAGTGATATCTGAGTATTGTCATCTCAAAGATCCTTGAACACCAGTACATTCCTTCTACATCCCAACTTGTTCATAACTGCTGGTGAGTATGATTTCAGATAATCTTCGACTTCTCTGACGTTGCCTTTGACTTGAATGTTCCTGGTGTGCCAGCAGAGGCTTTGCCTTCTGCTGGTCAAGTCTCTGTCCCTGGTCTTCACAGCGACTCTTAACACTTAGTCTAATTTAAACAAATCTAGACTGAGCCATAGTTAAGGCTTTCATTAGCCCAACAATCTCCCCCTATTTGTTTATAAATTAAACGAAGTCTGAAATTATTGTAAGTGAGTACACAACTTCTTCTTACATATAATTTAACAAACATACCTCAACTTTTATTAAAAGAAACCTAACCTATTAAATGAACACCCAGAGGTGAAAGAAAATAAAAATACAAGGGTTCTTTAATGGTCAAGGTTCTGATCACAGATCCTCTGTGCTTTAACTTTGTTAGATCTTGAGTTGATGATCAGCTCAATCTCAAACTCGAAGTCACTAGCATACTTGCAGTTTCTTAATAGATATTGCTTTGGCCTAATAAGCTGGACTGTTGATGTACGATGTAGCTCATTCTCCCTATGGAAGCCATAGTCATAGTTTCTATTCATGAACGTCATCCCTTTCTTTAGTTCTTTGTAGGTTTGACCATTGACATGCTTAGAAATTTCTTTTGGGAGCACCAGATTTTTGAGCATTCCATCGACTATCACATCCTCTCTAACCCATTTCTCTATGATTTGCCCCATTGGGTTTTTCCTTTTCTTAAAGACTTGAGGCTGTTGTTGTGATAGCTGAGGGGGCAGAGGAAGCTTCAGCTTTTTGGCAGTCTCTCTTACCCAAGTTAGTTTCGCCTAAATGTTCTTCATCATATAGGCTGCACCAGGCCCAGACTTCTTTTGGGCAAGAGATAGAAGCTTTAGTCATTCAGATAGATCCAAACTTTTAAGCTTGAAGTCGATGTCGACTTTGTAATTTGCAATCTGGTTATCCCTGTACAGAGTCATAACGACCTTTTGTCTTTGTCAGTGAAACAATTATACTTGGTGATTAGCCCTGGTTCAGCTCTCTCATTTACAATCTTCTCATATTCCCTATGAAGAATGCTTCTCTTGGTTTCTAGCTCTTTGAGCTTTTTCGTTTGAGCTTCTTTAACCGTGGGTGAGAGGAGTTTGTTTAGAGCTTATTTGGTTTTAAGTTCAACGCCCTTGATGTCAGTAAGACTCTTTTGTTCAATCATTTGAGCCTTTGCTTGCTCTGGGGTCATTGGTGGTTCATCAGCGCTTCTGAACATATTCAACTCTGGGAGCTTGATAGTGGATCCTCCTTCCACTTGCAAAGAGTTCAATGTCACACTCTGATCATCAGTGGAAATAGATTTACCTTTGTCTTTTATAGACTCTATGGTGGGATCAAATGATCGCAAAGGAATTGGTGTAGGAATGATGGTGATTTTAGGCTGAGTGGTAGGTTTTGGCTGCTTGGTTGGCTGCTCCCCCTTAAATCCAGCATCTTGTTCATCAGTTGAGGAGGAGGTGGCAGAATTCTCCCCCTGAGGCACATCGCCAGAGGTAGCTTTGCCTGAACCTGCCTTGTTAAACTTTACAAACTCCTGATGGACAAATAGGCACAGTTCTTTAAGGTCTTCTTGAAGAAGTTCTTGGGGTAGAGTTCGTAAAGATTAAGAGGCTTAGAATATTTCATTCACATTAGCCAGAACAGCTGTTTTGAGGGCAGAAGGCATGTGCTGTTCAAGGCCCTGGTTAATTACTAGAGTAAGGTGTGTTTGCAAAGCATTTCCAATGAGCTGAGGAAGCAGGGATTTAAGGGTCGACTCCATAGACAAGGTTATGGAGGTTTCCAAGTTAGTGGATAGCTCTTCAGCAGCATTTGTCAAACATTGAAGTTCAGAGAAGAGGACTTCGATGGTGACTTTGGGTTTTGTGATGCTGATGTCACCTCTTTTTACCCAGAGCTCTTCAACACCCAGAGCCTGAACATTTTGCATTCTAGGGACATGGATGGGCTTGAGTTGCTCTAAGTGCTCCTAGTGCTTCTTTGCCCTTAGTTCCATTATATTGGGCATAGTTGGAAATGGAACTATGGTTGGTGGAATTGACCTCTGAACCCATACTTGCTTTGCAGCAAGTTCTTGCACGTTGACCATGGTGGGGAATGGAATAGGTTTTAACTTAGTTGAGGATACTTCATCATCAACATCATCCATGTCCTCAAATACAGAGAGGGTGACATCGTCTTTAATAATGTAGACTTCATCATGAGACATGGAGTCTAAGTCAGGTATAGCGGAAAGATCAATGGTGAAGACTCCATCGATGTCATCCTCTTCATAGGTGAATGGATCATCATTCATCTGTTCATCACGAAGGTTCATTCCTTGTTATAAGAGTTGTGAGTACATAAAAGGTGAGTTTATAATATAGGGAAAGATCGCCAGTCGCTGCCCCTAGGAAAGCTGGGTATGATTATCCATCCCCCATAAGGATTTCTCCTTGGGATTATTTTAATGTGAATAAGAATGAGGTTAGTGGTCGTCATTCGCTGCCCCTAGGATAACTGGGTGTGATTATCCAGCTCCCCCTGAAGGATTGCTCCTTGTGACTCTTTTAAAGTGAAACATGATATGGTGAATGTCGTTGTTCTCTGCCCCTAGGATAGTAGGGTGTGATTATCCAGCTCCCCCTGAAGGATTTATCCTTGGGACTCTTTTATGTGTGAATTGTATGAAGGTAATGGTCGCCATTTATACCACTGCCCATAGGAAGGCTGAGTGTGATTATTCAGCCTCCCCAAAAGAATAAATTCTTTGTCATGAGGGGACCCATAGATTGAGTGAAGTTCAGAGACTCTAGGGCGGGACTGTAGGTACTTTGGTTATTATTTGCCAGAGCATAGTCCAGAGGGTGAAGGATCATCAGGATGCGTTAAGAACACAAATGAATCATTTCCTAGTGCATAGATGGAGTGTACAGATGTCTTATAGGAGCTAGGTGCAGACACATACACTCTAAGAGTTAAGGCAAACCCTAAACTTCATCACTCTCTCCTACAGACTTTTGAGAGTGATTGCTTATGAACCTCCAAAAGGAAAAATAAGGGCAGACCAATACCTGAGGGATATCACCGTCAAGAAGGTTCTTAGTAGTCCCAGCTGTCATAGAGACACTAGACTATGGTTGTTTTCCAGCGTTGGGCTCTCTGTCCTCATCTACCAGATTAGGAGATGAAGTCTTCTTGGTTTTCTTCTTCTTGGGAGGAATGATAGAAGGGGCTTCAGAGGAAAGTGGGATTTCCTTCTTCTTCATCTTTTCCTTTGGAGCCTTGGGCTGAGAGGAGGACTGCACAGAAGTCTTGGACAAAGACTTGTCGGTAGATCATTCAGCATTCACCTTGTTTTAAGAGATCAAGGACTCCTCTTTAGTAGTCAAACCAACAACTTTCATCATGCTTCTTGAAATGGGGACTTCATCCTCTAAGGGTGTCTTCAAAGATGATGGTGTGATATGCTAAGGAGAGAATGAGTGAAGATCCTGGTTGTGGTATGATTCTGCCATGAGATCCTCGAAGATAAGAGAAAGATATATAGTGTAGCAGATAGTGGAGAGCCTATGCTTCTTTCTTTTGTTCACCAGCTTAGAAATCAAGTCAGATATAGGATGTGAGAAATTCCTATGTCAAGTCCCCAGATTAGACTATAGGTGATTGCTTGTTGAGACCCTCAGCTGGTCATGTGATCCCTGGTTGCCTCCCAAACACTTCAGTATGTCATAATATGCAGCCTTGTTCGATGGGAGTGATTGTGAAGGTTTTTGTAATACCACTGGGTACGGTTAAGGAGGTTCGTGATTTCATGCACAATCTTAAGATGAAAAAATTTGCAATATGGTCGATAGTTTCTGCTGTTCGATCAAAGTAGATAATGAATTTTTTGTGTGAGTACGAAGCTGCTTTGATTGTGAAGGCGGCTAGTTCAACTGTTTATCCAATTAGGGTATCTCCAAAACCTAAAGAGGACCTGTATAGTCGGGGCCAAACAGATAGGGATTCTTCATACCATGCGTTTGACTTGCAGGATCCATAGGAGGAATTTGTTAGCATGTCCTCGCCTTTGGTGTCTAAGTTGCTGGATGGGGATACTAGTTTTGCGCAGGCTGCTGGAAACCCTAGTATGGGTATGAATGCTACTGAAGGTGAACCTATGTTTGGAGACGATTTTTTGTTTGCTACACAGTTAGAGACTGTTGTGACTGAGGAGGCTGTTGAGGAGTGTGCTTGGTCAAAACCTACTATTACTTCATTTGCTGGTGTCTCTACAACGAGTAAGAATATCAATGGTTTGAATGCCACTTATGCTGGTGCTGCTGGTACGAATGCTAGTGCTAGTAATCCCACACGAACCTACTTAAAACCAATGATTTCGGAGAATGCGTGTGAAGGTGTTATATCTCGATCCCTCGGATTGTGGTTGAAAAGGTTAGTGGAAAACTCGAGAACATATTGTATGGATATTTCATTGGTAAACGATTAGCATTTCCAGTTGTTGAATTCTATGCCAAAAATAATTGGGCTAAGTTTGGTTTAAAACGCATAATGATGAATGCTAAAGGGTTCTTCTTTTTTGAGTTTGATACTAATGCAGGGTTAGAATCTGTATTAGAAGGAGGACCATGGATGGTGCGCAACTCGCCTATTATTTTGAAGAAGCTTACTATGAAAACGAGTTTGCATAAGGAGGAGTTAACTCGTGTTCCTATATGGGTAAAAATCCATGATGTTCTAATACAAGTCTTTAAGGAAGAAGGAATTAGTTTTATAGCTACATATCTAGGTACTCCTATTATGATGGATTCTTATACTAGTGGTATGTGTAAAGATTCCTGGGGTCGTAGCAGTTTTGCTAGAGTTTTAATTGAGGTTAATGCAAGTGAGGAGCTCAAGGATTCTATTACAATTGGGATACCTGAAATTGATGAATTTGGGTTTATTAAAGAGACCATTCGGGTTGAATATGAATGAAAACCACCTCGGTGCCCTACTTGTTGTATCTTTGGACATATGGTTGATGATTGTCCAAAACGTGTGGTTCCCATTCCGGTTGTTGAAAAGGGTGATGATGGATTCCAGAAAGTGGTTGGTAGAAAACAAAATAATATAGGCAAAGGTAATATTCCTTTGCCAAAGGGGGTGCCTACAAGTAAGGGGTTCCAAGTTGGCCAAAATTTTGCATTCAAACCTAAGAACTTCGAGGGTGGTAATAATGGTGCTAATCGTAGTGTTAATTTGTCTAAACCTAGTTCAGCTGCTCAAGTAGCTAACCCTAGTATTCGGAATGTCAATAAAGGTAAGGCTGCTAGTGAAATGCATGGTCAGGCTATTAAGGATGCGGTCCTGAGTAAACGTCCAGAAGTTTCTACGTCTAATTCATTTGGTGTTTTGATGGATGAAGAAGATGATGAGGTGGAAAATATGTATGATGAATCTGCTAATCTTAATATTTCTTAGATAACTTTAGTTTTAGTTTTGGTTGTGTGGTTATGACATGTCATACACACTTGGTTACAAGCGTTTAGCTTGCGGTTAATATGGTACTTCAGCCACATTCCTTGTACTTATACGTTTTTTGGTGTAATCTATTTACCAGGGACATTGTCCCTTTTACCCAAAAAGCAAATGAGAATGAGAGTCGGGAGTAACTCTACACAAAGGACACCGAAGTAGGCTTAAATCAACTGCATGCCCAACATCCCATTGCCGCAAACGATCCTAGGTCTTTAGTTTCTGCTTAACAACAAGCCACATATGCAACGAATGTCGAGGAATACAATGAGAGAACCAAACAACATGGTACCATATCACAGTCTGGCGCCTGGTTCGCAGCATATCCCAAGCCAAAGCCACAGAAAATCACTACAAAGAACCACCACCATCACGCCATACCAGAGCATCCCGCCGCCCCTCATCCAGAGCAAGGACAGTGATAGAGACAATAGCAGGAAATCGGTCCACCTAATCAGAGCGGCCATTTCCAAGCGTTGTTCTCAATCAAGTTATAAGGTCATTATTTAAAGTATACATGCATGCACATGCAATTCAATGTAGTACGTATGCTAAATATATGCAACATATATGATAGTCATGCAAACGTATGCAAATTACGATGATTATTACTCGACGTACACAACAATATATCTCAATATATATTCATAGTATTTACTTAATAAATACTCGGGAAATCATATCAGTTTTGAGGGATACATCTAAAATATAAAGCAATGCAAAAATAATCTTACCGGAGCCACGCGGAGTAGTTGTGTGCTTGAAAACTTTTTAGGACACACCAAAAGTTATTGTTTAGGTTTTTCAAAATCGACCTAGTTCTCTATAACTTGTGGCTCTGATTACCAATCTTTAACATCCCCAAATTAACACGCAACGAATATTAACATTTTGGTGCTAAACACAAGCATAATTAACACAAATCACGTAGAACGACCTCAAAAAGAGACGTTAGAAATATTTACAAACATTGTCTAAAGTTTCTCATCCGAAAATATACCATTTGGGTAGCGTTTTGTCCCAAACGACCGTTACCAACCAACATATTCATCAAAAGACTTTAAAAGAAATTGTTCAACTAAAAGGATGGAAAAAGTTCATCAACATTAGACAATAAAGCACCAACTCCCTCCTCACATGCTCTGCTGCTATCATGCTCGATTACCTGAAATACATGCTTAAATGCGTCAACAATAATGTCGAGTGGATCTATAGGTTTAACAATTATAGTTTGAACACAAGTATAAAAATCAATCATGATCATCCAATAGCAATTTTATACATACAATCTATTATTCAAGCAGATCATATTAATAACAAAAGCTATTCGATGATATTAAGCTCATGACACCGACCCCTTAAAGCTACCACCCGCGCCACATTGTCGGCGTGGCCAAAATAAATAAAGTCAATGCCCCACAATTTAGTATTCGTTGCAACTATACCCTTCTTCTTACTACAATATACCCGTTCACAGAGGTTACTCAACGTAATAGCTCTCTTCTTGAATCGGGTTGTCAACCCATAGTACTATTAATTGCATAAGAGGCTATTTCCAACCCAGACATGAGTAAGACAATAGTTAACGGTTCATGAAATTAGGAACTTTTAGCAACTAGGTACTTAATACAATCAAGGCAACATTCAGTCCAAACAACCATTCATGACTTGTGTTCATTTATTACAAATAGCATGTATTCCCCTCGCGGGTAAAATCATTTAAGAGATAGTAAAAAGTGAGGCTATAGACTCACCTTGAGTTACACGAGAAAGCTTGTAAAACCCGCATAAAATCTCTAGAATATTACGCACATGAAATTACGTATAAATTTAAGACTTATAATTTACGTATATACAACACGTTTTGAGAACGTTTAATATATTTATTTCGTATATTATTTAAGCACGACAAGTAAATAAGTATACTATTATTATTATTATTAATATACGACATGAATTTACGTATAATAAGTAAAACCACAAAATAATATTTCACGTCATTTAAATCACACGATAGGAATGTTTAACACAACTACCACGTATATTATTTAAATACGACAAGTAATTACGCATCTTGCTATTATTATATATATACTATATGTAACTACGTATAACATGTTTATAACACAACATTTTATAATACGACGATACGTATGACAAGAATAATAAAATTTACGACAATTAAAACACGAGTACGTGTAATGTTTTAGCAAGTTGCGAATAATAAATAAAACAAGCAAATTGGGTTGTTTGGGCTTCTAGTCGGATGTTTAAGGGAGGAGGCCAGTTTGGTCTGAAGCCCAATAAAAAGGAAGGGTTAGACCGACCCAAAACATGATATAAAACGGGGGGGCTTTGTTTTTGGCGTGGACATAACATAACAAACACAAACAAACGGGAAAACCCTAAAATATAGGCAAGCAACAATCGCTTTCTTTTGTTTCCTTCTTGCTGTCGACACAATATCCACCAAACAAACCGAACCGTAAATACTAGCACAATCAGATCGTTTTTCCTTTTGATCTTGTTTGCGTCGACAAGAAATCACGATCCAACAAACATAAACCCTAAATTATAGGGCACAACCAATCGGTTTTCTTTTTTGGTGCCTCTTTGCTTCCATCGATCCAACAACAGGAAACAAGATTCTTTTTTTTACGACGCAAGATCACACAAACAGAAACCCTAAATCTATGCAGCCCGATAGCGGATTCCTTGGGATCTTTCCTTGCTGCGTCTATTCCAAGCAAAAAACAAGAATGGAGTCGTGGCTTTGATCAAGAAGCAGGTTTGGTATTCGTTTTAATCATCGTAAACCCTAAAACGAATTTGCGATATAGATCACATAATTTTATTTTCTTTTCGGTTGTTAAGTTATTAGGATTAGGGTTTGGGGTTAATAACATGTTATAAAACGGGGGTTGATTTAAATTTGGTAATCGAGGCGTTTGTTTCAGCCTACACGCGAGCCGAGACACGATTTAAGGTCTCGGTGGGTAAAATATAGTCACTAGCCGCAACCTTTTGGGTGCCGGCATGGTGTTAGGCCAAACAGGGGCAACCCTAGTTAGGGTTTGCGTTAAAACAGTGGGTATAAAACAATAGCAAAAACAGGAATTTTATCCCCAGTTTTCCTCGGACGACACATAGGGTATATATCGGGTAGAACTGGCAGGAGATATCGGACAACACAGTTATGTTATATATTGAGCAGTACTATTTTTATATATCGGATAAAACAGAAAAAGGGATATGTTGGACAGCATGTGGTTTTAGGGTATATTTTTATTAATTATTGTTTTGTTTCGTGCGACCGAGACGCGGGTGTCTTGGTAGGCTTGGGTACGTTAGATTACGTTATTAAACATGATCAATTTAAGTATTAGTTACACGTTATGGTTAAATATTTTTACGAGACTTAAATTATATTTAATTAATAGATTTTGCCAAGTATTTTATTTATGTAATTAAATTAATATACGTGACTTATATTAATTATTTAATTATCTAGTTAACGTTAGTTTTATTAAATTATTATGTTATGATATGAATTATGAATTCAAGTAAAACCATGCACGTTATTATTAACTATTAATTATTATTATTTAGCGCAAGTATTTATTAAGTAGAGTTTACTACACGATCATGAAATATATATATTTTATGTTAATTAAAACATATGAACATAAAATAAACTTAGCATGATACATGGTTTATATGAAGTCGTGAAATAAGTCAAGAACGTTAAGGCAATATAAGAACAAGTAAAACAAGTTAATGTTAAGTAATTAATAATTATTAACTATAAGTTAACCAAGAGACTCATACACGTCCTTCGTTATTATGTAGCATTTATGGAGTATGATCTTCTTCACGTTTTCGCCTTCCACGTTATCCTTCGTTTGCATTTACTGGACGTGAGGTATGGATTTCCCGTCCTTTCAGTAAGGACTTCCTTTTTCTATGCATGTTTAGGATTCCCCGTTTGCAGCCAAATGTTTTCCCCAGTAAATGTTTAAGCTTATCAGTAATCATGTTAATAACTATATAAATTGCATGAGCATTATATACAAGCATGACCAGTTTATGTACTAGTTACGGAGGTACCGTAACCATGGCACTAGAGGCACCGGTGTCGTGACTCACATGCAGGAGAGTGATATCCTGCATCGTCCCACTCATGTTCAGTTTGGCCATTTTTATATCTATGTTTAGTGGGGCGTATGGATGCATCCTAGGCTTATCAGTTTACAAGTTATCAGGGTGAATGTGGTGTGTGCTCTACATCCTTCACATTGGAGCTGATCCCTCCATCCAGTACAGTTATTTAGAGGTCACCCCTCTACAGCTATTTAGAGGTCACCCCTCTAATAGCATGATGAGGTCACCCCTCCATGTATTCATGCACGTTGATATGTTTCATGACCTATATGAGCTCTTTGGCATTTAAATTACAGTTTTCATGATTAAACAGCACACTTTCAGTATTAACATGAAAATGAGACTCTTTTCAGAATAAACCAGTTTATTAAATGTCACCAGGTTTCCAGGACTTATATTATTCTGCTGCACTTTCATTGTCATGTTTTCATTTTAGCCTTCACTTATGTTATGTTATTCCATGTTATTGTATATATCCGAGCACTGAGCATCTCGCTCAGCCGTTTTCTATTTTCATGTCCCCAAACGGCAGGTACACAAGGTCAGGAGCATGGAAAGGTTATGCATAGGATGGGAGCTATTTTATGTTCTGTTCATTCTGCATTACTTTTACTTTATGCTATGTTTATGAGTTTATGTTGGGGACCGATGTTTGATTCCGGTTATCCCTTATGGTCATGTAATGTTCTAGGACATTTACCTTATGCTTTGATATTACGGCATGATTATCGTGTGACATTCCATTTATCCAAATGGGGTGTTACAATTATGGTATCAGAGCCTGGTTTCGACCTGTAGGCTCTAAAACTTGACCTGTGGCTAGTGGGTAGTCACCAGGACCTTCCTAAGCCAAGCTCGTTATTCCACGCATAGATAATTTCACAACCTTATTTCCTTAAACCATGATGTCTTCCATCAGATCTATGTTTACTAATATGGATTGATTAACAGTCATCCATACTTAGTTACATGTCATTGCTTACGCACAATATCTCCTCACGAATTTTGACTAGTAAGGATTAGACCACTGTAGTGCATACTTAGTCACATGTTTTCGGTTAAGTTCTTAGATAGTTGTTCCTTTATTTATTTCATGCATTCATTTTCTTCATGCATTTATTTCATGCATCATTGTTACAGGAATTTTGACTAAATATGGTTGGTACAGGACTGGCCTATTTAGTCGCATGTGTTTTCTTTCAAATTTTGTTGTTTAGTGGACCGACCCATAGGCGTCCACACTTGCCTTTTGTTTTGTGAATTGACCCATAGGCGTTCACTCATGTACATATCATCATAGTTCTTGACCATGCATATTTTTTAAACTGTTTTCATGCATAATAAACCGATTCATACTTTATAAACTTTTCATGCATATGTTATGTTTATGTCATATCATATTATGTTCGACTTAGCATTTAGGTTGCATTGTTTTGCATTATTAAACGATTCATAGTCATCCACACCATCAATTCTCAAGTTTATTTCGTAACAGTCATAACATTTCATGTACAGTCAATTATTATTACGTTTCCGTATGTCAATTTGGTTGTCATACTATCACGGTTAACCTTGCCTTCATGCTGACTAAATTTTCATAGTTCTCTATGTTAATTTTGTCTCATGCTTCCTCATGTTGTTAATGCTTCAAGCTAGACATATATGAACTTCATTTAATCCTGCTTTTATGATAGTCATGGTTGGTTTTCATTAATCATGCTTTCACGCAAACCATCATTGACTTTTGTTTAAACATCCTTTTTGTGTTCCTTTATGCAACAAGAACGACGTCTATGCTGAAATTGCTAGACTATCATGTCCCTCATTTCAGTTCGGTTTCCTAACCGTTTAAATCAGTTTTTTTAAATCATGACATATTATTGATACCACATCGATCATCTCACATGCATTTCACATGAACTCCACGTATAGTGTTCTATGTGTACTCCATGTACCATATTCCACGTGTATTCCATGTGTCGTAGTCTATGTGTATTTCACCTACAATATTCCATGAGCATTCGCTAGTCGATTATCATTTATCTCAGGCGTTTCTCCACATGACATCTTTTACAAGGTGTTGCTTACCATGTTCTTTCTATTTACATACTTGAGAACCCTACGAAACAAGGATGAAGGCGATAGATCGGAACAACCCGACTGAAAACATACTTCATCCACCAGACACTATTATTTCATTTCCATGCCATTGTCCTCTCAGTTTTTATTCCAGTTATCATTTAGTTTTCTTTTAGCAATACGAGGCCAATTCTGGCATTTTAACCACCCTTATCATTATGATTTCTTGTTATATGTCAAGACATCCGTCAAGACACATCCTCTCATGAATATGTATTGTAGACACTTGTAAAGATACCAGTCAAGACACATGTCACATATATAGTTCTCAGGACATAAGTCAAGACACACGACTCATGCATAAATTCTAAACTCAGCCTCAGTGATTCAAGGTACCTTTTTAAGGATATACTTATTTTGTTATGCCATGTATGAATCAAGCCACCAAGATTTCAGCACCATCTCTAACTTATTGTTCATAGTTGGTCATGTAGTGTTCGTTTCGTATGAGACGGATGAAACACATTCAGTGAAATCTGCCACGTTTACTTCGTGTACGGACATGACACTTTCATTTCACGACTTCATATTCGGATATTCATGTCCATCTTAGAAGCCGTTATATCACCCAAGTATATATAGACTTCCATTTCAGATTTATGACAAGACCTTGCATTATTCGTACCAGATTATATTCAGTAATGTTCAAATTCCTGAATACACTCAACATTGGTTTTCCACCCGGAAAATCGGTGAAATTTTTTTTCTTCTGCCTTACAAGCATGTGTTATGGGCTACGAAGAATTTCCTAGCTATCAATTATGACACGACTTTCGATATTCTTATCCATTAATCAGTCGATTACTTCATAATTTTCTCAGATATATTACCACAAGGAACTACCAATTCTACTACCATTCATGACCATTTTTTTTCTTCCAAGTATTATTGATCTATACGATCAACTACCAGACTCTAAACACTTTTCAAGATCGATTAACATCAGAGTATCAACAGTTGTGAGTGAGCAGGACACTTCCGTGACTGTTCTTCACACATGTTATGGTCATTAGGAACTCCTGTTTGTGCCTTTTAGTTCACGAATGCCCAGCAGAAATTGTGGATTTGAGAAACCAAACTTTCATGAACTCTGGACAAGTTCGTCATTCTGTACATTGCTAGCATTCTGACTTCCATTAAGTCTAGTGAAGATCACGAAGACCATCTTCGCTATATGTTATAAGATTTACAACAAGAGAAATTCACACTGAAATTTTTCTGTACGTATGTAGTTGATCACAGTGACACGCTGAATCACATTGTTTTCACGGTAAATGTTATCATGACTAAGCCTACGCGTAAAGGAGAAAATCCTACACTTAACTTATGTGTTCCAGAAAATCCTACGCAAATAGATATCAAATTGTACCCAGACTCATAGCTTTCCAATTTCCATGTATCCAGATCCTAACAAAATGTATCATGAACTTAACCATATTTTGGTGGAGAGGCATGAAACAAGATGTAGTTATGTTCATATCTAAATGCCTGACTATTCAGCAGGTTAAGATAGAACGCCAACACGCTTACAGTCGTCTAAACCGCTAGAAATTTTTGAATCGTTGTTCGACCATTTAACTTAGACTACACATTTTCTCTCATCTGAAAGAAGTACACAGTAGCAGATTATCAAATAATTTCCAGCCAATGACCATACGATTACACGGCACTTAATTCAGCTCTCAAGTTATGTCTCACGTGAGCATTTACGAATTTATCCACGTCTATATTTTCTTTCATGATTGGCTTTTCACTTCCATGTTTATGACATCATTCACGATCATGATCATATCCTATCTTATGAATTACGATTCACTTTCTTTCTGGAAAGATTGTAAAAGCTCGGGAGATTAGACTCAAGTTTAGTATGACTTTCCGTCCTCAGACAGACGTTTCACATCACAATTCACGTCTTATCTAGTATCATTGACTTTACCTCCTTAGTTATTGCACGTCCACGAGATGTCCCAGATCATGTTACGCTACGTTCTCATGTAACGTTCACGATATATTGCACGTATTTTTGTTCACTTTATGTTCTCATATTTCATGTACCATATCTCCAAGTATCACGTTCACAATTATTCACGTTTCGCGTTTAAAATTGTTCACGTGCTACGTCTCAATATGTCTCGTACATCAATACTTCGTGGGTGCTTATATCAGTAGGTATGACACTTGGTATTACATCATTTATGTATCTTTCACGTTAGTTCTTATCCTCTTTTCTTCCATAAGTTCACATATGTTCTCTTCCAGTCACTCCATGTTTCATGTTCCCTCCAGTCACGTCATGTTCCATGATCTCTACAGTCACGTCACGTTCATGTCGCTTCCAGGGTATCGTATCTCTAATTCGAGGACGAATTATTCTTTTAGAGGGGAAGAGTTGTAAAACCCGCATAAAATCCCTAGAATATTACGCACATGAAATTACGTATAAATTTAAGACTTATAATTTACGTATATACAACACGTTTTGAGAACGTTTAATATATTTATTTCGTATATTATTTAAGCACGACAAGTAAATAAGTATACTATTATTATTATTATTAATATACGACATGAATTTACGTATAATAAGTAAAACCACAAAATAATATTTCACGTCATTTAAATCACGCGATAGGAATGTTTAACACAACTACCACGTATATTATTTAAATACGACAAGTAATTACGCATCTTGCTATTATTATATATATACTATATGTAACTACGTATAACATGTTTATAACACAACATTTTATAATACGACGATACGTATGACAAGAATAATAAAATTTACGACAATTAAAACACGAGTACGCGTAATGTTTTAGCAAGTTGCGAATAATAAGTAAAACAAGCAAATTGGGTTGTTTGGGCTTCTAGTCGGATGTTTAAGGGAGGAGGCCAGTTTGGGCCGAAGCCCAATAAAAAGGAAGGGTTAGACCGACCCAAAACATGATATAAAACGGGGGGCCTTGTTTTTGGCGTGGACATAACATAACAAACACAAACAAACGGGAAAAACCCTAAAATATAGGCAAGCGACGATCGCTTTCTTTTGTTTCCTTCTTGCTGTCGACACAATATCCACCTAACAAACCGAACCGTAAATACTAGCACAATCTGATCGTTTTTCCTTCTGATCTTGTTTGCGTCGACAAGAAATCACGATCCAACAAACATAAACCCTAAATTATAGGGCACAACCGATCGGTTTTCTTTTTTGGTGCCTCCTTGCTGCCATCGATCCAACAACAGGAAACAAGATTCTTTTTTTTACGACGCAAGATCACACTAACAGAAACCCTAAATCTATGCCGCCCGATAGCGGATTCCTTGGGATCTTTCCTTGTTGCGTCTATTCCAAGCAGAAAACAAGAATGGAGTCGTGGTTTTGATCAAGAAGCAGGTTTGGTATTCGTTTTAATCATCGTAAACCCTAAAACGAATTTGCGATATAGATCACATAATTTTATTTTCTATTCGGTTGTTAAGTGATTAGGATTAGGGTTTGGGGTTAATAACATGTAATTAAACGGGGGTTGATTTAAGTTTGGTAATCGAGGCGTTTGTTTCAGCCTACACGCGAGCCGAGACAAGATTTAAGGTCTCGGTGGGTAAAATATAGTCACCAGCCGCAACCTTTTGGGTGCCGGCATGGTGTTAGGCCAAACAGGGGCAACCCTAGTTAGGGTTTGCGTTAAAACAGCGGGTATAAAACAATAGCAAAAACAGAACTTTTCTCCCCAGTTTTCCTCGGACGACACATAGGGTATATATCGGGTAGAACTGGCAGGAGATATCGGACAACACAGTTATGTTATATATTGAGCAGTACTATTTTTATATATCGGATAAAACAGAAAAAGGGATATGTTGGACAACATGTGGTTTTAGGGTATATTTTTATTAATTATTGTTTTGTTTCGTGCGACCGAGACGCGGATGTCTTGGTAGGCTTGGGTACGTTAGATTACGTTATTAAACATGATCAATTTAAGTATTATTTACACGTTATGGTTGAATATTTTTACGAGACTTAAATTATATTTAATTAATAGATTTTGCCAAGCATTTTATTTGCGTAATTAAATTAATATACGTGACTTATATTAATTATTTAATTATCTAGTTAACGTTAGTTTTATTAAATTATCATGTTATGATATGAATTATGAATTCAAGTAAAACCATGCACGTTATTATTAACTATTAATTATTATTATTTAGCGTAAGTATTTATTAAGTAGAGTTTACTAAACGATCATGAAATATATATATTTTATGTTAATTAAAACATATGAACATAAAATACACTTAGCATGATACATGGTTTATATGAAGTCGTGAAATAAGTCAAGAACGTTAAGGCAATACAAGAACAAGTAAAACAAGTTAACGTTAAGTAATTAATAATTATTAACTATAAGTTAACCAAGCGACTCATACACGTCCTTCGTTATTATGTAGCATTTATGGAGTATGATTTTCTTCACGTTTTTGCCTTCCACGTTATCCTTCGTTTGCATTTACTGGACGTGAGGTACGGATTTCCCGTCCTTTTAGTAAGGACTTCCTTTTTCTATGCATGTTTAGGATTCCCCGTTTGCAACCAAATGTTTTTCCCCAGTAAACTTTTAAGCTTATCAGTAATCATGTTAATAACTAAATAAATTGCCTGAGCATTATATAAAAGCATGACCAATTTATGTACTAGTTACGGAGGTACCGTAACCATGGCACTAGAGGCACCGGTGTCGTGACTCACATGCAGGAGAGTGATATCTTGCATCGTCCCACTCATGTTCAGTTTGGCCATTTTTATATGTATGTTTAGTGGGGCGTATAGATGCATCCTAGGCTTATCCGTTTACAAGTTATCAGGGTGAATGTGGTGTGTGCTCTACATCCTTCACATTGGAGCTGATCCCTCCACCCAGCACAGTTATTTAGAGGTTACCCCTCTACATTTATTTAGAGGTCACCCCTCTAATAGCATGACGAGGTCACCCCTCCATGTATTCATGCACGTTGATATATTTCATGACCTATATGAGCTCTTTGGCATTTAAATGACAGTTTTCATGATTAAACAGCAGACTTTCAGTATTAACATGAACATGAGACTCTTTTCAGAATAAACCAGTTTATTACATGTCACCAGGTTTCCAGGACTTATATTATTCCGCTGCACTTTCATTGTCATGTTTTCATTTTAGCCTTCACTTATGTTATGTTATTCCATGTTATTGTATATATCCGCGCACTAAGCGTCTCGCTCAGTCGTTTTCTCTTTTCATGTCTCCAAACGGCAGTTACACAAGGTCAGGAGCATGGAAAGGTTATGCATAGGATGGGAGCTATTTTATGTTCTGTTAATTCTGCATTACTTTTACTTTATGCTATGTTTATGAGTTTATGTTAGGGACCGATGTTTGATTCCGGTTATCCCTTATGGTCATGTAATGTTCTAGGACATTTACCTTATGCTTTGATATTACGCCATGATTATCCTATGACATTTTATTTATCCAAATGGGGTGTTACAAAGCTAGTAGTGATCGCCAAAGTGAAAATGACCGAGAACACGCGTCAAATGTCGCAACCTATCAAGTAAGGCGCGCACTTAGCGACATCCTCAAGTACTCAATATATATTTTGTATAATAATTTCAATAACTCAAAACAATAAATACATAATAAACATGACAAACCAATCCAAGTGAATCCATACTAATCCTAATGATATGTACGAACTCTTCAAAACTAGTACCCTCGGTATTGGTCCATCACAAGATGCCAAACCAATACGAGTCACATGACCGATTCGGGTCCTCAATCTCAAAACCTATTCACTCACACATTAGACCTATAACTCGGAGAAATTTTAGAGGCTAATAGAAAAGTCTCTTACTTAAAACGACAACGCAAAGACACGTACTCCTAAAATGAACTCAGCAAGCTAATACGAGAGAATTTCTCGTATGAAAAAGATTCGTTATTCCAATCTTTTCGAATTGATTACCGTTGATCGTGTGACTCAGTTGTTCTTGGTGGAATTTAAAGGAAAAAGGTTATTTATTTTAAACTAAAGTAAAATGAAAATGTAAATGTCGTTAAGTAAAAGTGGAAGCTCAAAAATTAAAACTAAAAATTAAAACTTAAAAATAAATGATGCAACATTAAAACTTTAAAAAGTGAATTTTGAAAACTTAATAAAAATAAAAACTTCAAAATAAATCTAGTTAAGACAATAAAAATAACACTACGTAAAAATTGCGGGAAAAATAAAACTAGAAATTAAAATAAAAGATAAAAATAGAACTTAAACCCATCGGGATGCTTTTGGTCGGAATCCCATCAGAATGGTGTCGGAATAAACACGTCGGAATGTCTCAAAGTGAATTCTATCGGAATAATAACAAGCAAAACTGAAACTATCGGAATATAGTAAAAACAAAACCATCAGAATAAGTATAAACCAATTAATCGGACTGTGTATATAAGAAATGAACTATCGGAATATGTAAAGATAGAAACTGTCAGAATAATAACTGGTAACTACTATCGGAATCTCAATCGGAAAAATGATCGGAATATAGAAACCCTAATCCAATGATGGGAATTGGAATACTGGTCAAAAAGGGGTTTACCCTTTCCGATGGAATGAAAACCGAAATAAGCAAATGAATAAACTTCTTTTTACCAGGAAAAATCCTACATTTAATCAAATCAATAATGAAGAAATTAAATAAGCAAGAATAAGAAGCTTGTAAAACTCTAAATAAGCAAACCTTTAAAGCAAACTTTTAAAAAGATTAAACTTTTAAGAAAACTTAAAAGCAAATAAGCTAAATACAAAATAAGCCAATAAGCATGATAAGCTCAAAGCTCAATTCGTATTAAAACTTAAAGATGAATAGAAAGATGAACTTTTTAATCAATCAAACATCAAGACTAAACAAGATCAAAGATTATACCGGATCAAAGATAAAATAAAAAACAAGAAAGGTGGAAAAAGATGAAGATTTAAACAAGATTACGCTATTAAAAGTAAAGTTTAGATTAAAACAAGAAAGAAAGATAAAAGATGAAGTTCATAGTGAGAGAAAGTTAAACACTTTCTCTCTCTAAAATTAGAAACTACAAAGAAGAAAAAATGAACTAATTAATCAACTAACACCCCCTAATGTGTCATTAGGAGGGTATATATAGGAGGTGGGGAGTGCATGTGTTGCTTCCTTCTTTCTTTCTCTTTCTCGTCTTTTAATTCTTTGTCTTTCTCGACGTCGTCTCGGGACTTGTCGATATAAATTGAACTCGTCTTATAATTTTACTTTAATTAGATTTGGTTCTTCGACTGTATTAAACTTCCGTCTTTAGAATTCTTCTTCGATAAATCTTCAGAATAGGCCTTGGACTTCCGTTCTTTTTGCACTCTTGATCTTTTGACTTCGTCTTTTCTCGTTTTCATCGATAAAAGCCCGTGAAAAGATCAAGAGTGCAAAAAGAACGGAAGTCCAAGGCCTATTCTGAAGATTTATCGAAGAAGAATTCTAAAGACGGAAGTTTAATGAAGTCGAAGAACCAAGTTTAATTAAAGAAGAAAATTATAAGACGAGTTCAATTTATATCGACAAGTCCCGAGACGACGTCGAGAAAGACAAAGAATTAAAAGACGAGAAAGAGAAAGAAAGAAGAGAGCATCAACATGTATTCCTCCCATAAATACCCTCCTAATGTGTCATTAGGAGGGGGTTAGATAATTTTTAGTTAGTTTTAATTTTGTAAGGTAATTAGTAGTAGTTTTCACACCTATCAAATCACGCATAATTTCAAAGCACAATAAAACACAATAAAAACACAAACCACGCATAATTCCGACATTTACGACATAAAATACACATTTTGGCTTGGTTATTATTATAATTAAGTGGTAACAGGATGGGTGTTTTCACACCTATCAAATCCCCTACACTTGACCATTGTAATGCCCTCATGCAATGCATTAATTTCAAAGTACAGATTACATTTCTCATCATAGATAACCCACCTTGGCCTATATTAAATATTAAACTTTTAAGGAAACTAAAAAGATAGAAATTTGTACCAAACAAGTAAAGAAATCAAAGACTTACATTGGGGTTATGGTTGTCATGAATGTTTATCATCCTCAAGTTTCACGTTCCCCATACCAAGCTTAAAAAATGATATCATTGTTATTATAAGTTAACAAACTAACACGAACTCATGTGGCCTAATTATTTACTTAGACTCCCTTATTCCTAGGTGTATCTCTTATATTTTATTGTTGTCTTGAATGATCACGAGGATGCATTGTTGACTTATTTCGATAGTTATTAGGCTGAAAATAAAGTGGGATGATTTAATCAATAGTTAGCTAAAGGAAAAAATCTTTTAAAACTGCTTCTCGGGATGTCATAAAGTTCATATCTTGGCATAACTCGCTTCACGATTTGAGACCTTTCTCGGATCGATATTTGGCATTGACTTCATACTTCGAATCTTGAAAGACGTTCTTGAAATTATGGTCTTCCCTTCATAATAGGAATTTCTTCACTTGAAGTTTTTTTGAGAGATTCTTCATATTTGGACCACGACTTCTTCATTTTTCTCCAATCTTTATTTGAGATTTTGATATACAACGATCCGCCTCCTTTTAGGACTTGGATCTATTTATCCTCATACCTTTCTAGGGTCTTTTTGGATAGACTTCTCCATGATCTTTTGGGGAGTATTTGCTTTTCGTCGTGTGCCTCGATCCTTCATATTGATTTTTGATAAATGATTCTTCACATCACTTTTGGATCTTTAGCAAAAAATGTAGCCCTGATGCATTGTTAGGGCCTTTTCGGACTCGCCAATCTTCGCATCCCGCTTCAATAATTTATGCCTTGGCTATGAACTCTAATCAATACCGATCAACTTTTAAACGATCTTGTGCTAGAAGCTAAGTAACTTTTCAAATCGTACAACCTTATTTATTGCAATCAAATTTATTAGCAAGCGATGGGAGAAAAACTCATAATTAACTCACATAAATTTATGAAAGAATACCAAACTTATAATTGACTCTATCATCTCTCGTTCTCCACAATTTAAAATCTCAAGGAATGAGACTCGTGGATGCTTAGCCTATTAAATCAAAGTTTTGGGTTTTCAAGTCATCTATAGGATCTTGCAAATTCTTAGACTTTTTCAAGTTTAGAATTCGTATTTTAAAGTTCCCTTGATAAACGACTTTCTAGGATCAATTATAGGAACTTGCGAAAATTTCTTGTTCTTAACCCGTAAGAGTTTAGACTTTCGCGTTTTAAAGTTCCTTATATAAAAGCCTATCAAAACTTGACTTAAACACGTTAAGGATACTAACTAGAGTAAACTTGGATAAGTAAACTCGGGTTGAGTCAAAAGATTCACAACGTTTAAAAAATTAAAACCACTTTATTAAAATTTATTCTAGCAAAGAAAGAAAATAACTATAACAAAGGTAAAACTACAAGGCCAAAATAGATCAAAATTTTTGAAAAATGTCGAAAAATCAATTTTTCGGTTAAAATGTGGACATATACAAGGAAAAGCCCACTTAACTTCGATAGAAGCCCCCCTACACTTAATATAAA
Organism: Glebionis coronaria; assembly: GCA_025667525.1. Lineage (NCBI taxonomy): Eukaryota > Viridiplantae > Streptophyta > Magnoliopsida > Asterales > Asteraceae > Glebionis > Glebionis coronaria. Next base: position 422,670 of record JANFOE010000251.1, on the reverse strand, counting down.
CATTGTCATCAATGTTTAAGCATGTGGAAGTAAACTCCCCTACACTTAGGACATTGTATACGTTGTTTAAATCTTGCTGAGGAAGAGACAACTAAAGTGATTCCTATTTTAATATTGAAGAATATAAAATAGTGAATCAAAAGAGTTTAGGATAGAACCGGGAAGACGGGTACACGGAATCACGGGTTGTCAAAAGTCATCAAGAATGAATCTTTGAAAGCTCGAATCCCTGCACATGATAAGAAAGAAAACAACAAACACATACTAGGGTCTCCCCCTACACTTATTATAAAAACAGTAAAAAGGATAGATACTGCGGGTTGCCTCCCGAGAAGCGCTTGTTTTTGTTAACCGAGTCGTGAGCCTGACTCGACCTTGATTAGCATGGTAAGAAGCTTGAAGAACATCCACTGGGATCAAATACATGGTTTTCATCCATCAAGTAGCACAAGCTTAAGGTGAACAAGGCAAGCCAAAGAAGAGTAGGCAAGGTTCCCTTAAGCAAAGATTGAGCACGGTGGTAGACAGTATGATGCAGCACAAGCATATCTCCATGGTTTCCAAAAGTCTTTCCTTTTATTTCATCAGATAGATACTGAGATGGCTTAAGAATTGCAATAACGGGGTCGAACACCGTTTCTTTTAGGGGAAAATAACACTCAGGCTCAGTAGACCTTGAAGAGGATCCACTCATAAATCGCACAATCTCATCCGACGAAGGTGGATAGAGAGGTGTCAAAACATAGCTACTACGGATATCGGTGTCTTCCGGCTTCTTCTCCTTTGCAACGGGTTTCTTCATATCCAAAGGAGGATAAACAGCATCATCAAAGTCCAAAGGAGGAGAATCATTCTCATTTGGGAAGTAAGTGTTGAGAAAAGTAGCAAAATCTTCCTCAAATGAGTAGTCATCCAAAGTAGGATCAAGCATTGTTGGTAGAGGATCTTGATCAAACGTAGAAACAAGGTCATCATGTGAAGAATCACTCGAAAGAGTATCGACATCATCAAAATCATCATAAGTTGGCATGTCTTTATACTCTGAAACAAAAGCAGCATAATCATCCCCATCGGAACTAGAATCATCATCATAATCATCATAGATCGGTGGAGGATCATAAATTGGTGGGGGGTCCAATTTGGAGAGAGAATCATCAAAATCATCCACATCGTCTTGGAAAAGTGGATTATCAGAGGAAGACTCGAAAAGAGGATTGTTGTAGACGACAAAATCATCAAGCACATTAATCATATTCGATGGATTCTCTTCCATTGGGTTTGGTTGTGATCTTCCCCATTTTAAACACTTGTGCATCATTCCGGACTCTTAAAATGAGTTCACCTTCGGCATCATCGACTAATGCTTTTCCGGTTCTCAAGAATGGCCGACCAAGTATTAACGGAATACGAGGGACCATTTCATAATCAACAACAACAAAGTCGACCGGAAAAGTGAAGGTACCAATTTTAATAAATACATCTTCTGCAATACCAACGGGGTAAGCGAAAGTACGATTTGCTAGCTCAAGAGTCATCTTTGTTGGAGTAAGGTCGGGTAATGATAGTGTTTTCCAAACACTTAAAGGCATCAAATTTATACTTGCCCCGAGATCAGCTAAGGCAGTAAATTCTTCGGTTTTGTTAAAAATGCAAGGCAACATAAAATGACCGGGATCTCCAAGTTTTTCTGGAAGTTCTTTAAGAATAAATGCAGAACAGTTTTCATTTAGGCGTGTGTTGACAAACTCAGCCATCTTTTCTTTCTTGTGAAGCAATTCCTTGAATGCTTTGACGAATTTTGGCATTTGGACAAGTGCTTCAACGAGGCTAATGTTGAAATTCATTTGAGAGATCAGCTTGATAAAAGAAGTGACTTGAGCATCCTCTTTAGTAAGAATTTGCTCTTGTCTAACCGAGAAGGATAAGGAATGTTGGGTTTAGGTGGTGTGGGTGTAGCAGGTAAAGGTTGAGATGTTGAAGGTTGAGAAGTAGAAGGTTTAGTGGTGGTAGGTGGGGTTGGTGGAGGGTTTTGCTTGGGTACTTCTTCAGTAAGAGGTGGAGACGGTAATGGAGAACTAGTACTAGGCGTGGAAGTAGGAGGAATAAATGGAGGTGGAGGAGGTGTAGATAGAGTAACTTGAGGAGGGATAGAAGGTCCTACAAGAGTTGCTCCACTTCACGTAGTAATAGCACTCACATTCGCTCTAGGGTTTGTTTCGTTTGTAGAAGGAAGAGCACCTTGGGGGCGAAGGGTTTGTAACATTTGAACGAATTCCCTATCCGTGGACTCTTGAATTTGTCTAGTAGATTCTTGCATTGCTTGCATCATTTTCTCAAGTTCATTCAACTTTTGCAAAACCAAGTCCATTGGCGGATGAGGTAAATTGAACCCTTGTTGTTGAAAACCTTGGTTTGGGTATTGGTTATACGGTGGAAAACCTTGAGGATTGAAACCTTGGTTTGGAAAGCCTTGATTTTGCATGTGAAAGTTTCCCTGATTTGTATTTGAGCCCCTCACATTCGCATTTTGTTGAACATTTGCTCTAGGTGGCCCTTGGTTGTTATGGGTGGGTGGGTAAGGTCTTTGCTGAAAACCGGGTGGAGCCAAGTAAGTTGTCGAGTTGTAAGACAAGTGATTAACATCGACATTAGGCTTGAAATGAACTCTCTCGGTGTTGTTGTAAGCATACACTTCCCTGTAAGATTGATCATAAGCTTTATCACAATTAGCATAAGAGTGTGGCCCACAACAAGTTTCACAAGTTATATAAAGAGCATTGTTGTTTTTGGCATTGTTAACGTCTTGTAAAGCAAGTGCTTCAACAACCGTAGTAAGCTTATCAAGTCTCTTGTCGGTGTCACTAGTGCTAGCACTAGCCACGTTAGCCCGAACACTCTTGGTTTGCACTCTAGACTTATTCTCAATAATATCCCACACGGCATTAGAAGACTTAACCAAAATGTTACCCCCCGAGGCACTATTTAGTGAATCTTGATCATTCATGCTTAAACCATTGTAAAAAGTATTAATTTGATGCACTTTTGTGAAACCATGTTGTGGACACTTTCTTAAAAGTTCCTTAAAACGGTCCCAAGATTCACTAAATGTCTCACCGTACTTTTGTTCAAAGTTAATGATTTCATTCCGCAAAGCGGTAGTATGTGAGGGTGGGAAAAAGTAGTTGATGAATTTGGTATCTAAATCCGACCACGTAAGGTAACTTTGTGGTGGTTCCTTATCAAGCCAATGTCGGGCTTGTCCCTCTAAGGAGAAAGGAAAAAGTTGCAAGCGAATTACCTCTTGTGAAACCCCATTAAACTTGAGCGTATTAGTGAGTTGAAGAAACCTTTTGATATGGTCATGAGGATCATCAAGTGTGTGCCCCAAGAATGGTTGAGCAGCGACCATTTGAATGAAGACGGATTTGAGCTCAAAGTTGTTGGCTCCAATCTCAGGTATGACCATAGCATCGGTGTTGTCCTGTACGTGCGATTGCAAAAGCTCGATCATTGGTCGATACTCCATGGTGACAATAGGTTGAGTTTCGACTTTGGCTTGAGTTGCTTTCTTCTTACGAGCATGGGTACGCATACACACCTACCAAAGGAAAAGAAAGATAGACAAGAAATATTTTTGGTTTTTTTATGTTTTTCTATTTTTTTTTATTTTTAAAAATTTTATATTTTTTAGGATATTTGAAATTTTTTGAAAATTAGACAAGAAAAATAACGTTCAAGAGTGAACAGATCCCAAAATCCAACGCGTCTCTCACAGAAAACCGTTAATCTTCACGAAAAGAGCCGGCAGCGGCGCCATTTAATACAAGAGATTTTCTCGTATGAAAAAGATTCGTTATTCCAATCTTTTCGAATTGATTACCGTTGATCGTGCGACTCAGTTATTCTTGGTGGAATATAAAGGAAAAAGGTTATCTATTTTAAACTAAAGTAAAATGAAAATGTAAATGTCGTTAAGTAAAAGTGGAAGCTAAATAATTAAAACTAAAAATTAAAACTTAAAAATAAATGACGCAAAATAAAAACTTTAAAAAGTGAATTTTGAAAACTTAATAAAAATAAAAACTTCAAAATAAATCTAGTTAAGACAATTAAAATAACATTAAGTAAAAATTGCCGGAAAAATAAAACAAGAAATTAAAATAAAAGATAAAAATAGAACTTAAACCCATCGGGATGCTTTTGGTCGGAATCCCATCGGAATGGTGTTGAAATAGACACGTCGGAATGTCTCAAAGTGAATTCTATCGGAATAATAACAAGCAAAACTGAAACTATCGGAATATAGTAAAAACGAAACCATCGGAATAAGTATAAACAAATCTATCGGACTGTGTATATAAGAAAATGAACTATCGGATTATGTAAAGATAGAAACTATCTGAATAATAACTGGTAACTACCATCGGAATCTCAATCGGAAAAATGATCGGAATCTAGAAACCCTAATCCGATGGTGGGAATCGGAATACTGGTCGGAAAGGGGTTTACCCTTTCCGATGGAATCAAAACCGAAATAACCAAATGAATAAACTCCTTTTTACTAGGCAAAATCCTACACTTAATCAAATCAATAATGAAGAAATTAAATAAGCAAGAATAAGAAGCTTTTAAAACTCTAAATAAGCAAACCTTTAAAGCAAACTTTTAAAAAGCTTAAACTTTTAAGAAAACTTAAAAGCAAATAAGCTAAATACAAATTAAGCAAATAAGCATGATAAGCTCAAAGCTCAATTCGTATTAAAACTTAGAGATGAATAGAAAGATGAACTTTTAAATCAATCAAACATCAAGACTAAACAAGATCAAAGATTATACCGGATCAAAGATAAAATAAAAAACAAGAAAGGTAGAAAAAGATGAAGATTTAAACAAGACTAGACGAGTACCCGCGCATAGCGGCGGAATTTGGTTAGTGGCAAACAATTTACAGTATGCGATATTGTGGTAAGTGTTTCGTGTACGTTCAAAATAAAGCATGAAAAGATCAAATTGAAATTATAGAATGTTTTAATATATTACAATTCAATTCTAGATAAAATATTAAATAAACGTGTATCAAAAAGCCTATAAAAACTTTTAGTAAAGCTGAAAGTAAAACATTACATTATAGTTTATGAGCTAACTAATAATACACGTTACTCGTTACGTAAACCCTACATATTATATTAGTTGGTAAATAATTTAGAAAACCGAGTTAATCCGAGTTTACCCGATGACTCGACCAGGTCGATTTAAAAACCGGGTTTCAAAACATTGAAAAATGGCATCGTTCATAACTTCATATGTTTATTTATTTATGTTGCACGTCAATAATTCATCTCCAAATGACTTTAGTGTGTTCACATAATATAGTTTATATATGCATTAAGATGTTTGAATTATAAATGTAGTATAGATTAGTGGGACCCATATTTTTCAACCATTCAACATTTTCAACTTTCAACCAAATGGATACACCCTTTATAATGTAGTATAGATTAAGCTATTAAAAGTAAAGTTTAGACTAAAACAAGAAAGGAAGATAAAAGATGAAGTTCCTAGTGAGGGAAAGTTAAACACTTTCTCTCTCTAAAATTAAAAACTACAAAGAAGAATAAATGAACTTATTAACTAACACACACCCCCTAATGTGTCATTAGGAGGGTATATATAGGAGGTGGGGAGTGCATGTGTTGCTTCCTTTTTTATTTCTCTTTCTCGTCTTTTAGTTCTTTGTCTTTCTCGACGTCGTCTCGGGACTTGTCGATATAAATTGAACTCATCTTATAATTTTCTCCTTTAATTAGACTTGGTTCTTCGACTTCATTAAACTTCTGTCCTTAGACTTCTTCTTTGATAAATCTTCAGAATAGGCCTTGGACTTCCGTTCTTTTTGCACTCTTGATCTTTTGACTTCGTCTTTTCTTGTTTTCATCGATAAAAGCCCGTGAAAAGATCAAGAGTGCAAAAAGAACGGAAGTCCAAGGCCTATTCTGAAGATTTATCGAAGAAGAAGTCTAAAGACGGAAGTTTAATAAAGTCGAAGAACCAAGTTTAATTAAAGAATAAAATTATAAGACGAGTTCAATTTATATCGACAAGTCCCGAGAAGACGTCGAGAAAGACAAAGAATAAAAAGACGAGAAAGAGAAAGAAAGAAGAGAGCATCAACATGTACTCCTCCCGTAAATACCCTCCTAATGTGTCATTATGAGGGGGGTTAGATAATTTTTAGTTAGTTTTAATTTTGTAAGGTAATTAGGAGTAGTTTAATATTACTTTCTCTCTCTAGCTTTTCTTAATGTTTTTCAAGCTTTTTCATTAATCTTGTACTTTTGAATCTTTAATCTTCATCTTATTTCATGCTTTTTACAATCATTCTCATTCGACCTTTCTTTATTTTTAATCTTGTCTAATTTTGATAATCATGTAGTTTGTTAATCATGTTCTTTGATTTATTGATGTTTGTGTTTGATTGTGCTTATTGATCTTTTAGTGTTTGATTTTTATAGCTTAAAGTGTTTTAGTGCTTATTGTGTTAATTTTCTTATTTTTAATTAAGTGCTTTTTAGTTAATTTTTATAAAAAGTTTTTTTTTAATATTTTTATTATATAGTGTTTTTAAAAGTTTGTAAATTTTGGTCTATTAGCTTTTTCTTAAATTTGATTTGGTTAAGTTTTTAGAAAAGTGCTTATTCGGTTTGCTTATTGCATTTTACATTCCATCGGATTAGGGTTTTACATTCCGACGTGTTATTCCGATCATTGTATCAGAAAAGGGTTTTGGATTCCGATACATATTCCAATCAATATTCTGACTGTTTTCCCCAATTGTTATTCTGATAGTTTTTTGTTTGATATTCCGATAGTTTCTTTAATTCAACATTCCGATCGTTTGTTTTCTATATACAAATTCCGACAGATTTTCTGTATACATAACATATTCCGATATATTTGTCTTATATTCCGATAGATTTGACATGCTACCTTGCTTGCTTAGCTTGTCTTCCCGCCAAAATAGAGGTGCTTGCCTAGGTGCTTCAGGTGCCTGCCTGGGTGCTTGCTTATTTATTAGTATTGTTCCGTAATCGTTTAGTTTTATCTGAAAGTTGTTCCGATTTTAATTCTAAAAGTCACGTATTTTTAGTTATATTTTTCATCGATTTTTAGTATTAGTATTTTTTTCGTAAAGTTTAAGTTTTATCTTTTTTTTAGTACCCGCTTTAGCTTTTGTCTCGTTTAGTTTTAAAGTACCCTCTTAGTTTTATTTTCTCCTTTTTCATTAAGTAAATTTTATTTTTCAGTCGAAAGTTAATTTCTTCTTTTAGTTTTATTTTTATTAATTGTTTTGTTTTAAATTTCGTTTTATTATTTGTTTCGCTCCTTTATTATTAGTTAATTGTTTTTAGCTTATTTTTATTACTATCCGCATTTACCTTTTACTTAGAAATAGATAACCAAACCTTCTTTTATTCACCAAAAACGACTGAGTCACACTTTCAACCTTAATCAATTCGAATTGAATCGAGACGAATAACTTTTTACATACAAAATCTCTTGTATTAAATGCCCGTGAAAGCCCGTGTTTTCTTCCTTTTTCATCTTTTGGTCCTAAAACACAATAAAAACACAAACTACACATAATTCTGACATTTACGACATAAAATACACATTTTGGCTTGGTTATTATTATAATTAAATGGTAACAGGATGGGTGTTTTCACACCTATCACAAGCATATACCAAATGTACTCACTGTTTTCCCCCACTTAGACAACTCCGATTCAACGAAACTTGGTGAAAAACTCACTCATAACCTGCATAAAACCCAAATAAAGTTTCATCCAAAAATATTACTGTTAGTGTCGTCTGCTCAACACATTTCTAAACCCCAAAATCCAGAGAGTTTACACACTCGACTTGTAAAACACTTTAGACCCTTCTAAACAAATCCTTTTTGAAATCTGATTCTTGACTATGAAAATAGACTCAAAACAAGGTTTAGCAATTTAGAACAACCCACAATCATCTATACAACTCTACTTATAGTCCCCGAGAGTTGACCCAATATTGACCATAATTTCGTGTTGTGTCAATATGCATCTCCCGGTACACGATACTCAAACAACCATATCTTCCTCCTCGTAATTAGTTAGAAGCCCTATTTTATATCAAAACGATCCTCTCGACAATCATTACAACTACATCCTATCATACCAACACTTCATCAACTTAAGCATACGAAAATCTGCTTCAAACAATCTGACCTAAATTCACTTCTCCAAAACAACATTAAACCTCATTTCTACCCATTTCCACTATCCTCAAACCTCTAAATAGTCAATATAACATCATCCCTAAACATAACCTTACATTCACTTTTGAAAGTCCCAAAATAAAACAATTGTTGATACTATGACTCGTATACAAAATAACACGCAACGAAATACTTTTCAAACGAGTAACGCTTTATTAATCTTTTATAAACAAATTATTACAAAGTGGTATGAATACACCCGTTGAATGACAATAAGAAATGAACCCTAAAACAAGTAAACTTGATTCGAGAATCAAGTTTACGAGAGAACCTTAGAGTCCTTGGTAGACAGCTGAGGGCTCAAAGGTTCTAAAGGGAGAAAGAAACTTAGATAATATATTCTAGCACAAGGGTTGAGTTTCTCTTCTTTCTCCCTCCTATTTATAGTGGTACGAGGTTGCTTCCTTAGTGGGAGTAGTTCATACGTGTCATCTTCTGAGTGGAATAGTACAACGTATTAAATGCATGTCTATATCGAGACATACCTTTAAACTACTTTAAGTGAACAGTTCTGCCAACTGTTCACTTTTGTCCCACTAGGTCGTACTAGGCTATATCTTGAATCTCCTATTTTGTCCCGCCCAAAATAGTTTAGAGATTCTCTCGCCTAAACTATAAATGGTAAGGAAAGTCTTTGCTTGCATAAGTCTTCATAAGGTTGTAAGTGATCTCTGAGTATTGTCATCTTAGAGATCCTTGAAAACCAGTACATTCCTTCTACATCCCAGCTTGTCCATAACTGCTGGTGAGTATGACTTCAGATAATCTTCAACTTCTCTAACGTTGTCTTTGACTTGAATGTTCCTGGTGTGCCAGCTGAGGCTTTTCCATCCGCTGGTCTAGTCTCTGTCGCTAGACCTCTCAGCGACACGTAACACTTAGTCTAATTTTAACAAATCTAGACTAGGCCATAGTTAAAACTTTCATTGGCCCAACAATCTCCCCCTTTCTGTTTTTTTTGGTAAAGGGGACTTACCTCGGTAAAATATATTACACCAAGAAAGCGTTTAAGAACAAACGGATGTAGGTGAAGTCCTAACATCTCGGTCGGTTACATGGGCACAACCATGCACACAATTCGTGCAGCAGTCAATATCCCTACATAGGAGTGACATGCCACTCCTATGACAACCAAATAAATTGGTAAACAATAGAAATGCAAGGAATTAAATACAAACGTTTCCAATTTATGTAACCATAACGCAGAACATTTTCGTCTTCAAGATGGGAATTCTGGACTGAACGTACTAACCTGCGATAGATACCACCACAAAACGAAGTATACATTAGCATTTCAAATCATGAACACGCACTTCTATTCACTAACCTCATAACACTTGCATCATATGTAGCAAATAAAGTGTATAGATATGATTAGGCATGGGAACCAAACCAAACACGTTTGAGAACCCAACAAACGCAAATCCTAGGATGAACATGTGCCGACCACATGCCCCAAACAGAACTAGGGTAGCTAGAAATAGCACATGACAACCACATGCCAACACCATCCTAGCAAACACTAGGGTTTCAAACCTCTCCTCCCCCGACCCCACTTCACGACAAAAACCACAAGCATAGTCTTCCCCCATCACACGGCAGCCACCAATCAATCATAACCAGCAACCGATCTCGACAAAACCAGAAATAATATTCAATCAAAGGAAAACTCTAGATAACTAGGGTTTCTTTATCTCGCCGTCACACCCAAGATATGCTGCCAGATCACAGACCCCAAGAACCTGAATGGTCCATAATAGCAACGGCATAATATAACCCTAGAAAGGGCTTTAACGTGTACAGAACATGCCAACCAATGCACGATATGATCCACAAGATCAGAAACAATGAACCATATAGCCAGAAACCCTAATAAATAGGGTTTCCTTGATCTTAATGTAACAACACAAATCGTGCAACACACCAGAAATCGAAACCCCATAAGATAAACGATAAAAAACGAAACCCTAAACATATAAGGTTTGTGGCAACGATTTGTTAAGGTACGATTCATAAGATACGAACCTAGCATAGCCTCCCAACCTTAGCAAAAAAAAATCCTGATGAAACGAGTATATCTCTTCTACAAAATATGATCTGATCTAGGGTACAAACCCTATAACATAAATCAAATCATGAGAAGAAGATGTCGTTTGATAAAGATTTGTGACCAGAAAAATAATAGGGAGGGAGGCCAGAAATTGCCCCCCCTAAGGGGAGATAATTTTGCCTAGATGAAGTGTTGTGTTTGTTTATCTCCCCTTATTTGTTTATAAATTATACTAAGTCTGAAATTACTATAAGTGAGTACACAACTTCTTCTTACACATAATTTAACAAACATACCTCAGAGTTTTATTAAATATAAAGAACCTAAACCTATTACATAGACACCCAGTGGTGTAAGAAAAAAAAATACAAAAGGTTCTTCAATGGTCAAGGTTCTGGTCGCAGATCCTCTGTGCTTCCACTTTGTCAGCTCTTAAGTTGATGACCAACTGAATCTCATACTCAAAGTCTGTGGCATACTTGCAATTCCTAGGCATTGCTTGAGTCTGATTAGCTGGACAGTTGATGCAAGGTGTAGTTCATTCTCCCTCTGGAAGCCATAGTCATAGTTTCTGTTCATGAAAGCCATACCTTTCTCTGGTTTAGTGTATGCTTAACCATTGACTGGCTTTGATATTTCTTTTGGAAGCACCAGATTTTTGTGCATCCCATCTACTATCACTTCTTCAATAACCAGCCTTTCAATGAGGGGTCTCATTGGGTTCTTTCTTTTCCTTTGGCTTTGTGATTGTTATGATAGCTGTGGGGGCAGAGGAAGTTTCAACTTCTTAGCAGTGTCTCTTACCCACTCAGAGAGTCCCAGACTCTTGATTTTGAAGTTGTTGTCCACTTTGTAGTTGGCCAGCTTATTGTTTCTATACAAGGTCATCACCACCTTTTTGTCTTTGTCAGTGAAGCAATTGTATTTGGTGATTGTCCCTAACTCAGATCTTTGGTTCACAGTCTTCTAATAATCCTTTTGAAGACTGTTTCTTTTGGCTTCAAGCTCTTTGAGCTTTTTCATCTGAGCTTATTCGACAGCTAGTGATAGCAGTTTGTTTAGAGCCTCTTTGCTTTTAAGTTCAGCAGCTTTGATGTCAACCAACCTCTTTTATTCAAGGATCCGAGCCTTTGCTTGCTCTAGAGTTAGTGGCGGTTCATCAGCGCTTCTGAACTTGTTCAATTCAGAGTGATTGGCGGTAGATCCTCCTTCCTCTTGCAAAGAGTGTAGTGTTATCATTAGTTCCTCAGTGGCAATGCCTTTACTTTTTTTCTTTTGTAGCATCAGTGGTGGGCTTGAACGGTCTGACTGGAGTTGGTTTGGGGATGATAGATAACTTGGGTTGAGTTGTGGGTTTTGGTTGCTTGAGAGGCTACTCCCCCTTAGATGTAGCATCTTGTTCATCATCAAAGGAGGAAGTAGCAGAATTCTCCCCCTCAGGCATAAACCTGTGCCTGATCCTGCTTTGTTGAACTTGACGAATTCTTGATGAACAAAAATGCATATTTCCTTAAGTTCTTCTTGAAGGAGTTCTTGAAGAAGGCGCCTCGATGGTTCAAACGCCTTAGCAATGGCAGCAACATTTGCTTTGACAACTGTTGTGAGGACAAAGGGCATGTATTGCTGAAGACTCTGATTTACGAATTCTGGTAGATGTGCTTTCAGAGCATTTCCCAGTAGTTGCGGAAGTAGGGATTTGAGAGAGGATTCCAGGGAGGAAGTCAAGGAAGTCTCTAGGTTTGTGGTCAGCTCCTCAACAGCATTAGCGAGAGTTTTGATCTTAGAGAGAAGAACATAATTGGTGATAATTGGCTTTATGGTGCTGATGTCTCCCCTCTTAACCCATAATTCTCAGAGCCTAATTCTTGTACATTCTTCATTCTTGGAATAGGGATGGGCTTAAGATTCTACAAGTGTTCCCAGTGTTTCCTTACCCCCAGCTCCATGACATTTTGCATTGTAGGGAATGGAACTAGGGTTGGGGGAATGGGCCGCTGTTCCCATAACTGCTTTGCAGCAAGTTCTTGAACACATATCGTGGTTGGGAATGGAATGGGCTTCAACTCAGCAGATGATACGTGATCATCATCAACATCCGTATCTTCAAATCCTGAGTTGGTGAGATCATCTTCAATGATAAACACTTCATCATCTGGCATGGATTCAATGTCAGAGACATCAGATAGATCTATGATGGATGCTTCAGCATTATCATCACTAGCATAAGCAAATGGATCATCATTTAGCTGTTCCTCATGAAGGTTAAAGCCTTGTTATGAAAGTCATTAGTACACAGTTGGTGAATTTATAATAAGGTGAAGGATCGCCATTCGCTGGCCCTAGGAAAGCTGGGTGTGATTATCCAGCCCCCCCTAAGGATTTCTCCTTGGGACTCTTTTATTTGTGAGTAATATTATGGTGAAGGGTCTCCATTCGCAGCCCCTAGGATAGCTGGGTGTGATTATCCAACTCCCCTTAAGGATTACTCCTTGGGACTCTTTTGATTGTGAAACATTATGTGGTGAATGGTCGCCGTTCGCTGCCCCTAGGATAGCTGGGTGTAATTATCCAGCTCCCCCTGAAGGATTAATCCTTGGGACTCTTTTAATTGTGAGACATGATGTGGAGAATGGTCGCCTTGTATCGCTGCCCCTAGAAAGACTAAGGGAGATTATTCAACCTTCCCAAAAGAATAAATTCTTTGGGACTCTTTTAATTATGAGGGGACCCAGAGACTGAGTGACGTTCAGAGACTCTGGGTCGGGACTTATAATGTGCTCAAGTTGTTACTTACCAGAGCAGAGTCCAGAGAGTGAAGGATCATCAGGGTGCGTTAAGAGCACAAATGAATCATTTCCTTGTGTAGAGACAGAGTGTAGAGAGGTCTTATGAGGATCTAGGTGCTGACTCAGACACTCTAAGGGTTGAGGCATACCCTAAACATCATCACTCTCTGCAACAGACTTTGGAGAGTGATTGCTTGTTAACCACCAAAATAAAAAATAAGGGAAAACCAATACCTGAGTGATATCAGCGTAGAGAGGGTTATTATTCGTCTTAGCTGACAAGGTGACATTAGACGCTGGTTTTTTTGTCAGAATCTGGCTCTCTTTCCTCATCCACCAGAGTAGGGGATGAGCCTTCTTGATCTTGATCTTCTTTTGAGGATTAACAGAAGGGTTTTAGAGGAAAGTGGGATTTATTTCCTCTTCTTCTTCTTGTCCTTAAGCACCTTGGGCCGACAGGAAGACTGCATAGTGGTCTTGGATAGAGACTTGTCAGCCGTTCCTTCAGCATTCACCTCATATTGAGGGATCAAGGGCTCTTCTTCTGGTGTAAGTAACCCATCAACCTTTTAGCATATGCCTGGTTAGTGGCGCCTCATCCTCTAAGGGTGTCTTTAAAGAAGCTAGTGTGATGTGAAAATGAGAGAAGGAGTGAAGATCTTCAGTGTCGTAGGTCTCACCCAGGATATCCTCAATGATGAGTAAGAGATATTTGGTGTAGCAGATGGTAGGTAGACGATGCTTCTTACCCTTGTTCTCTCGTTTGGCAAGAAGATCAATATAGAGGATGTACGCAATCCCTATGTCTACCCCTCAGATAAGGCTGTATGCAATCGCCTGCTATGAACCATTCAGTTGGTCATGGGATCCCTGGTTCCCTCCAAAGCAATTCACAATGTATAACATCAGGGTCCTCCAAGTGGGTGAAAAGTAGTTGATTTTGATTAGGGATTTGTTTTAGAAAGCAAGAGATGTGAAGGCTTTGTTGTCATCATCGTGTGACTTCAGTGTAGCCAGAGCTTTCTTCAAAGTGACGCTGTTAGGTACAACGTTCATATCATCATTGACAGCCAAACCAATGACCCTGGCAAAGTCATTAAAGTCAAAGGTGAGAGGTTGTGGATGGGTGGAAAGGTTAAAGGTGATGCTTGATGAGGTTTGATCTACTTCAGCCGAGAACCAAAACTCCTTCAAATATTATGAGTAGCAGGTGGAGGGTGTTCTTGTTATAGCTTCGGCTATGGAGGAGTTCTTCAGGAATGTCAACAATGGTGTGTAAAGTGAATTGTTGTGATCGAGAAGAGAAACACGGTTATTAAGAGCAATCTTTCCTTCATTCACGCCAAAATCCACGTTGGATGCAGCCAAGACAGTGAACGATTGGTTTTCGAATGAAGACGCCATTGATGTTCGAGTGAAGTTGTAGAGGATTTGAGAGATAGATGAATAGTATGTGTGTGATAATGAGTGTGACAAAAAATGTGAGTCAAAGGTGAGTGAGAGGTTATGCCGTTTTCCAATTAAAACATTTAATGCAAAGTTACCTTTTGAGAATATAAGTGGGACCCTTGACCCTTCATGTGATTTTGTCCCATTGGAAAGCGGGAAAGTTGTTGACATTAAAAGGAAATCATTTGAATTAAATACTAGAATATATTAATGCCCATTGGAATGTAACTACCTCGTTACATTCAATTCCCTTAAATGCCCAGAGACAGAGACCACTTATCAGATTTATTTCCCAATATTGAGCATACCTAGCTCAGAAACCAACCTAGTGAAACTTGGCTCAGCCAGAGGCTTGGTGAAAATATCAGCGAGTTGGTATTCAGTGGGTATAAATTGAAGCTCAAAATCACCTTTTAAAATATGGTCTCTGAAATTAAGATTTTGCTAGTTAAAAAAAAGTTCGTTTTCCCGGTGTCTTAACGAATTGATTTCCGGTTCAAAGTGCGACTCAATTGTTTTGGTTAATAAAAAGAGAAGTTTGGTTATCTATTTCTAAGTAAAAAGGTAAAAGCGAAACATATAAAAAATAAACTAAAAACAATTAACTAATAATAACGAAACAATATGAATAATAAAACGTAAATTAAAGCAAAACAATTAATACAAATAAAACTAAACGAAGAAATTAACTATCAACTCGAAAATAAAGTTTACTTAATGAAAAAGGAGAGAATAAAACTAAGTGGGTACTTTAAGGTTAAACGAGGCAAAACCTAAAGCGGGTACTAAATAAAAGATAAAACTTGAACTTTACGAAAAAATATTAATTTTAAAATTAGACGAAAAAATATAACTAAAAATATGTAACTTTCTGAAATAAAATCAGAAAAACTTTCAAATTAAACTAAACAATTACGGAACAATACAAATAAATAAACAAGCTAGCAGGCAGGCAGCTGGAAGCAGCCAGCCTAGCTGCTCATTTTGGCGCCAAACTAATAAGCAAGCAAGCAACTTGGTCATTTCCATCGCAATATACATAAAGAAAAGGACTATCGGAATGTTATAGTATAAAAAGTGTCGGAATGTTAATATGTTAACTATCGGAATGTCTAAAAGAAAGGATCGGAATATATATAATGAAAAACTATCAGAATGTGTATAAAAAAACAAATGATCGGAATATCAACTAAAAAAACTGTCGGAATGTTTTAAAAAAGAACTTTCGAAATGTCTAAAAATAAACACTGTCAGAATAACTAAAGTGCCAAAATCTATCTGAATGTGGCTGACAAAAATTGGGCAGCATTTCGTCGGAATATACCTTAAATCCCGATAGCAATCCACCATGCCAGGGGCAATCGCAATCCTCGATCGGAATAAGGGGATATTACACTCAGATCACAAAGTAGAACCCCTAGGGTTATTACGATCACAATAAAGCTATCGGAAAACACAATGTCAAAACCCTATTGTGATGGAAAAATCACAACATTCGGATGGAGTAAAAATAAGCATAAACTCGAATAAGCACTTATATAAAAACTTAACCAAATCAAATTTAAGTAAAAGCTAATAGACCAAAATTTGAAAACTTTTAAAAATACTAAATAATAAAAATATTTAAAAACAACTTTTTATAAAAATTAACTAAAAAGCACTTAATCAAAAATAAGAAAATTAACACAATAAGCACTAAAACACTTTAAGCTATAAAAATCAAACATTAAAAGATCAATAAGCATAAATTTGAAAACTTTTAAAATACAAAATAAGCAAACTTTTTTTAATCAAACTTTTAAAAACACTAAACTTTTAGGAAAACTTAAAAGACAAATAAGCTAAGTACCAAATAAGCCAATAAGCATAATAATCTCAAAGCTCAATTTGAACAAAGACTTAGATATGATCAAAAAGATAAACTTTTTAATCACATAAACATCAAGATGAAATAATATGAAAAATAATTTCGGATCAAAATTAAAGTAGAAATCAAGAAAGGTAGAAAGAGATTCAATATGAAAATCTTGAAATTAAATATGAAGATTAAAGATTCAAATACAAGATTAAAGTGAAAAGCTTAAAACTTTAAAGAAAAACTAGAGAGAGAAAGTGAAAAACTAGAGAGAGAAAATAAAATTACACTACTCCTAATCTAAACTAACTAATTCCTAAATGACTAACACCCTCCTAATGTGTCATTAGGAGGGTATATATAGGAAGTGAGGAGTGCATGTGTTGCTTCCTTCTTTCTTTTTGTTTCTCGTTCTCGTCTTTTAATTCTTTGTCTTTCTCGACGTCGTCTCGGGATTTGTCGATAAAATTGAACTTTTCTTATAATTTCTTCAATAATTAGACTTGAGTTCTTCGACTTCATTAAAGTTCCGTCTTTAGACTTTTTCTTCGATAAATCTTCAGAATAGGCCTTGGACTTCCGTTCTTTTTGCACTCTTGATCTTTTGACTTCGTCTTTTCTCGTTTTTTCGATAAAAGCCCGTGAAAGCCCGTGTTTTCTTCCTTTTTCATCTTTTGGTCCTAAAACACAATAAAAACACAAACCACACATAATTCCGACATTTACGACATAAAATACACGTTTTGGCTTGGTTATTATTATAATTAAGTGGTAAAAGGATGGGTGTTTTCACACTATCAAATCCCCTGCACTTGACCATTGCAATGCCCTCATGCAATGCATTAATTACAAAGCAAGTGTTACATTTTCCATCACAATCAATCCACATTGGCCTTTATTAAAGAGACAAAATATTTAAAGGAAGAAAACAAGTAAAAAGATCAAAAACTTACCTTAGGGTTTTGGAATGTCATGAATGATTATCACCCTCAAGTTTCACGTTCCCCATACCAAGCTTAAAAACTAGATCATTGTTATTATAAGTTAGCAAACTAATACAAATTCATGTGGCCCAATTATTCACTTAGAATCCCTTATTCCTAGGTGTATCTCTTATATTTTATTATTGTCTTGAATGATCACGAGGATGCATTGTTGACTTATTTCGATAGTTATTTAGGCTGAAAATAAAGTAGGACGATTTAATCAATAGTTAGCTAAAGGAAAAAATCTTTTAAAACTGCTTCTCGGGACCTCATAAAGTTCATATCTTGTCATAACTTTCTTCACGATTTGAGACCTTTCTCGGACCGATATTTGGCAGCGACTTCATACTTCAAATCTTGAGAGACGTTCTTGAAATTATGGTCTTCTCTTTATAATAGGAATTTCTTCACTTGAAGTTTTGAGAGATTCTTCATATTTGGACCACGACTTATTCATTTTTCTCCAATCTTTATTTTGGACTTTGATATACAATGATCCGCCTCTTTTTAGGACTTGGATCTATTTATCCTCATACCTTGTTAGGGCCTTTTTGGATAGACTTCTCCATGATCTTTAGGGGAGTATTTGCTTTTCGTCGTGTGTCTCGATCCTTCATATTGATTTTTGATAATTGATTCTTCACATCACTTGGGATCTTTAGCAACAAAATGTAGCCCTCATGCCTTGTTAGGGCCTTTTCGGACTCGCCAATCTTCGCATCCCGCTTCAATAAGTTATGCCTTGGTTATGAACTCTAATTAATACCGAGCAACTTTTTAACGATTTTGGGCTAGAAGCTAAGTAACTTTTCTAATCGTACGACCTTACTTATTGCAATTAAATTTATTAACAAGCGATGGGAGAAAAAGCTCATAATTAACTCACATAAATTCATGAAAGAATACCAAACTTATAATTGACTCTATCATCTCTCGTACTCCACAATTTAAAATCTCAAGGAATGAGACTCGTGGATGCTTAGCCAATTAAATCAAAGTTTTGGGTTTTCGAGTTATCTATAGGATCTTGCAAATTCTTAGACTTTTTCATGTTTAGAAATCGCATTTTAAAGTTCCCTTGATAAACAACTCTCTAGGATCAATTATAGGAACTTACGAAAAGTTCTTGTTCTTAACCCGTAAGAGTTAAGACTTTCGCGTTTGAAAGTTCCCTATATAAAAGCCTAGAAAAACTTGACTTAAACAGGTTAAGGATACTAGCTAGAGTAAACTTAGATAAGTAAACTCGGGTTGAGTCAAAAGATTCACAACGTTTAAAAATTAAAACCACTTTATTCTATCAACGAAATAAAATAACTATAACAAAGGAAAAACTACTAGGCCAAAATAGATCAAAAATTTTGAAAAATGTCGAAAAATCAAATTTTCCTGTTAAAATGAAGACAAATGCATGGAAAAGACCACTTAACTTTGATGGAAGTCCCCCTACACTTAATATAAACATTGTCCTCAATGTTTAAGCATGTGGGAGTGAACTCCCCTACACTTAGGAATTGTGCAATTTGTTTAAATCTTGCTAAGGAAGAGACAACTAAAGTGATTCCTATTTTAATATTGGAAAATATAAAATAGAGAATCAAAAGAGTTTAGGATAGAACCGGGAAGACGGGTATACGGAATCACGGGTCGTCAAAAGTCATCAAGAATGGATCTTTGAAAGCTCGAATCCCTGCACATGATAAGAAAGAAAACAACAAACACATACTAGGGTCTCCCCCTACTTTTATTAGAAAAATAGAATAAAAGGATAGATAATTGGGTTGCCTCCCAAAAAGCGATTGTTTTTTTTCACCGAGTCACGAGCCTGACTCGTCCCCAAATTAAATAGTCCATAGGGAAGCCTCAAATGTAATACCGGGATCAAAGACCTTGTCCTCGTTCCCGGAGGAAAATACAACAGGAGAGGCCGGAGGATAAGTCTTGAAGGATAGAAAAGTCCTCTCAACATACGAAAAGTATGTGAGGCTGTGATCCACGGGCGGTGGGGTGGGTAAAGGAGACAAATTGCCATCCCCTAAAGACAATGGATGGTCACTATTCGGCAAAGCCGTAAAGGTATCAATCATAGAATAGTCAATTCCACCTCCCGGGTCAAAGCACTCATCCTCCGTAATGGTGTCTAAAGGAGTGGACGAAAGGTGCTCGGGAGGGGGACTTGGGACAATACCTTCATGCAGCAAATTATCAAAAATAATATCCCCCTCCGTGTCATCATCATCAAAACCCGGAGGTATTGAGAGAATGTCGATTTCCTCCGTAGCTGTATCATTATTCTCAACTGAAGTAATAGACGGAGGTAAAGAGTCGGAAATAGGAGCAGAATTCAACGCTTCAATCTTAGCAATAAGAAGATGAACTTTTAGTAATTTGTCGCGAAGAATAACGTCTTCCACCTCATCTACAAGACCAAGTTCAGTGGTGAACTTCTCGTAAGTCGGAGAGAATAAATCAACAACGCCTTCATCGCCCGGAGGAGAAGGAGACATTTCAAAAGTGAAATTCTCATAGCATGGAGAAAAATCATCATCATTAAGAGCGACCTCTTCCGTAAGCTCAACACAACTCGGTACATCACAAACCTCCCCAAATAAGTTTTCGAGGCTAAATTCACTAATCTCATTCGATGTATCACAATCTTTAGACGCATTAGGTATATCGAGAGAAGGAGGTACAATTGCACTAGGACATTGAGCAACAAGATCATTCCAAGAAATAGTATTCTCATCGTCATCATCATCATAATAGTAAGAACGCACAAGAGGAGGAGTAGAAGCACTAAGATTACATACTTGCTCTTGTCAGCTTTCGTCATGCAAGCTAACTTTGAGTTGATTCAAGCTTTATAAAATTCCAGCAAAACTAGTGAGTTGTTCCTCAAAAGAAGGTTGATGAACGACGGAGTGTTGTGGGGGCTCAAAATTTTGAAAACCGGAATTATAGCATGGATGTGGCTCATAGTAATTCATCGGTTGAGAAGAATTAGAACACGGATTTGGTTCATACTAATCCATCGGTGAAGAAAACCGAGGACACGGATTTTCTCATAATAATTCATTGGCTGACAATAAGAAGTATCGTGAGGGCCCCCACAGTTTTGCAATACAGGTATTGAGGAAAACCCGGTGCTTCTTGTAGATAGCTATTACCATTGTCATAATTGTAACCCAGTTCTTGCTCGCCATGAGGCGGGTATCTAATTAGACACGAAACATGCCAATGAGAATCGCTTCCACAATATATGCAAGGGGGGGAGTAGGTGGATTAGAAAAGGATGAATTAGTCGAATTGCACGATGGACAAAATCCAAAATGGGAAAATTATGAATCGGAAACGGTTGGAAGATGTTTTCCGCATTGCTCGCAATAACACCATTCACATGATTCTAAACCATATAATTGTTATCCACACCCTACAGCACAAGCAACATACGAATTCATTAAGAACAATAGATAAGCAAGAAGAATATTTTTGGTGCAAAACTTTCGAAAAAGAAATGTTTTTTATGATTTTTTAATTGTTTTTGGGATTTTTGAAATTTTTTATATTTTAGGATTTTTGAAAAAACAAATTTGCCAAGAAAAATAACATTCAAAAGTGAACGGATCCCAAAATCCAACGCGTCTCTCATAAAAAACCGTTAATCTTCACGAAAAGAGCCGGCAGCGGCGCCATTTGAAATTAAGATTTTGCTAGTTAAAAAAAATTTCGTTTTCTCGATGTCTTAACGAATTGATTTCCGGTTCAAAGTGCGACTCAATTGTTTTGGTTAATAAAAAGAGAAGTTTGGTTATCTATTTCTAAGTAAAAATGTAAAAGCGAAACATATAAAAAATAAACTAAAAACAATTAACTAATAATAACGAAACAATATGAATAATAAAACGAAAATTAAAGCAAAACAATTAATAAAAATAAAACTAAACGAAGAAATTAACTATCGACTCGAAAATAAAGTTTAATTAATGAAAAAGGAGAGAATAAAACTAAGTGGGTACTTTAAAGTTAAACGAGGCAAAACCTAAAGCGGGTACTAAATAAAAGATAAAACTTGAACTTTACGAATAATATTAATTTTAAAATTAGACGAAAAATATAACTAAAAATACGTAACTTTCAGAAATAAAATCGGAACAGCTTTCAGATTAAACTAAACAATTACGGAACAATACTAATAAATAAACAAGCTAGCAGGCAGGCAGCTGGAAGCAGCCAGCCTAGCTGCTCATTTTGGCGCCAAACTAATAAGCAAGCAAGCAACTTGGTCATTTCCATCGCAATACATAAAGAAATGGACTATCGGAATGTTATAGTATAAAAACTGTCGGAATGTTAATATGATAACTATCGGAACGTCTAAAAGAAAGGATCGGAATATGTATAATGAAAAACTATCGGAATGTGTATAAAAAACAAATGATCGGAATATCAACTAAAAAAAACTGTCGGAGTGTTTTAAAAAAGAACTATCGGAATGTCTAAAAATAAAAATTGTCGGAATAACTAAAATGCCAAAATCTATCTGAATGTGGCTGACAAAAATTGGGCAGCATTTCGTCGCAATATACCTTAAATCCCGATCCCAATCCACGATGCCAGGGGCAATCCCAATCCTCGATCGGAATAAGGGGATATTACACTTAGATCGCAAAGTAGAACCCCTAGGGTTATTGCGATCATAATAAAGCTATCGGAAAAAGCTATCACAATGTCAAAACCCTATTGTGATGGAAAAATCACAACATTCGGATGGAGTAAAAATAAGCATAAACTCGAATAAGCACTTATATAAAAACTTAACCAAATCAAATTTAAGTAAAAGCTAATAGACCAAAATTTAAAAAGTTTTAAAAATACTAAATAATAAAAATATTTAAAAACAACTTTTTATAAAAATTAACTAAAAAGCACTTAATCAAAAATAAAAAAAATTAACACAATAAGTACTAAAACACTTTAAGCTATAAAATCAAACATTAAAAGATCAATAAGCATAAATTTGAAAACTTTTAAAATACAAAATAAGCAAACTTTTTTGAATCAAACTTTTAAAAACACTAAAATTTTAGGAAAACTTAAAAGACAAATAAGCTAAGTACCAAATAAGCCAATAAGCATAATAAGCTCAAAGCTCAATTTGCACAAAGACTTAGATATGATCAAAAAGATAAACTTTTTAATCACATAAACATCAAGATGAAATAATATGAAAAATAATTTCGGATCAAAATTAAAGTAGAAATCAAGAAAGGTAGAAAGAGATTCAATATGAAAAACTTGAAATTAAAGATGAAGATTAAAGATTCAAATACAAGATTAAAGTGAAAAGCTTAAAACTTTAAAGAAAAACTAGAGAGAGAAAGTGAAAAACTAGAGAGAGAAAATAAAATTACACTACTCCTAATCTAAACTAACTAATTCCTAAATGACTAACACCCTCCTAATGTGTCATTAGGAGGGTATATATAGGAAGTGAGGAGTGCATGTGTTGCTTCCTTCTTTCTTTCTCTTTCTCGTTCTCGTGTTTTAATTCTTTGTCTTTCTCGACGTCGTCTCGGGATTTGTCGATAAAATTGAACTTGTCTTATAATTTCTTCAATAATAAGACTTGAGTTCTTCGACTTCATTAAACTTCCATCTTTAGACTTTTTCTTCGATAAATCTTCAGAATAGGCCCTAGACTTCCGTTCTTTTTGCACTCTTGATCTTTTGACTTCGTCTTTTCTCGTTTTCTTCGATAAAAGCCCGTGAAAGCCCGTGAAAGCCCGTGTTTTCTTTCTTTTTCATCTTTTGGTCCTAAAACACAATAAAAACACAAACCACGCATAATTCCGACATTTACGACATAAAATACATGTTTTGGCTTGGTTATTATTATAATTAAGTGGTAAAAGGATGGGTGTTTTCACACCTATCAGTCTCTGATAAAGTGATACTTGATGTCAATATGTTTGGTTCTAGACTGAAGTACCAGATTATTTGAGATGGCTATAGCACTTGTGTTGTCACAGAAATGGGAACCTAGTCATAGTTGATTCCATAATCAGCCAATTGACTTTTAATCCAGAACACTTGTGCACAACACCCAGCGGTAGCTACATATTCAGCTTCAGCTGATGACATGGCCACAGAGTTTTATTTCTTTGCAATCTAACATACCAACTTTCCTCCAAGGATTTGACAACTTCTAGAGGTGCTCTTTCTATCAAGACAGCACCCAACATAGTCTGAGTCTGAGTAGGCTTTGAGTTCGAAGCCTGATCCATTTTTACCATAGACCAAGTGAGGGAGATCCTTTTAAGTACCTGAAAATTATTTTTACAGATACAAGGTGGGATTCCTTGGGGTTAGCTTGGTACTTAGTACAGAGTCATGTGGAGAATTGGATGTCTGGTTTGCTTGATGTAAGATACATCAGTGAACCTATCATGCCTCTGTATAAGGTCTCATTAACAGAGACCCCTGAGTCATCAGCTCCCAAGTTGTTGGGAGGAAGCATGGGGCATTTCACTGATGCACAATCAGACAGATCATTCTTTTTGAGCAAATCTTTAATATATTTTTCTTGACAAATATAAATTCCTTTTGAATTTTGTTTGATTTGAAAACCCAAGAAAAAAGTTAGTTCCCCCATCATGCTCATTTCTTACTTTTTGGTCATAAGTTTGGCAAATTGTTTGCTCAAGGTAATGTTGGTTAAACCAAAAATTATGTCATCCACAGAAATCTGTACTATAATGACATCACCCTTGGACCTATAAGTGAACAAGTTTTGGTCAATAGTACCTTTGACAAACTTATTTTCAAGTAGAAATTTTGATAAAGTTTCATATTAGGCTCTAGGCGCTTGTTTCAGCCCATAGAGTGCTTTGTGAAGTCTGCAGATATGGTCAGGATAGTCACTGTTCTCAAACCCTGGGGGTTGTTTGACATATACTTCCTCTGCAAGTTTCCCATTAAGAAAGACACTCTTTACATCCGTCTGGTAGATCATGAAACCCATATAAGCTGCATAGGCTAGGAAGATTCTGATAGCTACTAATCTGGCCACTGGTGCAAAGGTTTCATCATAATCAATACCCTCTTATTGGTTGTAACCCAGCACCACAAGCCTAGCCTTGTTTTTAACAATCATGCCAACTTCATCCTTTTTGTTTTTGTAGACCCATTTGGTTCCAACCACTTGCTTTCCAGCTGGAGCTTTTACCAGAGTCCACACCTTGTTTCTCTTAATCTGATTGAGTTCTTCTTGCATGGCCACAACCCATCCTTCATCTAGTAGGGCAGCAACCACATTCTTTGGTTCATCTTTAGAGAGAAAATCAGCGAAAAGGCATTCATTCGTTGAGGAAGTTTCCAGAGATCTTAACTTTCCTCTGGTGGTGACTCCTTCAGAGGGCTCACCAAGAATATTCACGAGAAGAATATCTTGGTTTCTACTCCATTTGGATTGAGGAGCAAGCGTCTCTGTGGGTTCATGAGTCACAGCAGGTTCAATGAATACTGGTGGTTCATCAAAGATAATTTCTTCATCCATGACCTCTTCATCTATTTGAGAGATTGGAGAGGTATGATAGCATTTTATTCTATAGGTGGTGGAGTATGTGATTCAGCTACAACAACCTCTGGAGTGATATCAAAGATTGAATGAGGATCAAATGCATTAACATAAGGAAAATCCTTGTGACATATTTGAGATGATTCCTTGGGAATTGATAAATCATCCTTTGGATAGGATTTAACTTCATTGAAGTCAATGTCACAGTCCTCTGTGTTGGTGTGAGTGATGACAACATCTGCTTCATTAAAGGTAACATGATTGGTTTCTTCAAGTTCTTGCATGCGGATATTGAATGCTCTAAAAGCTCTAGAAGTAGGAGAGTATCCAAGAAAGAACCTATCATCTGACTTTTCATCAAATTTTCCTAGATGATCCTTGTAGTTGTGAATGAAAACAAGGCAACCAAAGACATGGAAGTAGCTTACATCAGGGGCTCTCTTCCTATAAACTTCATAAGCGGTCTTGCCATGTCTCTTCACAATAATCGATCTTTTTTGTGTATAACATGTTGTGTACACAGCTTCTCCCTAAAATTGCATTGCGAGTCTTGATTCGTTGAGCATAGTTCTGGCAGCCTCTATGAGAGTTTTGTTTCTTCTTTCAGCAACACCATTTTGTTCTGGGGTGCCTGGGTTTCAAAAGTTCTGTGAGATTCCCTTTTCATCACAAAAGGCTTCCAATGCATGGTTCTTGAATTCAGTGCCATTATCATTTCTGACAGCCTTAACTCTGAAATCATTGAAGTTCTCTATTTCTCTAATGAATGACATTATTCTTTCAGCTGCATCACTCTTTCTTTTAAGAAATAATACCCATGTGAACCTAGAGAATTCATCGACAATGACTGGTGTGTACCTTTTGTGATTAAGGGACTGAGGTTTTATTGGTCCAAATATGTCAATGTGAAGAAGATGGAGGCACTTATTTATGGAGAATGATTGTTTAGTTTTGAATGAAGCTCTGTGGTGCTTCCCTTTTACGCAGGCTGAACATGGTCTATCTTTCCTGAAGGTCAGAGAGGGAAGCCCAACGACTAAATCATTCTTGGCCAGTTTGTTGATGTTTTTGAAGTTTAGGTGAGAGAGTCTCTTGTGCTAGAGCAAATTTTCACTATCAGAGGCTTTGGCAAAGAGACAAATATTGTTTCCTTCTAGACATGATGTCATGTCAATAACATACGCATCCCTTCTTCTAGGTGCAATAAGAACAACATCATTATTTTGATTGAAGATTGTTCCTTGGGTCTTGGTGAACAAAACTTTGAAACCAACATCGCAAAGTTGACTGATACTGATTAAGCTGTGCTTCAGTCCATTGACATAAGCGACCCTTGTGAAGGTGATTCCATTACAATCCCTAAGGAGTCATAGCCAAAGACTACTTTGGGACCAGACTCCTTCTTATGTCTATGCAGATATTGTTTAACCCTTGTCATGTGTCTGGAGCACCCACTATCTAGATACCAAACATATTTCTTCAAGTATTCCTGCATAGATATAATAAAACTAAATTAGTTTCGATGATGAACCCACTTTCCAGTGGGTCCATGCTTCCACAGATGTCACATCCGGGATAGTGTTCACACTCATCAGAGTGATGATCATAGAAACCACAATACTTGCAAGGAGGAAATGGTCCAAAACTCTGAGGAGTGTCTCTGGATTTGGGTTCTCGTCTCCTAGAGGACTTGTAAGGAGTTTTGGATCTTAATTTTAGTCTGATCTATTGGACAGCTATGGTCTCCTCATGTTCTCTGGAGGTGTGTTCAGTGGACTCACATGTGATACATTTGGGTTTCTTTGAACAATTTTCAGACAAATGATTTTTGAACCCACAATGTTTACAAGGCCTGAACAAATCTCTCCCCTTTGAGCTGCTGGATCCTTCACCAAGAGAACTAACAGATGGACTGTCAGCCCGAGGTTTGATGTGTTCTTTCAAACCTTTTACTTCTTCCATAAGGGTAAGGAGAAGTTTCTTGGTGGGTGAAAGCTCTTCAGTGGGAGGAATGGGTTTGGTAGTTTCTTTGGCCATAAAAACCTTTTTATATGCTTTCTCAGCAACTCTGGTAGAAGATTTGGTAAGATTGGGTGTCCCAGATTTTTTGAAGGCAGGTTTTCGGCCATGTAAGGAATCAGATGGGTCAGCACCAGTGAATTTTTGTAAAGCTAGAAGGAGTTTGGAAACATCTGATTCCTATTCAGAGTCATTATCATCCACAGAAGTGGAAATAGGAGAAGGATCCTCTGAGGGGACAAATTTTACTTTGGCCACTGGTACATGGTTTTTAAACCTACCCTTATCCCCTATTGCTTGAACCACATCCCCCAGAATGGCTTCAGCAACCAATTCTTCCATAGTGTATTGACCTTTGTTCCATTTTTCAATGGTTCTTCTAAGTTCAACATTTTCATCAGTTAAAGATTCATTTTCAATTGAAAGTTTGCTTACTTCATTTTGAAGTTGATTGGAAAGATTCACAAAAGGTTTGAGATTTGTTAACTCAGATTGACAAAGACTTAACTCAGTTTTAAGATTATGAAATTTGTTTAACAAGTTGTTTCTTTGTTCTTCCACAAAATGGAGGTCAACCAAGGTGTAGTCCCTGACATGGTCTCTATCAGGACCTTCAGGCATAGTAAGCAATCTTTGTACCTTTTTCATTTTTTGATATCCACCCATTGTCCAGATCTTGCTTTGCTTTTACCAACAGCTGGTTTCTCATCAGCGACGGCAATAAAAGCTCTGACAGTAGTGGTTGCTTCATCCTCTGATGTAAGAGGTTCATCATCCCAATCGAAGGAGGCAGCGATAAGACCCTTTTCAGTCTTCTTGTTATCTTTTTTCTTTGCTGCTTCATATGTCTTTTGATTGAGTTTCACCAATTCAGCTTTCAGTGCTTTATATTTGACCTTGTAATTCTTTTTTCCCTCAGGGTCAAAGTGAGAAGTTTGCTTGAAGGTAGATGGAGTAAACTTCTTCTTGATGTTGTGATCATTGCTGGATAAGGGAAAGCTTAGAGAGGAAGTCTTGTTTGACCGACAATCCTTTTGGAAGTGACCAGCTTTACCACATGTGTAGCAAATCACTTTGGACTTGTCAGCTTTAGCAACTCTAACTCTACATGATCTCTTGTAGTATCTCTTTTGATCAGCAAGAAGAGCCCTATCATGGAATTCTGCATGCAACTCATCAAGAACTTCTTGACTACTTCTTGTATCTTCTTCTATGTGAGATTCGCTTTCTTGAAAGGAATGGTTAGCAACAAGAGCTTTTGAACCAGAGATATGGGTGGTAAACCTATCAGTCTCTGACTTATAAATGAAATCAATTAGCCCTTCTTCATAGTTATATCTACCAAACAGTTGGGCCAGAGTTTCATTCTTGATTGTATTATTTGTTCTTAAGGTCTGGTTTGAGCTAAGCCATTTCCTAGGTAAACTGTTTACAAATGTGGCATTAACCTTAGCCTTAGGTAAAACAACACCATTGTTTCCTAAATCATTCAGCAAACTCTTAAGCCTAGTATATGTTTGAGCAACAATTTCAGTTTCTAAAGCTTTAAAAGCATTAAACTTGAGTCTTAGGGCTTAAATTTTGGTTTCTTTTGTTTCTTCTGGACCTTCATACCCTAGAACCAATTTAGTCGACATCTCTTTTGCAGATTTGCATTTGATAATGGACTTCATTATATTATTGGGTAGGCAAGAGACTATGATACTTTTAAGTCTCTTGTCCTGGTTAGCCAGACGTATATCCGCTGGAGACCATTGCTTAACAGGCTTCTTAATGGGTCTCTCAGGGGTAGAGGAAACGGCCAGTAGAACATAAGGCCCATTTTCTAATATTTCTATCAAGAAAGGTTCTAAACCATCTAAGTATATTAGAAATTTACTTTTCCAACTTGAAAAATATTCTTCATCAAAAGCTTAAACATTGGACACATGTGACCCCCTCGAACATAAAGAAGTTGGGAAGGTCATCATCATATTACCAGGGCTTACAACAGGTGTAGGCATGGTAGTAGATGTGGTGGCCGGTGCGTTGGTCGTAGTATTTGCTTGACTAGATTGACCAAAGGGTGGTGGTATAGGAGACATAGTTTCAGTCATATTTGGATCATGATTTTAAGAACAAGAATGGTTTATAAAAGTTTTATAAATCAAACCGCTCTGATACCAATTAAAAGTCCCAAAATACATCAATTGTTGATACTATGAATCGTATACAAAATAACACACAACGAAATACTTTTCAAACGAGTAATGCTTTATTAATCTTTTATAAATAGAGTATTACAAAGTGCTATGAATACACCCGTTGAATGACAATAAGAAATGAACCCTAGAACAAGTAAACTTGATTCGAGACTCAAGTTTACAAGAGAACCTTAGAGTCGCTGGTAGACAGCTGAGGGCTCAGAGGTTCAAAAGGGAGAAAGAAAGTTAGATAATATATCCAAGCACAAGGTTTGAGTTTCTCTTCTTTATCCCTCCTATTTATAGTGGTATGAGGTTTCTTCCTTAGTGGGAGTAGTTTATACGTGTCATCTTCTGAGTGGAAGAGTACAACGTATTAAATGCATGTCTATATCGAGACGTACCTTTAAACTACTTTTAGTGAATAGTTCTGCCAACTGTTCACTTTTGTCCCACTAGGTCGTACTAGCCTTTATCTTGATTCTCCTATTTTGACCCGTCCAAAATACTTTGGAGATTATCCCGCCTAAACTATAAATGGTAAGGCAAGTCTCAGCTTGCATAAGTCTTCATAGGGTTGTAAGTGATCTCTGAGTATTGTCATCTCAGAGATCCTTGAACACCAGTACATTTCTTCTACATCCCAGCTTGTCCATAACTGCTGGTGAGTATGACTTCAGATAATCTTCGACTTCTCTGACGTTTTCTTTGACTTGAATGTTCCTGGTGTGCCAATTGAGGCTTTGCCATCCGTTGGTCTGGTCTCTGCCGCTGTACCTCTCAGCGACACGTAACACTTAGTCTAATTTAAACAAATCTAAATTGGGACATAGTTAAAACTTTCATTGGCCCAACAACTTTCATGTCCAAAATAGATACACCAACTACATATTACTTGCATGCAAATAAAAAAAATGATATCAATATAATAAGATTAACATAAAAGAGGAACCTTACAATATTTACAGCCAAGATCAAACACAAAAATCAAACACCCCTTCTTGGCCGTGGGTTTTTGAACAAGAAACACCTACAAAAATCTTTTTCCAAGCCTTAATACTTCAAGTGTGTGTTCCTAAACACAATCAAACACAAATCCACAAGTTAATTTAGCTCAAATTCATAGTTTTTATCAAAATATAGCAAAATCAAACTTTTAAGAAAATGTGTTGCATGTTGGGATTTAATGTTCTAAAACACTTACATTAATGTTTTAAACAATGTGTATTGCTTAGATTTTCTAGAAATCAAAATTTGAAGGTGGATTTGTTACGGTGGTGGTTAGCCGCGGCTAGAGAGAAGAAAAAAGGGAAATAATTTTTTTTCTATGTTGAAAATGAAGTGAGTTTGAAATGTTTAGTTTATAAATAGTGGTGGGAGGGTTTAATGTGCAAATAAGGCTATCTTTTGTCCTTGTTAGCAAAACTTTGAAAATAAAAGTGCGAGAAAAATACTTAGTTGTCTTTTTGCAATAAATGGGGGTCGGGTTTTGGCCGGACTTCCTAAAAATAAATCTCGTTTGTTAAATCGACCTTTTTAATAATTAAACGCACACAAAACGAATAAATAAAGGTTCTGACTCGATTAAATTCGAAATAATGGATAATAAAACGTAAAATTTTGGGCATCTATCGGCATCAAGATCACTAGCGGTTCTCTCTAATCGTCAAAACATTAAATAAAGCCTCAGATCACCGGTTTTAACTTAAACCGTCAAACATAATAATACTTAAATTTCTTAAAAATTTAAAATCACTCGTAAAATTAGGATTAAATAATTAACTCGGGTTCGGGGTTTCACACATACTCTGCTTCGGCTGATGACAATGAAGTGCAATCCTGCTTCTTGAACGACCAACTCATAAGTTTGTCTTCCCCTAGAAATTGTACGCCACCAGCAGTGTTTTTTCGAGTATCAAGGCAACCTGCGTGATCATGATTTGAAAAAGCCGTTAGATTAACACTGGTTTCCCTCGGATACAAGATTCCCATGTGAATGGTATTCTTAAGGTACCGAAAGATCCGTTTAACCTCCTTGAGGTGCTTTTCAGTACGTCTTGCTTGATATCGTGCATAATAGTATGTAGCATGAACAATATCTGGTCTGCTGGTTGTAAGGTACATAAGAGACTTGATCATATTACGATATCGTGTTTGATCTATGGGTAATGAATACAAGTCAGCGTCTATGGATGTAGTCGGCAATGGTGTACCAACACGTGCACATGAGGTCATACCATGGTTTTTAAGTATCTCTTGAGCATACTTAGATTGGTTGATAAAGATACCACGTGGGGATTGGTGAATCTAAAGGCCTAAATATAATTTTATCTCCCCCATCGTTGACATTCAAATTTTCTATGTGATAAGCTCAAATTATACATGTTTGCGTGTGCGTTATCTGTATATATTTAAGTTAATTATATGAACTTTCGATACTTAATGGAGTATTTTTGATGTTATAGGTTCCAAGGACGTGTCGTGGAAGAAATTGAAGAAAACACGAAGACATGAAGTTTAAACGAATAAATAAAGTCAACTAAAGATCTCCTGACACATGCTCACTACTTTGGTCGTAACTTGAGCATACGATGTCTGTTTGACATGGTTTAGGCGCCCACGCGTGCGCATGAGAATTATCTACAACTTTGGTTATTGGTCCAAAAGCTGAAAATTCCCAAAAGTGCGCCGGTTTTACCAAAATGTGCGGAGTAGTTTATGCTGTCAGAATGTGCAGCGCATAATTGAAAAGTGCTGCATACTTCGCTTCTGCACAACTCAAAAGTCATATTCATGACTCCCATTCATTACCAATCCGATCATATTACTTTACCTTGGTCCCCAAGTGTTAGAAACACTTTATAAACACCTCAAAACACAAAGAAACATCTATCTATCATATCTTACCATCTATACTCAAGAACACCACTTGGGAAGAAGGAATTTGGTGATTAAGGCTTGACAACCCTTTGATCCAATCATCCTTGGCATCACGCCAACACTACCACCATCTAGCCACCGTTTACAAGAGATCATTAACCATTCTCAAACCCATTACCACATTTTCAATACCTACAAATACATATACTTGGAGGATTCACCATAATTCTCTTAAGAACACAACATAAAACCCGTTGCCAAACACCTCATGTGTGCACATCATTTGTTAGTTGCTGATTTCCGGAAGTCGGTAACAATACTTGCGTTACTACAGTAGGTTACGGGGTATATGAGTGTAATTGTATCATTGGTCTGATACTTGGTTATTGGTTGTGGCAAATAGTTTGTAAACGCTTACTTTCACAAATCGTTGGTAACTTTCCTATTTATATTTTGATAATATATTATGAGTTTACTCATTGTTATATGTTTATCATGATGTTGATTATGGAGTAGTCGTTTTGTGCTTTGTTTGGGTATACATAGAATCTATGAAATTGATGTTCTAACCTGATCGTGCAGAAAGTCCGCCACACATGTAGAAGTGTGTGGTGCACTTCCTGTCTGATCTTTAGTTATAAGCGTGGTTGAAATACTCTTGTACTCGATACTATTATATTTTTTAATTGTTATGTATTTGGTTCACTCTTGATAATAATATGTTCGAAAGTTCTTATTTGATTGATTGACTTTCATGTCATCTAGTAAATGAATCTTGATATTTTCCTTGTAGAAATTGGCAAATAATTCCATGGGTTCGAAAGAGTGTGGCTCAACGAGCACTTGAGTCATCCACTTGTATTCATGCATTGTTTATGTGCTTATAATCTATCCTTGTTAGTAGTCATTTTCATGATTCTTAGCCTAAACCAAACACTCCTTTGAATCATTGTTAGAAGCTTAAATCTTTAGAACTTGTGACACTCTAGAGATAATTTTTTTTACTCGTTAACAACAATCCCGTGGAACGATTTGGACTTACCATAGAGTATGCTATACACGAAAGGGTATACTTGCCCGTTTTGTGTTTTTAATCCCTCGTTTGGTAATATATACTAGTATAAATTTAAGACTTGCGAACACACATCAAGTTTTTGGCGCCGCTACCGGAGATTGTTTCGTTACTTGTTTAAACTTTTTGATACTTTTTTTAATTAAACCATCGCCGTAGAGATTTCTGGCAATCTCAACCTTTTTGTCCTCAAATTTTCAGAAAGTACGCCACACATTCGCTTTTGTGCCCGACGTTTCTGTAGAACATCTAAGTACACCGCACTTACCCATTGTGCGCCACACTTTCTGGAAAAATATAAGTCCGCCGCACTCAAACCAAGTGCGACGCACTTTTTTCTTAAAACGAATTGTCTCTTAACTGATTAAGGTCAGTTCTTTTCAAAAACTCACCTAACTGCTCTTTAGGCTTTGTGATCATTTGAAGTTATATTTATTTGATTATATGCCTTGTGAATTTGTAAATATATAGTTTATCTTCATAAAAAAACCAAAAAACGAAAAATATCAGTTTTGCTTTCGTTTTGATTTATCTTCTTGTCTTGTTATAAACTCAAAAAATAGAAATAAAATAAAATTGATAATAATAAAAAAATGTCTTTTTGTAAAATTTTGAATGCTTGTGTAAATCCTCGTTAGCGGAGAAAAAAACTTGTAAATCTATTATTTAAATTAAATAAAAATTTAACAACAAGGAGTTATGAATTTTAAACGATCCCAAAAGAATGCTTACAAATCAAACCACCCAATTTTTCAACCCAAATTTCATCCAAATACATGAAGAGGATGTTGAGACCCAACCCAATCCACCCGATCATATCATAGTTATCGATCCCGATGATCAATCCTTGTGAAATAGTGCTAGTACCGTAGCACCGACTCCTAGTTCTGGCATTGTTCGAACCGATGTTGTTGACAACTTTGTTATTAACACAAATCACTTGAAAATGGTTCAAGAGAACAAATTCGATGCTCATTTGCTGGCCGATCCGCATAACCGAATTCGTGAATTTCTCGCAATCTGCGACATGCTCAAATATGGTTAAACTCAAAGTGAAGTTATCAAACTTTTTATGTTTCCACTATCCTTAGCCCGATGAAGCTAAAATCTGGTTCGATAAGCTTAATGAAGATTCTATAACATCGTGGAAGCAAATGAGAAGAGCTTTTATTAGCCGATTCTTTCCACCTTCGTTATTTGAACGTCTTTTACTCGAAATTAGAAATTACTCTCAAACCACATGTGAAAGTATAACCGAAGCCTGGTTACGACTAAAGAACATGCTTTGAAAATGCCATGCACATGTTCTAACCAAAAGAGCTATTATTCAAAAGATTTACCATGGTCTAGACGAATCCACTCAAGCAATCCTTGATGGAACAGCTGGAGGAATCTTCCTTTACAAAACTACAAAACAAGCTTTTCAATTTCTTGAGGACAAATTTCTTTTTGAACTTAATTGGCCCAAAAAGTCTCGTAACAAATATAATCGGAAATCTACTTTTTTCGTCGATGAAAGTAGTATTGATACCTCTCGATTAATGGAGAAGTTGGAAGCTCTGGAGGCTAAAATGGACTCTCATTTCCAAATCTTAAAAGAAGAATTACACGAGATGCGTCAGAAGTATAACAATCTCGAAGGTAATCTCGCTTCAAAAAATCACATGAACGATGACACGTCGATGTGTGAGCGTCATGAATCAAATCAACTCGATGGTTGTGAAAACCAAAATTCTCATGATTGGTATTCTCACCAATCTCAACCTCAATCCGAAATCGATCTCAAAAGAATAATCACTAAATTTTTGGATAGTCAAAGAGATGCAAACAACTTTGTGAAGGAGACCGTTAATGTTATGAGTTTTAAGCTGAAGCAAAACGAGAAGAATTTCCAAACTCTATTTGAAAACATGGAAACAAAAATTAGTGACTTGTCGAAGTCTCAAACTCATGTCTCTTTTGATCAAACCGTTATGACTAACCCACCTCCTCCACGATCCGCTCGAGTTGAGCACATGAATTCTGTAGTCACGAGGAGTGAAAAGTCCGAAGACCCTTCGAAAACCTAAAAAGATCCACCACCTCTTATCACCGTCAAGAGTAAAATTGAAGAAAGTAAACCATTCAAATCAATAAAGAAGGACTATTGTGTGGTCAAATCAAAAGAACCTCCATTTCTTATGGAATACAAGCCGATAATACCGAATCCTCAACGTTTGAAACTGGACCATTCCCACTTGAACCGTATCGTCAAGGTATCTTAAATCAAAGTAAATAAAAAAAATAGTACTAGTGTTATAAATATTAATATTAGTAGATATAATAATAGAACTATAAAAGAAAAAAATACATTAAAAAATAGAGTTTTCTTATTTAACTTTTTATCTCAGTTTCTTTTTATTTGTTTTTGTGTTTGTAAATGGTCGTATATGTTTTAATTAATAAAAAATTAAAAAATGTGTGTTTTCTTCCATAATAAAACCGTCGCACATATCTTGTTGTGCGGCGCACTTTTGTAAAAATTTTATCACGTGATATTGTGAATAACTAAAAATCTTAAAGAGAAACTTTAAGAAAAATTGTTGAAAAAAATATATAAAACGAAAAACTTTGCATTTTTACGTGTGATGTGCATGGGCCCATGTATATCGTACTTGACTATTGTACCCAAAAAAGTCACGAACTTTGTGGGTGTGTTCACTGGAAACCCTCACGAGACTATAACTCGTCCACTTGGGACAACGAGGGGTTTAAAGGCTTGTTGCATACGCTAAATGCAATCGTGGTGCCTACGAAAGTGTGCTTTAGTGTTTCATGTTTTTTGTAGTTTTGTCTATTTTGTAGATTTAATAAATAGATGGAACTTGGATTGGATTGATGATAGCTTATCACTTGGGGATGTCACATATGTATTTGGATCGGTGTATATTGTTGAACTCACATGGTTGTGATGGCGCTCCTTTGCGCTAAATTTTTAGAATTCAACCGAATGACTTATTAGCCCCGGGAAGTCTCGTTTTTCTTATATTTATTTTTCCCACTTGTTCTACTTTTAAGTTATTTTCTAATTACGCGTATTGCTAAACCTAAGTGGGGGGGGGGGGGGAAATAAATCAGAAAATATGGCTCTTTATTAACGAAAAACTTATGTTCGCCCTCGGTAATCTAAAAATCAAATTATTTTTCTTTTTCTTTGCTACTTAGGTTAATATGTTAGAATAAAACATAGAAAAAAATAGTTGGTTGCTAGGTACCCAAAATGATTGGTTGATTTTTGCTAATTTTGGCTCGCGGTTGGTTATGAGTATTGTTCCATTTCAACGAATATGAAGAATGCATGCTTCATGTTTCGTATTTTTGGTGGTGTGCGCTTATATCAAGTGTAGAAGAATTGTTAGTTTCGAAGGGCGTGATTTTGTGAAGAAAAAAGTGATGAAAAAAAGACAGAAAAAATAAAAGAAAAAAGTCAAATCGAAAAAAAAAAGTAAAAGAAAAGTGAAAAAAGAATAGCCAATGAGCTATATGTATGTTTATGAAGATGAAGGAAGACTAAGTTTTTTGAGATATCGATTGGCCATTGTGCTAAGACGTGCTATATTTATGTTGCTCGATATGTGATAGAATAAAATTGTAATAATTCATGGTTTGTGGTACGTTTGGTAACTAGCAACATGGGTAATTTTAGACATGTAAAAAAACTTATTATTTTCATTATCTTGCTTGAGGACAAGCAAACCCTTAAGTGCGGGGGAGTGTTTGTACTTTGAGCAAACTTCTTACAAAAACCCAAAAATATTTGTGATTTCAAAGTCTTTTTAAAAAAAAGTTTCTTTTCTTTTGGCACTTAGGTATTATTTCTAACTTTTTTTTTCTTAGCATTGCTTGAGGGCAAGCAATAGTTTAAGTGTGTGGGAATTTGATAATGCTCAAATTATACACGTTTGCGTGTACGTTATCTGTATATGTTTAGGTTAATTATATGAACTTTTGATACTTAGTGGAGTATATTTGATGTTATAGGTTCCAAGGACGTGTCGTGGAAGAAATGGAAGAAAACACGAAGACATGAAGCTTAAACAAAGAAATAAAGTCAAGCTAAAGATCTCCCGACACATGATCATTACTTTGGCCATAACTAGAGCATACGATTTCCGTTGGACTTGGTTAAAAAGCTGAAAATTATCTACAACTTTGCTTTTTGGTCCAAAAGCTGAAAATGCCCAGAAGTGCGCCAGTTTTACCAAAATATAAGGAGTACTTTGTGCTTTTAGAATGTGCGGCGCACAATTGAAATGTGCGGCGTACTTCGCTTCTACACAGCTCAAAAGTCATATTTATGACACTCATTCATTACCAATCCGATTATATTACTTTACCTTGGTCCCCAAGTGCTAGAAACACTTTATAAACACCTCAAAAACATAGAGAAACATTTATCTATCACATATTACCATCTATCCTAAAGAACACCACTTGGGAAGAAGGAATTTGGTGATTAAGGCTTGACAACCCTTTGATCCATCACCCTTGGCATCACGCCACCACCACCACCATCTAGCCACATATTTTATAGATTATTCACCATTCTCAGACCCTATTACCATGTTACCAATACCTACAAATACATATACTTGGTGGATTCGCCATAATTCTCTAAAGAACTCCATATAAAACCCGTTGCCAAACATCCTATGTGTGCACATCATTTGTTAGTTGTTGATTTTCGGAAGTCGGGAACAATACTTGCGTTACTACAGTAGGTTACGGGGTATATGAGTGTAGTTGTATCATTGGTTTGATACTTGGTTATTGGTTGTGGTAAAAAGTTTGTAAACGCTTACTTTCGCGAATCGTTGGTAACTTTCCTATTTATAATATGATGATATATTCTGAGTTTACTCATTGTTATGTTTATCATGATGTTGAATATGGAGTAGTCGTTTTGTGCTTGGTTTAGGTATACATAGCATCTATCGAATTGATGTTCTAACCTCATCGTGTAGAAAGTACGCCACACATGTAGAAATGTGCGGCGCACTTCCTGTCTGATGTTTAGTTATAAGCGTGGTTCAAATACTCTTGTGCTCGATACTATTATATTTGATCGTTTTTATGTATTTGGTTCACTCTTGATTATAAGATGTTCGAAAGTGCTTATATGATTGATTGAATTTTATGTCATCTAGTAAATGAATCTTGATATTTTCCTTGTAGAAATTGGCTAATAAGATACATATCAACTCTTATATGATTTTGTTTAATGCTTTGCAATGGGTTCGAAATAGTGTGGCTCAGCGAGCACTTGAGTTATCTAAACCAACATAAATCGATGTTTTATGCATTTGATATAACAATATGTATAGGTCGAAAGGATTTCTTCTTATGTTAAGTAGTTTATGTTTTTGTGACTAGTCATCCACTTGTATTCATGCATTATTTATGTGCTTATAATCTTTCTTATTAGTAGTCATTTTCATGATTCTTAGCCTAAACCACACATTCCTTTACATCATTGTTAGAAGCTTAAATCTTTAGAACTTGTAACACTCTAGAGATAAGTTTTTAGTTGTTAACTACAATCCCATGGAACGACCTGGACTTACCTTAGACTATGCTATACACGAAAGGGTATACTTGCCCGTGTTGTGTTTTTAGTCCCTCGTTTGGTAATATCTAGTATTATAAATTTAAGACTTGCGAACACACATTACTATGCATTAGTTTTTCAAAACGTTTTGAAAGTTTTGGGTTTGTAGAACCAAAAATGATGTCACTAAAGTCAATTTGAAAAAGCAATATGTCATCGCCATATTTATTAATAAAGAGAGTAGGATCAATGGAGCCTTTAGAGAATCCTTTGGATACCAAGAATTTCGAGAGTTCATCGTACCACGCTCTTGGAGCTTGTTTTAAGTCCATATAATACCTTCTTGAGATGGTAAACTTTGTCAGGATGACGAGGATCCACAAATCCTTTCGTTTGGTTAACGTATATTTCTTTCAAATGACCGTTGAGAAAGCTATTTTAACGTCCATCTGATAAACAATGAAGCCCTTATGTGCAACATAAGCAAGGAATATCATGATTGCTTCCAAACGAGCGACTGACACAAATGATCCATCAAAATCGATTACTTCTTGTTGACGATATCCCTTAACCACAATACGAGATTTGTTTTTTATAATTGTTTGTTCTTCATCTAGTTTATTTTCCCAGATCCATTTAAAATCGAGAAGCGTTACTTCATAAAGTCTGTCAACAAGTTCCCAGATTTCGAGGCGTTTAAACTGATGAAGTTCGTCTTGCATTGATTCGGATGCACGCATGATCAGTCATAGCTTGTTTGATTTTCGTAGGTATAGTTGTGCTCACGATGAGTGCATACATACACATATCTCCATCGAATTCAAGTTGCATGCGTGTTAGAACCGGTTGTGAAGGATTTCCAATGACTTGTAACAATGGATGATCATGTGTCTAATGGTAAGTGGATGGATATCTTTGATAAAATTCATGCATGTTTGACAGATCAACATGTCGAGTAGAAGACTCTCCAGCTTTAGATACTAGTGTAGCGAATGGGTTGACAAATTCGTCTTCGTCAAACGATGCATTTACTGCTTGATCTTTGTTTCCTCCTGCAGCATTAACGGGTGATGACGGTTTTATGAAAATATAATGAGTTTGTTGACTATCCAATAGAATTGTCTTTTGAGCAACGGTTGCTGAAGTAGATGCAATTGTGTCTTGGTGACTTTGTCCGGGTGCATCAACAGAATTGACAGCGGAAGGCTTTGCCACAACTTGGTTGTTTCCATACTAATATTCATTAAACATTGGAATATATAAGTAATCCAACTCATTCATTTTTGTCATATTCATCGAGTCTGCTGTAGGAGTATTTTCTTGATATTCTTACACAGGACATACACTACTTTGTGTAGGTGCCATAGCTCGAAATTGAGGAGTGGGACTTGAGTTGTTGTGTTCAAGTACCATTTGTGGCAATTCGTCAAAGTTTACATGAATGGTTTTGACAATTATTCTTTTTCTCTTGTTGTAGACTCGATATCCTTTCGACAATGTAACATATCCCACAAAAATACATGCATCACCTTTTTCTTTCATCTTGTCGAGATTCTCATCGTCTTTAAGAATGTAGCAGAAAGATCAAATATGTGAAAGAATTTAACCGTAGGTTTCCTGCCATTGATGATGTGGTATGGTGTCTTTTCATGTCTAGGGATTACGAGAGAATGATTCTGAGTATAGCAGGCAGTTGCAATAGCTCTAGACCAAAAGAATAGTGGTAGTTTTGAAGCACAAAGCATTGTTCGAGTAGCATCAACCAAAGTACGATTCAGTCTTTTTTGGCAACGCCGTTTTGTTAGGAGTTCGAGCAATAGAATTTTGGTGTTCAATGATTTCTTCTTAAAAGTAAGCTTGTAGAGCCTTGTTCAAAAATCTAGTACCTCTATCCGTTCTAACCGTTAATACTTGAGCCTGAAGATTACGTTGTAGCATCTTGAGAAAGTTTTTGAGAACATCCTATATTTCATCTTTGGACCTCAACATGTAAGTCCATGTGTATATGGAGTAGTCATCAACAAT
Source organism: Glebionis coronaria (assembly GCA_025667525.1). Taxonomy (NCBI): domain Eukaryota; kingdom Viridiplantae; phylum Streptophyta; class Magnoliopsida; order Asterales; family Asteraceae; genus Glebionis; species Glebionis coronaria. The sequence continues at coordinate 381,885 of JANFOE010000251.1, read as the reverse complement.
CACGAGGATATACGTTTTCCCATTAATAATTTCTACACGCATAGGGCTGTATAGATCCATGTATTGACGTTCCAATGGTCCTTTTTGAGATTGTAATAGTCTTTTTCTGGAAAGACTTCCGTTTTGCTTTCCCCAATTTACAAGAAGAACAAAGATGGTCTTTTACGAATTTCAACTTAGGAAGGTCTGTCACAATATCATTCTTCGAGAGCAAATTGATGGTGTCAAAGTTGAGATGAGACAAACGTTGATTCCAGAACCATGCTTGAAACGATGAAGCCTTATCCATTAAGCAAATTAGACTAGGTGAAGTTGTGTGTGATAACCCAAAACCGAGGTCATTGCTTAATCTTATTTTACAATTATTTTTGAAATTATTAGATGAGTTTGAATGATATTTATTTTTGGAGGTTTAAGTTTAAACCGATATGGGAAGGTTTATATTTTACTTTTAATAAGTATAAGGAGTATTAGCAAGCGTGATGTCGCTGGATGCTAAATATTTTACGTCTTATTGTCGGTTGTTTGATTTTTGTCATTTTTTGATGTTTTCTTTTAAATGAAGTGTTAAGTCGAGTCGGGAGTCGATATTATTATATTTAAGGTATGTTTTAAATTTTTAAAAGTATCTTTATGAAACCCGAGCCCCGTAAATATTTTCAAAATTGACTAATAGTTATTTCCCGCTTTTTAGCTAACTATTTTCATTTTGAGCCACAACTATTGCAAAATTACAACAATGGTCCCTCAAGCACCATATATAAGCCAAGATTTTCACACATACAACACAAATCCCACTCACCAAAAATTTTCATCTCTCTCTCTTTCTTTTCTTTGTAGCCGTGACCCCCCAACCCACCAAAACCCACACTTTTTCATATTTTGCTCCATTTTAAGAATAATTTGAGCTAAACTAAAAAAAGACCCTATCTTAGAATTTCACAAGGATCTTTGTGTAAGAACTTCACACATGCAAGACATTTTATTTTTTTCATGTTGGTAGGTGGAAGCCATGATGATGCATGTTATTTTTGGCATGATCAATGGTGTTCTTGCTAAAAATCTTGTTAAAAACTTGATTTTGATTTGAAGGTTTTAATTTTTATAATGATTTGAATGTTATGTGTTGTCCCTATAATGTGATGATTCTATACTATTAATGAAGAAAGAAAGGTAGAAATGAGATGAATTTTAGAGAGAGAAACTAGAGAGAGAAAAGAGAGAGAAGTGTGTGAATTTGTGAACTATTAGATTAAGAGAAAAATGAATCACCAACCCTCCTAACATGCTAGGAGGGTAGTATATATAGTCCACCCACATGCGGGCTTCTTTATGGACTATATGGTTTGGGCCGGGCTTTCCTTTTGGGCTTTAGTTACTTATTAATGAGCTTTAGCTTAAAGTTAAGCCCGTATAACACGACTAATATACTACCTATTACAACGTTCTAAAATACGATACATAATAAACATATGACCGAGCATTCTTGTTTGGCTCAATATTTTGAGGCTAACAATCTCCCCCAATGAGAGGTCATAAACCTTGGTCATTTAGGAAATTTGTAGAGATTACTAATCTCGCCATAAATGAGTCTTGAACGTGTAATCGTAGCCTTGTTCCTTCATGCTGTGATCTTTGAGCCTTTGTCGTTGTCTTTCGACTTTGTCTTTAAGCTTGAGATCTTCAAATCATCCTTGACTTGTCTTTGCCATCTTGCGATCTTGTGTCTTCATCCACATGCTCACACTATTAATTGTTAAATATGTCTTTAGGCATGAGTATGTGGTTTCTGAATCATTGACTTTGCTGTGTACACCGTGACGCCACCTTCTCGAGACAAAACATAGACACGGACTGAATGGGTTTGACATTCGTCCTAAATCGGTAGCGTTTTACCTCCGGTCGGTGAAGACCGTTATACGATATTAAATATCGTACCTGTGATCAGGTAGATTCAATTAAGAATCTCCTTGACAGGGTTTCGCGGCTGTACTAGCCGTTCTCTTTACTTGACCGTCTCAAAGCAAGACTGCGAACATAAAGAGTTAATCAATTGGATAGATATCCGCTTGATTAAAGTCGTCAATTCAAATTCCTGGAACAAGTTTGATTCTTAACGAATCTTACCATTGTTGCTTTCCAGTTGACACAAGTTTGATTCATAAGAATCTCACAAGTCACCTACCGTAGCGCTGTTTGAGGTTGACGCTAGAAGGATTTCCATTCGTCACTGTGAATATTAATGAATGTCACTCTGAATGTTCTGGCAAGACCATAAAGATATTGCGTAGAAACCTGAAACGAGTTTGAATCAATTAAGAATCAAACCACTGTTGCTTTTCAGTTTTACACATGTTCAATTCATAAATAATCTTACATATGACCTACCGTAGTGTTGTTTGATGTTAACACTGGAAGGATTTCCATCATCATTGTGAATACTAAGTAGTATCACTCTGAGTGTTCTAGCAATATCACAAGGATATAGCGTAGGACTCTCTTGATCTTCATCCGTGTGTCCTAACGAGATTTGATTGATCTCTTGGCTCTAGACTCTATTTGTGCACTTTTAGTGGTCGGAGGCTGGAGCAGATGCCACCTATTCAATATCAACTATCTCGGAGTGAGAAAGTCAATAGAAGTCGTGTTGATATCCGTGACAATAAAACAAACTTCTTTTGAGAGAAGCCTGAGTAGCTAGGAAAGGGTTGTGCTTCACATCACTGGGTCCATGATGAGTTTGTCTTCATGATGAGTTGACCCGGTTTCTGCCTAAGTTGTATGGAGGGCTTCTTTCTTTAGACCCTTTATCCTTACATTTCTTTTTCATTCTTCAACCCCTTCAATGCTTACCAAGACATCATTAATAGCACCTTGTTGTGATTGTTCCAGTGCTATCATCAGTACTCAGTCGGCATTCAGCTACGTTCACATTCTACTCCATCTTTCCTAAGGACTTCTAATAATCTATTAGATTATCCCTGGGAAGATCCCTCCGGTTCTGGTTGGATCATAGGACTTAAACCTAACCACCCTTTTGACACCAATAACGTCGTGAATTAAAGATGTTGTGGGTATTTGATCGTAACCATGAAAACCACTTTAAATTCTAACAAAGTGTGTGAAAAACATTTAACACCTTGCTAGTTTTGTCGTTTCAGAAAAACTCCCCCTTCACATGTGCATTTAAATGCGAAAGAATTTAAGTAAACATTTTGCACATGTGGGTAAGAGTTAACGTGCTTGAGTCTAAAGATCACATTTTAATCACATATTCTCCCCCTATCTCTAATATATAAAATCTTTTGATATTAGAGATACCAAATTTGATTAAAATATATTTTGAAAAAATAGTCTTGAAATCTCTGGGAGAAAGATGTGTTAATCTTTTGCATGAAGTTAAAATGCTCCCCCTCAAAATTTGATCCAATTGAATTGTCATTGTGAGGATATGATCCACATTTCGCTTTTTGAGGATAGGAGTTGTTGAACACACAATTTTTGAAAGATTTTGAATATCATTGAAAAATTCTTGAAAAAATTGTGTTCAACGCTTTTTGAAAAATCAATTCTTTTTGTCGAAAGGTTTTTCTAAAGCATAAACTTGAGTTCATAGACTTTGAATGTCTTGACGAATCCACTCAAGTGTAAGAAGATTTCTCTTCTTTTGCTGAGGGTAAGGGTACTAAATCGTACACTCCCCCGTGAATATCGATCCGGGTTGCAATCTGAAAGTGATTACAAGCCATTGTGTTGAGCTCAAAACGTTGAATGTTTTGTGACAAGCTCAACCCTTGATAGATTTCTCTACCCGTTGTTTGGAAATATTGTCCAAAATAGACAATTTCCTTTATTAAAAGAAGAAATGACATGTTTTGAAAAATATTTACAACTTTCATTCGAGCTTTATGTACACACCCGTGTCGTTATTGAGCGACATTTCTAGGTACGTCCATATTATCGATACTGAAAGACATGTCGAGAAGAATATTTTTGGATTTTGAAAGATTTTTAATTTTGTGTTTTGCTTTTATGTGTTTTATATTTTTGTATTTTGCTTTTTTAAAGATATTTAAAAGTTGATGTTTGATATATAAATCAAGCAGGCACCTTTTCCAGAATCTCCATGTCTGCTGGAGTCAAACATCTCATACCAATTTGCCTAACGAGGTACTCAAACCTATCTTTCGACAGAGCTTTCGTAAACAAGTCGGCTAATTGGTAATCCGTTCCAACAAAGTATAATTCAACGATACCTCTTTCAACTTGTTCCTTTATGAAGTGGTATCTTACATCGATGTGCTTCGTGCGGGAATGCTGTACCGGGTTGCAGGAGATGGCTATGGCAGACTTTGAGTCACAGTACATAGGTACTTTATCAAAGTGGAAGCCATAATCCGTGAGTTGTGTTCTCATCCAAAGAACTTGAGCACAACACGCAGATAGAGACACATACTCCGCTTCGGCTGATGAAAGTGACGTGCAATCCTGCTTCTTGGAAGACCATCCCACAAGCTTATCTTGACCTAGAAATTGTGCACCACCAGAAGTATTTTTTCGTGTATCAAGACACCCTGCATGATCAGAATCTGAATAGGCTGTTAGAAAGAAACCGGTTTCCCTCGGATACCAGATTCCCAAATGAATGGTATTCTTGAGGTACCGAAAGATCCGTTTAACCTCCTTGAGGTGCTTTTCAGTGGGTCGTGCTTGATATCGTGCACAATAGCATGTAGCATGATGAATATCAGGTCTGCTTGCTGTCAAGTACATGAGGGACCCGATCATGGAACGATATCTCGTTTGATCTATGGGTAATCCCTCCAAGTCAGCATCTAGCGATGTGGTTGATAATGGTGTCCCAACGGGGTCACATTAAGTCATACCATGCTTTTTGATTATCTCTTGACAATACTTAGCTTGGTTTATAAAGATACCACTTGGGGATTGGTGAACTTGAATTCCTAGAAAGAATTTTAGTTCGCCCATCATTGACATTTCAAATTTGTTGTGCATTACTTTTTCAAACCATTTTGAAAGTTGTGGGTTTGTAGACCCGAAAATAATGTCATCAACATAAATTTGCACAAGCAAAATGTCATCCCCATATTTATAAGTGAACAAAGTTAGATCAATGGAACCTTTTGAGAAACCTTTGGATACCAGAAATTTCGAGAGCTCGTCGTACCACGCCCTTGGAGCTTGCTTCAGTCCATATAGTGCCTTGTGGAGGCGATACACCTTGTCAGGATAATGAGGATTGAAAAATCCTTCCGGCTGCGTGACATAGACTTCTTCCTTCAAAGGACCGTTAAGAAATGCCGTCTTTACGCCCATTTGATAGACAGTGAATCCCTTATGTGCAGCATAAGCAAGGAAAATCCTGACCGCTTCCATGCGAGCAACTGGTGCAAATGATTCATCACAATCAATTCCCTCTTTCTGGCCATACCCCTTAGCCACTAGCCTAGCTTTGTTTTTGATGATCGTATTTTCTTCATCCATCTTGTTTTTCCAGATCCAACGAAGATTTAATGGAGTCACATCGTATGGTCTGTCAACAAGTTCCCAGACTTTAAGTCTTTCAAATTGTTGAAGTTCATCCGTCATCGATTCAATCCAAGCATGATCAGCCATGGCTTCTTTGATGTTTTTCGGTTCAGCCGTACCCACGGCGAGTGCGAACATACAAACATCGCCATCGGTGGCTAGTTGTCATCTTGTACGAACGGGCTGTGAAGGGTTTCCAATTACGTGAACCAAAGGATGATCTCGGGTCCAATGATGTGTTGAAGGATGTCGTTGATAGAACGTATGCATATTTGACGGATCAACATGGCGAGTAGAAGACTCTCCAGTTTCGTGTACTGTTGTACCGAATGGGTTGTGAAAATCGTCATCATCAGATAATGCACCGTCTGCTTGATTTGTGTTCTCTGGAGCAATGACAGTAGTTGTGGATGTTGTAGGATCGATTGTTGAAGTGATATTCTGAGGAGGTAAATCTGCAACAACCCGTGTTGAAGTAGATGAAGTTGTATCCTTTTGTTGATGATGATCGGTATCATCATTCGTATCATGAGTGACAGCGGAAGACTTCGATGCAACTTGTTTCTCCCCCGTGAAATATTCATCATACATTGGTCCATATAACATTTCCAACTCTTCAAGTGTCGTGTCCACTGTCATATCTGCTCTAGGAACATGTTCAGGAACCAGCTTTGAACTTGACGGTTCATTGATGTGGTCTTGAGTTCCGAGTTCCGTGCGGTTGTGAACGGAAGTCGTGTGTCGTTGTGGATCGGGACTTAAACTGCTTTGTTCAAGTGCCATTTCTTGTAATTCATCGAATCTGATATGAATAGTCTCGACTATCAATTTTGTTCTCTTGTTGTATACTCTGTATCCCTTAGACTGAGTTGCATATCCCACTAAAATGCATGCATCACCTTTCTCTTTCATCTTGTCCAGATTTTCACCATCTCGAATAATGTAACACGTACATCCAAAAACATGAAGGTGTTTGAGTGAAGGTTTGCGATCATTAATTATGTGATATGGTGTCTTTTCGTGTCTTGCGATAACTAAGGAGCGGTTTTGTGTGTAGCATGCGGTTGACACGGCTTCGGCCCAAAAGTATAGTGGAAGTTTTGAAGCGGATAATAATGTTCGAGCAGCCTCAACTAAAGTACGGTTTCGTCTTTCAACAACGCCATTTTGTTCAGGTGTTCGAGCAATAGATGTTTCATGTTCAATTCCTTCGGCTTCAAAATAATTTCTCAGTTTTGAATTCAAAAATTTTGTACCTCTGTCAGTACGAACCACTTTAACTTGAGCTTGAAGACCACGTTGTATCACTTTAAGGAAGTTGATGAGAACATCGGGTGTTTCATCCTTGGATCTCAAGAAGTGAGTCCATGTGTACCTTGAGTAGTCATCGACAATTACCATAACGTATTTCTTCCCATTGATACTTTGAACACGCATGGGACCACACAAATCTATATGAAGAAGATCTAACCGTCCTTTAGAGCTTGGTGTAGTCTTTGTCTTGAAACTATTCCGTTTAGCTTTACAAAGCTCACAAGAAGAACAAAGATGATCTTTGATGAATTTCAAGTTAGGAAGGCCTCGCACAATATCTTTCTTGGAAAGCAAGTTGATGGTGTCAAAGTTAAGATGAGATAAACGTTGATGCCATAACCAAGCTTGAGTCGTTGAGGCTTTAGCCATGAAACAGATTGGAGTTGAAGATGTGGAGTCTTGTAGTGAAATAGTGTAGAGATCAGTACCCCGTGTTCCGGTAAGTAAGTCATTCCCATCATAATCACGAACAAAACATGTCTTCTTTCTAAAAGCAACCTCCAAATCCGCATCACGGAATTGACCAACCGAGAAAAGATTATGATTGAGCCCTTCGACGTAGTAAACCCTTTTGATAGTGATATTCCCCTGAACCAAGTCTCCATATCCTAGGATCGGTGCAAATTGATCATTTCCGAATCGGACCGTACCCAGGAACTTCTCCACGAAGTTAATTAGAAGCTTGAGATTCCCCGTCATGTGCTTCGTGCATCCGGAGTCCATTATGAAGAGAATTATTTCGATCACCTGCAGAAGAATTAGAACACGATGGAGCATTTGCTAAATTGGATTCCATGTTAGTTGTGATTTCCGATTCATTAGTTTCCCTAGTTTCATCACTTAGAGGCACACTAACGCTCGTAGTCACATTTTCTGTCCTAACCTTAGGCATCCATTTATATCCTGGAGGACATTGATTAGCAAACCACCATTTCCAAGGCTTGCTAGCAGACTCATATAATTCCCTAATTCTGCTTCTAGGGTTCTTAGTGGTGGAGTCTGATGCAAAACTTTTCTTAGGTGGGGTTGCACCAGAATGGTTCACTTTGCTTTTGGGTTTTCTAGCACTAATAGGCATCACAGTTTGCTTCTTAGTTCTAGTTTCTACGCCTTTGACATTATTCGAAACACACATAGCATGATTAGCATTAGCACACTTTCCACATTTTACACAAACAAACGTAACTTTCATAGTATTCAAAGTCGAATCATTCAAATCGTCATTACACGCGATTACAGACGTTTTATTCTTAGAAACATTGAAAATCCTAGGGTGGTCTTCTACTTCCTTCATCTTCCCTTGACTTTTGTTTTGCCAGACCTTTTCATTCATGCGAGTGCTCTTAAGCTGGGGCCGGCTAACACTAGCAGTGGGGACTACTCCTGTAGTAAAAGACACACGTCTATTAGTGTTTCTAGAAGTCTGAGGTGATTGACTTTCTTTGTTTTGTGTGGGTTTAGTGGCCAATCTATACATCCCTGGTTTAACCACATTTGTGTTCTTAATGCTTTGTGATCGAATATGTGTTTTGGGAGTGTTTTGTGGTAACCTATCCTTCCCATCCGTCTTGGGGGCAAACGCAGGTTTTGCAAATGCAGAATTAGAGAAAACAGATGGTTTTCCCAAGACAGAGGGTCTAGTCACTTTTTGAGCATTGGGTTGTGTTACAACAGGTTTCTTAACACTAGGTTCCACAATCTTCCCACCCATCTTAGCAACGAGTTTCTGCAACTCTGCTATCGCTCTGTCCCTGTCTTGTACCTGAGCTTTCAACCCTTTAATTTCCAAATTCTGTTCGTTCATTTATCGAAACGTTTGGGAAAGTTTTTCTTGCAATTTATTATCATGTGGAAAACTACCAACGTCTTTTTGCAAAGCAAGTTCAAGAGAATGACAATGTTTTTGAAGGAAATCAGTTTTGTGTTGAAGTAACTCAAAAGCCTTTTTATCAACATTTTCTTTATGTTTCGAAAGCTCAAGTTCAAGATGCTCACACTCTTTGATTTTATCAAGATATTTGCATGCAACATCAGAATATTCATCGATATCAGCACAAGATTGAAGAGTAACACACAAAATATCTTTGGAGAGACATTCTTCTAAGAGTAGATCGTATTCGTTTGAAAATTCTAATTTGTCATTTTGAAGGTCATCAATTTCTTTTTTAAGAGACTCAACATATTTCAAATCATCAAACATTTCAGACTGAATTAAATTTTCAAACTCAAGAACATGTTCTTTTATTATCTTTGTATTTGGTATTAAAAGTTCTTTCACAAGCACAGTTATGTCGTGAGGAATCTCGGTTTTCCACTTATCCTTTTGACGTTTCTCCCAATCGCTTTCAACAATTGATTGAACATTATTAACGTGGTGTTTAAGAAAACCAAGTATTTTTCTACTTTTGCTTTTAGAAGCATCTAGAGGCAAATAGTTAATATATTTAAAAACATTAGTTTTCCTCTTAGTGGCAAAAGCTTTTTTCCATTGAATTCTTTTTTGTTTGCATTCTAAAAATAATTCCTCACGAGACTTCTGTTTTTGTGGAGTGAAAAGACCATAAAGACTGTTTTCATAAGCATAGTTATATGGTTTCACAAAATCTTTATTGACCGGTGATCTACTCTCCTCATCCCAAAGGGACGTCTCTTCACAATCGATGTTAGCTACAGGGCAGTCATTATCAGTCCTTTCGGACTCATCAAGATATAAGTGAGGGTTCGCAGCTTGAGCTTGTTCGAGGTACTTGGGGGTGGCAAAGCTAGGTTGACCCTTGGAAAACGACCGAGGTGCTATCATTCTTACGGTTTGAATAGAGTCATGTGTATTATAAACAACTTTTTTCAAAAAAATCGACTTGTTCTTCGAGATCCTTTACTTTTTCAGTATCTTTGCTTTGTCTATTTTTGAAATCTTGTTTTAATGTTTCAACCTCTTGTTTCTTCTTGTCAAGAATTTTAGCAGAATCGGTGGTGTTCATAGAAAGCCTCTGTTCAAGTTCATTAACTTTTGTTGTGGCAAGGTACGTTTTTTGACGTTCATCACTTAATAAAACATTAAATTGGCGTTTTTCTTTAGTTAACAAAGCAAGAGCTTCATTGTATTTATTTTCAAAATCGTCCTTTTTAACGTTGATGACACGACTTTTGTACCCCTCAAGCTCGTTGGTCTTTTGAAGAAGCTCAGCCCTATAACTATCAATAGTCTCACTAGATTTTATAAGAGCGGCTTTGCATTCTTCAAAGTTTTGAGTGAGCGCTGCGTTTGCCTTCTTTAATTGCTTTTGATTCTTTCTATTTTCATTAACATCTTTTTGTAAACTAGCAATTAAATTAGCAAGCGCGACACGCTCCTCGTCATCATACTCATTTGCATGTTGATCATCCTCAAACTCATTATTGCACATGTCTGATGAATCGGGTGTGGTATTGCTATCAACTGTTTCCATCATACACGTGTCAGTAATTGTTGTTGGTAGATCACTATGCTCATGTGTATCACCAAACACATTATATTCAGCATCATCTTGTACCTTATCAATTAGCTCGGTATCAAAGATAGGACCATTGTCATCTTCAGTGACGTTAAGGACCTCATGAATCTTTGCCATGTATGAATAATGTGCCTCGAGTTCTTGGTCGGAGAGTTCATCATCTGTGTCGTCAAGCATTTCTCCTTCCTCAGCTGATAACTTGATTCCAGCTTCCATTTTCTTGCACAACAACATCTTTTCCTTATGATAACCATAATCTTTAACCCTCTTTGGCTGCCTGCATTCCTTAGCCAAATGCCCAAAACCTCTGCAGTTAAAACACTGAATCCCACTTTGTTGCACAATTTGAGTACCAACAGTTTCCCTATTTCCAACAACAATAGCCACCCTCTGATTATCATACTTAGGTTGTCGATCATACTTTGGAGGACTCTCAGCACGTCTTCGTGTGTCATACCTTGGAGGACTCTGTGCATGGGTGTTCCTCGAGTTTGAAGATGTTCGAAGGTTGTTGTTGGTGGGTTTGTAGATATTCTTATATTGCTTCATAACGAAAGCCATTTGTTGCTTGAATTCCCTATCCCTTTGAGCTACTTCTTCATCAATGTCTTCTTCGGATGATTGATCAGGTATGGGTGATGGTGCTCTTGCAACTTCTTTGCCTCGGGATCATGTTGGAGCATGTGACATAGAGACAATGGATGATCGTGGTGATGATGATTGAGTAGAGTAGGTCTTTGAAGTACGGGAGTGATAATCTGGGTAATGTCGAGTGGTAGACACCAAAGCAAGTGGATTGTAAATCTTTGCAACTCGTTCAGCTTGAAGTTCATTTGCCTCATTTTGAAATTGTTTCAAGATGTCAAAGAGCTTGTGATATGAAACTTCGTATAACTTTTGTTGTTGTTTCACCAAGGTGACAAACCGTGTCCACTCTGGTTGAAGTTTCTGTAGAAATTGGACATTGACTTGCATGGTGGAAACTTGCAACTTGTTTCGGGTCATATCATTCATCATCTTGTAGAATCGGGAGTAATAAGAATCAATTGATTCCCCATCCTTTGATGTAAACTTGCCAAAGTTCCAAAACATCTTAGTTTTCACATCTTGTTTGTTAAGTGATTCACCTTGTTGCAATCTTTCAATGGCCGTCCACATTTCTTGAGCAGTAGGACATGTGTCAACCGTAGAGTAAATTTCATCTCCAATGCCACTGAGAATTAAGTAGATTGCTTCCTTCTCTGCATCAAACCACGCACGATTCTCTGGGGTGAGGTCGGTCGTCTTTTCATCATGTTCATATGCGGGTTGTGCGTCACTTGTGTCTGTGGCTGGTATTGCAGGAACTTGAATCCTTGAGAGTTTATAGGGTCCTTCCAAGATACATTGCCTTAAAGCATCACCGTTAGGTTTTGTGTCAAGGTAACGTATAAAACGGGATTGCCATTGATCATATCGACCCGACACAAGCATTGGTGGTATTTCTTTGTTACCTGCCACCATTATGTTGTTGTTCGTCACACGATATTCAGCGGTAGAATCCATCTCAATGTTCTCTGAAATGATGAATCGAATTTGGATCTTAAGTAGTTGTGTTGTGATTGTTTGGTTGTTGAAATTCCGAAAATTGCGATTTTTTTTATTATTTTTTTTTATTTTTTTTTCTCAGCCCGACAATAAATTCCTCAGTCTGACAAAACGATAGACCTAAAAAATTTGTAATCACCAAATTTTGAAATCGAGCTAGAAATAGCCTAAAACTAGTATGGAAAAAATTTGATTTTACTTGACCTAAAAAATTTTAACTCTTTTTTTTAATCTCCGTGTAAACTACGTTCTGAGACTGGTCTAGATAGTGGCTAAGTCTAAAAAATACTCGAACAAAAAATTAGATGTCCATCGCACTCTGATCGTAGTCTGATCGCACTCTCATCGTACTACTAGATCGCAGTCGGATCGTACTGAACAATCGTGCCCTGATCGTACTCTGATCGTAGTGAACCTGATCGCACCCTGATCGTAGTGAACCTGATCGTACTCTGATCGTAGTGAACCTGATCGCACCCTGATCGTAGTGAACCTGATCGCACCCTGATCGTAGTGAACCTGATCGCACCCTGATCGTAGTGAACCTGATCGCACCCTGATCGTAGTGAACCTGATCGTACTCTGATCGTAGTGAACCTGATCGTATCCTGATCGTAGTGAACCTGATCGTACTAAGCAATGGATTCTGGATCGTACTTGGGATCGTACTTATGGATCGTACTACGTGATCGTACTGGTGGATCGTAGTGTGGATTCTAAGTTATGATCGCAGTTAGATCGTAACTATGGATCGTGACTATGGATCGCAAGTAGAAACCCCCAGGGTTTATGCAACCACAAAATCAGATCGTACCCCCAAAATTAAGCCGAGACTTCGAACAACAAGAAAGTAGTGATTTTTACCTTGGATTTCGTGTTTCAATCCAAACCAAAGTAACCAAAATCTTACCACACGTATGAAAGATGTAGAGATTAAAGAAGGAAGATTTAGAGCACGAAAAACATAAGAAAAAACTTGAATCCGAGTAGATTTTATGGTAAAATCAAACGAATTAAGTAGTAAATCAACAACGAATCACAAAACTACCCCATGGCGATTGATACCAATTGTTGTCCCTAAAATGTGATGATTCTATACTATTAATGAAGAAAGAAAGGTAGAAATGAGATGAATTTTAGAGAGAGAAACTAGAGAGAGAAAAGAGAGAGAAGTGTGTGAATTTGTGAACTATTAGATTAATAAAAAAATGAATCACCAACCCTCCTAACATGCTAGGAGGGTAGTATATATAGTCCACCCACATGCGGGCTTCTTTATGGACTATATGGTTTGGGCCGGGCTTTCCTTTTGGGCTTTAGTTACTTATTAATGAACTTTAGCCTAAAGTTAAGCCCGTATAACACGACTAATATACTACCTATTACAACGTTCTAAAATACGATACATAATAAACATATGACCGAGCCTTGTTTGGCTCAATATTTTGAGGCTAACATTATGGTTGATATATGTTGATGTTAGGATATTGGGATGAACATTTTCATGGTTGATTTTGGTCAAAAATGTGATTTTGTACAAGATTTTGATAGTCATTTTATAACAGTAAGTAAACTGTAATTTCGGGATTTTTATGTTTTTATAATGGCTTAACGTATTGCCTAGGGTTGTAGATAATTTAATTAGCTTCCATTTGATATAAAGTAGAGCTTCTAGCTCCAAACGAGCGCGAAGTTATGATGTTTTGATTATTCGTGTACCAGGAGACGAGTATCGGCACTACATATAGTTGTTGTCGATGTTTGGATCGATTCTCGGGGACTATAAATTGAAATTTTGACATGTGTAACCTAATGATAATGAAGTGTAAGTCTTAGAGGGTGAGTTTATTTTAAAATCCGAGTGTCGGTTTTGTAAACGGAGTCGTTTAAAGAAGTTAAAACGGTTGTAAGAATTATTAACGTAAATCTGTCCGGATTTGGTAGTTTGAAGATGAGTCGGGTAAAGGACTTTAAAAGTAATTTCATTTGATAATAATGTAGGAGGACTTTCTATATATAGTAAGTTATTTTATCGAGTCGTTTCATAAACGTTTGACAAGTTTAAAAGGGGTAAATAAGCTAGTACATATAGTATGTGCCGACGGACTTTGTTAAAAGTGTAAATGGTAAAGTAAATGTGTAGAAGAGTATAATGAAGTTATTTATATCGTTTTCTCTCGAGTTTATCGTGATTTTATGAGTTTGAGTTTGATGTTGTTATATATGATTTATTTCTCGAGTCATTATTAATGAACGCGCCTTATTTGATTGGTAACGGTTCTCGTGTTTGAAAGGCATCCATTATCATTGACGATCATCTCGCTAGATCTCTTATACTAAGGTGAGTCTGTAGCCTCGCTTATCATGCTAGCTACTAAATGTTTTATTACCTGCGAGGGGGATACATGTTATTTGAAAATAAATGAACACAAGTCATGAGTAATTGTTGGACCCGAATGTTGCCTAAGTTGATTACATTGTATTGAGTACCTTGTTGGTAAAGACCCTAAATTCATGAGCCGTTAACTATCTTCTGACTTGATGTTGTGTGTCGGGAATAGCCGCTTATTCTAATGATAGTACTATTGGGTTGACCACCCTATCTGAGACCAGGGCATTACGCTGAGTAACCTCTGGGAAGGATAATTTACGGGAATAAGAATGTGGTATTCTAGCAACTGATACCCTAGAGGGGCAATGGTTTTATTCTAGTCATGCCGGAATTTGGCGTGGGTGACTATTTGGTTAAGGGGTCGGTGTCATGAGCTTAAATACAATGTTTATTATTATTGCCTTGAATATAGATTGTGTGTACGACAATTCTATAAATGATTATGATTGATTTTCTTCTTGTGTTCAAATGTGATTTGATAAACCTATAGACTCGCTCAACATTATTGTTGACTCGTTTTAGCATGTGTTTCAGGTAATAGGAAGTGATGGAGAATGGAGCTTTGCTGTGGAGGTTGTAGCTTAGCTTTTGGAAGAATGTTGGTCTAAAAACTATTTCTGTCCTTTACTGTTGAACAATTTATTTTATGTTTGTGTACTGTACTAAACTTGTGTTAGTTGTTGGTCGAGATCCATGGGGACTAAACACTTTACTCTGGTGTCGTTTTAGTACAATTATGGGATGAAATTTATGTTTTAGACCTATTATGAAAATCTTGTTTATGTTTTATGTGTAAACGTCTCTATTTTGAGTCGTTCAATATACCTTGTGTGATGATGCTTGTGTCTAGCACCCAATTGTGTATTTCCGCTGCGCAATGTAAATTGGGGGTGTTAGAGATTGGTATCAGAGCTACAAGTTATAGAGAACTGGGTCGATTTTAAAAATTATCCTAAACTAAAACTTTGGTGTCGAAAGTATTTATTCTTCAAAAGCACACAACTCCTCTGCAACGCTCCGGTAAGATAACTTTTAGTTTTGTTTTGCATTGTAGATGTATCCCTCATAACTGAAATGATTTCCGTGAGTATTTATTAAGTAAATACTACGATATTGTATTGGAATTATTAAAAGTATGCTGAGTGCTTGTCAGTATCATATTTACTTTTTTGCGAGCATTGCATAAACATCATTTTCATTGTGTTGCATAGCATGGATTACGTATGACATTTGCATAAGCATTGCATACTAATTTTTATTTTATTAAAAATGACCTTAAGTATCCTTGAACCCTTATAATTGTAGAAAATGGTTGGTTTACCTTGTGAGGATGGATGGATTGACATGACTAATGTATTGGACGGTGAGGAAGTAGATAACTTTGGTGCTAGTGACGATGAGGAGCCTTTTGAGTATTCAGATGATGGGATTTCACCTACTGCAGTTGGTCAGACCGATCTTGAATTGATTAAAGGTAGTTATGTTCCAAGGGTTAATGTTGTGCCACAGACTGTGCCGGACTGTCAGCGACCTGTTGTTCGTTCTTCGACGCCTACTTGTGATGCTTATATTAGCAGTTTGCCTGGGATTGCATTTGCTAGGGGTGATGTTCTTGTTGTGTCGAGTAGTGCTGCTAGTGCTTGATATATTCATGATGTCATATCTAAGGTTTATTGTCCAGGTCCTAGGTCTTATGATGATATTTTCTGGTTTCTCAAGAAGTTTGATAGGTCTTTATTTGAAAGGTATTTGGTTGAAACCCGTGTGATTAGGAAGTTTGAGCAGAATGAGAAGAAGTTTGAAATATTTGTTAATAGTGTGAGGAGATCAGAGTTTGTTAGAATAAGAGAAATGGATGAAGTTGTTAGGTTAAGATCTATGGTGTTGAATTTGAGTGGGCAAGTTGAAAGGTTACGTAAGGAGCAAGAAAGGAATGCAAGGTTGAATGCGTGGGGTTTGCCTATGAGATCTTTTCCTAGTCGAGGTGTAGTGATTCGTGATATGTCAAGTCAGGTTGAAGCTCAAGTGTTGGTGAAGCCAAGTGAAGGAGGTAGTCGAAAGGGAAAAGAAAAAAGTGGAAGAAGATTCTAAGGATGATGATAGCATCAGTGATGATGAGCCGATGTACAAGAAGCTGCGGGGATCAGATGTTTAGTTATTTATGTTGTTTTTATTAGCCTTGTTGTAATAGAACTTATGTAGACTCGTACTATAGTTTATGATGAAACTTAATGACTTTTAAGTTTGCCGTGATGAAGGGTTGTAGTGACATTATGATTTGTCTTATTAGTTCTTTTGTGAATTGGTTAATGATTCATTATGAACTATGTTGTTGGTGCATGTAGTATCCATGTTACATCTTGATAGAGAAATCCTTCTTCTTATCTTGATATGAATACTTACTTGTTCTTTTTCTTCTTTGTTATCACAGGAAGGAAGGAAGGAGTTGGGAGGCATTTTTCTGACTTTACTAAACTGTTGTTTGGTTAGTTTCCTAAAACATGCCGCCTAAATTGACGACTGATACTGTTAATACTATGATTGAGCAAGCTATCGCTAGAGCACTGGAAACTGAACGTGTTGCGAGGAACCAAGAGGCTGAGAATAGGAATGATGCTGGTCAGGTTAGAGGGAATGTTGAAAATCAAGTTGGAGGTAATGCTGATGAACCAGTGACAGGAAATGCTACAGGACAAGTTGGAGGTAATGCTGATGTTCAGCAGATTCAGAAGGAATGTTCTTATGCTAGTTTCATGAAATGTAGACCTACCCAATTTCGTGGTACTGGTGGTGCTTTGGAAATAAGGATATGGATTGAGAAGATTGAAAGTACTTTTGAAATCAGTGGATGTTCAGAAGCTAGTAAGGTGAAATTTGCTGCAGATACTTTTCAGGATGATGCATTAAGCTGGTGGAATAGTCAGGTAGCTACTGTGGGTTTGGTTGAAGCTAATGCTATAACATGGACTATGACCAAGGGACTGTTAACTGCTAAGTTTTGTCCTAAGGGAGAGTTAGGTCAGTTGGAGGATGAGTTGAGGCATTTGGTGTTGAGGAACAATGATATTGTAGCTTATACAAGGAGATTCTCTGATCTATGTTTGTTGTGTCCTGATGCTTTTTCTAATGAACATAAGAAGATGAAGCAGTATATCAGAGGTTTGTCTAATAATATCAAGGGAGAGACTACTTCGTCGAAACCTAAGTCATATGATGAAGCTGTTCAGATGGCTCATGCTTTAATGGATGTAAAGCTGCAGGATCGAAAGGATAGTATTGCTGAAGGGAATAAGAGAAAGTGGGAAGCTGCACACTCAAACCAAGGGCAGAATCGTGGTGGTTATCGTAATAACAATAACCAAGGACCAAATAGGAATCAATAATACAATTTGAGAATGAATGATGGTGTTCGTGCTGCCACTGGAAATCAAGGTAACAAGGTGAATCCGAAGTGTGGTCGGTGTAATCTGTATCATGTTGGGAATTGTCCACCTGCTTGCAACAAGTGTGGGAAGGTCGGACATAAGATGGCAGATTGTAGAAACAAGGGTGTGGCCACTGGAGCCAATGTTGTCAAGGTAGTTAACTGTTTTGGATGTGGAGGCCGTGGACATAAGCAAGGGAACTGTCTGAGGGTTGGCATACGACAGGGAGGCAATGTTGCTGTTGTTGCTGCTGGGACTGCTGCTCCAGCCTATGTCGTGGGAGATGCTGACAAACCTCAAGGGTCGAATGTGGTGACTGGTACGTTCTTACTTGATGCTTGTTATGCTAGTGTGTTATTTGATTCTGTATCTGATAGAAGTTTCGTAGATGTTAGATTCAGTCAGCTATTGGATAGAGAACCAGTGAGATTGACAACTAGTTATAAGGTGGAGTTAGCTGATGGTAAGGTTGTAAGCACTAGTTCTATACTGAAAGTTTGTTCCTTGAAGTTAGGTAATTATGTGTTTAGTATTGATTTGATGCCTATAGAATTAGGATCTTTTGACGTGATTGTTGGAATGGACTGGTTAGTTGGTAACGGTGCAGTAATTGTTTATGGAGAAAGATTAGTTCAGATACCGCTAAGGAATAGGGTATTGACTGCGAAAGGTGATGAATGTACTTCTCGTTTGAGAGTTGTTTCTTGTTTGAAGATGATGAGGTATATAGAAGCAGGTTGTGATGTGTTTCTTGCACAGATAAGTAATGATGGTGTGAATGAAAGGAAATTGGAGGATGTCCCTGTGATTAGAGAGTATCCTGAGGTTTTCCCTGAAGATTTGCCAGGATTACCGCCGCATCGTGAAGTGGAGTTTCGTATTGATTTAGTGCCGGGAGCTGCGCCAGTTGCTCGTGTACCATATCGTTTAACTCCATCTGAGATGAAAGAATTATCTGATCAATTAAAGGAATTGATTGATAAGGGATTTATTAGACCGAGTTCGTCGCCGTGGGGTGCTCCTGTTTTGTTTGTTAGGAAGAAAGATGGCTCTTTTAGAATGTGTATTGATTATAGAGAGCTTAACAAATTGACTGTCAAGAATCGGTATCCACTGCCGAGGATTGATGATTTGTTTGATCAGTTGCAAGGGTCATGTGTATACTCGAAGATCGATTTGAGATCTGGGTATCATCAACTGAGAGTTAGGGAAGAAGATATTTCTTTAACAGCTTTCCGTACTCGATATGGACATTTTGAATTTCAAGTGATGACTTTTGGGTTAACGAATGCGCCTGTTGTATTCATGGATCTGATGAATCGTGTATGCAAGCCGTATTTGGATGAGTTTGTTATCGTATTCATTGATGATATTATCTTTTACTCCAAGAGTGAAGAAGAACATGAGAAACATTTGAGAATAATTTTGGAATTGTTGAAGAAAGAAAAGTTGTATGCGAAATTCTCCAAGTGTGAATTTTGGTTGAAATCAATGTAGTTTCTGGGGCACGTGATTGATAGTGAAGGTGTTCGTGTGGATCCTGCTAAGATTGAGGAAATCAAGGATTGGTCAGTGCCGATGACGCCGACTGAAGTTCGCCAATTTCTAGGTTTAGCTGGGTATTATAGAAAGTTTATCGAGAAGTTTTCACTAATTGCTAAGCCGTTGACTAAGCTTACTGAAAAGAATCGAGTGTTTGAATGGGGATTGGAAGAGGAATCTGCATTTAGTACGTTGAAGGATAAGTTGTGTTCTGCGCCGATATTGTCTTTGCCAGAAGGATCTGAGGATTTTGTAGTGTACTGTGACGACTCTCATAAAAGATTTGGAGCTGTGTTGATGCAAAGGGAGAAAGTAAAAAACCCTAAAAACATCAATGGCTGCCGAAAAATCCCCTCTTCTTATAACCTGATTTTCTTATTCCTTTAATCCTAATACCTTATAATGATGTTGTTTTCTCGATTAATCATTGATTATTCTTGAGTTAACAAAGTCCTTGTTTGGTTGATTGGTTTTAGGGTTAATTAAATTAGTTTTTTTTACTTTTCTGCCGTCATTGTTTTGTACGTTCAAGGTTTATTTAATTTTCCTCGTAAGTTAATTGGTCTTCCTCGGATTGTTTATTGTCACATAATTTGGTCGGTTTTAAGGTTTCACGTGGAAGGGTGCGTTTAATATTTGGTCGGCTGACATTTAATTGGTCGGCTGACATTGAAGTTAAGGTATCACGTGGTAGGGTGTTTGTTTATTATAAATTGTGATCTTCAGTGACAATTGCGTTGGGTTATTAGTAATTGGTTCGATTGAATCTGTGTCGCATTTATTATTTTTAGGGTAGTTTTGTCGGTTTTTTTTGTTTATCTTAATCGATTGTAGGGTTTGGTTTTTTGTCGGATTGTTGAAGCTATGGTGGGTTCCAGTGAGACTAATGTTTCAAATCCTAATTCGGTTGTTGATACAGCAAATGGTGAACGAATTAATTTGAATGTAGGGTCATTAGAGGATGTTGAAAAACTTTTCTCGATCTCCCTCAATATGGTGGAAGTGATTAGTAGGTTTATGAATGATGTCCAAAATAACAAATATGAATTCTTGAAGTGAATGACTACTGAGCAATGGACAAAGACTCTTGATATCGTATGTGCACACCAAGTGGAGTTGGAGAACAGTGTTAGAACACTAAAACGTCAACATGTTAATTCTACCAAAGCAGGTGTGCGTGATGATGCTAGGGATCCGTCTATGAGCACTACTTTTGGACATGATGCTAGGGTTACACCAGATTTATCTAATATCACAATGCGTATGTCCTTGGATCAGCATAAAGAGGTGAGTGTCTCATCTCATACGTTTAGTAAATTGGTTAATGATGAGCTATCGTTTGAACAATTGGATATAAACCCTAATGAGAGGAGTGATTTTTGACTCAAATATGGATGATTTCACATTTTCTAATCCAAGTGATCCGGTGATAGATGTCGAGGAAACTGTGAAGGAATGTCCTATTGTACAGTCGGTATATATTGGTGGTCCATCTAACTCCTATGCAGCTGCTGCTAGTTCAAGCCAACAAGCTTCACCTGTTGCTCGTGTTAATATAGGTTCTGTCATATCTGAAAATAGGTTTGAGGGTGTTCAGGTATCTATTCCACGTAAAGTGGTTGAGAAGGTTAATACACGTTTTCATAATACGCTCTATGGATACTTTATTCGTAAACGAATGGCATTTCCAGTGGTTGAGTATTATGCTAAAACTGATTGGGCTAAATTTGGGTTAAAAGGGGCCATGATGAATTCCAATGGTTTCTTTTTCTTTCAATTTGATGCACAATCTGGGTATGAAGCTGTGTTGGAAGGTGGACCATGGATGATTCGTAATTCTCCCATTATTCATAAAAGGTATACTATGAAGACTAGCCTTCGTAAAGAAGAATTTACCTGTATTCCTGTGTGGGTTAAACTTCATGATGTGCCTCTTCAAGTGTTTGAGGAAGAGGGTATTAGTCTGATTGCTACATATCTTGGTAAGCATATTATGCTTAATTCTTTTACTAGCACTATGTGTAAAGAATCTTGGGGCCGTAGTAGTTTTGCTCGTTGTTTAATTGAAATTAAATCTGATTGTGATTTACATGAGACAATTACTATTGGTGTTCCTGATATGGAGGGTGAGGGGTTTACTAAGGAAACTATTAAAGTTGAATATGAGTGGAAGCCGCCTAGATGCCCTACATGTAATATCTTTGGTCATACGGCTGAAACTTGTCCTAAACGTGTTATCCCTAAAGTGGCACCTACAGTTATACATGAATAAAATGATGGATTTCAACAAGTTCGTAGTAGAAAGCATAACAACAAAGGAAAGCAAGGAAGAAAGATTCCGAGAGGTGTCCCGTTAAGCAAAGGCTTCCAGGTTGGTACTCCTTTTACTTTTAGTCCGAAGTTGTCTACTTCTGGTGCTCATATACATGATAACTCATCTAATCCTGGTAAGACTTCGAATGCATCTAAACGTGATAATAGCAAAGTTGATAGTGGTACCAAATCTGGGTTGCATACTAGTAGTTCAAATAAAGGTAAATCCGTGGTGAGTGGCGTTTCTACTTCGAATTCATTTGGGACTCTTTCAGGGGATATAGGTGACCTAAATGGAGATGATGATGATGAGGAGGTTGAAAACATTTATGATGAATATGCTAATCTTCTTAATTCTCAATCAAGGGCAAGCACTCTTGTCACGAATGTTTTAAATGTTTAGTATAGCCTCATGGAATATAAGGGGTCTGAACCAGTCCCCTAAAAGAATAGAGGTTCGTCAGGTTATTAATGAAAATAATCTGAGTGTTTGTGCTATCTTGGAGTCTCATTTTGATGCTTCGGGTGTTTATGATATGTGTCGTAAGATTTTTAGCAGATGGAAGTGGACGTCAAATGGCGGTTTGTGTCCTAAAGGGACTCGTATAATTCTCGGCTGGAATGATGATAATGTGGATGTTATGGTGTTGTCTCAAACAAGTCAAGTTATGCATTGTCAGCTTAAAACGCGTATGGATAATCGTACTTTGTTCTGCTCTTTCGTTTATGCTGATAACTACTATATCCATCGGCGTGTTCTCTAGAATAATTTGGTTGCTCATGCTACTTTTATGCGGGGTAAGCCATGGGCTGTTTTGGGTGATTTTAATGCTGCTCTTAATATTGAGGATCACTCATGCGGTGGCTACACTCCTAATATTTTCATGCGGGAATTCAAGGAGTGTGTTAATCTTATGGAAGTTATGGACGTTAATGCTACAGGTTTACATTTTACTTGGAATGAGAAACCACAGGGTGATGATGGTATTCTCAAAAAGATTTATCGGATTATGTCTAACATTAAGTTTCTTGATGAGTTTCTAGGTTGTTTTGCGATATTCCAACCTTACAGGATTTCTGACCATTCTCCTTGTGTGTTACGAATCCCTACAATTAGCAAACCTAAGCCTAAACCTTTTAAATTCAGTAATTTTCTTGTGCATAAGGAGGGTTTTCATGCAGTGGTAGCTAACGAATGGTTGGCTAATGTTCATGGTTGTGCTATGTTTAGGCTTGTTAAACGCTTAAAAGGTTTAAAGGCTCCGTTTCAAAAACTGTTGTTTGAACATGGTAATCTTCATGATCGTGTTACTAGACTACGTGTGGAATTAGATGTTGTTCAACAAGCCCTTGATGGAGACCCATCCAATGTGATGTTGAAAGAAGAGCATGCTCATTATCTAGTTGACTTTAAAGAAGCTTCTCTTGATGAGGAACGCTTCTTACGTCAGAAATCTAAAATTAAATGGCTTGATGCAGGTGATTTAAATACGGCTTATTTTCATAACTCGGTTAAGAGTAGGACGGCTCGTAATCGTATTGAAATGGTTCGTGATTCTCATAATGTGCTTCATGATGGTGATGCTGCGCCTGGAGCTTTCGTTTCTCATTACGAGCAGTTTCTTGGTCAGGCAAGTGTTTCAGGTTCTTTTAATACGTCTGATTTGTTTGTTCGAAAGCTTGGTGCTCAGAAATCTGCCCATATGGTTAGAATCATCTCTGATTCTGAAATTAAGAGTGCGCTATTCTCCATGAGTGATGATAAAGCGCCTGGGCTGGATGGTTTTACTGTTGCGTTTTTTAAGAAGTCTTGGGATATTGTGGGTGATGAGTTTACATGTGCTATTCGGGAGTTTTTCTCTAATGGAAAACTTCTTAAAGAGGTTAATCATACTATTATTGCTCTTATCCCTAAGGTGTTTGTTCCAAATAAGATTACTGATTATCGCCCCATCTCTTGTTGTAATGTTATTTTCAAATGCATTAGTAAAATAATTGCTAACTGTATTAAAGGGGATTTGGGAGATAAATGGTTAATATTAATCAATCTGCTTTTGTTCTGGGGCGTAGGATCTCGGATAACATCTTATTAACGCAAGAGCTGATGAGGAATTACCACAGAAATTTTGGTCCTCTAAGATGTGCTTTTAAGGTGGATATTTAGAAAGCTTACGATACGGTGGACTGGCAATTTCTACGTAACATTCTGATTGGTTTTGGATTCCACCATTTAATGGTTGATTGGATTATGACGTATGTTTCTACTACTTCATATTCCATTTGCATAAATAGTAATTTATATGGCTGGTTTCAAGGAAAAAGAGGTCTCAGGCAAGGTGATCTGTTATCTCCATATCTTTTCACGTTGGTCATGGAGATCCTTTCACTTATGTTGCAACGGAGGGTTCTTAATGCAGAGGTTTTTTATTTTCATCACCGTTGTGAGCAACAGCGTATTATCAACCTCTGTTTTGCAGATGATCTTTTCTTGTTTGCTAGGGGTCACTTGGACTCTGTGCAGGTTATTATGGATGCGTTGGAGGAATTTAAGATAGCTTCAGGTTTGGTTCCAAGTATCCCAAAGAGCACAGTTTTCTTCTGTAATGTAGCTACTGCTGTTAAAAGTAGTATTTTACATATCATGCCATTTGCTGAAGGCGAGTTACCTGTCAGATATCTTGGTGTTCCTCTCATTTCGTCTAGGCTTCTATATAGGGATTGTAAAGTCCTTGTTTAGAAACTTGAGAGTAGAGTTAATGATTGGCGCAATAAATTTCTTTCATTAGCAGGAAGACTCCAGTTAGTTCGTTCAGTTCTTTCATCAATGCATATCTATTGGGCGTCTGTCTTTATTTTACCTGTTCGGATTATTCATGATTTGGAACAGCTTATGAGAGGCTTCTTATGGTGTCAAGGTGAAATGAAGAAAGGTAAGGCTAAAGTTGCTTGGGACTCTGTTTGTACTCCATTTTATGAAGGTGGACTTGGTATTCGTAAGCTTTCTGATTTTAATACTGCTTTAATGGTTTCTCATATCTGGTGTATTCTCACTCGTAAAGAGTCTTTATAGGTTAAATGGATTTATTCTTACAAGTTAAAGGATCGAAGTTTCTGGGACGTTCCATGTATAGGTGATCTGAGTTGGGGCTGGAGAAAACTTCTACAGATTAGACCACGCATTCGTCAATTTATTTGGTACAAGATTAATAATGGTAGATTGGCTTCTATGTGGTTTGACAAATGGGCAGATTTATGTCCGTTACGGGACGTTCTTTCGTTTCGAAGTATTAAAAGATCGGGGCTCTCTCTATCTAATAAGGTAAGGGATCTTATTACAGATGGTATTTGGCAGTGGCCGCAGGATTGGTATGCTAGATTTCCGAACATTGTCTCTATCCCGGTCCCTGTTATTAACGATGCTCAGGATGCTGATTTGATGTGGCGGGATATAAATGGGGTTCTACATCCTTTTTCAGTCTCTTTAGCTTGGGACTCCATTCGGGATAGGGCTTTGATGGTTGACTGGTATCATGTTGTTTGGTTTGCTCATTGTATTCCTCGTCACTCTATCCACTTATGGTTAGTGGTTAGAAGAAAGATGAAGACACAAGATCGGCTTAGGCAATGGGATGTTGACCCTTTGGTGGATCTAAGCCTTCTACGATGTCCATTGTGTAAATTGGTGCCGGATTCTCATGACCATCTTTTCTTTGAATGTTCTTATTCTATGCAGGTTTGGTCTAAGGTTCGGGGCCTATGTGATATGGATAGCATCCCCCCTCGGGTTGATGATATTTTAGCCTATGTTATTCCAATTTCTAAGGGGAAGTCTTGTCCTAGCATCCTTGCCCGTCTTGTGTTGGCTGCAACTGCGTACTTTATATGGATGGAACGTAATTCAAGACTTTTCAAGAAAAAGCTGTTGGCCGTTGATCAGATTGTTCAACTTATTTGTGATACTATTCGGTTGAAGTTGATTTCATTTCGTTTTAAGAAGTTGTCTGCCAGGTCGAGTTTGCTGCTTGACAAATGGAGGGTGCGAGCTCTAGAGTTCTTCATGATGGGAGTGTCGGGTGAGGGTTGTACTCTTTTTTCCTTGTCTAAGGTTTTTCCCACTGGGTTTTCTTTGGCAAGGATTTTTAAGGAGGCAGGCTCATTTGGATATCATTTGCTCCTTTCGTGCTGTTGGTGGAAGCTGAAGACAATGTGTGACTTCATGTTTGCATCTTGGTTTCTTTCTAGTTTACTTGCATTATAGTTCTAGATTAGTTTGTGTTTATGCCATGACATAATCACGTGTTAACATGTTGCATGTAGCATGCGGTTAATGTGGTATCTTAGCCACATTCCTTTGTACTTCAACGCTTTTTTGGTTAATATATTTACCGGGGAAACCCTTTACCAAAAAAAAACAAAGGGAGAAAGTAATAGCATATACATCAAGACAATTGAGGAAGCATGAAGAGAATTACACTACTCATGATTTAGAACTCGAGGATGTTATTTTTGCTTTGAAGCTGTGGAGACACTACTTGTATGGAACCAAGTGTGTGGTTTTTACTGATCATAAGAGTTTGCAATATATTTTGGATCAAAAGGAATTAAATATGAGGCAAAGGAGATGGATTGAGTTGCTGAGTGATTATGACTGCAAGATTCGTTACCATCCTAGTAAAGCGGATGTGGTAGCTGATGCACATAGTAGAAAGGAAATAGATAAGTCTATAAGAGTTAGAGCTTTGGTAATGATGGAAAGTGTTGATTTGACAGAAGCGATATTGAAATCCCAAGCTAATGGTTTGAAGGAAGAGAATGTTAAAGCAGAAAATTTGGGTAGAATGTTGAAAACATTGTTTAAAGTAAGGTCGAATGGATTGAGGTATTTTGATTATAGGATTTGGTTACCGTCGTGTCCGTCTGAGAAAGGTTCACTAGGAGTGCGAGATTTGGTGATGAACGAATCTCATAAGTCGAAGTATTCAATACATCCTGGATCGGACAAGATGTATCAAGATCTTAAGAAAGTTTATTGGTGGCCGAATATGAAGACAGATATAGCACAGTATGTTAATAAGTGTTTAACTTGTGTGAAAGTGAAGGCTGAACATAAGAAACCGTCTGGATTATTAGTGCAACCTGAGATTCCTGAGTGGAAATGGGAGAAGATTACTATGGATTTTGTGACGGGTTTGCCAAGGACTGCAAATGGCTGTGATATGATATGGGTGATTGTAGATAGGTTGACTAAGTCTGCTCACTTTTTGCCGATGAAGAAGACGGATAGTATGGAGAGGTTAACATCAGTGTATGTGAAGGAGATTGTTTGTCGACATGGTGTGCCTTTGTTGATAATTTCTGATCGTGATAGTAGGTTTACTTCAAAATTTTGGAAGTCTTTGCAGAAAGCGATGGGAACGGAGTTATGTTTGAGTACAACATATCATCCGGAAACTGATGGACAAAGTGAGAGAACGATTCAAACGTTAGAGGATATGCTTCGTACGTGTGTGATTGATTTTGGAAATGGTTGGGATAAGAATTTTCCATTGGTTGAATTTTCGTACAATAACAGTTATCATGCTAGTATTAAAGCCGCTCCATTTGAAGCTTTGTATGGACGTAAGTGTAGATCTCCAATGTGTTAGAGTGAAGTAGGAGAAGGTCAATTGACTGGGCCTGAAATGATATTTGAGACGACTGAAAAGATTGTGCAAATTAAGAAGAGTTTGTTATCTGCCAGAAGTAGACAAAAGAGTTATGCTGATAACAGAAGGAAACCGTTGGAGTTTGAAGTAGGAGACATGGTTATGCTGAAGGTATCTCCATGGAAAGGAGTGATACGTTTTGGAAAGAGAGGAAAGTTGAGCCCGAGATATATTAGACCATTTAAGATTATCCAAAGGATTGGATTGGTTGCTTATAAGTTAGAATTGCCTGGTGAGCTTAAGGCTATTCATACTACTTTTCATGTGTCTAATCTGAAGAAGTTTAGCTGAAAGGGATGTGGTGATTCCATTGGAGGAAATTCAACTTGATGATAAGTTGCATTTTATAGAGGAACCTGTAGAGATTATGGATAGGGAAGTTAAGAAGTTGAAGCATAGTAGGATTCCGATTGTGAAGGTGAGATGGAACTCTAGACGTGGGCCAGAGTTTACCTGGGAACATGAGGATTTCTTTAAGGACAAGTATCATCATTTGTTTAGGAAGGATTAAGCGCCGCAGACGTCGCTTCTTTTAAGAAGGGGGGGATGTGATAACCCAAAACCGAGGTCATTACTTAATCTTATTTTACGATTATTTTTGAAATTTTTAGATGAGTTTGAATGATATTTATTTTTGGAGGTTTATATTTAAACCGATGTGGGAAGGTTTATATTTTAATTTTAATACGTATAAGGAGTATTAGCAAGCGTGATGTCGATGGATGCCAAATATTTTACGTCTTATTGTCGGTTGTTCGATTTTTGTCATTTTTGATGTTTTCTTTTAAATGATGTGTTAAGTCGAGTCGGGAGTCGATATTATTATATTTGAGGTACGTTTTAAATTTTTAAAAGTATCTTTATGAAACCCGAGCACCGTAAATATTTTCAAAATTGACTAATAGTTATTTCCCGCTTTTTAGCTAACTATTTTTATTTTGAGCCACAACTATTGTAAAATTACAACAATGGTCCCTCAACCACCATATATAAGCCAAAATTTTCACACATACAACACAAATCCCACTCACCAAAAATTTTCATCTCTCTCTCTTTCTTTTCTTTGTAGCCGTGACCCCCCAACCCACCAAAACCCACACTTTTTCAATTTTTGCTCCATTTTAAGAATGATTTGAGCTAAACTAACAAAATACCCTATCTTAGAATTTCACAAGGATCATTTTGGTGTAAGAATTTCACACATGCAAGACATTTTATTATTTTTGTTGGGTCAAAAAGTTGATGTGGCAGAAACTCAAAATCGAAGAACATTTACTCAAGCGTTGACAAGAGTAATACAAGAGTTGACAAGAGCAATGTAGGCGTTGATAGAAGTCAACAAAAGTCAAACACTGTCAACAAAAGTCAACGCTGATGGATTTGATGGAGAATTCTATTTACAGAATATATTGGATATATTCTAAATAATATATTCAGTATATATCTATAGAAATAGAATATTTAGTTGTTTATTTGATTTGATCTCTTGTAAACCCTAATCCTTACACTATAAAAGGAACCAAGGGTCATAGGTTTTATTTATACTTTTCATTCACAATGTAAACCTAAAGCGTGTGTCGACTAGACGTGGGATTCAATGTATACACTTCTAGTGATTGTTGATTATTAATATAATTAGCAATCCAATTGTGTTTTAATTCATGTTACTGTGCCTAAACACCTTGTTAATGGTTGTTGTTCTAATTCCGCTTTGATTGTTTAATCATATGAACAATGATCATTCCTAGTAGCTTAAAAGATCCGGAAACCAAGGTTTCCACAATTGGTATCAGAGCCTCGTGGCTCGTGATGCTAGGACCAACAAGGTGTTCGTGTTTCGAGAAGAAAAGAAAAATCCGTCTAGGGTTTTTCTGGACGTTTTTGTGTGCGCAGCAGCATTCAGAAGGGCATAACTTTTTATTGAACCGTTGGATCGCCACAAAATTTTATATGTGTGTTCTACATACATATATCTAGATATCCACCAGAGGGATTGTCGAGATCTATCCCCAAGAAAAAGTTATTAAGCGTCAAAGTCAGCAGGGGTCATATGCTGTTTTCTGTGAACAGTAATAGTAAAAACGCGATTTCTCCTTCGTTAACCGTTGGATCGTCGTGAAATTCGATCTGTAGGTTCTTGACACTTATGTCTAGGATCTCACCGAAGGGATCTTCGATCTGAGCATTTATGAAGAAGTTATTCGTTGTCGAAGTTCACTGCAGTTTATGGATTTTCACATGAAATAATGATTTAGGGTTTATAAAACCCTAGATCAATTAGCCGCTGATGGGAGTTATTTAGACGCTGATAGATGTTGGTGTGACGCTGACAAGGCATGGATGAGACGCTGATGACGTCAGCGTTTGGGACAAGACGCTGACAAGGTTTAAAGTTGACGCTGACGTTTGTTATTTAGGCGCTGACAGGCTTAATTTTGACGCTGACAGAATAAGTCAACGCTGATAGCATTGACAGTGTCGTCCGATATATGAACTTCAACGCTGATAGGTATTGTCTGATATCGGACAATACAACTGCCAAAGATGTTGGATAAAAGGTGATATTGGACAACACAAGGAAGGATGCTGTTTGAGAAAATTGGTACGTTTTAAGCACACAAAAAGGTAGATTTTACACACGAAGGTACATGGAATCTCCGTTTTAATATAGAATATCATGTTGATATTTATGACTCGGATATTTTTGAAAGGGATTAATGATCTTAAAGCGAGTTAGCAACTTTTTATGGGAATTTGATGGGTATTTTAAACTATGTAATTAGGATGGCCTTGAGAGTGGCTTTTACATATGGTATGAAGATGTTATTCCATTAAATTCATCATGAAGAGGTGTTGGCTTAAGGGGAAGAATTCTTATGGTAAGTTTGATGATTGAAGAAGATTTTCGCGAGTTTATGTTCTATCATATCTTAAAGTCATGCACTGGTGACTTTAAAAATAACTTGTTCGTGCTTACATGGTTGGTGACGAAGACTTGTCATAACACTTGAAGGAGTTACATTATCGTGCTCAGTGTCTCACAAAGGATGAGAATATTGACAAGGGATCGAGGTCTACTTATACTTTGTGCCATGAGTATAAGTTCTTAGTCACATGGATAGTACAAGACATGGAACACAAGATTGGGTTATTCTACTTCTACATCAAGAATATCTTATTAATTGTTCTTCAAGATCATTACTTAGAGCCTACATATGGAGAATCTTCAACATTGCAACATTGTTTACTTCCTTGTTGATGTGACAAAAAGGGGAAGAAATACGTGCTACACTTGAGGGGAAGCAATTTGAAGATCATGTACAACTTACAAGAGATACACATAGAAGTTTTGCCACTATCAACTAGGGGAAGATTGTTGGGTCAAAAAGTTGATGTGGCAGAAACTCAAAATCGAAGAACATTTACTCAAGCGTTGACAAGAGTAATACAAGAGTTGACAAGAGCAATGTAGGCGTTGACAGAAGTCAACAAAAGTCAAACGCTGTCAACAAAAGTCCACGCCGATGGATTTGATGGAGAATTCTATTTACAGAATATATTGGATATATTCTAGATAATATATTCAGTATATATCTATAGAAATAGAATATTTAGTTGTTTATTTGATTTGATCTCTTGTAAACCCTAATCCTTACACTATAAAAGGAACCAAGGGTCATAGGTTTTATTTATACTTTTCATTCACAATGTAAACCTAAAGCGTGTGTCGACTAGACGTGGGATTCAATGTATACACGTCTAGTGATTGTTGATTATTAATATAATTAGCAATCCCATTGTGTTTTAATTCATGTTACTGTGCCTAAACACCTTGTTAATGGTTGTTGTTCTAATTCCGCTTTGATTGTTTAATCATATGAACAATGATCATTCCTAGTAGCTTAAAAGATCCGGAAACCAAGGTTTCCACAATTTTCATGTTGGTAGGTGGAAGCCATGATAATGCATGTTGTTTTTGGCATGATCAATTGTGTTCTTGCTAAAAATCTTGTTTAAAACTTGATTTTGATTTGAAGGTTTTAATTTTTATAATGATTTGAATGTTATGGTTGATATATGTTGATGTTAGGATATTGGGATGAACATTTTCATGGTTGGTTTTTGGTCTTGGTCAATCTGGTGCTACTACTAATCTTAATTTGATGAATCTGTTTCAACGTCGAATTGCTGATGACGTAGCCCTTGACATGATACGGCCAGTGACAAGGCAAGAGGTTAAAGAGGCATTATTCTCTATGGGTGATGAGAAATCACCAGGTCCGGATGGGTACACGGCGGCGTTTTTTAAAGCTTCGTGGGATATTATTGCAAATGATATTTTGGAGGCGGTGCAAGAATTTTTTTCAAATGGTAAGCTTCTTAAAGAATGGAACCATACAATAATTGCTCTTCTTCCTAAAGTGAGGTCTCCGTCTCGTGTTAACGATTACCGACCTATTTCTTGTTGTAATGTCTTATTTAAATGCATTACTAAGATCCTTGCTAACCGTATTAAGGATAGCCTTAAGACTATTGTTAGTCTTAATCAGTCGGCGTTTGTTCCGGGAAGAAATATTGCGGATAACATCCTTCTTACCCAAGAGTTGATGCACAACTACCATTTGGATCGGGGTGAGCCGAGATGTGCGTTTAAAGTTGATATACAAAAGGCATACGATACAGTGGATTGGTGTTTTCTTAGAGAGGTGCTCGTGGGATTTGGTTTTCACAATCGCATGATTGCATGGATTATGGAGTGTGTAACTACTACGTCTTTTTCTATCAGCATCAATGGGTCTTTGCATGGGTTCTTTAAAGGAAAGAGAGGGCTTCGGCAGGGAGATCCTCTTTCTCCTTATTTGTTTACCTTGGTAATGGAGATATTGTCTTTGATGCTTAGAAGGCGGGTTCGTGAGGCTGTGAATTTTAAATACCATAGATATTGCGCTAAGTTGGAGCTGACTAATTTATGTTTTGCTGATGATCTGTTCTTATTCACTTATGGTAATACTGAATCAGCTATGGTTGTTCAGCAAGCGCTAGGTGAGTTTCAGGAGGTGTCGGGTCTGATTCCTAGTCTCCCAAAAAGTACCGCGTATTTTTGTAATGTGCTTAACCACATTAAGCAGGCGATTCTCCAGATTTTGCCTTTTGAGGAAGGTCGTCTTCCAGTCAAGTATCTTGGTGTCCCACTGGTGTCGTCTCGTCTTTTGATACGTGACTGTAAGGAGCTTGTTGATAAAGTTCAAGTTTGGATTCAAGACTGGAAAAATAAATCTTTATCCGCTGCAGGAAGACTTCAGCTTGTTAAATCGGTTATTGGTTCTATGCATATATTCTGGGCGTCGGTTTTTATCATTCCTTCTCGCATTCTGTTTGATATAGAGCAGCTTATGAGAGGGTTTCTTTGGAGCCATGGTAAATTAGGGAAGGGCAGAGCTAAAGTCGCATGGGATTTGGTATGCTTACCGAAGGACGAAGGTGGTCTAGGCCTCCGTAGGTTAGACGTTTTTAACAAGGCTCTTATGGTTTCTCATGTTTGGAAACTGTTGATGATGAGGGAGTCTTTGTGGGTCCGATGGGTTCATGCTTATAAACTCAAGGGTCGCTCTTTTTGGGAGATTCCGTCTCGTGGCAATATGTCATGGGGATGGAGGAAAATCCTCCAACTTCGGCAGATTATTCGAGAATTTATATGGCACAAGGTGGGTGATGGGAATTCGATTTCTGCTTGGTCTGATATGTGGTGCTCGGCTAGTCCTTTGTCAGAGTTCATTACTCACCGGGATCTTTATAGAGCTGGCCTTTCTCCTACTTCTACTGTAAGTACTATTGTACATAATGGTTCTTGGGCTTGGCCGCGGGTTTTGCTGGATAAATATCCTTTTCTGAATATAATTACTGTGCCGACTATTATGGAGGGTGTTCGGGATTCTTTATTTTGGCAGCAAAGGAATGGGGTTGCTCGCCCTTTTTCAGTCTCTACGGTTTGGTCGTCTATTCGTGTCCGCAGCCCTAAGGTGGATTGGACGTCCATAGTATGGTTTCCGAGCTGTATTCCGAAGCATGCGTTTAATTTATGGTTGGTTATGCACCAAAGGTTAAAAACGCAGGATCGTGTTGCTCTATGGGATGTTACGGCTTCTTTGGCAGTTGTTTGTCCATTATGTGATACTCAACCTGATTCTCATGAGCATTTGTTTTTCGAGTGTCCGTTTTCTCAACAGGTATGGAATTATGTTCGCAAATATGCTAGTATCTATGGGGCTACGCCTATATTTCAGTCCATTATTGATGTGGTTAAGCCTATTGCCAAAAGGAGAACGATTGGTAGTATTATCGCAAAGTTAATTCTTGCTGCCTCAGCATATGGTATTTGGCAAGAGAGGAATTGGAGGCTTTTTAAGTTGAAGAAGAGAACCTTCATTCAGGTTGGTGATTATATTCTTGCATCGGTGCGCCTTAAACTATTGTCGTGTCGTTGGAAGAAGACTACGGAGGCTGTTCATTATGCTCAGATTTGGAGCATGCCGAATTCAATTTTTAGTTAATATGATTGTTTTATTATGTCTTTGTGTCATTAGGTGGTTCTTCCCTATTGGCGTGATTGGTTTTGTAATAGGTTGACTTCATATGGCATGTCATATGATTGTGGTAGTTCAAGTGTTGAGCTTGAGGTTAATGTGACATTCTAGTCACATTCCATTGTACTTATCGGTTTTTTGGGAATATATATTTTACCGGGGATAGTCCCCTTTACCCAAAAAAAAAAAAAAAAAAAAAAATATGATTTTGTACAAGATTTTGATAGTCATTTTATAACAGTAAGTAAACTGTAATTTCGGGATTTTTATGTTTCGATAATGGCTTAACTTTTTTTTGGGTAAAAGGGAACCATTCCCCGGTAAAATATATTAATCACCCAAAGTCAATAAATACAATGGAATGTGGCAGAAGTACCACATTAACCTTGAGCCAGAACTCAAACAACCACTACCTAAACCGAGAGACAACCCACTCAGTTATCAAACCCTATTACACAAACAATAACACCAATAGAGAAAAGCCATCTAAAAAGACATAAGGAAAAAACCCCTAAGAGTTACTCCTGAATAATCATAGAGTCGATCTTCCATAAACGCTTGATGTCCAGAATTGCTCTTGACGATTTCCAATGACAAGAAACAAGCTTCATCCTCACCGAATCAATAATGCAAACAGCAACTTGATCAACTGACCTCTTCTCGCTTCTAAAAAGCCTATTATTACGTTCCTGCCAAACATAATACGTCGTTGCTGCCAGAACAAGCTTAGCACATATGCTCTTCGAACTTCTTTTCATTGCGAAAGGAATAATGTCTTGAATAAGGCTGTAAATGGACCAATTTGAGCTAATGAGACCCGAATAATCCTGAACTTGACGCCAAAGCTGCATAGAAAAAAGACATTCAAAAAATAGGTGTTCATGAGAGTCCTCTTGTGTTTCGCATAATGAACAAACACGATTTACAATGGCAACGTTATCCCAAACTCTAATCTTGTCTTGAGTCTTCAAACGACGATGAATAATCAACCACAAATTAAGAGCATGGTGAGGAATACACCCCGTGAACCAAACACAATGTACCCAGTCAACCTTATTACCACGTGCTCGAATGGAATTCCAGACAGACGAAACCGAAAATGGCTTTACATTACCTTCGAAGTCCCTCCAAAACACACTATCACGCACCTCATTATTAAAAACAGGAGGAGCAATAATATGCAGCATAAGATAAGAATTATACCATTGATTAGGCCAAATAAACATACCATTCGAAACAATCCCACTAAGAGTGGTCGCTTGATTGAAACACGCATTATACATACTCCAATTAGAAATGAAGCCAGTAAGAGGACTCACATCACACCAGTTATCATGCCAAGCTGAAATCGACTTACCATCACCCACTTTAGATCGAAAAAACTCACGTATAATTGGGCGAATCTGAAGGATTTTTCTCCACCCACATGTCATGTTTCCACGAATAGGAATACTCCAAAAGTTACGCGTTGCAAGCTTATACGAGTGAATCCACTTCACCCATAAAGAATCTTTTTTGTTAACAAGATTCCATATATGAGACACCATCAAAGCAATGTTAAAACAAAATAAACGACGAATACCGAGGCCTCCCTCAACCTTTGGAAGACAAACCTCCTCCCATGCAACTTTCGCTTGACCTCTTCTAAGCTTACCTTGAGACCAAAGAAAACCCCTCATAATTTGTTCGATATCAAGTAAGACTTGGGTAGGAAGAACAAAGACCAAAGCCCAAAAAACATGTAACGAACCAAGCACGGATTGAATAAGCTGTATTCTACCAGCCGTCGATAAAAACCTATTCTTCCAATTATCAACCCTAGCTTTAACCCTCTCAATAAAATCCTTACAATCTCTAATCATCAACCGAGAAGAAACAAGAGGAACTCCCAGATATTTAATTGGCAGCTTACCCTCTTCAAACGGAAGAATGTGCAAGATGGGCAATTTGACACAATTAAGGACATTGCAAAAATAAGCCGTACTCTTAGGCATGCTAGGCACTAACCCAGAGACACCTCTAAACTCGTCCAAAGCCTCCATGGTCACCCTCGTAGACTGAACATCACCATGTGAAAAAAGAAACAGATCATCTGCAAAACAAAGGTTTATGAGCTCCAATTTGGAACAATACGGGTGAAACGTAAAAGAATCCGCATTAAGAACCCTCCGCCTCAGAATGAGAGTCAAAATTTCCATCACTAAAGTAAATAAATAAGGAGACAAAGGATCTCCTTGACGAAGACCTCTTTTCCCCTTAAAGAAACCATGAAGGGAAGCATTGATGCTAATTGAAAACGATGTAGAAGAAACACACTCCATGATCCAACTGACCATACGGATATGAAACCCAAACTCCAACAGAATCTTTTTGAGGAAGCTCCAATCAACCGTATCATAGGCTTTTTGAATATCAACCTTGAAAGCACATCTAGCAGGACCACGATCAAGATGATAATTATACATCAACTCTTGAGTAAGTAAAATATTATCCGCAATATTTCTACCCTGAATGAACGCAGACTGATAAGAACTCACCAACATCTTCAAACTATCTTTAATATGATTAGCAATTATCTTACTAATACATTTAAACAACACATTACAACACGAGATTGGTCTGAAATCAGTAATTCTAGATGGCGCGTCAACCTTAGGAAGGAGAGCAATAATAGTATGATTAAGCTCCTTTAGAAGCTTCCCATTGACAAAAAATTCCCGAATAGCCAGCATGAAATCATGAGAAATAATATTCCATGACGCCTTAAAGAATGCAGCAGTGTATCCATCTGGCCCCGGAGATTTATCATTTCCCATGGAGAATAAAGCATCCTTAATCTCTTGATTACTAATATCACGAACCATATGTAAAGCCTCCATATCAGCAAGCCTATTCACAAAAAGGTTATCAATACAAATAGGCTCAACTATAGCAGCTTGCCCAAGAAACACCTCATAATGAGAGATAAAAGCATTCGTGACTTCCTCATTCTGAAAAATCACACCCTCCGCATTAGAAACAACATCAATACGGCTTCTCTTTATACGACTCTTAACAGACTTGTGGAAAAAAGCAGAATTAACGTCACCATCACGAAGCCAATCCACTTTCGCCTTCTGCCTAAGAAAAGATTCTTCTAATAACACCGCATCCTGATACACATTCAAATAAATAACAGCTTCATCACGAAGAGTAGAATTAAATGGGTCAGAATCCAAATCACGTTGAACCATATCAAGCTCATGACGAAGACGAACAACATTCTTATGTAAGTTCCCACCATCATAGAGAAGCTTCCGAAACGCTTTCTTCATATGTCTCAGCTTGAGAACAACCTTATACATATGAAACCCACTAACCTCCTTACTCCAACCATCATTAACCACATCAAGAAAACCTTTATTCTGAATAAGAACATTAGCGAACTTAAACGGCTTCAGACAATTAACAATGGGAAGACAAAGAACAGCAGGGGCGTGATCCGACATACGATAGGGCTGAAAAATCACATGACCACCTGGAAACACATAAAAAACTCAAGATTAGCCATAACACAATCAATTTTCTTCAGAACCCCCATGCCTCCTCTAGGTTTTTGAGTCCATGTATACTTAAGCCCTGAACTTTGAACGTCCATGACTTCAATATTATCTACACACTCCTTAAACTCGCGCATAGAAATATCAATAGACGATGAGCCCATCAATCGATCATCAAGCATTAGAGCAGCATTAAAGTCACCCAATAAACACCAAGGGCGATTACGGATATAAACACTATGCATTCCAAGGTTCTGCCAAAGCCTTCGACGATGAATATAATGATTGTGAGCATAAACAAACGAACAAAAAACCTCCTGTTTAGAAGCTTTGATCCAAACACGCGCATGAATGGATTGATCATCCTGAGTAATAACAGTAACATCTACATCATTCCTGTTCCAACCTAAAATAATACGTGGCCCTTTTGAGCACATACGACCATTAGAAATCTAATCCCAATTCCGAAAAACAAACGAACAGAGCTTGAAAAGCTTAGCATCACTAGCATGAGATTCCTATATAGCACAAACCGCAAGCTGATTTTCAAAAATCACATTTCGAACTTCATTTTGTTTAGGAGAGAAGTTCAAACCACGAACATTCCAAGAAGCAATGTTACACATTAAGAACATTAGTAACAGGAGTGCTTTCCCCTTTCGGATTAGTAACACGAGGAATCTCCTCCAGCATATCAATAGCTTCATCAACTTCCTCACTATCGCTATCATTAACAATAGTGTTTTTACCCTTATCAACCAAAACATCATCATCAGTATTCAAAACAGTAAATGAATTAGAAGTAGAAACATTACTTCCATTGCCAGCACTCGGTTGTGAACTCGATGCATTAGTCTTCTTAGCAACATTTGATTTTTTAGCCTTCTTATAATGCAATGTAAGTGAGGGTTTCGTCAACACCACACCAGCCACTTGTTTCTGTTTGTTCTTCCTGTTCTTATTCTTACGTTTCGTCACAGTTTCAAACCCATCATTGGTAACAGGTTCCACTAGATCAATCTTAGGTAGAAGCGGACACTTATCATCAACATGATCAAAAATAAACATGTAGCACACCTCGGTGGACGCCACTCGTATTCAATATCTATAGTTGCAAGAGTATGCCCTTTATCCTTCCCCATCGGAATCGCCAAAACAATAGAATCCTTAAGCTCTACCGCTATATCAACCTCAATCAATACCCTAGCAAATGTACTCCGCCCCCACGAAGATAAACACATATTGCTTGTATACGAATCAAGCATTAGAGGCTTACCAATCTGAGTAGTGATAAGACTAAGCCCTATCTCTGAATATGCAGCAATGGGCACATGGTGCAATTTCACCCAAACCGCTGCCTTTTTAACCTCATCCTTCTTCAAAAGCGCATACGGTGTCCAGATATTCAGAAATAACAGAACATTGCGAATCAACCAAGGCCCTCCCTCAAGAACCCTCTCCATACCATCCTTTGATTCAAACTGAAACAAAAAGAAATCACCATGCAACTGGATGCGTTTAATACCAAATTTTGCCCAAGTATTCTTGATATAATTCTCCACCAGTGGATACGCTAATCTTTTTACAATAAAATACCCCACCACCGTATTACTAAAACGCGTATTCACTTCTTCTATAGCTTCACATGGAAGTGCAACCGTAGCCCCCATAACCTTCTCATCATTGCGTAATTCTACAATATTGACTGACTTCTTTACTGGTACCATCTGAACAACTGACGCAAACGACGGTTGACTCAGCAATGCTGTATTCAAAACCTCCTTAGCTACAGACTTCTCAGCCTGTAATGCTGGAACGTTATCATTCAGATCCGTACTAGAACTAGGGTTCACCCCCTTTTGGACAGGCACTTCTCTCGCAACCTTCCTCATGGGTTTTCCATCCTTACCAATAGTTTTACCATCGACATTCTTCAGTTTAGTCGTAGCAAAAGTATTCTTGACCGAAGGCAGAATAGAATCACTCCCCTTTGGTTTAACACCTTTACCCATCGAATCCATAACTCTCTCAAGACAAACAACAAAAAAACAAAAACCCTAAAAAATTAGGGTTTACACGCGCAGCCACACCACCACTAACCAACTTCCATAATATTAATAAAATATTATTTTTAAAAAATCCAACCTCCACCAAAACCCTAATACTATAAACGCAAACCACAAACCCT
Organism: Glebionis coronaria; assembly: GCA_025667525.1. Taxonomy (NCBI): domain Eukaryota; kingdom Viridiplantae; phylum Streptophyta; class Magnoliopsida; order Asterales; family Asteraceae; genus Glebionis; species Glebionis coronaria. Next base: position 342,252 of record JANFOE010000251.1, on the reverse strand, counting down.
AAGTCACCAGTAATCAACCCTATTAATCACGTCGAACTAAATAGCGAAAGATAATCAAATCCTATGTCATTAAACACAGCCCCCACGAGCCAACGGATCACAAAGAATATAGGGAGAATAAATCGTATCCTATACCTTATCACACACTGGTTGATGAGATGCTAGAAATGAAAGAAATGATTATCAAACTCTATTCGGTGATTGATGATTAATCAAAGAAGATCAGAGATGATGAAAAAATAGGGTTTGAAATTCGCCCATAGTAGAGAGAGAATAGGGTTTTGATCATAATCGATAATGGCTTAACTTATAGCCTAGGGTTGTATATAATTTAATTAGCTTCGATTTTTGATATAAAGTAGAGCTTCTAGCTCCAAACGAGCGCGAAGTTATGATGTTTTGATTATTCGTGTACCGGGAGACGAGTATCGGCACTACATATAGTTGTTGTCGATATTTGGATCGAATCTTGGGGACTATAAATTGAATTTTTGAAATAAGTAACCTACTGATAATGAAGTGTAAGTCTTAGAGGGTGAATTTATTTTAAAACCCGAGTGTCGGTTTTGTAAACGGGGTCGTTTAAAGAAGTTAAAACGGTTGTAAGAATTATTAATGTAAATCTGTCCGGATTTTGTAGTTTGAAGATGAGTCGGGTAAAGGACTTTAAAAGTAGTTTCATTTGATAAACATGTAGGAGGACTTTCTATATATAGTAAGTTAGTTTATCGAGTCGTTTCATAAACGTTTGACAAGTTTAAAAGGGGTAAATAAGCTAGTACATGTAGTATGTGCCGGCGGACTTTGTTAAAAGTGTAAATGGTAAAGTAAATGTGTAGAAGAGTATAATGAAGTTATTTATATCATTTTCTCTCGAGTTTATCGTGATTTTATGAGTTTGAGTTTGATGTTGTTATGTATGATTTATTTCTCGAGTCATTATTAATGAACGCGCCTTATTTGATAGGTAGCGGTTCTCGTGTTTGAAAGGCATCCATTATCATCGACGATCATCTTGCTAGATCTCTTATACTAAGGTGAGTCTGTAGCCTCACTTTTCATGCTAGCTACTAAATGTTTTATTACCCGCGAGGGGGATACATGCTATTTGAAAATAAATGAACACAAGTCATGAGTATTTGTTGGACCCGAATGTTGCCTAAGTTGATTACATTGTATTGAGTACCTTGTTGCTAAAGACCCTAAATTCATGAGCTGTTAACTATCTTCTGACTTGATGTTGTGAGTCGGGAATAGCCGCTTATTCTAATGATAGTACTATTGGGTTGACCACCCTATTTGAGACCAGCGCATTACGCTGAGTAACCTCTGGGAAGGATAGTTTACAGGAATAAGAATGTGGTATTCTAGCAACTGATACCCTAGAGGGGCAATGGTTTTATTCTAGTCATGCCGGCATTTGGCGTGGGTTACTATTTGGTTAAGGGGTCGGTGTCATGAGCTTAAATACAATGTTTATTATTATTGCCTTGAATATAGATTGCGTGTACGACAATTCTATAAATGATTATGATTGATTTTCTTCGTGTGTTCAAATGTGATTTGATAAACCTATAGACTCGCTCAACATTATTGTTGACTCGTTTTAGCATGTGTTTCAGGTAATATGAAGTGATGGAGAATGGAGCTTTGTTGTGGAGGTTGTGGCTTAGCTTTTGGAAGAATGTTGGTCTAAAACCTATTTCTATCCTTTACTGTTGAACAATTTATTTTATGTTTGTGTACTGTACTAACTTGTGTTGGTTGTTGGTCGAGATCCATGGGGACTAAACACTTTACTCTAGTGTCATTTTAGTACAATTATGGGATGAAATTTATGTTTTATACCTATTATGAAAATCTTGTTTATGTTTTATGTGTACACGTCTCTATTTTGATTCGTTCAATATACCTTGTGTGATGATGCTTGTGTCTAGCACCCAATTGTGTATTTACGTTGCGCAATGTAAATTGGGGTTGTTAGATTGTGTCTTAAAGAATGACGATGTAGAGATCAGTGCCACGAGAACCTATGAGAAGATCATTTCTGTCGTAGTCTCTAACATAACAAGTAGTTTCCCGAAAAGCAACTTCCAAATCCGCATCACAAAATTGACCAATCGAGAAAAAATTGTGATTTAGTCCCTCAACGTAATAAACCTGTTTGATAGTGATATTCCATTGAACCAAATCTCCATATCCAAGTATCAGCGCAAACTGATCATTTCCAAGCCGCACCCTACCTAAAAACTTCTCCATGAAGTTAGTTAGAAGCTTGAGATTTCCCGTCATGTGCTTTGTGCACCCAGAGTCCATTATGAAGAGGATGATTTTGACGAGTTGCATATGAATTACAAGACAATGTAGAGTTTGACAAATGGGAGCCCTTGATAGAAATGGGTTCCAAAATATTAGTAGTCCGAGATTTATATCCTAGAGGCAAGCTGACATTCATAGACCCAATTACTATAGTGGTAATCTTAGGTACCCACTTATATCCTAGTGGAGTGAATCTCGAGGACCCCTGCTACATGTTTTAATCATGTTCTCGTAAAGCTTCCTTAACTTATTTTGCTTACTTTGGATAGTGGAGTCTAACGTACTTAGTTTCTTAAGTGGTTGAGCAGTGGATTGTTTCAAAGGTCTCTTGGGTTGTCTAGTAGTTGTGGGAACTACTATAGGCTTTCTAGTTCTAGTATTCACGCCAATAATATCATGAAAAGCACTAGCATCATGATTAGCATTACAAATGGGAGCCCTTTTATACAAATTTTGTTTGAAAACTCAACTTCTAAATTTTTACATTTCTCGTTCGCTTCCAACGACATACGTTCTACTTCACAATATTTATCAAGATTGGTATACGCACCAAATATAGCCTTCATATGGTCAGCATAATAGTATTCCCTAGAAAGTCGATCAATTTCATTAGAAAGTTAATTTTTTGTGGCTTTTGTTTTGATTGAAGAAAATCAACTTCGTCTTCAAGAGAGTTAACATATCTTAAATCAGTTACCATTTCCTTATGTCAAAGTGATGGTTGTAAATTTACATTTGTTTAGGAAAACAAGGTAATTAGGATAAGTACAACAAGTGATTTAGGAAAACCACAAGTAAATGACCCAAAGTGGGGATCGTTCTCAAGGAGGCTTGTGTATTGTGTTAAGAGATGATTAATTGTTTGAGATTATATTTATGAAGCAAAGAAAAAGAGAAAAGAGATTAGAAAAGAATGAAGGTCGATAATGAATTACACTAAGACGAAGTCGTGCACGTAAAACCATAAAAAGTGACTAAATTTAAAAATTAACCTAAAAATTCCTAGAAAATTGCAATAGATTCTAAAAAATGTAATTAGAGTTTACAAAAAATCAGAAATCACTCAAACCTTTTATTTAATTAAATACTAATTTTTTAATGCTAATTAAAGCCCAAAAAATCAATTTAATTAACAAAAATCCCAAAATGAGATTTTTTCACTTGCAAACCTCTAAAATGACTTAACTAAATTAAAAACTATTTTTGAAAATTTTAAAATTAATTAAAACTATTTAAAAACAATTAAAAACTTTAAAAACTTAGAATAACTATAAAAATTAATCTAAAAACAATAAAATTAATCAAAAAAATTTAAAATTCCTAACTTAATGTATTTGAACTAGAAAAAATGAAAAACTTGCAAAAATCTATATATTAGCTTTTAATAATAAAATAATAATAAAATATTAAATAAAACCCAAAATATATACAAAATTCTAAAAAGTTGCAAACTAATTTATTTTAACCTAAGTAACACAAAAATGAACTTGAAATTACCAAAATACCCCTATTGGGCCTTATAATGGGCCAAAAACCCAAACAGTCCACTTAATGGGCTTAATTTAGGCCCAATAAGCCAAAGTCAACCAAATAAGCCCAAAACTTTCAATCTGACTCAAAATTTAATTTTAAGAACAAAACTCTGAAGTCTCAAAAGCTGAAAATGTGATTATCACAGCTTAATAAGTCAACAACTTATTCTTAATGGGCTTTTGGGCCCATTAAGCCATAAGCTAATGCCATAACCTCTAATTTGACACACAAGCTTCTTTTGAGTTACCAAAGAGATCTGTGAAAAGAAATTTTGAAAAAGCACAAGAAATAAGCCTGAAATAAGCCAAAGCTCTCTTCACAAAACGACAAAATAGTCGTTTTTGAGTTCTAGACCACCTCAAGTGCTGATTCAAGTTGCAAAAGGTTTTAAATGACTTAATTAAGCAGAATAATAAAAAAGTTTTCCAAGCACACTGAATAAGCTAGAATAAGCAATTAAGCACTTATGTAAAAGTCAACTTGATTAGTTTTCTAGTCAAACTTAAAAGTCAAACCCTAATATGCTCCAGTTAAGTTCAATGGGTCAAATAAGTAAGATCTATCACAAAAAATAAGTTGTTGCAAGTCTGGATAAGCCAAAATGGCTTATGAATAAGCTGTTTGATATTTAACACTAGCAGTGGCTAGTAACAGGGAAAAGGAGTTCCCACTGCTTGACCAATTTGACTTTTTGTCTTATGTGACTTTTTGTTGGATTCAGGTTAAGCAAAGGCACCCAAGTGATCAGTTAATCACAAGGAATCAATAACAACAATAATATCACAAATCCACCAAGCCAATTAATACAGTTTAATCAAAAGATCCACAAACATGCACCACATATGAAAAATAAGTAGTTTTCAATCAATAAGAACTTTAAGCAAGAATAAGCCAGCCAAAATTCAACAAATGCGTACCCAACCTATAAATAATTCAAATGAACATAAATCAACAAGTTTCATGCATTAATTCCAAGTTTATATCAAGATTCAAGCAAATCACTAAACAAGCAGATTTGATACTTTCCTGATATACTTGACCACAAATCCAATTTCAAACACTCATATCTTCTTAATAGGTTATATAAACTTTGTTTAATCACTTGTTATCCCTAAGCATGCATACAAACTAAGTGTTACCAAAGTCTTAGGTCAAAACAAGCAGATTTCCAATTTTTATAGCACAATCAAGATTTTGATGTTTAAAAGCCAAGAACTTGCAGCAATTAGCACTCAACCAAGTATATGTCAGATATGAGCAACAAACAACACTTTCCAATAACTTAAACACAAATTTCAAGCTTAAACTGGTTAACCCAAACACCCCTTTCACTTTTTAAATCCGAATTTAACAAAGGAAATGTGTGATTCAATGTTACCCAAGCCCAATCTAACACAATAACAACAATATTATGCAGTATCAAGATAAGCCAAAATGGTTTATGAATAAGCTGTTTGATATTTAACACTAGTAGTGGCTAGTAACAGGGGAAAGGAGTTCCCACTGCTTGACCAATTTGACTTTTTGTCTTATGTGACTTTTTGTTGGATTCAGGTTAAGCAAAGGCACCCAAGTGATCAGTTAATCACAAGGAGTCAATAACAACAATAATATCACAAATTCACCAAGCCAATTAATACAGTTTAATCAAAAGATCCACAGACATGCACCAGATATGAAAAATAAGCAATTTTCAATCGATAAGCACTTTAAGCAAGAATAAGCCAGCCAAACTTCACCAAATGCATACACAAGCTATAAACAATTCAAATGAACATAAATCAACAAGTTTGATGCACTGATTCCAAGTTTAGATCAAGATTCAAGCAAATGAATGTTACTGATGAACACTAAACAAGCAGATTTGATACTTTCCTGATATACTTGACCATAAATCCAATTTCAAACACTTAAATCTTCTTAACAGGTTATATAAACTTTGTTTAATCACTTGTTATCCCTAAGCATGCATACAAACTAAGTGTTACCAAAGTCTTAGGTCAAAACAAGCAAATTTCCAATTTTTATAGCACAATCAAGATTTTGATGTTTAAAAGCCAAGAACTTGCAGCAATTAGCACTCAACCAAGTATATATCAGATATGAGCAACAAACAACACTTTCCAATACCTTAAACACAAATTGCAAGCTTAAACAGGTTAACCCAAACACCCCTTTCACTTTTTAAATCCATATTTAACAAAGCAAATGTGTGATTCAATGTTACCCAAGCCCAATCTGACACAATAACAACAATATTATGCAATATCAAGCAACTTTAAGCCACAAGAACAACAAGAACAATCGCAGAACACAAATTCACCAAAAATCAAGACTTTTATTAGATTTTGGGTAAAAGGACTCAAACCTCATTAATGTACATCCACACTCACGAATTTTTGAGCTTATGTGCCTAGCAAAACAAGGCACAAGCTTCCACAACAAGGCTGCTAAGATTCAACAAGGTTAGAACACAAATATATAAAACAGAAAAGTAGAAAAAGCTTGATTAATGTAAACTTGTTCCCAGTCCTTAATTATGCCCAAACCACAAGCTTACAACACCTTGATAAGCTCCTTATCAGGGTGCTATAATCACTTGCAATCCAAAAATCCCAAGGGTTTGAACCAAGAATTTAGCAAAATATCAAGTTTTGAACACTTACACAATTTCTTGCAAAAGGTTTGAAAACAGGTTTTAAGATTCAAACAACACAAACATGAAACATAAACAAGAAAGTAATAAGTTGGCACTTGTAATTCGTCACACAATTTCAAACACTTTTCATTAAACTTGAACAAGGGTTTATAGAAATGTTGACTAAAGGAAAACCAAGAGCCAAAGCTAAATGTTGCAGCTCCTATGCCTTATATAGGCTACAATGGATACTAAGAAAGCATAAAACGTAAACCCTAAATGCATGAAGTTCCTGAAATACCCCTTGTGTTTTGAATTTATCTTGAGCATGTGAATTATCTGTGGCAACTTGTGAGGGTGTAAAGGGTGGTGGAATTTGATCAAGGGCTCACAATTAGCTTAGGATCAAAGCAGTTTGTGGATGGTAGATTGGCTGTCACCTTTTTGTCATCTTCTCCAAAACATGTGCATGGGTAGTAAACATGTGAACTTGTGGTGAGGTGGCAAGTGTTTTGTGAGTTGGGTTATGATTAAGGGTGGCTTAATCATAATTCTGGATAGTTTGGAGGCTTAATTTTGGCTTAAACAAAAATCCCCAGTCTTTGTTCTTGCGTGAATAGTGCACGGTTTAATCTTGTTTGGGTTTTAAAAAGTTGTTAAGCGCCATTTTAATTAACTAATAAAAACTAGTTATAACCGGATTTGAGTGGGATTTGAGGTGGCAAATTGGTGGGTTCTCATTGGTTGAGGGGGTGAGTGGGACAGGTGTCATGCAATGGTTGGACTAGGTAAGATTTGTTGTCTGCCAGCTTTAGTCCCTTAAGTCCTTTGTTTCTTTCACTTTATGTTTAAATAACCAAAACTCATATTCCTTTGTTATTGAAGTGTAAAATCCATGATTTTACCATGATTTTATGTAATAGATTTCCACCCAATAATCTTAGAACACATATTCATATGTTATGTTTCCTTAAGATGTGAATAAACATGTCTATCATCTAACTATACTTCTACATTCATCTTTGTTAAAAATAACTTCACAACTTAAACCCTGAACCCACAACTAAGTAAAACAAGTGATGAAGTGTGTTTTTAACTATAAACAACACTTAACCAACATGGAAACATACTACACAATGTACTTATAATGTATGAGTGCATGCATATTATTACATGCTTAAACTCTCATGGACTAGCCCAAGTTTGTGCTCTTTGTATTAGGCCCAACATAAGCCCTTGATCTAAGCCCATCCTTTTCCCCCTATTTGTTGAGTATCACACGGCATAGGCTTGTGTGGAAGATGGAGAGTTGCCTTGGAAAGGCAAAAGGGGACACTTGGCATGATATGTCTTACCAAGGTAAATCATACCTTTTGTTATTCCTTTCCCTCTCTCATCTTTAAGCCGAAACACACACACACCTCACATACATGCAATCCAAATCTTGCTCTCCCATTCTCTTCTCTCTCAATCATACGGCTTAAAGCCATATACATCCAAAAACCAAGTATTAATTCCACCAAGATACTTGTCTCATCTCTACTATAAATCATTGGTAGTATCATTCTCTTGGAATCACTATAAACAAGCCCTAGCTAAGCCATCTAGGCTACGGCTTGATTTATACATAGGGTTTTCTTCATCATTTTGAGTAGATCTCAAATCACCTTGTTCATCTAGATCATTTGTGGTACTTTTAGGCAAGAAAGGTATACACTACTTGTCCTTTCATTTCTTCATGCATGCATCATAATACATCTATAAACACAAGTAAATAACATGTTAAATCAAGATTTGATGAAGCTATGACCATTATAGGTCACGGCATATTTATAAAAAATCATGTTCTTGATTTAAAACCTTTTGATAAGGAACTTATGATTGGTATGTTATGTTTTAAATTTGATTTAAAAACCATATGAGACGTTTTGTAAATCTAAAGGTTGCATGAGTTACAAATCTTGTTTTATGGGACTATGGTTAAACCAATAGTCATAGATCTCATAAAATGAATGTGTGTAACCTAAAAATCTTGAAGACCATGACCTTAAAGGTAACGGCATACATGGTTAATGTATATGTAATTTATGTGTTATGTTTAAATAACGGTATATGAAATGATACATGTTAATATGACTATTAAAAATCAGAAATACAACTTATGTGTATAAATGTAGCCGTGGGTTACATATGATCTAAAATGGATTAAAGGTACATGCATGCTATTATAAACCATAGATCTAATGACAAAGATTAACTTGAGTATGTTAAACATAAAACAATATTATGGGGACCTTGGGAAGAGACAATATAGCCGTGAGCTATATGTAGTCTCCTTGGAAAATAGTAACCTTGGAAACATGCATGTAAACTAGATAATCATGATTGTATTTTTTTAAATAGTTACAAGACTTAAAATTAGATATAGTGTTCATCTTGGAAGTACCAAGATCTAAAAATATAGCCGTGAGCTATATATGAATGTACATGGATCTATGTTTGATTTTTAGGTCTAGACATAGTTTAGATCTTATTTTGGACTTGTAACTTGATTCTTGATGTGTACATAGTTAGATCTATTTTTGTAACATTTATAAAGTACATACAACCTAAAAATTGGACTTGACTTATGTTAATAAGCTATAACTAATTATAGCCGTGGGTTATAAGCTCCTACTAGGGCTTATGACTTACTTGTAACCTTATGACACACCTAGATCTAATTTGGTATAACACATAAAATGAATTTTTAAGTTTTTATTCATCTATTTAGATTGAAAACTAAATATTAATAAGCTCATAATAAGCTTATAAGAATATCCTAAGTAAAAACTTATATAAAATGAAAAGTAGTGTTAATGGACTATTTAAGCCCATGAAAAGTTACCCTAAAACTTAAATGAACCCAATAAGCCCATTTTATAAATTATAGTGACTTAAATGGACTTAGGATCACACATAGGCCCATTTAACTAGTTAAAGGGACTTAAAAATGTATTAAGCCCAATAAATGATTTAAAGGCCCATTTAAGTAAATTAGTGGACTTGAAATATATTTAAGCCCACTAAAATAGCCCATTAGATGTTTAGCCCATTTAATGAGCCCATATAAAGTTTAGATGTTAAAATAAAAGTTTTTATAATAAAATATGACTTATAAAAACTTTTTGGATGAAAATGATAATTTATAAAACTTAAGGACTAAAACCGTAACTTATGAAACTTATTTTGATAAACTAGTAAGCACAAGGACTGAAAATGTAAATATCCAAAAGTATAGGGTTTAATAATTACTAATCGTCGTGAATTAAACCCTAGGGACCATTTTGGGAAGTTTCTAAAAGTTATTTTGTCATTTTAAAACCCCAAGGACTAATTTTGTAAATTGCCGAAACCTAAAGACGCCCTAGGGGCTGTTTTTGTAAATTAGTAAAGTTACAAAACCTAGATATAACTAGGGGGAGCAAATCTGCCATAAGCCGAAACTATAACAAGCCCTAGGTACTAAATATGTAAAATCCGAAAGTTTACTTGATTAAAAGTATGGAGGGACTAGTTTTGCCATGTTCTGAAACATTAACAAGCCCTAACCCTAAAATCTATTTTAATTATAATAAAACATAATTAAAATACTTAGACCATAAGAATTAAGTTTAAATTATTTTATATATTTTAAAATAATTTATGGAAACTTTAAGGTTAAATAAAATATTATATTTTTTTAAATAAAATATTTATATTTACTTTAGGAAATAATTGTATAAACAATTATAAATGTGTATTATCAATACATATACTCATATACTTTTAAGAAATTAAATTATATGAACGTAAAATTTAAATTAAATGTTACCACGTAAATATATTATAAGTAAAACCCTTAATGTTTACTTAAATATAGAACTTGGTTATAAATTTAGTAGGATGTTATTGATACAAGTACTATAAACCTAGATTAATATTTTAAGTGAAACATTTTCTTTTATGTTTACTTAAATGTAAAACTTAATTGTAAGTTAAATGATTACTATATATATATACATGTATGCTAATTAACATTAACAGTTAAACATTTTATGTTTACTTAGAAATGAAACTTATATAAATAAGTTTAAACAAATATTGATGCTACTTGAACTACGGTTATTTAGATAAATACCATAGTATGAATAAACTGAATAAAATCCGTATAAGCATACATATATGTTCTTTGTACTATCTGTTAAGACTGTACTATCTGATTAGGCATAACTTGGTGTGAGCTTTAATTGGATATCCGTGTTAAACAAGCAATTGCCTACTCCCAGGTGAGTTTACAGCCCCATATAAACTTTGATAAAAATTTTCGTTTTTGGGAAAGAAAACATGCAAACATATATTGGACATAACTGAATTGTATAAACTTGATTATTGATTGATTATTATTGAAATTGTTAAATTGTTGTAAATCGCCCGAATGTTATAAATAGATCTACTAGGGGTTGACCATCCCCGTCTGGGTGAGTCATGCTCACTGTGCCTTGGCCGGGACAACAGACGTATACCATGTTGCAACTGGCATGAGTGTCTTTTTGTAAGACACTATGTCCTCATCTGTTGAGGACTATGGGGTTAAGCTTCAGTTTCTAATAATAAACAAATGTTATTTACATTTTAGTAAGAATGTTTTGTGCATTATTACTTCTATTATTATTGTATGTCCAAACTAATTAATTGTTAAAATCTGTAAATTCACCAACTTAATGTTGACCCCGTTAGTATGTTTTGCACAGGGATATGAAGTTAGTACGTGGTGTGTGCATGGTCTCCAGCATCTTAGTAATCTGCATTGTAGGACTCGTCTGGGGTTCTATTTGGGAAACGAAAACAATCACCTAATGTCTTGTTAAAACAATTTTTTATTTATTTGTTTGAATAAACATGTAATCTGACTTGTCTAACTTTTTATCTTATGCTCTATGGACTATATGCTATCGATCCACCCTTGTGACATCTCTGTGGATATTTCCGCCTATTTTGACCCTACCCGGGGTGTCACAGAGAATGGTATCAGAGCTTTAGTTCTAGAGAACTAGATAAATTTTTAAATAAAATAAAAATAAAATGATTTTTCTTTTATTTAAAAACTGGACTATAACTTATAAAAATCTTTTTGGGATTTTATTTTGGGACCGTATTAGTTAAGCATATAGATCTTAGGGCATTTTATGCTATGTGAACTAATTGTATATATATATATATATATATATATATATATATATATATATATATATATATATATATATATATATATGTTTACTAAACTTGATTATTAATACTGTATAGTGAGGTATTGATATATGTTAGACGTGCTAAACATGAAAATTTTACATTACATAGTAAAATACTGAAATGAGAATATGAGTAATATTAAACTAAACTTCACACTTACTAATTGATAAATGAACTACTTACATGATAATACATATATATGTATAAGTATAAATATTTGTAACCTTAAAACATTCTAATAATTTTTTAAAAGGGATATATTTCATAAAGCATGTAATCTAAATAATATTGCTCTTTGTTTGTAAGCTTATACTCACTTCAAACTTAAAATAATACTATTTCAGAGCATCATGACTCCGCCTACTGCATCCACGACTCTTCTACCCAGAGTAGCTCCTACTCCAGTTGTTTGTTCATCCCCACGATCGACGCAGTGTGGATGGTTGTCAGCCTCGGATTCAGAGGATGACCTAGCCACCGAAGCTGTACTCCCAGAGGACCCATTTTCTATCTCAGCATCAGCCACACCGGCCCCAACCTCTATGGAGGAGGACCGGGTCCCTTCTAGCATACCATCTTCCATGCCTCTGTCCTTTTCATCAGGCTATTTCTCTGGACCCGCACCTGTCTCCACTTATGAGACCGGGGAAGACTCCGGGGCAGGACGTGTCGATTCCGTCCAGGCCCAGATCTCCGCATTGGCTGCACGCCATGAGCGAGAGATATCCGACCTCCGCAGCCAGATGACAGTCAGTCAACAGAGCCATGCCGTCATCTATGAGCGTATTGACACTCTTTTCCGCACTATGAGGGGAGACTCCCAGACTGCTAAGGGCATCCAGGCTAGGACGGACGAGGCACTGAAGTGGTTATTGGATGAGAACTACCGCCTCCACCAGCGCATTCAAGTCATGGAGGGTCTGCAGCATCAGACCCATGCTGCTCTAGCTGCTCAGGAGCAGTCATTGTCCATCTTCTTTGATCTCGCCACTGTCCGGCATGATGGGGTTGCTGGGGAGATGTCTTACCTCCGAGGGGTCGTCGATAGGCTCCGGAACCAGCTACTGCCTGCACTCCCTACGCTCAAGGAGACCCGAACGACAGTTCGGACTTTGTGGAACACCAGGAGGAATTCTGCAGCCCTACCAGCTCCATCCACACCGTCAGCCCCGGCATCATCTAGTGGACCATCCAGGCAGGATTAGCATAGACGTACTAGACTTCTTGTACGTCATGATAAGCTCACGGGTTACATCCCGGCTATTATGACATAGGGCCTTTGTACTTTTATCTATTGTTCAGCTTTTTGTGATGTAATCTCGTACTTTATCTTTTCTTTCTTTTGGGACATGTAACTTTGGGATATGATGCTTTAAATACTGTGCGTATCGTTACTTTGGATTAGGCTCGACCGGCCTATGACTTAGATTGTGTTATGCTAAGATGACTGTTAGATTTCTCATGGAAATAACATGTAATCACTTTCTTTATTATATCTGCTGTGCAATGTATTATATTATGAGATCATTAACAGGTTGTCCAAATTTGTTATGAAATCAGTGCATAAGTTTCCTCGTGCAAATAATATAAAAACTGTACTAATGCTTGAACTAATAATCTCATTTTGTTTATGATTATAGACAAATGGTGATTACGAGGTCAAATCCCAATAATGCAACCACTTCCAATGCCGACAATGCTGAATCCCCAGAAGCTACACGAAATGTCACTACCGCACAACTGCGGGAAATGATAAGTGAAGGCATCACAGCAGCTATGGCAGCCAGAGGAGCTAACCCAAATACAAACAATGATCCAAACTCTGACGCTCGCAGAAACAACACCAACAGGGGTTGCTCTTACCCCGACTACATAAAATGTAAACCCTCATTCTACCGAGGGAAAGAAGGAGTTGTTGAACTGATGCAGTGGTTTGAAAGGCTAGAGACAGTCGTCCGCATCAGTGGTTATGCTGACGAGAACAGAGTTAAGTTTGCCACGTGCAGCCTACTTGAGAGTGCCCTTACCTAGTGGAACTCTGTGGTCGCTATCCTTGGACATGACGCTGCTTATACTCTCACTTGGGCCAACCTCAAGGAAAGAATGACTGAGAAGTACTGTCCCAGAGGAGAAATGAAGAAGTTGGAAGTCGAGTTGTGGGATCTCAAGTGTAAGAACAATGATATCATTTGGTACAACCAAAGATTTCAAGAGTTAAGCTTGATGTGCACCAGAATGTTTCCTCTAAGGAGTGACAAGATTGAAAAGTATGTCAGCGGACTCCCTGGCAACATTCATGACAGTGTGCTAGCTTCACAACCCACCACTCTTGAAGGTGCCATGGAATTTGCGACTGAGCTGATCAACAAGCGAGCCCGCAATCTGTCCGAGAGGCAAACAGACAACAAGAGGAAATCCGATGAAAACTCTCATAGCCAGCACCAGCAGCCTTCCAAAAAGCACAATGTTGGGCAAGCAGATGACACTACCCCTACAACCCGCACCAAGAACTACTCAGGGACAAAGCCCAAGTGTTCGAAGTGCAACTACCATCATGTTGCTGGAGGACAATGTCAAGGATGCTACAAGTACGGCCAACAGGGCCATTTTGCTCGTGATTGTCCAACCAATGTTGCTACCCCAGGCCGACCCAACACCAATCCTGGAAACAGCAACAAGAGCAAGTCCAACGCACGAGGGAGTGGAAGTGGGCAACAAGGAAACCGAAACCCCACTGGTGGGTGCAGTAGCGGGCCGAAGAAAGCTGTGGTATGTTACGAGTGTGGAACCCCTGGGCACGTGAGACCTGATTGTCCCAAGAGGGCCAACCAGAAGAAGGACGACAAGGGAACTCCTTCGAAAGTGTACATGGATGGCAATGCCCCAACAAACCCAGGCTCTAGCATCGTACCTGGTACGTTCTTACTAAACCAGTGATATACATCTATCTTGTCTGATACATGTGTAGACCAAAGCACTACAATTGCTAAATTTAGTAAGGTAATGGAAATCCCTCCGATAGTTCTAGGCTCCTATTATACTATGGAATAGTCGACGGAATAGTTATGATAGTTAAACACCATCATTCGAGGTTGATCCTTAAAACTTTTCAAATCGCCGTTTTACATCAATCAGATCCTAGAAAGCCCTGATAGCTTTGAGGTCGTTATTAGCACAAATTGACTAACAAGTATCATGCGACTATCCTATATAGCCAAACATGGGTTTGTGCACCTTGGTGAGATGAAACTTTGATTATACTGGGGAGCCATAACCCCGATATAGTTAACACTAGATTTAGTTTCATCTCTAGCACCAACGGGCCAGAGAATACTTGGTCCAAGAATATCCCATTTCCCTAACTTGTTCCTTCCTTGCCTAAACCTGAAAGGCACATCCAACTCACAATGGGTGTACCTTGGAGGGCTACATTCGACATCCCCCGTAAGGAGATGTTGATTGTCCTATGCTTTTGGACATTCCTCTTTCCTCTTCAGGTCCAATTAGTTCGACAATACCAACATCCAGTAGACGCTGGGAGATGAGAATTCCTCTCTTTAGAAGTTAGAATTTGTACAAATTTTGAACTAGTAATAGTGAATGTATGACCTTTGTTACGACACCATGCAAGGCGCGCACTTCTTTATTCTTGGTATCTTCTTTTATTTCCACCATTTGAGGTACTTCTTTTCTGCGCCCCTCTCACGCAGTCTCACGGCAAAAGAAGCAAGTTCTTTGCAACTTCTTACGCAAACGCCATCGACAACAATCTTAACCTCTTTGTTGGGTAGAAACTTTAGTACCATTAACTAATGTTTGTGTCCCGCTGACTTGAGGTAAAGATCGTAAGTCTTTTCTTAAAGATGTTAATATAGGAGGGGTTAAAGTTAAACATGTTTGTTTTGCCTTCAACCCCTAATTTTTCATCCGCGGGTATGGAGATATAATTTGTATCTCACCCATGAAAAGGATGTAGAAATAGTGCATCCCCAGATTCCCCAGCATATGAAATATGTTGGCGTGTCCTCCTCATATTAGAAACCATTTGCAATGGATTTGTCCTCCTAACAAAATCCACAACGCCAATGGTCCTCTCCCCGATCCGGGAAAGGTATGACTACAACACCCATTGAAAAGCCCGCGCCTATCCATCCACAGCAGCAGTCTCCTTTACTGCTCAATCGGATGTATAGTGCGATCCAGATCAAGATCTCTTTGCATTCCTCGCCTACACATTCATAGCAGCAGTCTCCTTTACTGCTCAATCGGATGTATAGTGTGATCCAGATCAAGATCTCTTTGCATTCCTCGCCTACCCATCCACGGCAGCAGTCTCCTTTACTGCTCAATCGGATGTATAGTTCGATCCAGATCAAGATGTCTTTGCATTCCTCGCCTACCCATCCACAGCAGCAGTCTCCTTTACTGCTTAATCGGATGTATAGTGCGATCCAGATCAAGATCTCTTTGCATTCCTCGCCTACCCATCCACAGCAGCAGTCTCCTTTACTGCTTAATCAGATGTATAGTGTGATCCAGATCAAGATCTCTTTGCATTCCTCGCCTACCCATCCACAGCAGCAGTCTCCTTTACTGCTCAATCGGATGTATAGTGCGATCCAGATCAAGATCTCTTTGCATTCCTCGCCTACCCATCCACAACAGCAGTCTCCTTTACTGCTCAATCGGATGTATAGTGCGATCCAGATCAAGATCTCTTTGCATTCCTCGCCTACCCATCCACAGCAGCGGTCTCCTTTACTGCTCAATCGGATGTATAGTGCGATCCAGATCAAGATCTCTTTGCATTCCTCGCCTACCCATCCATAACAGCAGTCTCCTTTACTGCTCAATCGGATGTATAGTGCGATCCAGATCAGGATCTCTTTGCATTCCTTGCCTACCCATCCTCAACAGCAGTCTGCTTTACTGCTTAATCGGATGTATAGTGCGATTCAAATAAAGATCTCTTTGCATTGCCCCTATCCGACCACAGCAGTAATCTCTTCTACTGCTCAATCGGATGAATAGTACAATCTGGATAAAAATATCTCTGCATTCTCTTCTGTTCACCTGTAATGACAGAAGTTTCCATTAATGTCGAATCAGACATATAGAAGTAACCTAGGAATAAACCACTTCGCGTTCATGCCGCCATCCGTACCTGGGAGAGAACCTGAAACGAATCATGTACTTAGAACACCTCTTACTTAAAAGATAACTAAGTTTTTAGTAGCTTTGAGAACAAAGCTAAAATAACGGGGTGGTGATGTAAAATCCATGATTTTACCATGATTGTATGTAATAGATTTCCACCCAATAATCCTAGAACACATATTCATTTGTTATGTTTCCTTAAGATGTGAATAAACATGTCAATCATGTAACTATACTTCTACATTCATCTTTGTTGAAAATAACTTCACAACTTAAACCATGAACTCATAACTAAGTAAAACAAGTGATGAAGTGTGTTTTTAACTATAAACAACACTTAACCAACATGGAAACATACTACACAATGTACTTATAATGTATGAGTGCATGCATATTATTACATGCTTAAACTCTCATGGACTAGCCCAAGTTTGTGCTCTTTGTATTAGGCCCAACATAAGCCCATGATCTAAGCCCATCCTTTTCCCCCTATTTGGTGAGTATCACACGACATAGGCTTGTGTGGAAGATAGAGAGTTGCCTTGGAAAGGCAAAAGGGGACACTTGGCATGATATGTCTTACCAAGGTAAATCATACATTTTGCCATTCCTTTCCCTCTATCCTCTTTAAGCCGAAACACACACACACACCTCACATACATGCACTCCAAATCTTGTTCTCCCATTCTCTTCTCTCTCAATCATATGGCTTAAAGCCATATACATCCAAAAACCAAGTATTAATTCCACCAAGATACTTGTCTCATCTCTACTACAAATCATTGGTAGTTTCATTCTCTTGGAATCACTATAAACAAGCCCTAGCTAAGCCATCTAGGCCACGGCTTGATTTATACATAGGGTTGTCTTCATCATTTTGAGTAGATCTCAAATCACCTTGTTCATCTAGATCATTTGTGGTACTTTTAGGCAAAAAAGGTATACACTACTTGTCCTTTCATTTCTTCATGCATGCATCATCATACATCTATAAACACAAGTAAATAACATGTTAAAATCAAGATTTGATGAAGCTATGACCATTATAGGTCACGACATATTTATAAAAATCATATTCTTGATTTAAAACCTTTTGATAAGGAACTTATGATTGGTATGTTATGTTTTAAATTTGATTTAAAAACCATATGAGACGTTTTGTAAATCTAAAGGTTGCATGAGTTACAAATCTTGTTTTATGGGACTATGGTTAAACCAGTAGTCATAGATCTCATAAAATGAATGTGTGTAACCTAAAAATCTTGAAGAACATGACCTTAAAGGTCACGGCATACATGGTTAATGTATATGTGATTTATGTGTTAAGTTTAAATAATGGTATATGGAATGATACATGTTAATATGACTATTAAAAATCACAAATACAACTTATGTGTATAAATGTAGCCGTGGGTTACATATGATCTAAAATGGATTAAATGTACATGCATGCTATTATAAACCATAGATCTAATGACAAAGATTAACTTGAGTATGTTAAACATAAAACAATATTATGGGGACCTTGGGAAGAGACAATATAGCCGTGAGCTATATGTAGTCTCCTTGGAAACATAGTAACCTTGGAAACATGCATGTAAACTAGATAATCATGATTGTATTTTTTTTAAATAGTTACAAGACTTAAAAACTAGATATAGTGTTCATCTTGGAAGTACCAAGATCTAAAAATATAGCCGTGAGCTATATATGAATGTACATGGATATATGTTTGATTTTTAGGTCTAGACATAGTTTAGATCTTATTTTGGACTTGTAACTTGATTCTTGATGTGTACATAGTTAGATCTATTTTTGTAACATTTATAAAGTACATACAACCTAAAAATGGGACTTGACTTATGTTAATAAGCTATAACTAATTATAGTCGTGGGTTATAAGCTCCTACTAGGGCTTATGACTTACTTGTAACCTTATGACACACATAGATCTAATTTGGTATAACACATAAAATGATTTTTTAAGTTTTTATTCATCTATTTAGATTGAAAACTAAATATTAATAAGCTCATAATAAGCTTATAAGAATATCCTAAGTAAAAACTTATATAAAATGAAGAGTAGTGTTAATGGACAATTTAAGCCCATGAAAAGTTAACCTAAAACTTAAATGAACCCAATAAGCCCATTTTATAAATTATAGTGACTTAAATGGAATTAGGATCACACTTAGGCCCATTTAACTAATTAAAGGGACTTAAAAATGTATTAAGCCTAATAAATGATTTAAAGGCCCATTTAAGTAAATTAGTGGACTTGAAATATATTTAAGCCCACTAAAATAGCCCATTAGATGTTTAGCCCATTTAATGAGCCCATATAAAGTTTGGATGGTAAAATAAAAGTTTTTATAATAAAATATGACTTATAAAAACTTTTTGGATGAAAATGACAATTTATAAAACTTAAGGACTAAAACCATAACTTATGAAACTTATTTTTATAAACTAGTAAGCACAAGGACTGAAAATGTAAATATCCAAAAGTCTGGGGTTTAATAATTACTAACCGTGGCGAATTAAACCCTAGGGACCATTTTGGGAAGTTTCTAAAAGTTATTTTGTCATTTTAAAACCCTAAGGACTATTTTTGTAAATTGCCGAAACCTAAAGAAGCCCTAGGGGCTGTTTTTGTAAATTTAGTAAAGTTACAAAACCTAGATATAACTAGGGGGACCAAATCTGCCATAAGCCGAAACTATAACAATCCCTAGGTACTAAATATGTCAAATTCGAAAGTTTACTTGTTTAAAAGTATGGAGGGACTAGTTTTGCCATGTTCCGAAACATTAACAAGCCCTAACCCTAAAATCTAATTTAATTATAATAAAACATAATTAAAATACTTAGACCATAAGAATTAAGTTTAAATTATTTTATATATTTTAAAATAATTTATGGAAACTTTAAGGTTAAATAAAATATTATATTTTTTTTAAATAAAATATTTATATTTACTTTAGGAAATAATTGTATAAACAAATATAAATGTGTGTTATCAATACATATACTCATATACTTTAAAGAAATAAAATTATATGAACGTAAAATTTAAATTAAATGTTACCACGTAAATATATTATAAGTAAAACCCTTAATGTTTACTTAAATATAGAACTTTGTTATAAATTTAGAAGGATGTTATTGATACAAGTACTATAAACCTAGATTAATATTTTAAGTGAAACATTTTCTTTTATGTTTACTTAAATGTAAAACTTAATTGTAAGTTAAATGATTACTATATATATACATACATGTATGCTAATTAACATTAAGAATTAAACATTTTATGTTTACTTAGAAATGAAACTTATATAAATAAGTTTAAATGAATATTGATGCTACTTGAACTCCGGTTATTTAAATAAATACCATAGTATGAATAAACTGAATAATATCCGTATAAGCATACATATATGTTCTTTGTACTATATGATTAGGCATAACTTGGTGTGAGCTTTAATTGGATATCCGTGTTAAACAAGCAATTGCCTACTCCCAGGTGAGTTTACAGCCTCATATAAACTTTGATAAAACTTTCCCTTTTTGGGAAAGAAAACATGCAAACATATATTAGACATAACTGAATTGTATAAAATTGATTATTGATTGATTATTATTGAAACTGTTAAATTGTTGTAAATCGCCCGAATGTTATAAATAGATTTATTAGGGATTGACCATCCCCGTCTGGGTGAGTCATGCTCACTGTGCCTTGGTCGGGACAACAGACGTATACCATGTTGGAACTGGAATGGGTGTCTTTTTGTAAGACACTACGTCCTCATCTGTTGAGGACTATGGGGTTAAGCTTCAGTTTCTAATAATAAACAAATGTTATTTACATTTTAGTAAGAATGCTTTGTGCATTATTACTTCTATGATTATTGTATGTCCAAACTAATTAATTGTTAAAATCTGTAAATTCACCAACTTAATGTTGACCCCGTTAGTATGTTTTGCACAGGGATATGAAGTTAGTACGTGGTGTGTGCATGGTCTCCAGCATCTTAGTAATCTGCATTGTAGGACTCGTCTGGGGTTCTATTTGGGAAACGAAAACAATCACCTAATGTTTTGTTAAAACAATTTTTTATTTATTTGTTTGAATAAACATGTAATCTGACTTGTCTAACTTTTTATCTTATGCTCTATGGACTATATGCTATCGATCCACCCTTGTGACATCTTCGTGGATATTTCCGCCTATTTTGACCCTACCCGGGGTGTCACATGAAGTTTGGTTTTTCACACTTTTGCCCCAAAATGTTTTGTAAAGTAATTTCAGGGGTATTTCTTGCCATTTGATGATTCTTGAAGGGCTGTTTTTGTATTTTCTTCAAACTTTATGGTCTTGACTTGTGTTGTTGACTTCTTGGAGGACTAATATTGACAAGTCTTAATTTTTGAGGGACCATTCTTGCTAATTCTTCAAAGTAGAGGGCCCTTTTTGCAAATTTGACAAACTTTAGGGACCAATCTTGTAATTATGAATAAACAAGGGTTTAAAGTGTCAATTCTTCAATATTGGAGGACCCTTCTTGTATAATCTTCAAATCTTCAAGGGTTATTCTTGGAAAATCACCATTAGGACTTGGTTCATTGTACGGCTTCGTTTTCCGTGTTCGTTTTTGCTTGTTTCTTGTGATCTTTTGTCATTTTCTTAATATTCGTACCTAAAATACACATGTAACAAACACAAGCATATGTTTGGCATGTTTCATGATATTTAATGCATTTTAAGCCCATTTTGGACGATGAGACTATGTATAAAATCAGTCTCATCACTCCCCCATACTAAACCATTGTCGTGCCCTCACGCAATGCTAGAATAAAGTATCATAGCATCTCCAAAATTCATTTTAGGCACTTTTATTGAATGATAAACTAGCTATACTACTTTTAGACATAATGTATGATTTTCATCACAAAATGGGACGTTTAGGTTCATAAAACAAGAACACGTGAATGCTTCTGATGAGACTGCTTTTATACATAGTCTCATCGTCCAAATCGGGCTTAAAATGCATTAAATATCATCAAAATACCCAAATATATGCTTGTGTTTGTTGCTTGTGTATTTTAGGTACGGATATTGAGGAAATGACAAAAAGATCACAAGAATCATTCAAAAACGAACACGGGAAACGAAGTCGCACAATGAAACGGGCCCAAATCTGGAATTTACAAAAATACCCTTGAAGAATTGAAGATTGGCAAGTTTGGTCCCTCAACTTTTGAAGAATTAACACTTTATACCCCTCCAATATTCATAATTATGAATAGGGTCCCTAAAGTTTGAAGATATTACAAGATCAGTCCTTGAAGAATGAAGAATTGACATTTGAAGTCCTTGTTTACAAGCTTGAAAATATTTTGTGCCAAAAGTGTCAACTTGGCAAACTTATTATAAAGGGATTTGGAGTTTGTTTGCTGTTTATACAAAGTGAAGAAAGAAGAAACCTTGGGGGGCTGTTTTTGCCTAACATCCAAACCCCCATCACCCTATCATCCCATGACACGTCACCCCACTTAAAACCCCAGCCAATCAAATCCCTCCATTCACACACGTCACAACCCACTTAACTGATTTATTAATCAGTTTTGAATTATGGGGGTAAACATATTTTCAAAAATATTAAACCCAAAAACAGGATTTAACTCACCCTCTAAACCCCCATAAACCCTAAATTTCCAGGTCTTAATTTCCTTAAATCAAGGGGGTAATGGCTATGATTATCCAGAAACCTAATTAACCCATTCCCCATCCCTTTCCCACCTCGAAAACCATCACCCGACCTCCCCACATGGTCATGGGACCCTGCCCTGCTCAAGTTTGAACAAAGAGACAAGTGTGTACAACTCATCCAACGTGCCAAAAGGTTTTCGTGCTCCCAAAGATTGGATAAACGTCCAAGATGAACTTTCAACAGCTGGCATCTCTTCATCAATCACATGGCACGATTTTGACCAAGAACTTTAAGGGCATTTAGGGCTTTTCAGCCATTAGGGTTTACACATTTTGTAATATTTTATTAGTTTTCTAGATTGTTCCTCTAGCTAGTATAAATGAGATGCATGTATCTCATTTTAGACTTGTTCTAGTTTTTCTAGCAAAACTTTGTAATCCCTTTTTATTTAATAAAGTTGGTAATTTTTAAGAAAAAGTGTAATTCCTTTTGTTTTATAAAAGTTAGTAATTGTTTTTAAGCTAGAATACTGAGTTCCATTTGAATTTATTCAAACATTTGGTGTTTGAATTTTCAGAAACAAGGTTTCTGAAATTGGGTAAAGTTTTTGGTAAAAACTTGTTTCAAAGGTTTGGTTTGCAGGTTTGTAATCCTGTTTGGTTTAAGTGTTTTTGAAAAGAAAAGAGTTTAAGGAAAGATTTTGAAAAAGGTTTAAGAAAGAAAGATAAAATCAGATTTTTTGGATATTTTGTGCTTGTTCTTATTTTCTCTTAGCAGGTTCATTAGAGATTGTTTGTTCAAGGATCAGCATAGGCCCGGGCCTATTTGGAGAAGGCAAAGCAGCCTTGGTTGGGCCTGGATGTAGGCCCAACAAGGTAGTCCCTTGTTTTCCCTTATGGGACTATGGTTAAACCAGTAGTCATAGATCTCATAAAATGAATGTGTGTAACCTAAAAATCTTGAAGAACATGACCTTAAAGGTCACGGCATACATGGTTAATGTATATGTGATTTATGTGTTAAGTTTAAATAATGGTATATGGATTGATACATGTTAATATGACTATTAAAAATCACAAATACAACTTATGTGTATAAATGTAGCCGTGGGTTACATATGATCTAAAATGGATTAAATGTACATGCATGCTATTATAAACCATAGATCTAATGACAAAGATTAACTTGAGTATGTTAAACATAAAACAAGATTATGGGGACCTTGGGAAGAGACAATATAGCCGTGAGCTATATGTAGTCTCCTTGGAAAAATAGTAACCTTGGAAACATGCATGTAAACTAGATAATCATGATTGTATTTTTTTTAAATAGTTACAAGACTTAAAAACTAGATATAGTGTTCATCTTGGAAGTACCAAGATCTAAAAATATAGCCGTGAGCTATATATGAATGTACATGGATCTATGTTTGATTTTTAGGTCTAGACATAGTTTAGATCTTATTTTGGACTTGTAACTTGATTCTTGATGTGTACATAGTTAGATCTATTTTTGTAACATTTATAAAGTACATACAACCTAAAAATGGGACTTGACTTATGTTAATAAGCTATAACTAATTATAGCCGTGGGTTATAAGCTCCTACTAGGGCTTATGACTTACTTGTAACCTTATGACACACATAGATCTAATTTGGTATAACACATAAAATGATTTTTTAAGTTTTTATTCATCTATTTAGATTGAAACTAAATATTAATAAGCTCATAATAAGCTTATAAGAATATCCTAAGTAAAAACTTATATAAAATGAAGAGTAGTGTTAATGGACTATTTAAGCCCATGAAAAGTTAACCTAAAACTTAAATGAACCCAATAAGCCCATTTTATAAATTATAGTGACATAAATGGAATTAGGATCACACTTAGGCCCATTTAACTAATTAAAGGGACTTAAAAATGTATTAAGCCCAATAAATGATTTAAAGGACCATTTAAGTAAAATTAGTGGACTTGAAATATATTTAAGCCCACTAAAATAGCCCATTAGATGTTTAGCCCATTTAATGAGCCCATATAAAGTTTGGATGTTAAAATAAAATTTTTTATAATAAAATATGACTTATAAAAACTTTTTGGATGAAAATGACAATTTATAAAACTTAAGGACTAAAACCATAACTTATGAAACTTATTTTTATAAACTAGTAAGCACAAGGACTGAAAATGTAAATATCCAAAAGTCTGGGGTTTAATAATTACTAACCGTGGCGAATTAAACCCTAGGGACCATTTTGGGAAGTTTCTAAAAGTTATTTTGTCATTTTAAAACCCTAAGGACTATTTTTGTAAATTGCCGAAACCTAAAGAAGCCCGAGGGGCTGTTTTTGTAAATTTAGTAAAGTTACAAAACCTAGATATAACTAGGGGGACCAAATCTGCCATAAGCCGAAACTATAACAATCCCTAGGTACTAAATATGTCAAATCCGAAAGTTTACTTGTTTAAAAGTATGGAGGGACTAGTTTTGCCATGTTCCGAAACATTAACAAGCCCTAACCCTAAAATCTAATTTAATTATAATAAAACATAATTAAAATACTTAGACCATAAGAATTAAGTTTAAATTATTTTATATATTTTAAAATAATTTATGGAAACTTTAAGGTTAAATAAAATATTATATTTTTTTAAATAAAATATTTATATTTACTTTAGGAAATAATTGTATAAACAATTATAAATGTGTGTTATCAATACATATACTCATATACTTTTAAGAAATAAAATTATATGAACGTAAAATTTAAATTAAATGTTACCACGTAAATATATTATAAGTAAAACCCTTAATGTTTACTTAAATATAGAACTTTGTTATAAATTTAGTAGGATGTTATTGATACAAGTACTATAAACCTAGATTAATATTTTAAGTGAAACATTTTCTTTTATGTTTACTTAAATGTAAAACTTAATTGTAAGTTAAATGATTACTATATATATACATACATGTATGCTAATTAACATTAAGAATTAAACATTTTATGTTTACTTAGAAATGAAACTTATATAAATAAGTTTAAATGAATATTGATGCTACTTGAACTATGGTTATTTATATAAATACAATAGTATGAATAAACTGAATAATATCCGTATAAGCATACATATATGTTCTTTGTACTATATGATTAGGCATAACTTGGTGTGAGCTTTAATTGGATATCCGTGTTAAACAAGCAATTGCCTACTCCCAGGTGAGTTTACAGCCCCATATAAACTTTGATAAAACTTTCCCTTTTTGGGAAAGAAAACATGTAAACATATATTGGACATAACTGAATTGTATAAAATTGATTATTGATTGATTATTATTGAAACTGTTAAATTGTTGTAAATCGCCCGAATGTTATAAATAGATTTATTAGGGATTGACCATCCCCGTCTGGGTGAGTCATGCTCACTGTGCCTTGGTCGGGACAACAGACGTATACCATGTTGGAACTGGAATGGGTGTCTTTTTGTAAGACACTACGTCCTCATCTGTTGAGGACTATGGGGTTAAGCTTCAGTTTCTAATAATAAACAAATGTTATTTATATTTTAGTAAGAATGCTTTGTGCATTATTACTTCTATGATTATTGTATGTCCAAACTAATTAATTGTTAAAATCTGTAAATTCACCAACTTAATGTTGACCCCGTTAGTATGTTTTGCACAGGGATATGAAGTTAGTACGTGGTAAGTGCATGGTCTCCAGCATCTTAGTAATCTGCATTGTAGGACTCGTCTGGGGTTCTATTTGGGAAACGAAAACAATCACCTAATGTATTGTTAAAACAATTTTTTATTTATTTGTTTGAATAAACATGTAATCTGACTTGTCTAACTTTTTATCTTATGCTCTATGGACTATATGCTATCGATCCACCCTTGTGACATCTTCGTGGATATTTCCGCCTATTTTGACCCTACCCGGGGTGTCACATGAAGTTTGGTTTTTCACACTTTTGCCCCAAAATGTTTTGTAAAGTAATTTCAGGGGTATTTCTTGCCATTTGATGATTCTTGAAGGGCTGTTTTTGTATTTTCTTCAAACTTTATGGTCTTGACTTGTGTTGTTGACTTATTGGAGGACTAATATTGACAAGTCTTAATTTTTGAGGGACCATTATTGCTAATTCTTCAAAGTAGAGGGCCCTTTTTGCAAATTTGACAAACTTTAGGGACCAATCTTGTAATTATGAATAAACAAGGGTTTAAAGTGTCAATTCTTCAATATTGGAGGACCCTTCTTGTATAATCTTCAAATCTTCAAGGGTTATTCTTGGAAAATCACCATTAGGACTTGGTTCATTGTGCGGCTTAGTTTCCCGTGTTCGTTTTTGCTTGTTTCTTGTGATCTTTTGTCATTTTCTTAATATTCGTACCTAAAATACACATGTAACAAACACAAGCATATGTTTGGCATGTTTCATGATATTTAATGCATTTTAAGCCCATTTTGGACGATGAGACTATGTATAAAATCAGTCTCATCACTCCCCCATACTAAACCATTGTCGTGCCCTCACGCAATGCTAGAATAAAGTATCATAGCATCTCCAAATCTCATTTTTAGGCACTTTTATTGAATGATAAACTAGCTATACTACTACTATTACTACTACTCGCGTTTTAGACATAATGTATGATTTTCATCACAAAATGGGACGTTTAGGTTCATATAACAAGAACACGTGAATGCTTCTGATGAGACTGCTTTTATACATAGTCTCATCGTCCAAATCGGGCTTAAAATGCATTAAATATCATCAAAATACCCAAATATATGCTTGTGTTTGTTGCTTGTGTATTTTAGGTACGGATATTGAGGAAATGACAAAAAGATCACAAGAATCATTCAAAAACGAACACGGGAAACGAAGCCGCACAATGAACCGGGCCCAAATCTGGAATTTACAAAAATACCCTTGAAGAATTGAAGATTGGCAAGTTTGGTCCCTCAACTTTTGAAGAATTAACACTTTATACCCCTCCAATATTCATAATTATGAATAGGGTCCCTAAAGTTTGAAGATATTACAAGATCAGTCCTTGAAGAATGAAGAATTGACATTTGAAGTCCTTGTTTACAAGCTTGAAAACATTTTGTGCCAAAAGTGTCAACTTGGCAAACTTATTATAAAGGGATTTGGAGTTTGTTTGCTGTTTATACAAAGTGAAGAAAGAAGAAACCTTGGGGGGCTGTTTTTACCTGACATCCAAACCCCATCACCCTATCATCCCATGACACGTCACCCCACTTAAAACCCCAACCAATCAAATCCCTCCATTCACACACGTCACAACCCACTTAACTGATTTATTAATCAGTTTTGAATTATGGGGGTAAACATGTTTTCAAAAATATTAAACCCAAAAACAGGATTTAACTCACCCTCTAAACCCCCATAAACCCTAAATTTCCAGGTCTTAATTTCCTTAAATCAAGGGGGTAATGGCTATGATTATCCAGAAACCTAATTAACCCACTCCCCATCCCTTTCCCACCTCGAAAACCATCACCCGACCTCCCCACATGGTCATGGGACCCTCCCCTGCTCAAGTTTGAACAAAGAGACAAGTGTGTACAACTCATCCAACGTGCCAAAAGGTTTTCGTGCTCCCAAAGGTTGGATAAACGTCCAAGATGAACTTTCAACAGCTGGCATCTCTTCATCAATCACATGGCACGATTTTGACCAAGAACTTCAAGGGCATTTAGGGCTTTTCAGCCATTAGGGTTTAC
The DNA here is from genome assembly GCA_025667525.1 of Glebionis coronaria. Classification (NCBI taxonomy): domain Eukaryota; kingdom Viridiplantae; phylum Streptophyta; class Magnoliopsida; order Asterales; family Asteraceae; genus Glebionis; species Glebionis coronaria. The sequence goes on along the minus strand of JANFOE010000251.1, from coordinate 313,863 downwards.
ACATTTTGTAATATTTTATTAGTTTTCTAGATTGTTCCTCTAGCTAGTATAAATGAGATGCATGTATCTCATTTTAGACTTGTTCCAGTTTTTCTAGCAAAACTTTGTAATCCCTTTTTATTTAATAAAGTTGGTAATTTTTAAGAAAAAGTGTAATTCCTTTTGTTTTATAAAAGTTGGTAATTGTTTTTAAGCTAGAATACTGAGTTCCATTTGAATTTATTCAAACATTTGGTGTTTGAATTTTCAGAAACAAGGTTTCTGAAATTGGGTAAAGTTTTTGGTAAAAACTTGTTTCAAAGGTTTTGGTTTGCAGGTTTGTAATCCTGTTTGGTTTAAGTGTTTTTGAAAAGAAAAGAGTTTAAGGAAAGATTTTGAAAAAGGTTTAAGAAAGAAAGATAAAATCAGATTTTTTGGATATTTTGTGCTTGTTCTTATTTTCTCTTAGCAGGTTCATTGGAGATTGTTTGTTCAAGGATCAGCATAGGTCCGGGCCTATTTGGAGAAGGCAAAGCAGCCTTGGTTGGGCCTGGATGTAGGCCCAACAAGGTAGTCCCTTGTTTTCCCTTTTGAGTTTTTCAAATTTTCAGATTTTGTGTTATTTTTGTGAACTTGGTGAAAAGGTGTTTTAGTGTTTAGATACTGATTGGATATTGCTTGTTTAAGGTTAGTATGCATGTTTAGATAGTTTGATTCAGTTTGGTTAGGTTTGGAGTTGATTTGCTTTGAAAAATATCATAATCTGAAATTTAAGTGGTGTTTGGATTAGCTGTTTAATCAAGATTGGTGACAAAATCTTGTGTTAAAACCTGGTTGAAAACTCTTCTTAGGTGGTTAGTTTGTGATATAAGTGCTTAGGTTTCAGTTTGATAGGATATAAGTCACATTTGCATGCTAAAAAATGGTGCTAACTAGCTAAATCCAGTAACTGACTTGTCTGCCGGATTTTAGTGTGATTTTTGCCTCAAATCTTAGTGAATGTTAGATAAGAGGTTGTTTAAGGGTTGAGTATCAGTTTTATGTCATTTTGTTGAATATTGTGCAAGATTTAAGAGTTTGAAATTAATGTTTGTGCCAAGAAAATCAACAAAATTCTCTCAGATAGGACATAAGCATATTCAGTAACTTTTGTGCTCATTTTGTGCTCATTTTGTGCTTAGACCTGTTTGATTTTGTGTTTTAATTGACTCCCTATACTCAACTGAGTATAGGGGTGCCCCTTTTGTCCAACAAACAACACCACAAGCCAAAATCAAGTCCTCTTGATCAGTCTTCACTTGTGAAGATTCTATATTTGTTCATCAGTTAAATATCATATCTGGTCACGTTTTTGTATTTCTGTTGGATTAATCTTGGTCTAATTTGGATTTGATTTGGGTTTTTGAAGTTTAAATAGTACTGGTTTTGAGTTTTTAAAGTTTAAAAAAAGAAAAAAAAAGTAAAAAGGACGTGGCCAGGACTCGAACCTGCGCCACTCCTCCCACACACAAACGCTCTAACCATCTGCCCTAGGGTCTTTGATTGGTATCTCTTTGCAACATTAGTTATTTAAGGAGTATATGTTTTTAGCTTATTAAACTTTTCAGCTTGTTTATAAGCTGTTTTCAGCTTATTCCTTAGGGTTTTTTCCCATTTAGCATTTTTCTTTGGTTTTTACTAGGTTTTAGGACTTTTTGGTTTAAAAATATTATTTTCCCGTATTTAATTAATTTTTTAGGATTATTTTTAGTTTAAATTTTAGAAAGTGAATAAAAAAATAGGAAAAAGCATTTTAAAAATCTGAAAAAATAGTTTTTAGGTTTTTATTTATATTCTTGAGGTTTACATCACAAAAAGTTTTCAAAAAGTCTTATTTTTTATTTTATAGGATTTTAGGGTTTTAAACCAACTTTAAAATTTAATATAAAATTATTAAATAGGTTTTAGAAACTTTTAATTGCATTTTTGTCTTAGTTACATTATTTTAGATGTTTGGTAATTTTTAGAATTTTTTTATAAACTTTGAATTTTTTTGATTATTTTATTATTATTTTATTATTAAAAATTGAAAGTTTGTTTTTTCTACTTTTTTCATTTTTCCTAGATTGTAAACACTAAATTAGGAATTTCGTAACTTTCCAAATATTTTTAGGGCTTTTTAATTATTTTTTAGAATTAATTTAAGTTTTAATTGATTTTAATAGTTTTTAAGTGTTTAAAAATAGTTTTATTTGGTTTTAAAATTTCAAAAAATACTTTTTAGCTTAATTAGGTCATTTTTTAGGTTTACAAACTTTAAGATCTTGTTTAGGGCTTTTTAATAATTAATTGTGATTTTTAGGGCTTTAATTAGCATTAAAAAGTCATTATCTAATTAATTAAAAGGTTTTAGCAAGTTTGGATTTTTTGTAAACTCTTAGAATATTATTGTGGATTTTTAGTAATTTTTAGGAACTTTTAGGTTAAAATTTTAATTTTTGCACTATTTACGGTTTTACGTGATCGCCTTTTTCGTCTTAGTTTAATCCGTCTTCGTAACCGTCATTTCTTTCTTATTTCTCTTTTCTTTTCTTCTCAATATATAATCACAAACATAAATCAATTCTTAACACAACACACGTGCCTCCTTGGGAAACGAACTTGGACTTACTTGGTCATTAGTGCTCGGTTTTCCTAAACCGACACTTAATACTTACCACTTTTGTCATCCTTTTCCTAAAGGGTACAAAAACACTACATCAAAATGGTGCCGCTGCCGGGGAGGCGTGTTGTGTTTTGATTGAACAATTGTTGTTTTTTTATATAGCCATAATTAGTATTTGTATTAGTAGCACTCTACTAATACGTATTATCGTTTTTTGGTTTTTGTGTGAATATTATTAATATATTGTATACGTAGAACAATAAATTCACAAGTACTCCAAATACATGAGAAATCACAACCTTGACTTGGGAGGTCATTACCCAATCATTGTATTCGAATCTCAAACCAAAGAAAAAGGCAAAAATAGATAAATACTTTCGTGAAGCTCGATTTTGAAAATACAAACTATAAGGTGGGTATAAGGCGGTTGTATTTCACGACCTAAAGGAAAAAGGCTCTTAAGTGCTTCGCGCCGCCTCGTTTCCTCCGCTTGCTTGTGCGTATTTGATTTTGAGAGTGAATCGAGGGTTTTGCCGCCCAAAGTATTATTACATATCATATATATTTTCTTGGTTATTATTGATTAAACCCTCTTGAACGATTTGGTGTTCCACCATCGTTCTAAAGTCATCGAAGGCGTTCACTTCGCGTGATCGTTTTCATTCCTTGAGGCTTCTTTAATCGAGATATTTGATTAAGGAGGAGATTTGTAGATTTTGGTCTACCTAATACATTCCAAATTTCCAAAAAAGTTAATACCATCAAAAACCACAAAAAAATTGAAAAATACAAAACACCAAAAAGAATCTTCTTTGCTCGTCTCCTCGTTGTACGTGACGTTTATGCTAACTCGTAATCAAGCAAAACGTGCACGTAGACGAAAGAACAAAACTCCCACTCCAACTCATTCTAGTGAGGAGTCTCCTATTGACGAACCCAGTGTACGAGAAGCACCAACCATGGCGAATCGAACTATGATGGAGTTACTTCAAGCACCCACCGAGGGTTATGGAGAAGCTATTGTGATTCCCGCTATCCTTGCGGAGAATTTTGAGGTGAAAACGGGTTTGTTGTCGATGATCCAAAACAACAAATTCCGTGGTGATGAGAAGGACAATCCCCACAACCATATCCGCCAATTCAATCGTCTTACCGCCACGTGCAAATTTAAGGATGTCTCGAATGACTCGATTAAGATGATGCTTTTTCCGTATTCCTTAGCGGGGCCCGCTAAAATTTGGTTAGAGAAAGAGCCACCCAATTCTATATTGACGTGGAAGGATCTCGTTTCGAATTTGTGAACCAATTTTTTCCGCCCTCTAAGACTACGCATTTGAAAAATGAGATTTCTAAATTTTCACAAGAATCAAATGAAAGTTTTTCAACGACTTGGAATAGGTTTAAGGAGATGTTACATGAATGTCCTCATCACGGTTTTTCCTACTTGCACCAAATAGACACGTTTTACAATGGACTTAACGATCATGAAAGAGATTATTTAAATGCCGCCGCGGGTGGTAATTTTTTGTGTAAAACGGTTGAGGAAGCTTTGGTCATAATTGAGAATAGGTCTAAGGTTTATAGCCCTCGTAATACACCGAGTGTTGCCAAATTGGGCTCGTCATCGTCTCGTAGCATTAATGCTTTACATGATGAGGCAAATGAAGAAAATCGATTTTTTGATAGATTTGCTAGCCTTATGTCCCATTGGAAAGCTCAAGAAGCTTCAAATTCCGCTTCGGTTAAAGCGGTTTCTAAGAGTTGTTTGTCGTGTGGTGGAGCTCATGATCTTTCCGAGTGCATTACCGCGGATGGTAACACTTCGAGTGCTTATGTAGCCACGGGAACTTATAACCAAAACGGTCAAGGTTCCCGCCAAAATCAAGCTCCACCAAATCAAAATGCTAATAACTATCGAAACAACAACCAAGGTGGTAATTACCAAGGAAATCAAAGGAATTACAACAAGGGTAATTATCAAAGTGGTAATGGGCAAATTTCTAACCAAAACCAAAACCGTGATTTTCAAACTTCTACTCAAGGTTTTCAAAATGATCACACCAAAAATCTTCAAGGAGAATTTTTGAATTATGCTAAGGCTAATGATGCTAAGTTTGACAATATGCAACGTGAAATGGTTAGCTTAAGATCCGAGTTGAAAAACGAGCTTAAAAACGAACTTGCTAATGAACTTAAAACTCATGCTAATAAAATGGAAGGAAATGTCACACGTCTCCAACAAAATCAACAAAAAATGGAGCAAGGTCAACATGAGATTAAGCAAGAGTTGTTAAAAGCGGATGCTAGGCAATCTAAGTTTGAAGACCGTATGGGAAAAATGTTTGAAGCTATCATGTGTAAACCCTCTTCTTCGGGTGGTCTTCCTAGTGATACCATCGTAAACCCGAAAGGAGAATTGAAGGTTATTACTACTCGTAGTGGTAAAACTTTCAAAGAACCCATTTCTCGTTCAAGTACTTCTATGGAGAAGGAAAAAGAGAAAGAACCCGAGGTGGTGGTCGAAAAGGAGCAAATTCCAAGCCCACGAAGTACCGCTCAAACCACACCTACGGTTGAACCGACACCAATCATGGAACCCGAGATTCCAAGGCCGTTGCCTATGCCTATGCCCCAACCCACACCACCCTTACCCTACCCTTCAAGACGAGACAAGGAAAAGGCACAAGAACGAAATAATTATCAATTTGAACTTTTTATGAAAATGTTTCGTGGCTTGCATTTTAATATAAGTTTTGCCGACGCCTTAGTCATGATGCCTCGATTTGCCGCGAACTTCAAAAGTATGTTGAATAACAAAGAAAAATTGCAAAAATCGTCTAGTTGTTCATCGGTTTTTCTAAGCCGCATACCTCAAAAAGTCGGTGATCCTGGAAAGTTTTTAATCCCATATGCTATACAAGACATAGAAGAATGCTACGCCTTGGCCGATCTTGGTGCTAGTATTAATTTGATGCCTCTTGAGATTTTTAAATCGCTCAATATTCCAAATCTCACTCCTTCAAGAATGTCAATCAAAATGGCCGATCATTCTACGATTCTAGCTTGTGGAGTTGCCGAGGACGTCTTTGTGAAAGTTGGAAAGTTCTACTATCCCGTAGACTTTATTGTTGTTGACATTCCTATCGATCCTAAAGTTCCGTTAATTTTAGGTCGATCTTTTTTGGATACCTCGAGAGCACTTATCGATGTGCATGCAAGGAAAATCACTCTTCGTTTCAATGAGGAAGAACTCGTCATTAATGCAACCCAAAACTCCACACTTTCTCATGTGTATTCTATCACATCTTTGTACAATGTCAATCCCATCAAAAACATTTGCAAAAAGAATTCAAATAGAGTTTTAGGAGTTGTTGAGAAAAATGAAGTTCCGTCCCCTCCACCGGTGGAGGTTAAGAGTGTTAAGCCTACGACTCCAATCTCGAGAGATTCTTCGGATGAAGAATACGTTGATCCCGATGGGGAGGTTTTCTTTGTTGACAAAAGATTTGAAAACTTGCCACCACCTATACCAAAACGCTTTTCAAATGTGAGAATTTTTAGTGTGACTAACATTGCTTTAGAAACACCAAATATTTTGACATAATTAAGTCGGGTTTTCACAAGGAGAGTTTAAAAGATGAAAAAGGAAAAGATTTTAAATTGAGTTTAAAAGATTTTTCTACAACTCTAACTCCGCCATCACCACGTGTATTGAGTACTACAAGCTCGTCTTTTCCTTTTGACGATGCTTTGTGTGGACTTAGTGTGGGGGAAGCCCCTTATGTTCCCTCGCCTTTCTCCACCGAGGACGAGATATTTGATCCTGGAATTGCTTATAAAGGGAAATCTCGGTCTTCCACCGATGCAATAAATGGAAAATCTTTTCATTTGATTGGTGCGAGTCTACCTCGAGTAGCTCATGTTTTGAGTGACTTACCCATTGTCCCACCCTTCTATTTCTTCTCTCCTATTTTCTTGAAACTCTTTGAGTTTGTGTTGGCACACGATGAAGTGGTGTTGGTTTGTTTTTCCAATGAAAACGAGAACGCCATCTTCGATCCCGGTATTTTGCACCATCAAAGGACTTAGTCCTTAATATCGGTTGTTTTTTGGCCTTGTTTATCATGTAAGCCCCACCAAAAATTGACCATACCATGATTATCCCTAAATGATCACATTTATGGGGATTCGAGTCGAGCTTTTGACTCGGTTATCAAAAACAAGGTGCCTCGTGGGGGAGACCCATGCTTATCCATATACATATTATTGCTTTCTAATGTAGTTTAATGTGAGGGGATTTGTGCCCTTCCAACCTTTGTTCCGTGGTTGTTTGTGCATTGTGGTTTTTAGATCATGATCTTCACGATTAGAGCCTCTCGTGTTCGTTTTATGGGAGCACTCGATCGTTTGCTTTGAAGACATTTCCCAATATCCAAATGATATCCTTTTGATGTTCTAACCTTAGGTTTTTAGCACACTTCATAAACGGCTATTACTTATTGGTTACACCCTTTCCATGCTAGATTAGGAATTCGACTACGTCTCTAGTATGGGGGTGTTTGCACCCTTAGACTCAAAACATTGAGGACAATGTTTAACTTTAGTATGGGGGGGTGAATAGATACTTGCCTTGCCAAACCTTCACGCTTTCCAAAGTTTATCATTTTTGTTGCAAATAAGGGTAAAAATGGCCAAATTTTAAAATTTTTCTCATATTTTATAAGTGTTTGAAGACACGAATGTAGGTTTTCCAATGGCGAGAATAAGAGTATTTTTTTACTCGACCGTGCGTATTGAGCACTTAGCTTTGATTCCTTAACTACACAATAGGCTAAGTCTCTTAAATGAGGACGAGAAATGATAGAGTTAATTATAAGTTACTATGCTAAACGTAGAGTACTCGTATTCTTTCAAAAACTCATGTGTTCTCGTTGTTTGCTTATTCTTCCTTCGCATGTAAATATTTTTTGCTTAATAAATATTGACTTAGCGGTTTAGTTAGGATTGTTGGGTTTCTAGTCTTTTCTAGTAGCTTCCGTGTAATTAAATTAGGAAGACATTAAGGTATCGCCAGCGTCACTGTTTTGAAGTATTGGCACCCTAATAATCAAAAGCTTCACCCAATAATAAGATTTCAAGTGCTCACCTAAATCTAGCAAACAATTTGAAGCCCCACAAGGCCTAGAATCTATGCAAAATTGAAAGTGAATCAAGCCTTAATCTTCGAAGCTTTAAAGATCCAAAATTCGCCTTAGCGTGAGGATATACGTCTTTGGCTAATAAAACCACCGATGAGGCGGATAATAAAAGGCAAGGCAAGACCGAAGTCATAATAAAAGCTTCATGGCGAAGTTGAATAAAAGATGGAGGTAAACCAAAGATAATAAGGCCCTTCCGTTAGGGGGCGTATAAAAGTCTTGGTAATAAGTCTCATGTTCAAAACCGTTATAAAACCGTGTTTATCGATTCTTCTTGTCAACTTAATTTTTTGACATCGTTGTCTATTAGGAGGGGTTATTGATTTAATGGTCTTGGTTACACCGTTAGGACTCTTTTTTTAGACCTAAATCTCTATTATCGCATAAGTCAATGATGTATCCTCGTGAAACATTCAAGACATAATAAAATATAAGAGATAAAACTTAGGAATAATGGGAGGATAAGTACGTGATTAGGGCATATGAGTAGTGTTAGCATTACTAACTTATAATGACAATGATCTCGTTGCACGCTTGGCATGGAATTGGAGTGAAAATCGAGGACGATGAAATTATTTCTAACGAAGCATTCACGTGTTCTTATTCTATGAACCTAAACGTCCCATTATGAGATGAAAATCATACATTATGTCTAAAACGCAAGTAGTAGTAATAGTAGTAGTGTAGCTAGTTTATCATTTCAATGAAGTGAATAAAAATGAATTTTGGAGGTGCTATGATACTTTATTCTAGCATTGCGTGAGGGCACGGCAATGGTTTAGTATGGGGAGTGATGAGACTGCTTTTATACATAGTCTTATCGTCCAAATCGGGCTTAAAATGCATTAAATATCATCAAAATACCCAAATATATGCTTGTGTTTGTTGCTTGTGTATTTTAGGTACGGATATTGAAAAATGACAAAAAGATCACAAGAATCATTCAAAAACGAACACGGGAAACGAAGCCACACAATGAACCGCGCCCAAATCTGGAATTTACAAAAATACCCTTGAAGAATTGAAGATTGGCAAGTTTGGTCTCTCAACTTTTGAAGAATTAACACTTTATACCCCTCCAATATTCATAATTATGAATAGGGTCCCTAAAGTTTGAAGATATTACAAGATCAATCCTTGAAGAATGAAGAATTGACATTTGAAGTCCTTGTTTACAAGCTTGAAAACATTTTGTGCCAAAAGTGTCAACTTGGCAAACTTATTATAAAGGGATTTGGAGTTTGTTTGCTGTTTATACAAAGTGAAGAAAGAAGAAACCTTGGGGGGCTGTTTTTGCCAGACATCCAAACCCCCATCACCCTATCATCCCATGACACGTCACCCCACTTAAAACCCCAGCCAATCAAATCCCTCCATTCACACACGTCACAACCCACTTAACTGATTTATTAATCAGTTTTGAATTATGGGGGTAAACATGTTTTCAAAAATATTAAACCCAAAAACAGGATTTAACTCACCCTCTAAACCCCCATAAACCCTAAATTTCCAGGTCTTAATTTCCTTAAATCAAGGGGGTAATGGCTATGATTATCCAGAAACCTAATTAACCCACTCCCCATCCCTTTCCCACCTTGAAAACCATCACCCGACCTCCCCACATGGTCATGGGACCCTCCCCTGATCAAGTTTGAACAAAGAGACAAGTGTGTACAACTCATCCAACGTGCCAAAAGGTTTTCGTGCTCCCAAAGGTTGGATAAACGTCCAAGATGAACTTTCAACAGCTGGCATCTCTTCATCAATCACATGGCACGATTTTGACCAAGAACTTCAAGGGCATTTAGGGCTTTTCAGCCATTAGGGTTTACACATTTTGTAATATTTTATTAGTTTTCTAGATTGTTCCTCTAGCTAGTATAAATGAGATGCATGTATCTCATTTTAGACGTGTTCCAGTTTTTCTAGCAAAACTTTGTAATCCCTTTTTATTTAATAAAGTTGGTAATTTTTAAGAAAAAGTGTAATTCCTTTTGTTTTATAAAAGTTGGTAATTGTTTTTAAGCTAGAATACTGAGTTCCATTTGAATTTATTCAAACATTTGGTGTTTGAATTTTCAGAAACAAGGTTTCTGAAATTGGGTAAAGTTTTTGGTAAAAACTTGTTTCAAAGGTTTTGGTTTGCAGGTTTGTAATCCTGTTTGGTTTAAGTGTTTTTGAAAAGAAAAGAGTTTAAGGAAAGATTTTGAAAAAGGTTTAAGAAAGAAAGATAAAATCAGATTTTTTGAATATTTTGTGCTTGTTCTTATTTTATCTTAGCAGGTTCATTGGAGATTGTTTGTTCAAGGATCAGCATAGGCCCGGGCCTATTTGGAGAAGGCAAAGCAGCCTTGGTTGGGCCTGGATGTAGGCCCAACAAGGTAGTCCCTTGTTTTCCCTTTTGAGTTTTTCGAATTTTCAGATTTTGTGTGATTTTTGTGAACTTGGTGAAAAGGTGTTTTAGTGTTTAGATACTGATTGGATATTGCTTGTTTAAGGTTAGTATGCATGTTTAGATAGTTTGATTCAGTTTGGTTAGGTTTGGAGTTGATTTGCTTTGAAAAATATCATAATCTGAAATTTAAGTGGTGTTTGGATTAGCTGTTTAATCAAGATTGGTGACAAAATCTTGTGTTAAAACCTGGTTGAAAACTCTTCTTAGGTGGTTAATAAGTGTGTAAACACTTACCCTTTTGCCACTAAAATCAAGGAAAAACAAGACCTAATCATGTGTTTTGTAAATGTCGGAATTACGCGTGGTTTTGTGTTTTGTGTGTTAAATAGGTACAAATGATCAAAAGAAGAGAAAACACGGGATTTCACGGTCAAATGTTAAAGAAAAGTCCAAGAAAGAGACGAAGACAAAGTCAGAGACCAAAAATGTGCCCAAGTTCACAAAAACCGGCAATTCGACACGGTTTTAATGAAAGATCGAGGAAGCCGAAAATCAAGTTCAAATTTGTTCACGGGTTCAAGTCTTTGAAGGATTTTTGTCTTGTGGCATAACTTATTGAAACGGGACGCGAAGATTGGCTTATCCAAAAAGGCCCTAACAAGGCATGAGGATACCCGAGTCCAAAAAGGCCCTCACAAGGCATGAGGATTCACTTTTTGCTAAAGATCCTAAGATGATGTGAAGATCATTAATCCAAATCAATATGAAGGATCAAGACACACGACGACAAGCAATTACTCCCCTAAAGATCATGGAGAAGTCTATCCAAAAAGACCCTAACAAGGTATGAGGATAAATAGATCCAAGTCCGAAAAGGAGGCGGATCGTTGTATATCAAAATCCTAAATAAAGGAGAGGATAAATGAAGAAGTCGTGGTCAACGTTTGAAGCATCTTTCACTCCTTATGAAGATGTATACCAAAATGAAGAGAAGACCATAATTTCAAGATCGTCTCTCAAGATTTGAAGTTTGAAGTACAAGCCAAATATCGGTCCGAGAAAGGTCTCAAATCGTGAAACGAGTTATGCCAAGATATGAACTTTTTGAGGTTTCGAGAAGCAGTTTTAAAAGATTTTGTCCTTTAGCTAACTATTGATTAAATCGTCCCACTTTATTTTCGGCCTTAATAAATTATCGAACTAAGTCAAAAATGCATCCTCGTGATCATTCAAGACAAAAATAAAATACAAGAGATACACCGTAGGAATAAGGGGGTCTAAGTGATTAATTAAACCACATGAGTAAGTGTTAGCAGTGCTAACTTGTAATAACAATGATCTCGTTTTTGAGCTTGGTTTGGGGAACGTGAAACTTGAGGGTGATTAATATTCATGACACCAAAGCCCTAATCTAAGTCTTAGATTCCTTTACGAGTTTCTTCCATCTAATAATTTCCAAGTTAATAAAATAATCATTTATTTTTTGTTTCCTTTAAAGTTTTTATCTTTTCGTCATAATAGTAGTAATAATAGTGATAAAGGCCGAGATGGATTAATTATGAGAAAAATGTAACTTATGCTTTAAAGTAATGCATTGCATGGGGTAATTGCAATGATCAAGTGTAGGGGATTTAATAAGTGTGTAAACATTTATCCTTTTGCCACTAAAATCAAGGAAAAACAAGACCTAATCATGTGTTTTATATCGTAAATGTCGGAATTACGCGTGGTTTTGTGTTTTGTGTGTTAAATAGGTAAAAATGATCAAAAGAAGAGAAAACACGGGATTTCATGGTCAAATGTTAAAGAAAAGTCCAAGAAAGAGACGAAGACAAAGTCAGAGTCCAAAAATGTGCCCAAGTTCACAAAAACCGGCAATTCGACACGGTTTTAATGAAAGATCGAGGAAGCCGAAAATCAAGTTCAAATTTGTTCACGGGTTCAAGTCATTGAAGGATTTTTGTCTTGTGGGTCCCACATTGGACTATTGGGCCCAAAAGCCCAATAAGGATGCAAGTTAACTATTCTTTGGTTATTAAGCCCAAATCTTGGCCCAAATAACTTATATCTATATTACGGATGGTGTAATCTTCATTTTGGGCCAAAAGCCCAATATTCTAAAACAAAGTAAACAATGTGACGTGGTGGAATTTGGGCTTCAAATCCTTGCATCAAAATGGAACGGTGATAAAAGTGTAAGATTATTTATTCATTTTTTTTACTCAGTCAAACCCACATCACACACATATTGTTTCCGATACAAACAATGTAACCTTTTTTCTCTCCCAAAATAAACACGCAGCCTTTTCATTTTTACCTCACAAACCCTAAATCAGTAATTTGGGGGTTTCCAATCTGCCCTCAAGTGAATCCCACGCGCCTGAATAAAACCCCAAGAATTTCGGAACTAAGATGATGGTGGTCCTAAATCAAACGTGGCACCCTTCCCTTCATGTGATTTGTGTATACACATCATTCCTCACCAATCCTCCAATAAACTCACTCCACATCATCAATGAAGAAACACAAACACGCCAACCTGGCAATCCGTGTGAAGTAAGGACCAATCTCACCGTTAGATCAAGAAGGAAAAGAGAGAGAAGAAAGATGCGGCTATGATTCGAGACCGTAGGCACCAAGGCATTTGGGGTTGCCTATAAAACCCCTCACAACTTGTAATCAAGATAGCTTTTCTTTATTTTTATTTACTGTTTTTTTTTAATTAGGAGTAGGATTTAAATTAGATTTAATTTTTATGCAAAAATTAGATTGGTAGGTTTAATGTAATTTTTAAATTCCAAGTTATTGTAATTTTTTTTATTGATTAATGAAAAGTTAGATCAAATTATTTTCGTCTCATTTTAATATTACTGTCGAAGTTTTATAATCTGCCTTATTTTCTTTTGATTATTATTGTTCTTGTTCAAATTATTATTATTAAAAAAAAGAAAAAAAATAAATAAAAGAAAAGTGATGAATAATTTTTCCCCACTGGAAATTTATCATAGTTTCTGTTCGAAGGATTTTGGTTTGGTGATGTTGATGATTTGAGGCGTTTGATTCGGTTCACAAGGTGGCTCAGCGCCAACCTTCGACCCAACGGATTCGTCCAAAAGGTTCTAATCTTATTTTTTAATTTTCTTGTTAATTTTATTTGTAAAACTTGTTATTCTGTTTAAATCTTGTATCTGATTTTGGTTCTTTGATTTAGTGGTCACTGTTTTAGCTTATAGGATTATATATATAAGCTCATTAAAAGCGGTTCAGTAAGAGTGGTTAATGTGAATTTGATTGAATCTGTTAGTGAGATCAGTTGTAATAGCCATATACAAGCTAATAAGCTTCGAGTCACTAGTTTCACTATAAGGTCTGATAGTTTGTGCATTTAGAGAAATCAAACGGGTCAAGTAAGTCTTTTTTTGGTGGGTCACAATCATAGACAATAAAAAGTTCATTTAGAAAATTTTAGAAGCTGCTTTCACTTTGATTTTGTTCATTAAAAGGCTATAACAATCTGATTTTTTTTCATTTACTATAAAGATTAAAGTCATAGCTATAGATTAGTTCAAAAAAAAATATAATAAAAGAATAACAGTTAGTGTAATACATTAGGAGAGATTTCACTTAAAGTCTTGATATGAGTTGTAGTTTCCATTTGGGTTGTTAATAGGTAGTACATAATTGAACAGATTGTCAATTTGGATTTGCTAGCTTTAAACTAACTTACGTTTTAAAATTTTGTTTTATATTTTCATTTTAGTTTAGTTGTAGTAATAGTATAATAATAAGTATATAATATTATATTAGTATATTAGCTCGATTTCCGTTTCATTTACGTTTTTGTCAAAAGTAGAAATAGTTACCAAACAAGCATTACTATAACCAAAAACGAATAAAGTCTTAACGATAAAATTGGCTTTCAATTCGAGTGAGTCGAGGAACGATAATAGATATAAAAAGGGCATACAAAATCTCTTTATCAAAATGGCGCTGCTGCCGCTTCGCTCGTACGATTGACGATTTTTCGTGAAGACGTTTGGATTTTGGGATCCGTTCATCCTTTGAACGTTACGTTTCTTGCAACAAAATCAAAAACACAAAAAAATCAAAAACTTAAAAATACAAAAAAAATTAAAAAATCACAAAAGCAATTTCTTTCCTAAGAATTGCACCAAAAAATTAAAAAATCCAAAAGTAATACTTTTCCTAAAAGTATTGCACCAAAAATATTACGTATTAGTGTTAATTTTTAGTTCGATTTCTTTCGATTTTTCTTGTGTATATATTTTTCTAAAAAATACAAAAATATTCTTCTTTATCCTCTATTGTGTTTAATTCTTTTTCTCAACCCCTCTTATTTATAATTCTTCATGGATTTGTCTTGCGTTCGGTGTGGGAGACCATGGCTCGGTTTTCCAATATGTCCATGGTGTACTTGTGCGAAGTGTGGTTCCGATATCGACAATACACAATTTGGATTTTGTCCATTGTGCAATTTTAGAAATTCGTACTTCTCCTCTTACACAAATTTCTCCCCTCCTCCCGTCTATGACAATCCCTATCCGCAACATGCACCGGGTTTTTCTCAATACCCGTGTTGCAATCATTGTGGGGGCCCTCACGATACTTCTTATTGTCAACCGATGAATTATGAGCCACATCCGTGCTATAATTCCGGTTTTCAAAATTTTGAACCCCCACAAAACTTCGTCGTTCATCAACCTTCTTTTAAGGAACAAAGCACTAGTTTGGATGAAATTCTCGAAAGCTTAAAACAACTCAAAATTAGCTTGCATGACGAAAGACAACAAGATCAAGTATCTACTCTTTGTGTTTCTACTCCTCCTCTTGTGCGTTCTTACTATTATGATGACGATGAGACTACTATTTCTTGGAGTAATCTTTGTGCTCAATGTCCTAGTGATTCCTTCTCTCAATATCCCATATGCATCTAAGGACTTTGATACATCGAGTGAGATTAGTGATTTTGGGCTCGACAAATTCTTTGCTGAAATTTGTGATGTGCCAATTTTTGCTAAGCTTACGGACACGGTCGTTCCGCTAGTCCATGATCACATACTCACAAATCCAAATGCGATAATTGATTCTTCCAATAAGAGTTCTATATGTGGTGAGTATGATGATTTCTTCTTCGAGCCCGAGATTAAGGAAATTATCGACCGAGAGCTAGCTCTTTTACCTCCACTTCCACCTACGAGTGAGGTCGATTTTTCCAATATCGATGCCGAACTTGATTAGTTGGAACGTCTTATTTTTAATAATGACGAACCAACTCACATGACCACACATCCAATTCTCGAGGAGTTACCTAATCAACACTCCTCTAATGAGAATTACGTTCACCACATTCGTGAGGATTTAACTTATCAACAAATCCCACAAATGAATGATGGTTTCATACTTGATCGTGATTTTCGAGAGAATTTCTAAAATCCTCAATGAAGGGAACGACAAACCTTTGTTTGACGAGCCTATCTATGATGAAGAAATCGAAGAGATTCACGTTCATGAGGATGAATGCTTTGACCCGGGAGGTGACATTGACCATTCTTTGATTAATACCTCTACGGCTTTGCCGAATAGTGACCATCCATTGTCTTTGGGGGATGACAATTTGTCTCCTTTACCCACCCCACCTCCCGTGGATCACGACCTCACATACTTTTCGTATGTTGAGAGGACCTTTTTACCTTCTATGACTTATCCTCCTGCCTCTCATTTATTATGTTCATCCGGGACCGAGGACAAGATCTTTGATCCCGGTATCACATTCGAGGCTTCCTCATGGACCATTTAATTCGGGGTCGAGTCAGGCTCGTGACTCGGTTAACAAAAACAAGCGCTTCTCGGGAGGCAACCCGATGATCTATCTATTATCTATTTTTCTATCTATTTTCTACAATAAGTGTAGGGGGAGCCGTGTAGGTTGTTTGTTTGTGTGTTGTGTTGTGATTGTGTAGGTACATGTGCTTTGATGATCCACTTTTGGTACTTTTGACGAGACCCGTGTTCCCGTGTTACCCATGTACCCGGTTTCTTCGATAAGTTTTTGCTATTGTGATTCAATCTTGTATATAAATAAAACGAATAATTGTAATCACTTTAGTTGTCCTTTCCTTAACTCGATTTTAAACAACGTACTCAACGTCCTAAGTGTAGGGGAGTTTATTCTCCCACATGCTTAAACATTGAGGACAATGTTTATATTAAGTGTAGGGGGGATTTCTATCGAAATTTTAGTGGCCTTTTCCATGAATTTGACTCCATTTTAACCGGAAAATTTTTAAAATTTTTCAACGTTTTTCAAATTTTTGATCTATTTTGGCCAAGTAGTATTTATTTTCTTTCCTTTTATCATCGCATCGTAATAATTTCCATTTCAAAAATAAAGTAAAAGATGAAATAAATAAATAAAATGGTTCTAACAAGTTTAGTTGTCTTTGATATATTAGGCCCGTCGTGAATATTTTGACTCAACCCGAGTTTACTTATCCAAGTGTACTCTAGCTAGTATCCTTAACCATATGGACCTTAATTGGTTTATTAGGCTAAGCATCCACGAGTCTCATTCCTTGAGATTTTAAATTGTGGAGAACGAGAGATGATAGAGTTAATTATAAGTTTGGTATTCTTGCATTAACTTATGTGAGTTAATTATGAACTTTTTCTCCCATCACTTGTAAATAAATAAATGCAATAAGTAAGGTCGTACGATTTGAAAAATTACTTAGCTTCTAGCCCAAGATCGTTTAAAAGTTGCTCGGGATTAATTAGAGTTCATAGCCAAGGCATAACTTATTAAAACGGGACGCGAAGATTGGCTTATCCAAAAAGGCCCTAACAAGGCATGAGGATACCCGAGTCCAAAAAGGCCCTCACAAGGCATGAGGATTCACTTTTTGCTAAAGATCCTAAGATGATGTGAAGATCATTAATCCAAATCAATATGAAGGACCAAGACACACGACGAGAAGCAATTACTCCCCTAAAGATCATGGAGAAGTCTATCCAAAAAGACCCTAACAAGGTATGAGGATAAATAGATCCAAGTCCGAAAAGGAGGCGGATCGTTGTATATCAAAATCCTAAATAAAGGAGAGGATAAATGAAGAAGTCATGGTCAACGTTTGAAGCATATTTCACTCCTTATGAAGATGTATACCAAAATGAAGAGAAGACCATAATTTCAAGATCGTCTCTCAAGATTTGAAGTTTGAAGTACAAGCCAAATATCGGTCCGAGAAAGGTCTCAAATCGTGAAACGAGTTATGCCAAGATATGAACTTTTTGAGGTTTCGAGAAGCAGTTTTAAAAGATTTTGTCCTTTAGCTAACTATTGATTAAATCGTCCCACTTTATTTTCGGCCTTAATAAATTATCGAAATAAGTCAAAAATGCATCCTCGTGATCATTCAAGACAAAAATAAAATACAAGAGATACACCGTAGGAATAAGGGGGTCTAAGTGATTAATTAAACCACATGAGTAAGTGTTAGTAGTGCTAACTTGTAATAACAATGATCTCGATTTTGAGCTTGGTTTGGGGAACGTGAAACTTGAGGGTGATTAATATTCATGACACCAAAGCCCTAATCTAAGTCTTAGATTCCTTTACGAGTTTCTTCCATCTAATAATTTCCAAGTTAATAAAATAATCATTTAATTTTTGTTTCCTTTAAATTTTTTATCTTTTCGTCATAATAGTAGTAATAATAGTGATAAAGGCCGAGATGGATTAATTATGAGAAAAATGTAACTTATGCTTTAAAGTAATGCATTGCATGGGGTCATTGCAATGATCAAGTATAGGGGATTTAATAAGTGTGTAAACACTTATCCTTTTGCCACTAAAATCAAGGAAAAACAAGACCTAATCATGTGTTTTATATCGTAAATGTCGGAATTACGCGTGGTTTTGTGTTTTGTGTGTTAAATAGGTACAAATGATCAAAAGAAGAGAAAACACGGGATTTCACGGTCAAATGTTAAAGAAACGTCCAAGAAAGAGACGAAGACAAAGTCAGAGACCAAAAATGTGCCCAAGTTCACAAAAACCGGCAATTCGACACGGTTTTAATGAAAGATCGAGGAAGCCGAAAATCAAGTTCAAATTTGTTCACGGGTTCAAGTCTTTGAAGGATTTTTGTCTTGTGGGTCCCACATTGGACTATTGGGCCCAAAAGCCCAATAAGGATGCAAGTTAACTATTCTTTGGTTATTAAGCCCAAATCTTGGCCCAAATAACTTATATCTATATTACGGATGGTGTAATCTTCATTTTGGGCCAAAAGCCCAATATTCTAAAACAAAGTAAACAATGTGACGTGGTGGAATTTGGGCTTCAAATCCTTGCATCAAAATGGAACGGTGATAAAAGTGTAAGATTATTTATTCATTTTTTTTTACTCAGTCAAACCCACATCACACACACATTGTTTCCGATACAAACAATGTAACCTTTTTTCTCTCCCAAAATAAACACGCAGCCTTTTCATTTTTACCTCACAAACCTAAATCAGTAATTTGGGGGTTTCCAATCTGCCCTCAAGTGAATCCCACGCGCCTGAATAAAACCCCAAGAATTTCGGAACTAAGATGATGGTGGTCCTAAATCAAACGTGGCACCCTTCCCTTCATGTGATTTGTGTATACAAATCATTCCTCACCAATCCTCCAATAAACTCACTCCACATCATCAATGAAGAAACACAAACACGCCAACCTGGCAATCCGTGTGAAGTAAGGACCAATCTCACCGTTAGATCAAGAAGGAAAAGAGAGAGAAGAAAGATGCGGCTATGATTCGAGACCGTGGGCACCAAGGCATTTGGGGTTGCCTATAAAACCCCTCACAACTTGTAATCAAGATAGCTTTTCTTTATTTTTATTTACTGTTTTTTTTAATTAGGAGTAGGATTTAAATTAGATTTAATTTTTATGCAAAATTAGATTCGTAGGTTTAATGTAATTTTTAAATTCCAGTTATTGTAATTTTTTTTATTGATTAATGAAAAGTTAGATCAAATTATTTTCGTCTCATTTTAATATTACTGTCGAAGTTTTATAATCTGCCTTATTTTCTTTTGATTATTATTGTTCTTGTTCGAATTATTATTATTAAAAAAAAAGAAAAAAAAAGAAATAAAAGAAAAGTGATGAATAATTTTTCCCCACTGGAAAATTATCATAGTTTCTGTTCGAAGGATTTTGGTTTGGTGATGTTGATGATTTGAGGCGTTTGATTCGGTTCACAAGGTGGCTCAGCGCCAACCTTCGACCCAACGGATTCGTCCAAAAGGTTCTAATCTTATTTTTTAATTTTCTTGTTAATTTTATTTGTAAAATTTGCTATTCTGTTTAAATCTTGTATCTGATTTTGGTTCTTTGATTTAGTGGTCACTGTTTTAGCTTATAGGGTTATATATATAAGCTCATTAAAAGCGGTTCAGTAAGAGTAGTTAATGTGAATTTGATTGAATCTGTTAGTGAGATCAGTTGTAATAGCCATATACAAGCTAATAAGCTTCGAGTCACTAGTTTCACTATAAGGTCTGATAGTTTGTGCATTTAGAGAAATCAAACGGGTCAAGTAAGTCTTTTTTTGGTGGGTCACAATCACAGACAATAAAAAGTTCATTTAGAAAATTTTAGAAGCTGCTTTCACTTTGATTTTGTTCATTAAAAGGCTATAACAATCTGATTTTGTTTCATTTACTATAAAGATTAAAGTCATAGCTATAGATTAGTTCAAAAAAAATATAATAAAAGAATAACAGTTAGTGTAATACATTAGGAGAGATTTCACTTAAAGTCTTGATATGAGTTGTAGTTTCCATTTGGGTTGTTAATAGGTAGTACATAATTGAACAGATTGTCAATTTGGATTTGCTAGCTTTAAACTAACTTACGTTTTAAAATTTTGTTTTATATTTTCATTTTAGTTTAGTTGTAGTAATAGTATAATAATAAGTATATAATATTATATTAGTATATTAGCTCGATTTCCGTTTCATTTACGTTTTTGTCAAAAGTATAAATAGTTACCAAACAAGCATTACTATAACCAAAAACGAATAAAGTCTTAACGATAAAATTGGCTTTCAATTCGAGTGAGTCGAGGAACGATAATAGATATAAAAATGTCATACAAAATCTCTTTATCAGTGGTTAGTTTGTGATATAAGTGCTTAGGTTTCAGTTTGATAGGATATAAGTCACATTTGCATGCTAAAAAATGGTGCTAACTAGCTAAATCCAGTAACTGACTTGTCTGCCATATTTTTGTGTGATTTTTGCCTCAAATCTTAGTGAATGTTAGATAAGAGGTTGTTTAAGGGTTGAGTATCAGTTGTATGTCATTTTGTTGAATATTGTGCAAGATTTAAGAGTTTGAAAATCATTTTGAGCCAAGAAAATCAGCAAAATTCTCTCAGATAGGACATAAGCATATTCAGTAACTTTTGTGCTCATTTTGTGCTTAGACCTGTGTGATTTTGGGTTTTAATTGACTCCCTATACTCAACTGAGTATAGGGGTGCCCCTTTTGTCCAACAAACAACACCACAAGCCAAAATCAAGTCCTCTTGATCAGTCTTCACTTGTGAAGATTCTATATTTGTTCATCAGTTAAATATCATATCTAGGCACGTTTTTGTATTTCTGTTGGATTAATCTTGGTCTAATTTGGATTTGATTTGGGTTTTTGAAGTTTAAATAGTACTGGTTTTGAGTTTTTAAAGTTTAAAAAAAGAAAAAAAAATAAAAAGTAAAAAGGACGTGGCCAGGACTCGAACCTGCGCCACTCCTCCCACACACAAACGCTCTAACCATCTGCCCTAGGGTCTTTGATTGGTATCTCTTTGCAACATTAGTTATTTAAGGAGTATCTGTTTTTTGCTTATTAAACTTTTCAGCTTGTTTATAAGCTGTTTTCAGCTTATTCCTTAGGGTTTTTTTCCCGTTTAGCATTTTTCTTTGGTTTTTACTAGGTTTTAGGACTTTTTGGTTTAAAAATATTATTTTTCCCGTATTTAATTAATTTTTTAGGATTATTTTTAGTTTAAATTTTAGAAAGTGAATAAAAAATAGGAAAAAGCATTTTAAAAATCTGAAAAAATAGTTTTTAGGTTTTTATTTGTATTCTTGTGGTTTACATCACAAAAGGTTTTCAAAAAGTCTTATTTTTTATTTTATAGGATTTTAGGGTTTTAAACCAACTTTAAAATTTAATATAAAATCATTAAATAGGTTTTAGAAACTTTTAATTGCATTTTTGTCTTAGTTACATTATTTTAGATTTTTGGTAATTTTTTAGAATTTTTTTATAAACTTTGAATTTTTTTGATTATTTTATTATTATTTTATTATTAAAAATTGAAAGTTTGTTTTTTCTACTTTTTTCATTTTTCCTAGATTGTAAACACTAAATTAGGAATTTTGTAACTTTCCAAATATTTTTAGGGCTTTTTAATTATTTTCTAGAATTAATTTAAGTTTTAATTGATTTTAATAGTTTTTAAGTGTTTAAAAATAGTTTTATTTGGTTTTAGAATTTTAAAAAATACTTTTTAGCTTAATTAGGTCATTTTTGAGGTTTACAAACTTTAAGATCTTGTTTAGGGCTTTTTAATAATTAATTGTGATTTTTAGGGCTTTAATTAGCATTAAAAAGTCATTATCTAATTAATTAAAAGGTTTTAGCAAGTTTGGATTTTTTGTAAACTCTTAGAATATTATTGTGGATTTTTAGTAATTTTTAGGAAATTTTAGGTTAAAATTTTAATTTTTGCACTATTTACGGTTTTACGTGATCGCCTTTTTCGTCTTAGTTTAATCCGTCTTCGTAACCGTCATTTCTTTCTTATTTCTCTTTTCTTTTCTTCTCAATATATAATCACAAACATAAATCAATTCTTAACACAACACACGTGCCTCCTTGGGAAACGAACTTGGACTTACTTGGTCATTAGTGCTCGGTTTTCCTAAACCGACACTTAATACTTACCACTTTTGTCATCCTTTTCCTAAAGGGTACAAAAACACTACATCAGCTTCGTTAGAAATAATTTCGTCGTCCTCGATTTTCACCCCAGTTCCATGCTAAGCGTGCAACGAGATCATTGTCATTATAAGTTAGTAATGCTAACACTACTCATATGCCCTAATCATGTACTTATCCTCCCATTTTCCTAAGGTGTATCTCTTATATTTTATTTTTGTCTTGAATGTCTCCGGGGATTCATTTTTTACTTATGCGATGATATTAGGTCTAAAAATAGAGTCATAACGGTGTAACCAAAACCATCGAATTAATAACCCCCCCCACCCCCAATAGACAATGATGTCAAAAAATGAAGTCAACAAGAAGGATCGATAAACACGATTTTATAACGGTTTTGCACATGAGACTTATTACCAAGACTTTTATACGCCCCCTACCGGATGGGCCTTATTATCATAGGTTTACCTCCATCTTTTATTCAACTTCGCCATGAAGCTTTTATTATGACTTCGGTCTTGCCTTGCCTTTTATTTAACCTCGCCATGAGGTGTTTATTATGGCCAAAGACGTATATCCTCACGCTAAAAGCGAATTTTGGATCTTTAAAGCTTCAAAGATTAAGGCATAATTTACTTTCAATTTTGCATAGATTTTTCGGCCTTGTGAGCTTCAAATTGTTTGCTTGATTTAGGTGAGCACTTGAAATCTTATTATTAGGTAAAGCTTTCGATTATTCGGGTTGCCAATACATCAAAACCGTGACGTTGGCGATACCTTAATGTCTTCCCAATTTAATTACATGGAAGCTACTAGAAAAGACTAGAAACCAACAATCAAGACTAAACCGCTAAGCCAATACTTATTAAGCAAAATATATTTACAAGCGAAGGGAGAATAAGCAAACAACGAGAACACATGAGTTTTTGAAAGAATACGAGTACTCTACGTTTAGCATAGTAACTTATAATCAACTCTATCATTTCTCGTCCTCATTTAAGAGACTTAGCCTAATATAAAGTTAAGGAATCGAAGCTAAGTGCTCAACACGCACGGTCGAGTCAAAAATTACTCTTATTCTTGCCATCAGAAAACCTACATTCGTGTCTTCAAACACTTATAAAACATGAGAAAATTTTAAAATTTGGCCATTTTTAGCCTTATTTTGCAACAAAATGATAAACAAAAAGATAAATTTTGGAAAGCGTGAAGGTTTAGCAAGGCAAGTATCTATTCAACCCCCGTACTAAAGTTAAACATTGTCCTTAATGTTTCGAGTCTAAGGGTAGGATACCCCCATACTAGAGACGTAGTCGAATGCTTAATCTAGCTTAAAAATGGTGTAACCGTTAAATTTATAGCCGTTTATGAAGTGTGGTAAAAACCTAAGGTTAGAACATCAAAGGATATATCATGTGTGGATATTGAGAAATTCTTCAAAGCAAACGATCAAGTTCTCCCATAAAACGAACACGAGAGGCTCCAATCGTGAAGATCATGATCATCTAAAAACCACATACCACAAAAAACCACGGAACAAAGGTAGGAAGGGCAGAAATCCCCTCACGTTACTACATTAGAAAGCGATAATATGTACATACGATAAGCATGGGATTCCCCCACGAGGCACCTCGTTTTTGATTACCGAGTCATGAGCTCGAATCGATCCCCTTAATACTAATTATCATTGGGGAAGGTGATTGGTCGAGGTAGTTCAAGGATGGAACTTCCCCGCCAAAGTAGTGCTTCAACCTATGTCCATTCACCTTGAAACTGTCCCCATCATTTTGAGCTAGCTCGATGGTCCCATAAGGAAAAACTTGGGTAACGGTGAATGGACGGGACCAACGGGATTTCAACTTGCCGGAAAATATTTTCAAACGTGCGTTAAAAAGCAACACTTGATCTCCAATGTTAAAAACCCGGTTTTTAATTTTTGAGTCATGAAACTTTTTAGTTTTTTCTTTGTAAATCAATGAATTTTCATAAGCAATATCTCTTAATTCATCCAATTCATTCAATTGCATTTTCTGGTGTTTTCCCGCGGTCTCAATATCATCATTACAATGCTTAAGGGCCCAATAAGCTTTGTGTCCGAGTTCAATTGGCAAGTGACAATTCTTCCCATACACAAGCTTATAAGGAGTGCACCCGATGGGCGTCTTATGAGCGGTCCGAAAGGCCCAAAAATCATCGTCCAACTTATCCGACCAAGATTGTCGGTTTTCCCCAATCGATCTCTACAAGATCCTCTTTAACGCTCGGTTTGAAACCTCGACTTGCCCACTCGTTTGTGGGTGATAAGCCGTAGAAAGCCGATGTGTAACCCCATATTTCCTTAGGACCCTTTTGAATTTGT
This sequence comes from Glebionis coronaria, assembly GCA_025667525.1. NCBI lineage: Eukaryota > Viridiplantae > Streptophyta > Magnoliopsida > Asterales > Asteraceae > Glebionis > Glebionis coronaria. The sequence goes on along the minus strand of JANFOE010000251.1, from coordinate 289,269 downwards.
CGTTACAAAAATGGGTTCCACGATCGCTTATGTTCGCACGAGGGGTTACAAACCGAGAAAACAAGCTTTTCAAAAACTTGACTACCACACGAGCATCGTTCATGGGCAAATCCTTAGCTTCTACCCACTTGGATAGGTAGTCAACGGCGACAAGGATGTACTTATTACCACGAGATGATGGGAACGGCCCCATAAAATCAATTCCCCAAACGTCAAAGATCTCACACACTTGGATGATATTTTGTGGCATTTCATCGTTTTGTGAGGCTTTTCCTTGTCGTTGGCATGAGTCACACGACTTCACAAGTGCATGTGCATCTCGGTAAATAGAAGGCCAAAAGAAACCGACATCAAAGACCTTCTTAGCCGTGAGATTAGCACCGTGGTGACCACCCGTGGGTCCCTCATGGCAAGCTCTAAGGATATTAGAAGCTTCGGTGCCAAAGACACAACGTCGAATGATTTGATCCGCACAAGTCCGAAATAGATAAGGGTCGTTCCAAAAGTAGAACTTGACGTCACGAAAGAATTTTTGTTTTTGTTGAGTCGTCATACCCTTAATGATTAAGTTGCCTGCATGGTAATTTGCGATGTCCGCAAACCATGGGGTAGATGAATCAAGCTTAGAATTCACTACACCAAGTGTATCGGGCGGAAATGTTTCGGTGATTTCCTTTCGCTCGTAAACACTTTGTGAGGATCTTCCAAACGAGAAAGATGATCGGCTGCTAGATTCTCGGATCCTTTTTTGTCAAGGATTTCGACATCAAATTCTTGTAGGAGGAGAATCCAACGAAGTAATCTCGGCTTTGCATCTTGTTTAGCCATAAGATACTTGATAGCCGAATGATCCTTATACACTATGCATCGAGTCAAGACGAGGTAAGGTCTGTATTTCTCAAATGCATACACCACGGCAAGGAATTCCTTTCCGTTGTAGTGTATTTAAGTTGAGCCTCGGTCATCGTCTTGCTAGCATAGTGAATAGGCAAGAAGAGATTTTCATGACGTTTCCCCAAAACGGCCCCAATAGCGTAGTCACTAGCATCACACATGAGCTCAAAGGGGAGGTTCCAATTGGGAGCAACAAGAATGGGAGCTTCGGTAAGTTTCCTCTTAAAGATTTCAAAGGCCCGTACACAATCTTTGTTAAAGACAAAAGGAGCATCTTTTTCGAGGAGGTGTGTAATAGGTCGAGAAATCTTTAAAAAATCCTTGATGAATCAACGATAAAAGCCCGCGTAGCCTAGGAAACTCCTGACTCCCTTAACGGTTTTGGGATGAGGTAATTTGGCGATGACCTCTACCTTAGATTTGTCTACCTCAATCCCCGCTTTCGAAACCTTGTGCCCTAAGACGATTCTTTCCTTAACCATAAAATGACATTTTTCCCAATTGAGCACAAGGTTGGTTTCCTCACAACGTTTCAACATTCTCTCAAGATTCGACAAACACGAAGTGAACGAACAACCAAACACGGAAAAATCATCCATAAAGACTTCCATTGTCTTCTCGATCATGTCATGAAAAATAGCCATCATGCACCTTTGAAAGGTTCCCGGTGCATTGCAAAGTCCGAATGGCATTCTATGATAAGCAAGCGTTCCATATGGACACGTAAACGTAGTTTTTTCTTGATCAAGAGGATCGATGGGAATCTGGAAGTAACCGGAAAAACCATCTAAAAAGCAATAAAAATCGTTTCCCATAAGACGCTCCAACATTTGGTCCATGAAGGGCAAGGGAAAATGGTCTTTTCGAGTAGCGCCATTCAACTTACGATAGTCGATACACACCCTCCAACCGGTCACGAGTCGAGTTGGAATTAACTGGTTGTCATCGTTTGGCACAACGGTCATTCCTCCCTTCTTAGGGACACAATGAATAGGACTCACCCAAGGGCTATCGGATATAGGGTAAATCATTCCCACGTCAAGGATTTTAAGGACCTCCTTTTTTATGACGTCGTGAATTTTGGGGTTCACCCTCCTTTGACAATAGATTGCGGGTTTGTAGTCTTCCTCCATTAAGATTTTTTGGGTACAAAATTTGGGATCAATCCCCTTAATGTCGGATAATTTCCACGCAATTGCCCCTTTATGATCCTTTAGAACACCGACAAGTGCGGTTTTTTCATCATTCGAAAGATCTTTCGCAATAATAACCGGCAACTTGTCGTCCTCCTCCAAAAATACATATTCAAGGTGAGGAGGTAAATCTTTCAACTCGAGGATTGGTGGTTCCTCAATTGAAGATTTAGGCTCGATACTCATAACCTCCTCGGGTGGAGGAAATGGGAAATCGTTAAGAAAATCCTTGATAATCGATAAGTCCTCATCGTTGTTTAGGTCTTCGTCACAAGTACGTGGAACATCAAATTCTTCCAACGTAAAACCACCACCTTCAAATGGAGTGAAGGTTGGTGTCGAATTATCAAGAATGGGATCAAGAATAGTGGGATTGCAACTATTTTCATCGTCACCAAACCCTAAAACTTCTTGTGAAAATTCCTCGCAAACAACGTCGATCATATCAACGAGGTTTATGGTTGCTACGGAATAAACATGAGAAATTAGAGAATCTGAGTTGTGTTTATAACAAGTTCCTCGTCGTTGAAACGTAAGGTGATCTTTCTAGCATGCACATCAATCAAAGACATAGACGTATCTAAAAACGAACGACCTAAAATAAGAGGAACTTGAGGATCCATGGGAATATCGACAACGATAAAGTCTACTTGATAATAGAACTTTCCCACTTTCACAAAAACGTCTTCGGCCAATCCACATGCGGTAATAGTGGAATGATCGGCCAACTCGATAGACATTAGTGAAGGAGTAAGATTAGGAAGATTGAGCAACTTGAAGATTGCAAGTGGCATCAAGTTAATACTAGCACCAAGATCGGCCAAGGCATAGTATTCTTCCATATCTTAGATTGCACATGGAATCAAGAATTTACCAGGATCACCGAATTTTTAGGTATGCGGTTAAGATAAACCGAAGAACAACTAGACAATTGTTGCAATTTCTCCTTGTTGTTTAACATAATCTTAAAGTTAGCGGCAAATCGAGGCATCATGACCAAAGCATCGGCAAAACACATTAAAATGCACGTCACGAAACATTTTCATAAAAAGCTCAAATTGGTAATTGTCGCGCTCTTGACGTTTCTCCTTTCTAAGTCTCGATGGATAGGGAAAATGTGGTGTAGGTTGAGGCATAGGCATAGCCTTTGGAATCTCAGGTTCCAAATGTGGTAATGGGTCAACCGTAGGTGTGGTATGAGCGGTACTTCGTGGGATTGGGACATGCTCCTTTTCGACCACCACCTCGGGTTCTTCCTCAATTTCCTCCACCGTTGGAGTAATTGGTTGAGGAGTCGGTTCCATAAGTGTCTTACCACTTCGTGTGGTAATCACTTTCATCTCTCCCTTGGGGTTCGATATGGTGTTTCTAGGAAGACTACTCGAAGACGGTTTACACATTATAGCCTCAAACATGGATGAAATTTTATCCTCAAACATAGATTGCCTCTTATCGGCCTTAAGCATCTCTTGTTTTATTTCATGTTGCCATTGTTCCATTTTTTGTTGGTTTTGTTGTAACCTAGTTACATTTCCCTCTATTTTGTTTGTATGGATCTTAAGCTCATTTGCTAACTCATTTTCAACTCCTTTTTCAAGTAATTTTTAAACTCGGATCTTAGGCTAATGATCTCTCTTTGAATATTATCAAACCTAGCATCGTTTCCATTTGCGTATTCAACAAATTCATTTGGAAGATCTTTCAATGTTTGCAAACTTTTGTTGTTTTTTTGAAAATCATTGTTTTGAATTTTTGTTTGAAACTTGATTGTTATTAGCCCCTTGATTCCCATAATTGTTCCCTTTGTAATTGTTTTTGAAACCAACTTGATTGTTTCGATAGTTGTTGTTAGCATTTTGATTGGGAGCAAAACTCGGTGGAGTCATTTGATTAGAGCGGGTAACTTGACCGTTTTGGTTGTAAGTTCTCGTGGCCGCGTAGGCACTCGAAGTATTACCACCGTTGGTAATGCACTCGGAGAAATCATGACCTCCACCACAATACATGCAAGAAAACTCAACCGCTTTAGTCGTAGCGGGGGCACTTTGTTCACCAACTTTTAATTCAATTAAAAGACCTTTAAGCTTATCAAAGAGTTTGTTTTCCAAGTTCGCCTCAATTTGGCAAGCATCGATGGTATTGGACAATGAAGGTGAAGCCGAAGACGAAGCCTTACGAACACTCGATGTGTTATGAGGACTATAGACTTTAGACCTATTCTCAATAATCAACAATGCTTCCTCAACCGTTTTACACAAAAAATTACCACCCGCGGCGGCATTAAGATAATCCCTTTCATGATCATTCAAACCATTGTAAAACGTGTCAATTTGATGCAAGTCGGAAAAACCGTGATGAGGACACTCATGTAACATTTCCTTAAACCGATTCCAAGCCGTAGAAAAACTCTCATTAAATTCTTGTGAAAATTTTGAAATCTCGTTTTTCAAATGCGTAGTCTTAGAGGGTGGAAAAAATTGGTTCACAAATTTTGAAACGAGATCCTTCCACGTCAATATAGAATTGGGTGGCTCTTTCTCTAACCAAATTTTAGCGGGCCCTGCTAAGGAATACGGAAAAAGCATCATCTTAATCGAATCATTAGCTACGTCCTTAAACTTGCAAGTGGCGGTAAGATGATTGAATTGGTGGATATGGTTGTGCGGGTTATCCTTTTCATCACCACGGAATTTGTTGTTTTGGATCATCGACAACAAACCCGTTTTCACTTCAAAATTCTCCGCAAGGATGGCGGGAATCACAATAGCCTCTCCATAACCCTCGGTGGGTGCTTGAAGTAACTCCATCATAGTTTGATTCGCCATGGTTGGTTCTCCTTCTACGATAGGTTCGTCAATAGGAGACTCCTCACTAGAAAGGGTAGGTGTGGTCTCTTTTCGGTTTTTTCATTTACATGCACGTCTTGCTTGATTATGAGTAAGCATAAACGTCACGTACAACGTGGGGATGAGCAAAGAAGATTCTTTTCGGCGTTTTTTATTTTTCCATTTTTTTGTGGTATTTGATTGTTTTTACTTTTTTTGGATTTTGTGATTGTATTAAGTAGAGAAAAATCTACAAATCTCTTCCTTAATCAAATCTCTTGATTAAAGAAGCCTCAAGGAATGAAAACGATCATGTGAACGCCTTCGATGACTTTAGAACGTTGGTAGAACACCAAAACGTTCAAGAGTGTTTAATCAAATGAAACCAAGAAAATATATATGATACTTAGATAATACTTTGGTTGACAAACCCTCAATTACCCTTTTTATTTGAACACGCACAAGCAAGCGGGGAAACGAGGCGGCGCGAAGCACTTAAGAGCCTTTTTCCTTAGGGTATATTTTATAATACCCGCCTTATACCCACCTTATAGTTTGTGTTTGTCAAAATTAAGCTTCACGAAAGTAATTATCTATTTTGCCTTTTTTCTTGTTTGAGATTCGAATACAATGATCGAGTGATGAAATCCCGAATCAAGGTTGTATTTTCACACTTTTGGAGTACTTGTGAATTTATTGTTCTACGTATACAATATAATAATATTCACACAAAAACGAAAAACCGATAATACGTATTAATAGAGTGCTACTAATACAAATAGATATTATGGCTAATATAAAAGCAACAATTTTTCAAATCAAAACACAACACGCCTCCCCGGCAGCGGCGCCAAAATGATGGTTGTAAATTTATACTTGTTTAGGAAAACAAGGTAATTAGGGTAAGTACAACAAGTGATTTAGGAAAACCACAAGTAAATGACCCAAAGTAGGGATCGTTCTCAAGGAGGCTTGTGTATAGTGTTAAGAGATGATTAAGTGTTTGAGATTATATTTATGAAGCAAAGAAAAAGAGAAAAGAGATTAGAAAAGAATGACGGTTACGATAATGAATTACACTAAGACGAAGTCGTGCACGTAAAATCGTAAAAAGTGACTAAATTTAAAAATTAACCTAAAAATTCCTAGAAAATTGCAATAAATCCTAAAAAATGTAATTAGAGTTTACAAAAAATCAAAAATCACTCAAACCTTTTATTTAATTAAATATTAATTTTTTAATGCTTATTAAAGCCCAAAAAATCAATTTAATTAACAAAAAGCCCAAAATGAGATTTTTTCACTTGTAAACCTCTACTTAACTAAATTAAAAACTTTTTTTGAAAATTTAAAATTTAATTAAGTCTATTTAAAAATAATTAAAAACTTTAAAAACTTATAATAATTATAAAAATTAATCTAAAAACAATAAAATTAATCTAAAAGTTTTAAAATTCCTAACTTAATGTATTTGAACTAGGAAAAATGAAAAACTTGCAAAAATCTAAATTTTAATTTTTAATAATAAAATAGTAATAACATATTAAATAAAATCCAAAATTTATAAAAAATTCTAAAAATTTGCAAACTAGTTTATTTTAACCTAAATAACACAGAAATGAACTTGAAATTACCAAAATACCCCTATTGGGCCTTAAAATGGGCCAAAAACCCAAATAGTCCACTTAATGGGCTTAATTTAGGCCCAATAAGGAAAAGTCAACCAAATAAGCCCAAAACTTCATATCTGACTCAAAATTTGATTTTAAGAACAAAACTCTGAAGGCCTAAAAGTTGAAAATGTGATTACCACAGCTTAATAAGTCAACAGCTTATTCTTAATGGGCTTTTGGGCCCATTAAGCCATAAGCTAATGCCATAACCTCTAATTTGACACACAAGCTTCTTTTGAGTTACCAAAGAGATCTGTGAAAAGAAATTTTGAAAAATCACAAGAAATAAGCCTGAAATAAGCCAAAGCTCTCTTCACAAAACGACAAAATAGTCGTTTTTGAGTTATAGACCACCTCAAGTGTTGATTCAAGTTGCAAAAGGTTTTAAATGACTTAATTAAGCAGAATAATCAAAAAGTTTTCCAATAAGCACACTGAATAAGCTAGAATAAGCAATTAAGCACTTATGTAAAAGTCAACTTGATTAGTTTTCTAGTCAAACTTAAAAGTCAAACCCTAATATGCTCCAGTTAAGTTCAATGGGTCAAATAAGTAAGATTATCACAATAAATAAGTTGTTGCAAGTCTGGATAAGCCAAAATGGCTTATGAATAAGCTGTTTGATATTTAACACTAGCAGTGGCTAGTAACAGGGGAAAGGAGTTCCCACTGCTTGACCAATTTGACTTTTTGTCTTATGTGACTTTTTGTTGGATTCAGGTTAAGCAACGGCACCCAAGTGATCAGTTAATCACAAGGAATCAATAACAACAATAATATCACAAATCCACCAAGCCAATTAATACAGTTTAATCAAAAGATCCACAAACATGCACCAGATATGAAAAATAAGTAGTTTTCAATCAATAAGCACTTTAAGCAAGAATAAGCCAGCCAAAATTCACCAAATTCCCCGTACACAAGCTATAAATAATTCAAATGAACATAAATCAACAAGTTTCATGCACTAATTCCAAGTTTAGATCAAGATTCAAGCAAATCACTAAACAAGCAGATTTGATACTTTCCTGATATACTTGACCACAAATCCAATTTCAAACACTCATATCTTCTTAATAGGTTATATAAACTTTGTTTAATCACTTGTTATCCCTAAGCATGCATACAAACTAAGTGTTACCAAAGTCTTAGGTCAAAATAAGCAGATTTCCAATTTTTATAGCACAATCAAGATTTTGATGTTTAAAAGCCAAGAACTTGCAGCAATTAGCACTCAACCAAGTATATGTCAGATATGAGCAACAAACAACACTTTCCAATAACTTAAACACAAATTTCAAGCTTAAACTGGTTAACCCAAACACCCCTTTCACTTTATAAATCCAAATTTAACAAAGGAAATGTGTGATTCAATGTTACCCAAGCCCAATCTAACACAATAACAACAATATTATGCAGTATCAAGAAATTTTAAGCCACAAGAACAACAAGAACAAAAGCAGAACACAAATTCACCAAAAATCAAGACTTTTATCAGATTTTGGGTAAAAGGACTCAAACCTCATGAATGTACATCCACACTCACGAATTTTTGAGCTTATGTGCCTAGCAAAACAAGGCACAAGCTTCCATAACAAGGCTGCTAAGATTCAACAAGGTTATAACACAAATATATAAAACAGAAAAGTAGAAAAAGCTTGATTAATGCAAACTTGTTCCCACTCCTTGATTATCCCCAAACCACAAGCTTACAACACCTTGATAAGCTCCTTATCAGGGTTCTATAATCACTTGCAATCCAAAAATTCCAAGGGTTTGAACCAAGAATTTAGCAAAATATCAAGTTTTAAACACTTGCATAATTTCTTGCACAACGTTTGAAAACAGGTTTTAAGATTCAAACAACACAAACATGAAACATAAACAAGCAAGTAATAAGTTGGCACTTGGAATTCGTCACACAATTTCAAACACTTTTCATTAAACTTGAACAAGGATTTACAAAAATGTTGACCAAAGAAAAACCAAGAGCCAAATCTAAATGTTGCATCTCATATGCCTTATATAGGCTACAATGGATACTAAGAAAGCATAAAAAGTAAACCCTAAGTGCATGAAGTTCCTGAATTCCCCTTGTGTTTTGAATTTATCTTGAGCATGTGAATTATCTTTGGCAGGTTGTGAGGGTGTAAAGGGTGGTGGAATTTGATCAAGGGCTCACAATGAGCTTAGGATCAAAGCAGCTTTGTGGATGGTAGATTGGCTGTCACGTTTTTGTCATCTTCTCCAAAATGTGTGCATGGGTAGTAAGCATGTGAACTTGTGGTGAGGTGGCAAGTGTTTTGTGAGTTGGGTTATGATTAAGGGTGGCTTAATCATAATTCTGGATAGTTTGGAGGCTTAATTTTGGCCTAAAAAAATCCCCAATCTTTGTTCTTGAGTGAATAGTGCATGGTTTAATCTTGTTTGGGTTTTAAAAAGTTGTTAAGCTCCATTTTAATTAACTAATAAAAATTAGTTATAACCAGATTTGAGTGGGATTTGAAGTGGCAAATTGGTGGGTTCTCATTGGTTAAGAGGGTGAGTGGGACAGGTGTCATGCAATGGTTGGACTATGTAAGATTTGTTGTCTGCCAACTTTAGTCCCTTAACTCCTTTGTTTCTGTCACTTTATGTTTAAATAACCAAAACTCAGATTCCTTTGTTAATGAAGTTTGGTTTTTCACACTTTTGCCCCATAAAGTTTTGTAAAGTAATTTCAGGGGTATTTTTGCCATTTGATGATTCTTGAAGGGTTGTTTTGGCATTTTCTTCAAACTTTATGGTCTTGACTTGTGTTGTTGACTTCTTGGAGGACTAATATTGACAAGTCTTCATTTTGAGGGACTATTCTTGCCAATTCTTCAAAGTGGAGGGCCCTTTTGCAAATTTGACAAACTTTAGGGACCAATCTTGTAATTATGAATAAACAAGGGTTTAAAGTGTCAATTCTTCAATATTGGAGGACCCTTCTTGTATAATCTTCAAATCTTCAAGGGTTATTCTTGGAAAATCACCATTAGGGCTTGGTTCATTGTGCGGCTTCGTTTCCCGTGTTCGTTTTTGCTTGTTTCTTGTGATCTTTTGTCATTTTCTCAATATCCGTACCTAAAATACACATGTAACAAACACAAGCATATATTTGGCATATTTCATGATATTTAATGCATTTTAAGCCCATTTTGGACGATGAGACTATGTATAAAAGCAGTCTCATCACATAGCGTTATAAAACATTTGCACATTTTTTGAAAGATCATCGATAGTAGGAACAATACACTATTGAATGACAATTTCAACTTCTTTTTTTTGGTAAAGGGTTTCCCCGGTAAATATATTAACCAAAAAAGCGTTGAAGTACAAAGGAATGTGGCTAAGATACCACATTAACCGCATGCTACAGGCAGCATGTTAACACGTGATTATGTCATGGCATAAACACAAACTAAACTAGAACTACAATGCAAGTAAACTAGAAAGAAACCAAGATGCAAACATGAAGTCACACATTGTCTTCAGCTTCCACCAACAGCACGAAAGGAGCAAATGATATCCAAATGACAATTTCAACTTGTGGGTTGTAGAATATTGGTAATCAAAATTCTCTCTATCTATGGGCGATTTACTCCATCTCTGCCGCCATTAATCTTTTCTGATCCTTCATCATTCATCGAATAATATTTAATCATTCATTCTCGTTTAGTACTTCTATTTCATTAGCAGGCTTGTGATAGGAAATAGGCTTCGTTTTTTCGTCCCTATTTTTCTTGTGATCGGTTCGCACGTGGGGTGTGGTTGTTTTCTAGGGTTTGTAATTACTTTTTATTTGATTCGACGTGGGGATAGGATCGATTTATGCGTCTAGGGTTTCATCGCTGCATAGTTATTAGGTTTTTTTGTTCTAGGGCTTGTATTGAATATTATTATATTATTGGTGTCGCCACTATGGAAGCAGGTTGAGGCTTTGTGATTGGTGGATTGTTGGGAGCCCTTTTTAGGATTTCTTTTTTTGCTCTTTGGTCGTTTTTTGGTTTTTGGAGGGATGGATAATAATGATACGGATACGTCTAACCTAGGGGCTTTGGCGGCTAGGTTGAAGAATATTGATGGTCGATTAGGTAAGGAGGGAGTTGTGCGTCAGGCTGTGCCATCGGTAACACCAGGGGTTACTCATATGAGTATTCCTCTAAATGATACGCAAAGTGTACAGTTGGAGAGTGGAGTCCCATCACCTACGGAGAAGCATGATGCGAGCCCTAAGTCTCTTGCGGATATGGTGGTTATTGATACTGCTAGTCCTAAAGCAAGGTTTAGGGAGCTGTTTAATGATGAAAGGGTGGATAACACCGACTTTGTCCTCCCAGTTGAGAATGTGCTAGCTGCGCGAAATAGGTTTTCGATTTCTTTGGTTGGCTTCTTTGTTGGAGAGGATGTGGCTTTTCCCCTTGTGAAAAACTATGTGTTCAACACATGGGGAAAATTTGGATTACAGAAAGTTGTGAGAGATGATGACGGAGTTTTCTTCTTCAAGTTTACTTCGTTAACTGGTTTAGAACAAGTACTAGCAAAGGGACCATGGATGATAAGAAATCAGCCTCTTGAATAGAGATCCGGTCTTTCGTTCGCAACAAGGTATCCTTACTAAGTGGTCGCCTAATATTGTACTCTCTAGAGATGAGATTAAAAAGGTGCTGGTTTGGGTTACCATAAAGTTCCTACTGTTGCTTATAATGATGATGGTTTGAGCTTAATTGGTTCCCAAACCGGAGTTCCAATTATGGTTGATGCATTTACCAGCGCTATGTGCGCTGATTCATGGGGAAGATGGGCAACGCACGTGCGCTAATTGATGTGTCGGCTGAGAAACCACTTAAAGAGGAGATTATTATGGTAGTTCCTAATGTTGAGGGGGAAGGCCACATCCATGTTCACATGCAACTTGATTATTAATGGAAGCCTCTTTTGTGTAATGAATGTTGTGTATTTGGACATAATCCTGAACATTGCCCTAAGAAACTGGCTGGTATCAAGGATAAGGGGAAGGTGAAAATGGATGTGCAAGATGATGGTTTCGTTACTGTTGTCAATAAGAAGAAAAAGAAGAAGAAATCTGGTAAAGTTCTGAGCAAGCCGGCTGAGGGTATTAAGTTACAGAAACCTGCTTTGAACCTTAAGTATCGTCCAGGTGCTAAATCTGGTGAAGCAAATGACAAGTCTATAGAGCGTGGTGAATGTTCCGAGAATAATGACAAACCTAATGAGGAAATTCGTCAGCAATCCAAACTTATCAAGAGTTCTATTCCTTTGGAAAACTGTTTTCATTTGCTATTGGATAGTAATTTGGAGACTCGTGTGAATGCGGACAGTGACGACGAGGTCATGGATGAACATTTTACGATGGAGGATCATCCCAATCTTACGGAAGGAGCAAGCACTCCTAATGAGCAGGTTACCCATGATTAGTATTTCTTCGTGGAACATTAGGGGGTTGAATCTTTCCCCGAAACAGAAAGAGGTTCGACATGTGATCTTAGAGAATAAACTCTTGGTATGTGCTATTTTGGAGTCCCATGTTAGAGTTTCTAAATTGGAAAGACTATGTACTTCTGTGTTTAGACATTGGGAATGGACGTCCAATATACATTGTTGTAATAAGGGGACTCGTATAATCCTAGGGTCAAATTGTAATACTATGGATGTGCCGGTCATACATCAATCCGCTCGAGCAATTCACACCAGATTGTGGCTTAAGGATGATCATAAGGAACTTTTTGGTTCCTTCATATACGCTCGTAATGCGTATACTCATAGACGGGAGCTGTGAAATGAGCTTGAAATGCATAATGCCTATGTTCGTCAACGGCCGTGGTGTTTGCTCGGCGACTTTAATGCTGCATTATCTCTTGATGATATGGCTTTCGGTTCATCTACCATTGACATTTCTATGCATGAGTTTCGGGAATACGTAGGAATTTTGGTTGTGCGGGATGTTCAAAGTACTGGGCTGAAGTATACTTGGTCTCAGAAACCTAAAGGTGGGAGTGGTGTCTTGAAGAAAATCGATCGTATCATGGCGAATGGCGAGGTTTTGGACTTGTTTGTGAGAAGTCGCGCCATTTTTCAACCATATAGGATATCGGATCATGCTCCGGCTGTTCTTTGTATGCCAACTGTGGTGAAGGCCAAAAAGAAACCTTTTAAGTTTCCTAATTTTTTTGTTTTGCATGATAGGTTCAAAGCTACAATAGGTGAAGGGTGGATTGCGTTGGTTTCTGGTTTTCATATGTTCAGGCTTGTTCATAAATTGAAGGCGTTAAAAAAACCTTTGCGGAAGCTACTGTTTGAACATGGCAACTTGCACCAGAATGTTATAAGGCTTCGGCTGGAGTTAGATATTGTGCAACAAGACCTAGACCGAGATCCTTTTAATCCGGTATTACGTGAGGAGGAAGCTATGTATCTTCAAGCATTTAATAAAGCTACTTTGTTGGAGGATATATTCCTTAGACAAAAAGAGAAAATTGATTGGCTTCGTGACAGGGATGCTAATTCAGCCTACTTTCATAAAGCCGTTAAGAGTCGTATTCGTCGAAATCGTATTGATGTTGTTTCTGACTCAGCTGGTGAAATATTTGCTAATGATCAAGTGGCTGCTGAGTTTGTTAATCATTATGGACAATTTCTTGTTGAACCGGGCATTGTGTCTAATCTTAACCAACATGATCTCTTTGCTAAGCAGCTGACTGAGGGGGAAGCGGTGGAAATGGTGAAGGATATTACTGTTGAGGATATTATAGATGCTATTTTCTTGATGGGTAATGACAAGGCTCCGGGTCCAAACGGGTACACAACGACTTTCTTTAAGGAATCTTGGGACATTGTTGCTCCAGATGTTATTCTTGCTCTCCGGGAGGTTTTTATTAATGGGAAACTGCTTAGGGAAGTTAATCATACCATAATTTCCCTCATTCCAAAGGTTAATGATCCTAAGCGTGTGAATGACTTTCAACCTATTTCTTGTTGCAACATTATTTTCAAGGGGATCACAAAAATTATTGCCAATCGTATGAAGGAGAGTCTTAAGTCTTTGATTAGTCCTGACCAATCTACTTTTGTTCCCGAGTGAAGCATATCGGATAATATTCTTATTACGCAGGAATTGATGCATAATTACCATTTGGATCGTGTCCCTTCAAGATGTGCATTTAAAGTTGATATTCAAAAGGCCTATGATACGGTGGATTGGAGTTTTCTTAGTACTATTCTTACCGGGTTTGGGTTACACGCTCGTATGATCAAATGGATAATGGAGTGTGTGTCTACTGGTTCATATTCTATTACTATAAATGGTTCTCTTCATGGTTTCTTCCAAGGTAAGCGCGGGCTTCGTCAGGGGGACCCTCTCTCCCCATACTTATTCACGCTCGTCATGGAAGTTTTGACGTTAATGATCAGAAGGAAGGTTAGTGATTCGGATTCTTTCGCTTATCACCCTTATTGTTCGAAACTGGAGTTGGTAAATCTATGTTTTGTGGACGGTTTACTTATTTCACTCATGGGGACGTGGCATCGGTTACTGTGATTAAGGAATCCCTGGATGAATTTAAAATAGCTCCGAGCCTTGTCCCTAGATTGCCGAAAAATACTGCCTATTTCTGTAACATATTGAATCATATAAAGCTTTCCATTCTTCCAATTTTACCATTTTGAGGAAGGAAAGCTGCCGGTCAAGTATTTGGGAGTACCGTTGATTTCATCTCGGCTGATTTATCGGGAGTGCAAAGAGCTTATTCAGAAAGTTGAGAATAGAATCGATGATTGGAAGAACAAAGCACTGTCTAAAGCAGGTCGTCTCCAACTTATTGGGTCTGTTCTTAATTCTTTGCATGTGTTCTGGGCTTCGGTCTTCATTTTACCAGCCCGAGTGATGCTTGATATTGAACACCTCTTGCGTAATTTTTTATGGTGTCAAGGCAAATCGAGTAGGGGTAAAGCTAAGGTGGCGTGTGAGGTTGTTTGTCTCCCAAAATCTAAAGGCGGTCTTGGTATTAGAAAATTGGAGCCATTTAATCAAGCTCTAATGGTTACTCATGTGTGGAAGCTTATTACTTGCAAGGAGTCTTTATGGGTTATATGGATTCAATTGTATAAGCTTTAGGGTAGGAGTTTTTGGGACATTTCGATTCAGGGCAATATTACTTGGTGTTGGCGTAAGATTTTTCAACTTCACCCTATTCTTAGTCAATTCATTTAGCATAAGCTTGGTGATGGTACTACAACACGTGCATGGCAAGACTCTTGGTGTATGCACAGCCCGTTGGCTAACATCATATCTAGTAGGGACATCCATGGTGAGGGGTTTAATAAGAATACAAAGGTTCGTGATCTGCTGGTTGATGCCCACTTCACGTGGCCTACAAGCTGGTTGAACAAATACCCTATGCAGGTGAGATTCCGAACTCGAGTTTGATTGCTGGTACTAGGGATTCTATTGTTTGGCAAGATACATATGGCACGGCCCGGAATTTCTAAACACATTCTATTTGGAAGGATTTAAGACCTCGTGGTGATAAAGTTGCCTGGTATTATGTGGTTTGGTTTGCGGGATGTATTCCGCGACATGCTTTCTTGCTTTGGCTGGTCATTAAACGTTGTTTGAAAACCCAAGATTGATTAGAGTCTTGGGACCATGTTGATGCTGCCTCGTTACGATGCCTCCTTTGTGAGCTTCATCCTGATTATCATGAACATTTATTTTTTGAATGCAACTTCTCATCTAAGGTATGGGATGGAGTAAAGTCTTCTGCCGGTCTTTCGAATTCGGGACATATGATTGATGATATAATTAATGGTATTATCCCGTTTTCTATGAAGAATTCTTCTCGGAGTGTTGTGGCGAAATTAGTTTTGGCTGCGACAGTCTACACTATTTGGCAAGAGCGTAACACTTGTTTGTTTCAGAAGGAGAAGAGGTCCACAGATAAAGTTATTGAGGTTGTGTTGAATGTTACTCGGCTCAAGCTTATGTCTTGTCGTTGGAAGCATACCAGGAGTGTTGATAGTCTCGCACAACAATGGAGACTGCCGGATTCTATGTTATTCTCGTTATGAGTCGTAGAATTGTGTGTCTTTGTACCCTTAGGTAGATTTTCCCCATAGGTGTTATAGGGTATGTAGTTGTTGATCTATGGCATCTCATAAGATCTTGGTAGTTCGAGCTTATGCTTGAGGTTAATACGGTATTTCAGCCGTATTCCATTGTACTTAATGATTTGGGTTTAATATATTTTACCGGGGAATTTGTCCCCTTACCCAAAAAAATATTGGTAATCAATGAACTAGAGTGAGGTTGATGGTTGTCTAGAGAGACAAAGTAGTGAGAGAAAGTAGAGAGAAAATGTGCGAAATATAATTAGAAAAGTGAACCAACCAACACCCTCTCTATCAAAGGAGAGGGTTTATATACCCGATCCATAGTGGACTTGGGCCTCTGATGTGACAATCCGTTAATTTATGGTTGATATTTTATTCTCAGATATTATTTAAAAACATTATTTTAATGTTATATTATGAGCTCACTTATTTTTAGGAAGAAATTTGGATTTACGTCTTGAAGTAGCATCGACTACGTCTAAACCGGAGGATTCAACGTTACGTGCTTACGTTTACATACACCGTCTTTGGTGACAGTCCGACATTTCAGAAAATAAATTTGTTTGTGAATATTTTTTGGAGTTTTAAATTTGTGTTGGTTCATAAACTCACAAATTTACGAGAAGAGATTAGGACTTACGATTTTATTTTAACGTCCTTTACGACTAAACCGAAAACCTTAGGATTACGTATTTACGTTTTCGAACTCCGTTTTTGATGAGACAATTTTTATTAGATTCGTTTTGTGTCGTTGATTCATAATTTATAAAAACGTTTTTCGTAAAACGACCCGAGGGCACGCAAATCGAGGAAACTAGAATCGAGGAGTACCCGTAAATAAATGGGGATGAGACAAGTGGGACACTTGTCCCACCCCCACTACAAACCGGCCATAACTTAGCCACACAAACCATTTGGTGTCAAGTTGTTGACAAGTTGCTTACACATGTCCTTTAGCTTACAATGTAAGCTTACAACCTCAAAACCACTAGCAACTAAACTACTTTCTCATTTCCCACCATGAAAAACCACACACAATCCTCTCCCCCTCTCTTGGTTATGCCGTCCACTTCTCCCCCATAAACACCATTCTTGATCAAAATTCAACCACAAATCCTATGTTATTTACATATATGTTGAAGCCCTCTTGAAACCCTATAGATTGGTGGTGCTTATAACATCCAAGGAGGAGTTTTCATAGTGTCTTGAGGCTGATTTTCCACAAGGTATACATGAAGAATGGTGGTCTTGAAGATGGTCTTGGCTATGCACAAGTTTCTCCATCAAAATCTATGTTTTGATCATAACCTACATCAACTTGGTGGTATAAAGATTGTCCTCCTCAACTTCTTGTTATTTTGATTATGTAAACATGTATTTTATTTCCTATTGTATATGTATATGATGATTATATGATGATAAAAATGTTATGTGGGGATTTGTTGTTGATAAACATGCTTAAAAAGATGAAAGACTATAAGAAACAAGGTTAAAATCTTGGTTAAATTTGATGGCTGTATAAAACAGTAAATAACCATATGGTAAACTGATAAAATGATGAAGTAGAATGGATTTACAGTAAGCTATGGGTCTTGTACACATGTGAGAGTTGGCCATGCAATGGAATCATTGTAATGAGTGAGATATGATTAAAACAAGTTTAGGATACAAATCTGAGTTCACTGTTTTGGACGATTTTTAGAAAATACTTAGAAGATGATTCAACAGTAGCTATAGAAGAGTTAAATGTATCACATATCATGTAGTTTATGTGATAAACATTTGAGCTTCTATATCCATATAGAACTCAAGATATGGCAGTTTTGGTGAAAGTGAAGATAAAAATCAGATTTTTGGAAATTAAAGAATAATACTATTATATAAGCACTCAAAATTTAAATAGTATAAAATATAAATTAAAACCCACTAACTTATAAAACTTATTTATATAAATATGTAAAAGGGTAAATGAATGAATAACTTATATAAATGGTAGTGAAATAATACTTATTAGTTATAAAACTATAAACATTGTTTTTACGACTTTTTCGGCTAATACCGTAAAAATTAACGTTTTTGTTAAATAAAACTTAGATGGTTGGACCCGTCTAATGAAAACTTTATAAAACTTATATACTGATATATAGACATGTATAACAAGTAAAAACCGATAAAACCTGAACGATAGGGCATACGGGCATTAACGAGCTAAGTAAACATATTGGACTAATACTTGGACTAATACTTGGGCTAATAATTGGACTAAACAAGATGAACACTGATAAAAAGAACTTATTGGGCTTAACCCATTTAGGCCCAACTTGTAAAGTGTAGATACTGATAATGTAAGTATAACACGGATTAATACAATTTAAGAACTTATAATAGGCTTATTGGACCTAAAACACGTAAATAGGTAAAACGAGAAAACTAGTATAAAAGTTATCGACACATAACACAAAAATGAGTAAATGAGGATATGTAAACCCACTTGATCATCATATATATATATAATCATCATATGTATACATAATTGGTATTTTTATAAAGTCCTTGAACATGAGTATAAGACGAGTATTATTTGTCTAGGTTTCCGTGATTGAAGCACGTACCGTACATCCAAATCGCCGATAACCGCCTTCCCACATCAACGTGAGTTCATAGCCTCGCACTCTTTTAAATGTTTTTATAAATGTTTTATAAACCCGCGAGGGAGATAACATGTTAGTTTTATAAAATAGGACACCATTTGTCCCGATTGTTTGTTTATTGATTTTGGACCCGAATGATTGAATGACCCGATTGTATGACCTGATAAATGATTAATGGACCCGATAGATGAAATAAAATGGATTATTAAAGTTAGGTTATGTCACTAAAAGTCCCAATAGCATGAATTGTGAACTACCGGGAGTTGGTAGACGCTTATGCATTTAATAGTACTATTTGGGGACGATCACCCCAGTTCGCGCCTTGACGGTTGATCCCCGTCGTGCCACATTGATTGGTAAGCGAATTTATGTATGAGAAGATTTCCATAGCGTGACCTTTGTGATGACACGCTACTTTAGATGGGCAAAATTGGTATCGGGTTAGCTACCCGTTGTTGGTTTAGTAAGGTAACAATGTCATGCGGCTTATAATAATCCAAAACTAACGAAACACTACTAGACGCTCCGAATTACGATGTATTGCCTGACTAGCAATACAGGGTCATACTATTGATTTTATGTTCGTGTTTTGGTTTTATATAACCATATTCATATAACGATTTTTATTTAATCTATACAACGTTGCAAAACGTATTGTATGGTGTTTTTAACGACAATGATTCGTATAATGGTTTTTAAGGCACATGCCTATATTATGATTTTGATAAAGATTTGTATAAAATGATTTTGGCTATTTTATGGCCTATTGCAATGATTTGTACAAAATGATTTTTGGAAATAATTTTATACCAAAAGTTATATTGATGTAATTTATTAAACTCTATGAATTCACTCGGCGTTATCGCTGACCTTTTCTTTTAACATGTTTTATCTCAGGTACTTGAAGGTAATTCTCGGGAAAACGACAAGAATTCATGGCCCGCACTTAAACAATATTTTCCATTCAAATACTTTGTAAAACTTTGTATGAAATAATATGACTTGGGACCGATGTAACTTTGATCTTTATGAATGGAAATGATTTATTATTAAACGACGCGATTTTTATGCGTTGTCTATGATGTGAGTAATGTGCTATCCCGTAACACCAACTAGTCTTCCGATGTACTGAGTTGTATAAATTTGGGGGTGTTACAGTTTGGTACTAGAGCTCTCGTTATAGAGAACGAAAGATTTTTAAAACCAAGGTTTTGAATAAAACATTTCAAAATCTTTTAACTATAAACATTTTTCTAAAAATGTCTAAAAATCTTTTGACTATAACGGTGCCGAAGAATTCCCGAGTTACCGACAAGGCCAGACTGAGAAGTGTTATTTTAATATATATATAACTTGGATTATATATATATATATATATATATATATATATATATATATATATATATATATATATATATATATATATATATATATATATATATATATATATATATATATATATATATATATATATATATATATATATATATATATATATATATATATATATATATATATATATATATATATGTAATTTTATTAAATGATTGTTTGATGATTATTTTGATTTTTATACGAGGTATTTATACGACGTAGATTGTCACAAGTAACCCTAAATCCCCTAGTAAATTAATCGAAGCTATTCTCGTAGGAATTCTAGCTATTCTAGATCTAAAACCAAGTTGTGGATATTTATGATCCCAACAAATGGTTGATATTCGTAGAAATGTAGATATTAGTTGATTGCGATATTGAAGAAGAATTGGCGAGATTAAATCTGATATCGATGTCATGACGATCTTTCCTTATAGAGTGGAGTTTGACAAAACGTTATCACCTAGAAAGATGTCATTTGATTCGTTGTCATCCAATTCTTAAATTTGAAATCGAAAGGGTGAATGTTGCACTTAAGGCTGTCATTGGAACCATTACCCAGAAGCCTCATGCCACTAATACCTTTCCGAGAAGTTTAACTGAATGATCGAGTCATTTCATGCTAGTGACTCATTTGATAATTGTTGTTGTAAGAGCTATAGGATTAGAATTAAGTGTTGATCATATTGAGCTTTTATTGCCTTTACAAGGCCGAAGAATAAGATTGAAAGTATTTGGAATATGAGTTAGGATATCGAATTGAGTATAAAATTGGTTGAAACTTGAATAAAGTAAAATTTAACCCGTATGAAATATGAGATTGTTAAGAGGAAGTCATTAAGTTTTGTGATTGAATTATAAGGTCTTAATTGATTGTTGATTCGTGTTAAGTGTTGTTCCTAGACCATTGTCCACTAACGAGGATGCCCAGTGTCCAATAAATAAATTGAAGAAATCTTCTTCTAAATTGAGACCGATGGATCTTCTGGGACATGTGGAACACCTAATGACTCTTGTAGATTAGTATTCATTGTGGTATCTTTTGAAAATAATCCCTAACTTAACTGAGACATCAGTTGGTAGGATGAGTTCTGAGAATTGTATGACATAGTGACACATAAAGTGTTACGGTACAATTTGACTTGTTTGTGATTAATGAAAAGACTACCTTTGATTGCTAAATTCTACATGTATCGATGTTATCTATCTCTTATTGCTTCATCCTAGTGTTCGCATTAGTGATGCGACCATTGAACAAGTACTCATCTTGATTTGAGTTACGTTGTGAATTATTCTTGTGAGTGCCATCGAGATCATAAACCTCATGATTATTTGGCTAAGCTCATTTCCTATCATATCGTTGTTAATCCTTGGTGAAAAACTTTTCATCACTCTTTTGCAGATCATACATTGTTTTTATAAAGTTAAAACGGTATCCTTTGAGAAAATTTAATTTTCATCACTATAAGGATTATTCAAGGTAAGATTTATAAGTGATTGATATCAAAATGAAGTTGTTTATAAGACGCTTTGGAAACTTAATTGTTTTCATAACAAGGAAAATCTTTGTAAATTTATTTTGATTCTTATTTAAGAATTAAGCATGTAAATGTTTTTATTATAAACATGATGATAAAATTTTGACGAACTGAGTATTGCATCGTTAATCTTGAAATTGTATATAGTTGCGCGCCTACATACAATTTGGAATGGACCATGCAAGGCTGATTAGTAGTCACTATAAAACTAATGAATAAGCATTACATTTTCTTTGAAGATTGTGAAAGATTAAATTTTATGAGATCTGCAAGAAGTGAAAAATAAGGACATAGTGTTAGGGACACCTACATATGTGCCTGTACTATTTATTCTTCTGAGTTAAAATTTCTCATCTATGGAACTTGTCTTATTTGACAATTGATATTCCCTTCTTGTCCAATTCTCCCGTAGTGAGATTCTTAGGAAAAGTATCTGATTACCAAGTGTTGATACCCGACTGGATGTATTGAAGTTCTTATCATTTCTTATGATTTGATTTCATTTGAATGACCTGGGTAACGATCCGAGGAGCTTTCGAATGCGTACTAAAATTATGAAAACATGGGATATATTCATATTTGTTAAATGTTTTCATCTGTATCTGATTTGAAATTCTCTTGCATAGATTATGCGTTGACCTTACTCTTTTAATAGTAGTTGTGTATCCTAATATCCCTGAATTTGTGAAGGATTATGAATTATTATTAGTCTTTTGAGAAGTTCACATCTTATCGACGGCAATGAAACTGGAAAGTTGATAGTGCCAGTAGAATGGATTGATTGATTATGACATGACGACATTGTCTTAATTGATGGGAACTCGAGTAGAATTCCCCTAAATGATAAGATGTTGATTATCAAAAGTGATTTAAATAATTCTTGATGGATGACCATATCCTACATTTAGACTTAAAATTTTACCATGAATGGTTGCGAATTAGTAATAGATATTGTAATCTAGAAAGAACCTAATATGAATGTACTAAAAGATGTTTATGTTATCTAAAACTTTAGTAAGTATTTGTTGATGAGTTACCTAGACTTTCGCCATTAAGGCAGATTGAAATTGGTATTGATTATATTCCCGGTGCTGCATCGGTGGCATGTGCACTGTACGTCAGCACCATCTGAATTTAAGGAATTACCGTACAACTGAGATAGTTGTCGGAGAAAGATTTTATTATACCAAGCCTGTCATCCTGAAGAGCTATGGTGTTATCATTCCTTATATTTATAGATTACTGTGAATTGAGTAAATTGAAAATCGAAAACGATATCCATAACTCGAAATGGAAGAATTGTTCGATCATTTACAAGGTTCTAGCAAATTTGATCCATAGCATGGTTATCATCAACTTCGCATCTGCGAAAGAGATTATCTATTCCAATCACTACATCCGGTGCTTGTAATGAACATTATGAGTTCCACGTGATGTCGTTTGGATTGACCAATGCACATGTAGCATTCATAAATTTGGTGAATCACGTGTGTAGGCTGTAATTTGATAAATTCATACTCGTGATCATTAAGGACTATTTGTTTGTTTATAAGTGTAAGAATGGGTTAATAACTAGTTATAGATTGCCCTGAATTGGCCGAACAATTAAAACCTGTATCTTGAATATTTAACATGAGATTTAAGACTTAATCATTTACATGATTTAACCGTGTGATTAATAGATAATGGAATATAATTTGACTCTCTAAAATTTAGAAGTCATTTAAGACTTTGAGTTATACCAAAAAGAAATTAAAATATATTTTGACAAATGTTTTAAACAAAGGATTTTAAGGGATTATTCCCTTATACACAAACCATTTAACTAAACTTCTGTTTAGGGGTAAATGTTTGTGTATACTTCTGAACATCTTAAGAAAGATTGAGGAAACTATATAACTTATGACTTGAAATTTGAAACGACAATTTTTTTCTTTTCAACTAAGAAAGAAAATTTTGACCAAAATTTAAACAAAGATTTTTCGAACATTTACGAATCTTAATAATTATTTTCGATAAATCAACAAAAATCGTGTTAATTAAATTCAAATTTATTTTTGAACATTTTATATAATTGGTCGAACTAAGAAATTTAAAACTTTTAACGTTTACGTTTTATAAAAATTAAATAATTATTGTTAATTTACATGTAATAATTATCGACGCTTTAAACTTTAGATTGAGAAAAACTGATAAAAATAGTAGTTGAGAAGAAACTAAAACATAGAAGATAAGAAGAAAGAATTTTTGAATGAATACGGACATGATAATTATATCATCAGGAAAAATGAATATAGATACCGACGCATTATGTAGACAAGATAAAGAAACAATTAGGACATGTTCCTTAATAATGAAGGTACAAAATAAATTGCCGAACAATATAAACGAATAATAAAATAAACGATGTTTATAAAAAGGATAATATAGATAATAAAAGTGGTTCGCTGCTAATATGAACCATTAGAATTGAGAAGCCGATAGCGTTAATTGTATAAAAGGCCACTTATGGTTGCCTAAATATGGAGATTTTGAGATATAGTTATGTTGGAATTTGTAAGTATAAGTATTCTATTTATGTCATCTATGACTAAAAGTATCTTTGTCTGAAGAAGTTGTACTGATGATAAATTATGAAGGCAGATATCGCCTCATACATTAGTAAACGTCTAGCTATTGCAAAGGTCATCATCTGAATTTGATTCGATTTTGGTCATCGTCGACAGACTGACCAAATCTGCTAATATCATTCCCGTTAATGATAAATGCAAAAGAGTTATGTAAACATAGTGTGCCTGTATCGAACATCTTTATCAAGATCCTCGCTTCGCATCGAATTTCTAGAGATTTGCTCAGAAATCATTGAGAACGAACCTTGATGAGAGTACTGTATACCACCCCAAATCGAAGGGACGAGGTAAAGTAACGATACAAAGTAATATAAGTGCTGTTTTATGTTTGAATGATTGACCTTTGGTAATAGACCGTATAATCGTTTTCCTTTGGAGAGATTATCATTGATAATCATCTTGTTAGGATTGAGATCGAATCTTGTTAGGATCTAAATATTAGAGCATCTATAAGAGAGAGTTGAGATGGAGACATCCGACATACATCCATTGTGAGTTGGACATGTCTTTTAGGTTTAAGGTTTCCTATAATGGCAAACCTAACCTTACAAAATACCCGACCCGCGAAATCTGAAATGATTATTGAAATTAGGATTTGATCATTAACTGCCGATAGTGGGCAGGAGGCTATGTGAATATGAAATGTAGATCTTGAAGTGCCAAATGGGTAGCGAAGTTATGCCACAATTTTTAACCTTGGGAAAATGAATTCATGATCTGACAAATCATGGGATGTAAGTCCCCGTTGTATGGGACCATTGAGATAATGTAAAAGTTGAGATTGAAAGGCATATAAGCTGGATCTACCCTAGGACTTCAAGAACTGCGTGAATTATGTTTCGTAAATCAAACTTAATGGAATATCTATCAAGTGAGAATCTAAATTCTTCTTAATAAAGCTTAGATCGGCGAAAAGTTGCATTCATCAGAAACCCGTGAACATCATGGATATAGAAAGTAAGTCAACATTTAGCCTGCTCTTATTCCTGTAGTTATGTTTGATGAAACTCGCGTATTGTAATGAATTGCACTTGTGAGAAAAGACCGAATGTGGAGGAAATACCCACATGGCTTTAACTCTATAAGAAGCGAGTAGTAAGGTAAGATGATCTTTGAGGACAAAGATCCTGTTTAGGGGTAAATGCTGTGACAATCCGTTAATTTATGGTTGATATTTTATTCTCAGATATTATTTAAAAACATTATTTTAATGTTATATTATGAGCTCACTTATTTTTAGGAAGAAACTTGGATTTACGTCTTGAAGTAGCATCGACTACGTCAAAACCGGAGGATTCAACGTTACGTGCTTACGTTTACATACACCGTCTTTGGTGACAGTCCGACATTTCAGAAAATAAATTTGTCCGTGAATATTATTTTGGAGTTTTAAATTTGTGTTGGTTCATAAACTCACAAATTTACGAGAAGAGATTAGGACTTACGATTTTATTTTAACGTCCTTTACGACTAAACCGGAAACCTTAGGATTACGTATTTACGTTTTCGAACTCCGTTTTTGATGAGACAATTTTTATTAGATTCGTTTTGTGTCGTTGATTCATAATTTATAAAAACGTTTTTCGTAAAACGACCCGAGGGCACGCAAATCGAGGAAACTAGAATCGAGGAGTACCCGTAAATAAATGGGGATGAGACAAGTGGGACACTTGTCCCACCCCCACTACAAACCGGCCATAACTTAGCCACACAAACCATTTGGTGTCAAGTTGTTGACAAGTTGCTTACACATGTCCTTTAGCTTACAATGTAAGCTTACAACCTCAAAACCACTAGCAACTAAACTACTTTCTCATTTCCCACCATGCAAAACCACACACAATCCTCTCCCCCTCTCTTGGTTATGCCGTCCACTTCTCCCCCATAAACACCATTCTTGATCAAAATTCAACCACAAATCCTATGTTATTTACATATATGTTGAAGCCCTCTTGAAACCCTATAGATTGGTGGTGCTTATAACATCCAAGGAGGAGTTTTCATAGTGTCTTGAGGCTGATTTTCCACAAGGTATACATGAAGAATGGTGGTCTTGAAGATGGTCTTGGCTATGCACAAGTTTCTCCATCAAAATCTATGTTTTGATCATAACCTACATCAACTTGGTGGTATAAAGATTGTCCTCCTCAACTTCTTGTTATTTTGATTATGTAAACATGTATTTTATTTCCTATTGTATATGTATATGATGATTACATGATGATAAAAATGTTATGTGGGGATTTGTTGTTGATAAAAATGCTTAAAAAGATGAAAGACTATAAGAAACAAGGTTAAAATCTTGGTTAAATTTGATGGCTGTATAAAACAGTAAATAACCATATGGTAAACTGATAAAATGATGAAGTAGAATTGATTTACAGTAAGCTATGGGTCTTGTACACATGTGAGAGTTGGCCATGCAATGGAATCATTGTAATGAGTGAGATATGATTAAAACAAGTTTAGGATACAAATCTGAGTTCACTGTTTTGGACGATTTTTAGAAAATACTTAGAAGATGATTCAACAGTAGCTATAGAAGAGTTAAATGTAGCACATATCATGTAGTTTATGTGATAAACATTTGAGCTTCTATATCCATACAGAACTCAAGATATGGCAGTTTTGGTGAAAGTGAAGATAAAAATCAGATTTTTGGAAATTAAAGAATAATACTATTATATAAGCACTCAAAATTTAAATAGTATAAAATATAAATTTAAACCCACTAACTTATAAAACTTATTTATATAAATATGTAAAAGGGTAAATGAATGAATAACTTATATAAATGGTAGTGAAATAATACTTATTAGTTATAAAACTATAAACATTGTTTTTACGACTTTTTCGGCTAATACCGTAAAATTAACGTTTTTGTTAAATAAAACTTAGATGGTTGGACCCGTCTAATGAAAACTTTATAAAACTTATATACTGATATATAGACATGTATAACAAGTAAAAACCGATAAAACCCAAACTATAGGGCATACGGGCATTAACGAGCTAAGTAAACATATTGAACTAATACTTGGACTAATACTTGGGCTAATAATTGGACTAAACAAGATGAACACTCATAAAAAGAACTTATTGGGCTTAACCCATTTAGGCCCAACTTGTAAAGTGTAGATACTGATAATGTAAGTATAACACGGATTAATACAAGTTAAGAACTTATAATAGGCTTATTGGACCTAAAACACGTAAATAGGTAAAACGAGAAAACTAGTATAAAAGTTATCGACACATAACACAAAAATGAGTAAATGAGGATATGTAAACCCACTTAATCATCATATATATATAATCATCATATGTATACATAATTGATATTTTTATAAAGTCATTGGACATGAGTCTAAGACGAGTATTATTTGTCTAGGTTTCCGTGATTGAAGCACGTACCGTACATCCAAATCGCCGATAACCGCCTTCCCACATCAACGTGAGTTCATAGCCTCGCACTCTTTTAAATGTTTTTATAAATGTTTTATAAACCCGCGAGGGAGATAACATGTTAGTTTTATAAAATAGGACACCATTTGTCCCGATTGTTTGTTTATTGATTTTGGACCCGAATGATTGAATGACCCGATTGTATGACCCGATAAATGATTAATGGACCCGATAGATGAAATAAAATGGATTATTAAAGTTAGGTTATGTCACTAAAAGTCCCAATAGCATGAATTGTGAACTACCGGGAGTTGGTAGACGCTTTTGCATTTAATAGTACTATTTGGGGACGATCACCCCAGTTCGCGCCTTGACGGTTGATCCCCGTCGTGCCACATTGATTGGTAAGCGAATTTATGTATGAGAAGATTTCCATAGCGTGACCTTTGTGACGACACGCTACTTAAGATGGGCAAAATTGGTATCGGGTTAGCTACCCGTTGTTGGTTTAGTAAGGTAACAATGTCATGCGGCTTATAATAATCCAAAACTAACGAAACACTACCAGACGCTTCGAATTACGATGTATTGCCTGACTAGCAATACAGGGTCATACTATTGATTTTATGTTCGTGTTTTGGTTTTATATAACCATATTCATATAACGATTTTTATTTAATCTATACAACGTTGCAAAACGTATTGTATGGTGTTTTTAACGACAATGATTCGTATAATGGTTTTTAAGGCACATGCCTATATTATGATTTTGATAAAGACTTGTATAAAATGATTTTGGCTATTTTATGGCCTATTGCAATGATTTGTACAAAATGATTTTTGGAAATAATTTTATACCAAAAGTTATATTGATGTAATTTATTAAACTCTATGAATTCACTCGGCGTTATCGCTGACCTTTTCTTTTAACATGTTTTATCTCAGGTACTTGAAGGTAATTCTCTGGAAAACGACAAGAATTCATGGCCCGCACTTAAACAATATTTTCCATTCAAATACTTTGTAAAACTTTGTATGAAATAATATGACTTGGGACCGATGTAACTTTGATCTTTATGAATGGAAATGATTTATTATTAAACGACGCGATTTTTATGCGTTGTCTATGATGTGAGTAATGTGTTATCCCGTAACACCAACTAGTCTTCCACTGTACTGAGTTGTATAAATTTGGGGGTGTTACATCTGATCCATGGACAAGCCAATGGGTCGGGTTAAATAATAAATGTTTACTATAATTCAACTACGAGCTAATAACGTTAAAAATATTGTTGGAGTGACTGATACTTCTAGTATACGTTATAAACATATTTCCAACAATCTCCCCCTAAGGGAGGTCACTCCAAATTACAAAGTCCTAAACCTAGCATACTATACTGGATCTTCGTTCCTGAGCTCGTAGTCTATTCTCTTTTCTTCTTTTCTTTTTATTCATTGTTGTGAATATGTGTTGATAGTATTTAGGCTTTGGCTTGGAGCATGTTCTTTTGACCTTTGACTTGTCATGTGGTTAGAGATCATCTTCGCGTGCGACCTTCGCCTTCTTGTGATACTTTCCTCCTCGTTACTTCATGTCCCACACACTTATACTTTGTTGAGTTCTTGAAAGCTTCAGAGTTTGATACAGCAGAAGACTTTATATTGAGATTTCTTAGATTTGTTGAAATATTTAGTGAAGAATGTATAAGCATGTGAGGAAGACTTCTTTACCGGACACCGCAACGCCACCGTCTTTAAATGTAGCAACATAAGTAGACACGAATGAAATGGCTTTGACATTTTATTCTAATTCGGTATCATTTTACCTCCGGTTGGTGCAGACCGACAGGTAGATCTAATTAAAAATCTCATTGACAAGATTTCGCGGGTAAACCCGTTCGCTTTATTCGACCGTCCAAAGCTGACTGTGAACATAAAGAGTGAATCATTTGGATAAAATTATCCTTATGATTGAAGTCGTCAATTCATGAGCCTGGAACAAGTGAAATTCAATTAAGAGCTTCACCATCATTGCTTTCCAGTTGTCACGAGCTTGATTCTAATAGAATCTTGCTTGTCACCTACGGCCATGCTGTTAAATGTTGACATTGGAAGGATTTTCACTCTTCACTGTGAACACTAAAGAGTGTCACTCTGAGTGTTCTGGCAAGATCACTTAGATTTTGCGTAGAGGCCCTGGAACAGGTTTAAATTCAATTAAGAATCACACCATTGTTTCTTTCCCATTATCACAAGATTGGTTCTTAAAGAACCGCACGTGTAGGACTCATAAAAAATCTTTCTTATTTTTCATAGTGTGTGAAGAAGCAAGGATTACATAGAAAGTGTGCTAATGAGACTTTTGATGATCTCGTGGCTATAGACTCAATAGTGCATTTTGATTTACTGAGCGGAGGTTGGAGAGGATTGCCACCTTTTCAATATCAATTTATTCGGAGTAAATAAACAGATAGATAATATGTTGAACTCTGTGACATTAAAACATTTATCTTTTAAGAGATATTTGAGTTAGACATGAGGGATTTTTTTGGGTAAAGGGGACTCACCTCGGTAAAATATATTACTCCAAAAAAACGTTAAGTAGAATGGAATGTGGCTGAGATGCCACATTAACCTCAAGACATAGCTTGAACAACTAATAGATCATATGACATGCCATATGTGATCTAGAAACTACTACATAGCTAAGAACCCCAATGGGAAAGAACCACCTAACCACACATAAACATACAAAGAGACTCATAATATGATAACTACATAAACATTGCATCCGGTAACCTCCAAGTCTCGGCTAAACTCTGTCCAGCTTGCGTCTTTTTGAGATGACACGAAATCAGCTTTAAACGAACCGAAGAGACAATGCAATCAATCACCTGTTGAGATGTACGCTTCTTCAATCTAAAGAGCCTCCAATTGCGTTATTGCCAAATAAAATAAGTTGTGGAAGCTAACACGAGCTTTGCAATAACACTTCTAGATGACTTCCTTTTAGCATAGGGAAGAATCACTGCTACTATATCATCAAAAATGGGAGAATCAGTTTGAATACCAGCCAATGCACGAACATGAGACCAAACCTATTAAGAAAACGGACATTAAAAAAATAAATGTTCGTGAGAGTCTGGTTGAATTTCACATAAAGAACACTTCGCAGCAAGTGATGAAGAAATATCCCATATATTAACACGATCTTGAGTCTTCAATCGCTTATTAAAAACTAACCAAAGATTGAATGCATGCCGAGGTATACAATTCGCAAACCAAACAACCTGAGACCACACAACTTTGTGCATACGTGGTGTGATAGAAGAACACACTTCAGCGATCGAAAAAACCTTCGTGTTCGCCCCATCCTGCCAATGAATCTGATCACACATACCCTCCACAACCGAAGGCATAACTATTCCTTGTAGGAAAGCATACTTACTGGTCAAACTATTAGGCCACGCCCATCGACCATTATGAATAATATCATGAACTTTGGTATTCATAGTGAGACCTGCCCTATGAATCTCCCTTAGAGTAATATGATCAGATAAGGGGCTATAGTCACACCACCTATCAAACCAAATAGACGTCGCCATTCCATCACCAATATTGTGCCACATGAACTCACGAATGAAACGACGTAATTGTAATATCTTTCTTTATCCCCACCATAAGTTTCCCCGACAAGGAATATCCAAACAATTATGACCCCAGAGTTTATATACATGTATCCATTGAACCCACAACGACTCCTTTAACAATAAAAGTTTCCATATATGGGAAGTCATAAGGGCCTTATTAAACAGCCCCAACCTACGAATACCAAGCCCACCCTCGTCCTTAGGAAGACAAACAATCTCCCATGACACTTTTGCACGCCCTGATTTCAGACTATCTTGAGACCAAATAAAGTTACGCATGATTTGCTCAATATCTAAAAGAACACGACAAGGGAGACCAAACACTAAAGACCAATATATATGCATGGAACTTAGGAATGACCTCACAAGCTGAAGACGACCTGCTGCCAATAGAGACTTATTCTTCCAATCATTAACACGTGATTAAACTTTCTCAATAAGATCTTTACAATCCCTGAAAATCAGCCTAGATGATACTAAAGGAACACCAAGATATTTAACCGGGAGCGTACCTTCTTCAAAAGGAAGAATATTCAGAATGGATGTCTTTATAAAACTGATCACATTGCAAAAGAAAGCTGTACTCTAGGAAGACTCGGATTCAGCCCTGACACCTCCTTAAATTCTTTTAAAGACTCCTTAATAAGAGAAGTTGAATGAATATCGCCATATGAGAATAAAAAGAGATCATCCGTAAAACAAAGATTCACCAACTCCAGCTTCTCACAATATTTATGGTATTTGAAATAAAGAGAATTACTAACCCTCCTTTTGATCATAAGCGTAAGTACCTCCATAACTAGAGAAAACAAGTACGAAGATAATGGGTCACCTTGCCGAAGCCCTCGGCCCCCTTTAAAATAACCATGCAACGCTCCATTAATGCTAATAGAGAACGAGACCGTTGTCACACATTCCATAATCCAAGATATCATACGAGAATGGAAACCAAAACCTTGAAGAACTTTGAAGAACCTCCCTAAGAAAACGCCAATCAACAATATCATACGCCTTTTGTTTTTTTGGGTAAGGGGGACTATCCCCGGTAAAAGATATATTACGCAAAAAAACATTGAAGTACATAGGATGTAGGTGAACTCCTACATCAAAATCATGTTACATAGGCAACATCCCACACCTATAAGTTGTAGTGTTAAACCAAAAACCCTACATTCGAGGACATGCCCTCAAATGACAGCTAGAAACAAAATTCTACTTCCTACCACTATTAGAGAGCTAAAAATCCCGAAACGCCTTAACCTGACCCGACAAATCCCGAATCTTGTCAGCGTAATCATCATCATAGATATCGAATTCATCTTCAAATTGGTGGCCTCCTCCTCCTCCTGTTTATGACATATACGCTTCATACTCTTCTTGAGATGAAAATACCTCATTGTCATCATCAGAATCGTTGTAGTCACCTAGGTCCTTATCACCAAACGATAATTTAGGTTGGCTAGATGAAGCCGTCACTTCCACACCCTTATTAGCAGTTGTCGATGAGGTACTACCCAAACATACAGGCTCTGGTAACTACACTGTATCCTCATTCCCCTTAACTTGTTCACTCTCATTATCCTCTTGAATGAGTTGAGCAAAAGAATTCTTTAGCTCAACACCCTCAGACACGTTGCTCTTGTTCTTCTTAGGCTGACTAGATTTCTCCCTAAACATAAGTTTAGATTTAGGTTTAAGTATCTTTAAACCCTCATAGTGATGCAGAGTATTAACCTGCCTATTCCTCCGTGTAACTTGAACAAAACCATCACCTTTTTCACAATCGGACTTGCCTTAGTACGTTTCTTAGGGCAATGAACATCCAAATGATCAAAGATCTTACATGTATTACAACATGGAGGTTGCCATTCATACTCAACCCTAAGTGACTCCAAGGAATGTCCCAACCCGTCTTCAAGTGGAATAGCAACCACTAACGACTTCACCAGAGGCCTTTCCGAAGAAACTTCGATTAAGGCATGAGTATAAGTGCATTGACCCCACGGATTGATGCACAAATCACTTGTATAGCTATCGAGCATGATTATGTATTTTAACCCATACCGGTACCGACGTAATAGCCTCCTTCACCAATCTTGTATTCGGCTTCCATAAATTCAGTTTAATAGGAACTAAATGAATAAGCCAAGGCCCCTCTTCTAGCATACGTTCCATACCCTCCTTCGTAGCAAATTTAAACAAAAAGAAGCCATTACGGATAGACACCCGCGGAATACCAAATTTAGACCATGTGTTCTTAACATAATTTTCCACAATGGGAAACGCAAGTCTCTTACCCATGAAATACCCATATAACGTATAAGCAAATTGGTCCCTCACATCATCTATCGCAGCTAACGGAATAACAACATCTGCCCCTGAAACTACTTCATCATTAGCAACCAAAGAGATATTAATCTTCTTCTTTTGAGCCCTAGGACTGCCAACATCTACAACATCAGGGTCATGCGTAGCATTTACTGATTTGGCTGTTGAATCAGACCCCACAGCCTGATTCTCATCATGAACAGCCCCATTATCACCACCATTCTTCAAAATAGGCTTCAACGGCTTATCCTTAGTATTATACGGCTGCATATTCTGTCCAGCGTCACTGATGGTAACACCACGCTTAGCCTGTAGTAGTTTCCCATCTATTTTAATAATTTTCCCGTCAATGTTTTGACGTAAATTGTCATCCTTCTTAACCGTGACGCAAACGTATTCGCCAAAAAACCTTTTTCCATCTCTCAACCCCACATACAATCACAGACCAACGAATTACCAAAACAAAACCTAGACGACAACACAAACCCTAAAAAATAATAAACCCTAATAACGAACAGCAAACCCTGACCCTAATTAGCACAATATTAAACGTAAAATGAGTGAAATACAAGATTCAATGTTCATAAAAAAGTTGTGATTAGATCTAAGATCAAAATGCAGCCCAGTGTACAAACAACGAATCAATATTACAAGTAATTGAGAACGTAAACCATGTAATAGCCAAGATCAAAGGGTTATAAAAACGAAATCAAGATTTAAGATTGACAAACGAATCATACGCCTTTTGGATATCAACTTTGAAAGCACACCTAGGTTCCCACGATCTAGATGATAATTATGCATCAATTCTCGTGTCAACAAAATATTATCCACAATGCTTCTTCCCTGAACAAAAGCAGATTGATTAGGGCTAACTAGAATCTTCAAAGTCTCTTTAATACAATTAGCAATTATTTTACTAATACATTTAAAGAGAACATTACAACAAGGTATAGGACGATAATCATTCACACGATCAGGAGCATTTACCTTTGGAATAAGTGCAATGATAGTATGATTAAGTTCTTTTAAAGCTTCCCATTAATAAAGAATTCCCGGATAGCTTGACTAAACTCATCCTTAATAACCTCCCATGTTTCTTTAAAGAAAGCCGCAGTATACCCATCCGGACCCGGCGCCTTTTCATTGCCCATATCAAATAAAGCTTGTTTAATTTCATTGCTGCTAATGGGAGGCACCATTTGCCCAGCCGTATCATGGTAAGCTGGTGAAGAAACAAGTCCTCCATAATGAATTCCGAAGTATTTCCCTTCTGTCCCAAAGATTGTGTATAGTGCGTCACAAAAACGCCAGCCACTTGATTGCTCGTATAAATGTTGCCCGCGCCATCTTCAACAACATCAATACGGCTGCGATTAACTCTATTTTTCACCACCTTGTGAAAATAAGTTGTATTCGCGTCCCCCTCCTTTATTTTTTGGGTAAAAGGGACAATGTCCCCGGTAAATATATTACACCAAAAAGCCTTTAAGTACAAGGAATGTCGCTAAAGTACCACATTAACCGCAAGCTAAAAGCTTGTAACCAAGTGTGTATGACATGCCATAACCACACAACCAAAATTAAAACTACACTGATCTAAGGAACTTTAAAGTAAGTAACATCAGCTCTTCTAGCTCTCCAGCAGCAGCATACAGGAAGCAAGCGACCTAAATAAGGTTGCCTCCTTAAAAAACCTTCCCAAGAAAAACCCAAAGGGAAAAACCTTGGAGAAGGAAAAAAGAATACAACCCTTACCTGGAGCTCCCTCCATGATTCAAACAAATATTGGGGATCTTCCATTTATCAAGTAAATTACGCGAACCGGGAGAAACCTTTCGGAATTTAAATGTAACAAGCTTCAGCCGCACCATAGATAGAATAACATCAACAATTTGAGGCACCGTAGAAATCTGTTTGTTAAACAATCTAGCATTTCCTCACGCCATAAGTAGTAAGACGTAGCTCCAACAAGCAAGCGCGCGATGATACTAGTAACAGTCTTTCATTGAGATAAAGCAATAAGATGATTGGAAACATCACCAAGATGATGCGAAACACCTCTATATCTGCCATATCACGAACACGAGACCAAACCTGTGTAGAAATAGGACACTCAATAAATAAATATGAATGTGAGTCACGAACCATACTACACGTAGGGAAAACAAGGAGGTCTAAATCAACATTCGGACCAACATCCCATTGACAAAGATGAGCTTGTGTTTTCAGCTTTTGATTAATAACTAACCAGATGTGAAACACAAACCTCGGGATACATTAAGGAAACCAAACAATATCATACCAATCCACCTAAGCAGCTCTAACCCGAATAGAATTCCAAACACCTGTAACCAAGAAATTCCCCATATTCCCCAAACTATCACGCCATAACAAAACATCATTGATTGAATTAAGCAGAGGGATAGGAACGTTAACCAGCTACAGAAATTTGATTGACCAGTCATCAGGCCAACACCAACTACCATCAAGTATAAGATCATTAACCTTAGAGTACAAATTAAAACCAGCGCGATGAATTTCTCTAGGAGTAATGAAATTCTGCAATGGGCATATATCATGCCATTTATCAAACCATGCAGACGTTGTAGCACCATTATTAACCTCACTCCATACAAAAGCACGAATAGAGGGACGAATTTGCAACCAACACCAACTCATATTCCCAATGCATGGCACGTCCTAGAAATTCCTCCCTTTGAGCTTATAAGATTGTATCCATTGCACCCAAAGAGAATTTTTAGACATTAAAATACTCCAAACATGCGTAACTATAAGGGAAATATTAAAATCCTCAAAACTTCGAATACCAAGCCCACCCTCAAGTTGAGGTTTACAAACCACATCCCAAGCAACCCTAGCCTTAACCCTTATCGTCCCACCATAGCACCATAGGAATCGTTGCATAAGTTTTTCTAAATCATATATAATCCGCATTGGGAGGATAAAAACAGAAGCCCGGTATATATGCATAGATGAAAGAACAGACCTAATAAGCTGAAGACGACCTACAATTGAGAGAGATTTATTCCGCCAGTCCATAATTCGAGCTTCAAGTTTTTCAATAAGAACCTTGCAATCCCTATATCGAAGCCCAGATGAAATAAGAGGAACACCAAGGTAATTCACAGGAAGGGTACCTTTTGCAAATAGTAAAGTACTCAAAATAGAGGACTTAATAGCATTAGGAACATTATAGAAAAAAGCAGTACTCTTCTGTATACTCGGAACAAGCCGAGAAACATGCTAAAAATCAACCAAACCCTGCATAATAACATCAACCGAGGATTGATTGCCTCTAGTAAACAGAAATAGATCATCAGCAAAGCATAAGTTAATAATTTCCTGTTTGTCACACAAGTGGTGAAACTGAAATGAATCAGTCTCACAAACTCTCTTCTTAAGAATTAATGTGAGAACTTCCATAACCATTGTAAAGAGATAAGGAGATAATGAGTCTCCTTGTCTTAACCCACACTTTCCTTGAAACCAGCCATGAAGATCTCCATGAATACACACAGAAAATGAGGCAGTAGATACACACAACATAATCCAATGCACCATTTTTTCATGGAACCCAAAACCCACAAGAATAGATCGAAGAAAACCCCAATCAATAGTATCATATGCTTTTTGGATATCCACCTTAAACGCACACCTTGGGGGACCATTATTTCTATGATAGTTACGCATCAACTCTTGAGTAAGCAAAATATTATTCGAGATACGACGACCCGGAACAAACGCAGATTGATTAATGCTAATAATATCATCTAGATGCCCCTTAATACAATTAGCAATAATCTTGCTAATACATTTAAACAACACATTACAACAAGATATCGGTCTATAATCATTTATCTTTGCTGGAGTAGAGACTTTAGGGACAAGAGCAATAATGGTATGATTAATTTCTTTAAGAATCTTACCTGTTGAAAAGAATTCCCGAACAGCAGCAATCACATCTAATCCCACCACATCCCATGCCTTATCCTCTCCCATTGAAAACATAGCATCCTTAACCTCCAAATCCAAGATACTTCGAACCATAAATTCTTCTTTCTGAGCATCAAATGTATTCGAAAATAACAAAGGATCAATGGGAGTCGTAACACCCTGAACACCAAGAAAATTTTCATAGTGTTTTACAAAATCCCCTGCAACTTCATTACCTTCATGAATAACATTAGAATTATCAAGTATCTTTCCAATACGGTTACGCGGACATCTACTTTTTACAACTTTGTGGAAATAAGCTGAATTAGAATCACCCGCTTCAATCCATTCCACCTTTGCTTTTTGTTTTAAAAAACGCTTATCATCAAGGGAAGCTTCCTTAAACGCAAGCAAAAAGTGAGCATGAATATCCCGAAGCTCAGAGTTATGCGGATCTCGATCAAAAGCTATTTGAGAATCATCAAGATCTTTTCTATGAGTAGTAACTCATTTATGAATATTACCCTGAGCGATTAACAACTTACGAAGAGGGGACTTCAAGTTCTTAAGACGTTTAACGACACGATACATATGACACCCCTCCACATTAAGCAACCAGCCACTAGCAACAATATCCTGAAAACCTTCCTTATACACCAAAAAATTCAAAAACTTAAAAGGCTTTGGGCTCGGTTTTCTAATAACAGGAATGCGAAGAACACAAGGTGCATGGTCAGATATTCGATAAGGTTGAAATATAGCAAACGAACCTGGAAATAGATCACAAAACTTGAGATTACTCATGATTTGATCAATCTTTTTAAGCGTTCGAACATCCCCTTTAGGTTTCTGAGTCCATGTAAAGTTCAAACCCGTAGCATTGACATCCTCAACTTCCACGGCATTCATGCAATCGTTAAAATCACGCATGGCAGCAGTAGGTTGATAACCACCCATCGAATGATCCTCAAGATTAAGAGCCGAGTTAAAATCACCCAATAAGACCCACGGATGATTACTCATAAGACCTGAATGCCCAACAAGATTATCCCAAAGCTCACGCCTATCAATATAATAGTTAGCTGCATAAACAAACGAACAAAATAAAGTTTTATTATCCAATCTTGTCTTCACTTGGATATGCATGACTTGGTTCGTTTGAGCCATAAGCATAACATCAACTATATCATCATTCCATCCTAATATAATACGGGAACCCTTAGGACAGATACTTCCATTCGAAATCCATTCCCACCTACGACAGACTTTCTTACAAATATTATAAACAACCGAAGCATCAACATGAGATTCCAAAATAGCACAAACACTTAGGTTATTTTCATAACAACTTGACGAACCTCCTTTTTTTTAGGGGCGTGATTCAAACCCCTAATATTCCAAGAAGCCACACTAAACATTAGAAACCATAGTATCAGGAGTGCTTGCCCCTTTAGGAATATTAAGATTAGCAGATTCATCATAGATATTTTCCACATCATCATCTTCTTCATCCATCAAAGCACCAAATGAATTAGATGTAGAGACTCCTTGGCGTTTATTCAGGACCGCATCCCTAATAGCCTGACCATGCAATTCACTAGCAGCCTTACCTTTATTAACA
This sequence comes from Glebionis coronaria, assembly GCA_025667525.1. Classification (NCBI taxonomy): domain Eukaryota; kingdom Viridiplantae; phylum Streptophyta; class Magnoliopsida; order Asterales; family Asteraceae; genus Glebionis; species Glebionis coronaria. The sequence goes on along the minus strand of JANFOE010000251.1, from coordinate 250,377 downwards.
TCCTTATCAAAATTACGAATACTAGGTTGAGCTACTTGAGAAGATGAACTAGGTTTAGACAAATTACCACTACGGTTAGCACCAGTTTTACTACCTTCAGAATTCTTAGGTTTGAATGCAAAATTTTGGCCAACCTGGAACCCCTTACTAGTAGGCACACCCTTTGGCAAAGGAATATTAACTTTGCCTATATTGTTTCGTTTTCTACCAACAAATTTCTGGAATCCATCATCAGCCTTTTCAACAACCGGAGTAGGAACCACACATTTTGGACAAGCCTCAACCGTATGTCCAAAAATACAACAAGTAGGGCACCGAGGTGGTCTCCAATCATACTCAACACTAATGGCCTGTTAAATGAAACCAGGACCATCAATTTCAGGTATACCAATAGTAACAGATTCCTTGAGCTCCTCACTTGAATTAACCTTAATTAAAACTCTAGCAAAACTGCTACGACCCCAAGAATCTTTACACATACCACTAGTATAAGAATCCATCATGATAGGAGTACCTAGATATGTAGATAACAAACTAATTCCCTCTTCCTCAAAAACTTGTATCGGAACATCATGGAGTTTAACCCATACAGGGATACGAGTTAACTCCTCCTTTTGCAGACTCGTTTTCATAGTAAGCTTCTTAAGTATAATAGGCGAGTTACGCACCATCCACGGACCTCCTTCTAAGACAGATTCTAACCCTGCATTAGTATCAAACTTAAAAAAGAAGAACCGTTTAGCATTCATCATTATGCGTTTTAAACCAAACTTATCCCAATTATTTTTCGCATAGAATTCAACAATCGGAAAAGCCATTCTTTTACCAATAAAATATCCATACAATATGTTCTCAAGTTTTCCACTAACCTTCTCAACCACATTTCGAGGGATCAAGATATTAACACCTTCAAAAGCATTCTCCGAAATCATTGGTTGTAAATAGGTTCGTGTGGTATTACTAGCACTAGCATTCGTACCAGACGCACCAGCATAAGTGGTATTCAAAACGTTAACTTTAGTACTTGTCTCAGGAACAGACGAATTGCCTGTAGGTTTTGACCACGCACTCCCCTCCACATCCTCCTCGGAAACAATAGTCTCTAAATGAGTAGTAAACGAAAAATCTTCTCTAGAAATAGATTCACATTCATTACTATTCATACCCATATTAGGTTTTCCATCAGCCTGCGCAAAACTCAAATCCCCATCCAGTAACTTAGACACCAAAGGAGAGGAAATGCTAACAAAATCATCCTGTTTATCCTGCAAGCCAAACGACGGGTATGAAGAACCCCTAGCTGGTTGACGGATAGAAGCTATTAAAGATGATTGTTTTCAATAAGTTGTTGTTGGACTCACACACCTTATTGGATATACAACAATTGTAACACCCCACTTTTATAAGTGGACCGTTACATGATAATTATAGCGTGTCATCTAAGCATGCAAGATAATATGTCCTAAAACATACATGACCAAAAAGGAAGACCATAGTCAAACATCAGCTCCTAAACATAAGCTCAAAACATGCATAAAGTATATGATGTAGAAAGACTGAATGAGGGTCCAAGCAAGCATAAATATATGAACTTCAAAATTAAGAGAAGTCTAAGGTAGCTCCCATCCTAAGCAAGTACTCTCGATAGCTTATGTCTGTCCTTGGGTACCTGCCGTATGGGACATGGAAAGGAAAATACGACTGAGCAATACGCTCAGTGAACGGATATAATGACATGAATAGAATAACTGAAACATATGTAAAATATGAAATGCAACGGAATATATGTAAGTCCTGGAAAACCTAGAACATGTTTTATAAACTAGTTTATATCTAAAAATGTGATGTTCATGTTTATACTGAAAAGTATTATGGTCATATGCATGTAAAGTAATTTAAATGCCAAAGAGCTCATATAGGTCATGATATATATATCAATGTGCATGAATACATAGAGGGGTCACCTCGTCATGCAATTAGAGGAGTTGCCTCTAATTATATTAGTCTGGGTAGAGGGATCGGCTCTATGTAACGGATGTAGAGCACACACCGTAGTCCCCGTGTAAATCAGTAAACCTGTACTAGGATGCACCCATTCGCCCCACATGATAATAATAATAATAGCCAATAACTGAAAGAGACGCCGCGAGAAATCACTCTCGTCACGGAAACACCGGTTCCTCAAGTGTTGTGGTTATGGTACTCCATAAATAGGTGAACTTAGCATGCGTGTATATAGCTCAGGCAATTAAAAATCATGGCATGGTAATTACTGAAAAGTGTAATGACATGTAAACTACTAGGGAAAACAGATGGCAGCAAACGGGGAATCCAAATCATATATAGAAAAGGAATGTCCTTACTGAAGGACGGAATATCCGTACCTTATGTCCAGTAACGAAATGAAGATGAAAGGCGGAAACAAATCTACTCCGACTTCACGAGTGCTACATAAATAAGGGACGTGAATGAGTTGTGTGTTCATGCATAACTTGCTGATTATTAGTTTAACTTTACTTGTTCTTGACTTGTTCTACTTGTTCTTGACTTGTCTTACATGTTCTTAACTTGTCTTACATGTTCTTAACTTATCTTGTTGTGTCCTGGGTTATCATGTATTTCTTAGTGTTTCATTTGTTCTTGATTACTGTATTTCATGTTTCATGTGTTATTATACTTGATGTTTCATAATGAGTAACTTTCTAAAAAAGCAGGTTTCTATATATAGTAACATTCCAAAAATAGCAGGTTTCCATATATAGAAACTTTCCAAAAATAGTAAGTTACCAATAATAGAAAGTTTCCATAATTAGTAAGTTTCCAGAAATAGAAAGTTTCCATAAATAGTATGTTTTCATAAATAGTATGTTTCCATAAATAGCATGTTTCCATAATTAGTATGTTTCCATAAATAGTAATAAGCTTGTTAAATAAGCATGTGATATAAGCTAGAGCTTATTGAATATATTTATAAGTCATGATTAATTAAATGTCATAATCTAGTAAAGTTTATTAATAATAAATACTTAGTTTAACATGATATTATTAGTTAATAATATGATACATGGTTTATAATGATTACTAATTAATAATATAAGTTGATTTTATATTAATAATACTTTACCATAACTTGTTACTTGTATAATTAAATTAAAATAAGATATTAATTTAGTTAAACCTTGGTCATCATGTGATTAAAAAATAATGCTAAGTTCTTAATTAAATTAAATAATGTAACATGTAATTTTCATGAATAATTATATGCATAATTATTATAATGTATAGTTTATTTAATTAAGGACCATGTCAATTTTCAAGATTAATTAATAAAATTATATCCTAAGTCTTGATTAATTTAATTAACTATAACATGATTAATATAACTTAATTAAATTAATAATATTAATTTATCAAAACCAAAATCCAAACACACCCCTTTTGCCTTGGTTAACCGAGCCTAACAATAGCCCACCGAGTCCTAGTGACTCGGTTGCACGAAGTGACAAAGCCAAACAAACATCACCACCAGAATGTTTAGCGAAAGAATTTTCTGTCGTTGTTCTGTCGCTAACCTAACATAGGTTTATCGTGAATCTGTCCATGGTAATCTGCGACAGAATTTTTGTCACAGAATCTGTTGCTAATCTGAATAACAAACCAATCCGAGCCCAAAATCAAACCCGACCTATACATGTTTATAATCATGACATCCATGTGTTCATAATTATTTAATAATTCATGAATAAAGGAAATAAATTAACAGAAAAGGTTAAGGTTTGTGATACCGTATGTGATAGAAAATGAGGATGACAATCACGGACAGATCCCAAATAATATAAGATTAAAAGGCTTGGTGTCCCTTGTTTGTTTTTAGGTTTTTCCTTGGTCTCCACCTAAACCTTTAGGGTTTTCCTTTTTTTAAAACTTGCAAAATTAATAGCATAACTTATTTTTACTAGTATATCATGGGTCAGGCTTTGGCCCTTTTCTTCTTGTTTCTTTTATAAGGCCGACCAAACACCCTTGCAAAATACATGTTTCGTGTTTTCGTATTTTACTATTTTCCGTGTATAAATATTCATGATAAGAGTTCATGTTTTATCGTGTCATGATTATTTATTATACATAAATAATTATTGTATATTATTTAATTATTCAAAATACTTGTCGTGAATTAATATATATACTTTCATGTCGTAAATAAACTATACGTTATTCCTTATCTTGAATTCATGAACTTTTATGTCCATAATTACTTATCGTGAAGATATTAAATATTAAAGTTTAAATTTCATGGTATTTTCATGTATTTTTCATGCGGGTTTTACAACTCTTTCCCTCTAAAAAGAATAATTCGTCCTCAAATTAGAATCATGATATGGCTGAAAAAACATGGACGTGACGTGTATGAAGAGAACATGGAACATGACGTGGCTGAAAAGAACATACCCGGATTATAACAGAAATGAGGATAAGAAATCTAGATGGAATCCTTTGTTCCAAAGTGGCTTCCCGCTCGGGATGGTTCCTCCAAAAGATCTTGACTAACGGAAAAGTCTTGATCTTCGTGACCCTGTCTTGAAGATACGAAATAGTTCATGGTTGGTCAACTTAAGATAGATCCCCATGAATCTGATCGAGTGGATAAGAACTAATGTGAAGAAGATACATGAAATGATACACTACGAAATAACATGAAAGGATGATATTAGAAATCTCCGAGCAATGATACGAGAGACACATTGTGTACATAGTACGTGAACAATTTTGAACGTGATACGTGAACAATTATGAACGTGATGCGTGGACATATGGTGAATGTAATATGTGAAACATATGGTGAACGTGGTATGAGATACGTAGGGTGAACATGATACGTGGAACATATCGTGAACGCTATACGTGAAACATATCATGATCGTGATACGTGAAACATATCGTGAACGTGATACGTGAACAAACGAGGAATGATAATGAACGTATGGTAACGGAGGAGGTAACTCCCAATGATACGAGATGAGACATAAAATCTGACTTGAAACATCTGTCTGAGGATGGAAAGTTGTGCTAAACTTGAGTTTGGTCTTCCAAGTCTTCCGCGACCCTTTGTAGAACAAAAGTGAGACATAAATCATGAGATAGAATACGATCATGAATGTGAACAATGTCATGAACGTGAATGCGAAAAGCAAATCGTGAAATGGGCAAGGACGTGAACGCGTACAAGGTCATGATCGTGAACGTGCGACGTAATTGCGAGCGTCAACATAACGTGAACGTGAATGTGAACGTAAATTTCTATCTGATATGATTGTTGATGGAATACCGTGAAATCGTATGATCTCATGTTGAACTATCTCTGTCAACTGGTTGACTGCATAATTCTTACGGGTAACGAGAAAATATTCAGGCTCGTCAGCGATCGGCAACAACTTCGATTGCTTCATACCTCCTCTGAGTTCGTGGTAGTATGGTAATAAAATCCATGGAGGTCTTGTCCACTTCCATTCAGAAAATTCTAATGATTGAAATAAACTACTAACATGTTGCCGTTCTATCTTAACCTGCTGGTATATCAGGCATTTAGATATGAACGTAACTGCATCTTGTTTCACCGCTCCACCAAAATGTGGTTTTGAGATCATGATACATCCTTGTAGAACCTGGGTGCATAGACGTTGGAAAACTATGAGTCTCGGTAAATTAGACCTCTCTTGGCGTGGATCCTCCAGAACACATAATTTAGTGTAGGATTCTCTCCTTTACGCGTAAGCTTAGTCATGGTAAACTAACCATGAGAAACAACATGATTCAGAGTGTCACTGTCATCGACCAAATTCGTACTTGAAAAAAAATTTCAGTGTGAAATTTCTTCTGTCGTAGAATTTGTAACATAATGCGAAGATGGTCTTCGTGCTCTTCTCTAGACTTAGAGAATCTCAGAATGTTAGGAATGAACATCATGACGAAATTGTCCAAGAATTCATGAAAAATCGATTTATCAAGTCCATAGTTACTGTTGGGGTATTCATGAGACCAAAAGGCATAACATGAATTCATAATGACCATAACGAGTGTGAAAACCAGTCTTGGAATTGCCCTGCTCTTTCACTCGCAACTGTTGGTATTCTGGTTGTAAATCGATCTTAGAAAGGTTCTTAGCACCCTGTCATCGATCAAACACGTCATCAATACGTGGAGGAGGATAATGGTTATGAATGGTTATTTGCTTAAATTAACGGTAGTCGATACATAACCTCATTCTACCGTCATTCTTCTTTAATAAACAGAACCGGTGCACCCCATGGTGATACACTCAGCAAATAAATCTCGTCTCAGAAATTCTTGAAGCAAATCCTTCAACTCTCTTAGCTCAAGGAATCCATGCGATGAGAAGCTTTGGAGATTGGTTCTGCTCCCGAAACATGCTCGATGTTAAATTCCACTTCGCGAATAGGAAGTATACCCAGAAGCTCTTCTTGGAAATACATCCGGAACTCAAAAACAAAGGCTGATCTTGGATTTAATAAATTTTTCATAAATGATAGTTAGAAAATTGTCGTAGCCATGGGATAATAACACACGTGCTTTTAAAGCAAAATAATTTGTACAGATTTTCCTGGTATAAAAACCCTGATGAATGTACTCAAGAGCCTGAACATCGTTGAATCTGATCTGATATGAATGGCGATCAATCGTAGCGTGATGTGTCGCTAACCAGCCGATAATCAGAATTTATATTGAACTCGCACATGTCCAAGGAAGTGCGTTAGCAGAATGGATCTTGTCGTCAAACTGAAAGGAGAACCTTTGTATACATGGGTGATACAACGGCGTCTTTTATGGACACAGATATAAGTAATATGTGATCGAGATATGAAGGTGCTATATCAATACATGAAGTAAACGTGGCAGATCTCACTGAATGTGTTTCGCCCGTCTCACAAGGAACGAACACTACGTGTCCAAACATGAACAATACGCCAGAGATGGTACCTAAAATTCTAGTGGTTTGATTTACACATGACACAACAGAATGGGTGTACCCCTTGGAGGGTATCCTGAATTACTGAGGGCTTGGTACAAAAGATTTACGTGAGTTATGTGTATTGCCTCGTGTCTTGAGAAAATATTCGTATGACATGTGTCTTGATTGGTGTCTTGACATGTGTCTTTAGAAAATATACGTGAGACATGCGTCTTGACTGATGTCCTAACATGTCTCTTCAGAAAATATACGTGAGACATGTGTCTTGACGTGTGTCTTGACATGAGTCTCAAGATGTGAGAATCAATAAAATTGACACTTTTAGGTTCAAATGCCATAACTGGTGGATCGGTTGGACTGCTGGCCCCTTGTATTTTGGCCACGTCCGTTACCATAGTATATGTCGTTATTTCCGGAATGGTTGTTGTTACGGTAGTTGTCACTATCGTCTTGTCTGTCAGTTTCATGACGGTCCTTATCATGATCGTGATTCATGTAACTATTCTTCTGAGTGGCCGGCTGGGTACCGGTTCCCACTCTTATGCCTGGAAGAACAGCTGAGTGACGTGTGACAGTTAACTGACAAGGTAAAGACATGGAATGGGATGGTAACATCTGGTGAGTGAAGTATATTCTTGTCGGGTAGTTCCAATCTATAGTCTTTGTCTTTGTTCTATAGAATCTTCATTTTATGAGCAACATGAGCATCTTGTGGAATCTCCAAGTTATGAGCAGCATCAGCATCTTGTAGAATCTCTAAATTATGAGCAACATCAGCATCTTGTAAAATCTCCAAATTATGAGTAGCATCAGCATCTTGTAAAATCTCTAAATTATGAGTAATACACATGGAGTACGGTAGGTGAGATACACTTGGAATATGGTACATGTAGTACACTTAGAATATGGTACATGGAGTACACATGGAATATGGTACATGGAGTGCACATGAAACAATCGGTTGGGTGTCAACCATCTGACATGATCTTAAAAGAAATAGTTGATTAAACGGTTAGAAAACCGAACTGAAGCGAGCAACATGATAGCCTAGCGATTTCAGCGTAGACATAATTATGGTTGCATATGGAAACACAAAAGTATGATTAAACGAAATTCAACGATGATCAGCATGAAAGCATGATTAGTGAAAACCAATCATGAATATCATGAAAGCAAGATTAAATGAAATCCATCAATGTCTAGCATGAAAGCATAATCAACATGATGAGAACAAAATCACCATAAAGAGGCATGAAAACATAATCAGCATGAAAACAAAATCAACATGAGAGCATGTAAACATAGTTGTCCTAAAGAACATAAAAGCATAATCAACCGAGGTTTGACATTGACTGGTGCAGACGGCTATGGTTCAATCCACAAAATTCGAAGAAGAAGACATGTGACTAAGTATGGATGATTATGGTTCAATCCATACTTGTCAAATTTTTAAGAGAAAACATCATGGATAGAAATTAATAACATGGGGCTAAATATGGATGGCTGTGGTCCAATCCATAATAGTCAAAACTTCAACGAAAACATCGTGAGTAAGGATCATAAATACTCAAAAATATAATTATCATTACATGGAATGTAACAAACGTCATTTTAGGAAAATCCTGGTGACTACCTACTAGTCACAGGTCAAGTTTTAGAGCCTACGGGTCGAAACCTTGTCTCTGATACCGTAATTGTAACACCCCACTTCTATAAGTGGACCGTTACATGATAATTATGGCGTGTCATCAAAGCATGCAAGATAATATGTCCTAAAACATACATGACCAAAAAGGAAGAGTGGAATCAAACATCGACTCCCAAACATAAGCTCAACACATGCATAAAGTAAATGAAGTAGAAAGACTGAATGAGGGTCCAAGAAAGCATAAATATATAAAGTGCAAAAAGAAGAGAAGTCTAAGCTAGCTCATATCCTATGCACGTACTCTCTATAGCTTATGTATGTCCTTGGGTACCTATCGTATGAGACATGGAAAGGAAAATACGGCTAAGCAATACGCTCAGTGAACGGAAATGACATGAATAGAATAACTGAAACATATGTAAAATATGAAATGTAACGGAATATATGTAAGTCCTGGAAAACCCAGAACATTTTTTATAAACTAGTTTATATCTGAAAATATGATGTTCATGTTTATACTGAAAAGTCTTACGATCATGCATGTAAAGTAATTTAAATGTCAAAGAGCTCATATAGGTCATGATATATATATATATATATATATATATATATATATATATATATATATATATATATATATATATATATATATATATATATATATATATATATATCAACGTGCATGAATACATAGAGGGTGACCTCGTCATGCTACTAGAGTGGTTGCCTCTAATTATTTAGTCTGGATGGAGGGATCAGCTCCATGTGACGGATGTAGAGCACACACCGCAGTCACCGTGTAAATCTGTAAACATGTACTAGGATGCACCCATTCGCCCCACATGATAATAATAATAATAATAATGGCTAATAATCGAAACGGACGCTGCGAGAAATCACTCTCGTCGCGGAAGAATCATAACACCAGTGCCTCAAGTGTTATGGTTATGGTACCTTTATAACTTGTTGAACATGGCATGCGTGTATATAGCTCAGGCAATTAAAAATCATGGGATGGTAATTACTGAAAAGTTTAATGACATGTAAACTACTGGGAAAATAGATGGCAAAAAATGGGGAATCCTAATCATACATAGAAAAGGAATGTCCTTACTAATGTACGGAATATCTGTACCTTATGGCTAGTTATGAAATGAATATGAAAGGCGGAAAGAAATATACTCCGACTTCACGAGTTCAACATAAATAAGGGACGTGAATGAGTTGTGTGTTCATGCATAACTTGTTGATTATTAGTTTAACTTTACTTGTTCTTGACTTGTTCTACTTGTTCTTAACTTGTTTTACATGTTCTTAACTTGTCTTACATGTTCTTAACTTGTCTTGTTGTTTCATGGGTTATCATGTATTTCTTAGTGTTTTCATGTGTTCTTGATTACTGTATTTCATGCTTCATGTGTTATTATAATTGATGTTTCATAATAAGTAACTTTCCAAAAATAGCAGGTTTCTATATATAGTAACATTCCAAAAATAGCAAGTTTCCATATATAGCAACTTTCCAAAAATAGTAAGTTTACAAAAGTAGAAAGTTTCCATAATTAGTAAGTTTCCAAAAATAGAAATTTTCCATAAATAGTATGTTTCCATAAATAGTATGTTTCCATAAATAGCATATTTCCATAATTAGTATGTTTCCATAAATAGTAATAAGCTTATTAAATAAGCATGTGATATAAGCTAGAGCTTATTGAATATACTTATAAGGCATGATTAATTAAATGTCATAATATAGTAAAGTTTATTAATAATAAATATTTTAGTTTAACATGATAATTGTTAATTAATAATATGATACATGGTTTATAAATGATTATTAATTAATAATATAACTTGATTTTATATTAATAATACTTTACCATAACTTGTTACTTGTATAATTAAATTAAAATATGATACTAGTTTAGTTAAACCTTGGTCATCATGTGATTATATGATAATGCTAAGTTCTTAATTAAATAAAATAATATAACATGTAATTTATCATGAATAATTATATGCATAATTATTAATATGTATAGTTTATTTAATTAATGACCATGGCAATTTTCATGATTAATTAATAGAATTATATCCTAAGTCTTGATTAATTTAAATAACTATAACATGATTAATATAACTTAATTAAATTAATAACATTAATTTAGCAGAACCAAAATCTAAACATACCCTTTTTGCCTTGGTTAACCGAACCTAAAAATAGCGCACCGAGTCCTAGTGACTTGGTTGCACGAAGTGACAAAGCCAAACAAACATCACCACCAGAATGTTTAGCGACGGAATTTTCTGTCGCTGTTTTATTGCTAACCTAACACAGGTTTGTCACGAATCAGTCTATGGTAATCTGCGACAGAATTTCAGTCACAGAATCTATCGCTAATCTAAATAACAAACTAATCCAAGCCCAAAATCAAACCCCGACCTATACATGTTTAAAATCATGACATCCATGTGTTCATACTTATTTAATTAATTCATGAATAAAGGACATAAATTAAAAGATAAGGTTAAGGTTTGTGTGACAACATTGGGTCCTACCAAAAACAGACATCAGGTCAAAAAACCCTAGCAACAATGGCGGCAAGAAAAACCCTTCCCTTTGATTCGATTACTATAATCCTCTAAATCTGAATACCACTTAACAATGTTGTTTTCTCGATTAATCAAGTAGAGTTGGAGAGTAGAGCTAGAACACAGAAACGACAACATGTTAATGCTCTCCAAGCAGGCGTGCGTGATTCTATTAATGCTATGGTTCCGCCTGTGAGCCCTAATCTTGGACATGATGCTAGGGTTTCACTAGATTTATCTAATGTCACTATGCGTATGTCTTTGGATCAGCATCAAGAGGTGAGTGTCTCGTCTCCTACGTTTACTAAATTGGTTGATGATGAGCTATCGTTTGAACAAGTGGATATAAACCCTAATGAACGTGTCACTAATGATGATTTCACTTTTTCTAATCCGATGGATCCTGTGCTAAATGTAGAGGAAAATGTGTGGCCGTCTAAACCTACAGGTACTGAATTGGAATTACCTACATATGAGTTATTTGGTGACAATGTGACCAATGTTCGTCGTGTTGAGAATGATTGTCCTATTGTACAATCGGTGGATATTGGTGTTCCAAGTAACTCTTATGCAGCTGCTGCAAGTTCAAGCCAACAAGCTCCACCTATTGCTCGTACTAATATAGGATCTGCCATATCTGAGAACAGGTTTGAGGGTGTTCAGGTATCTATTCCACGTAAAGTGGTTGAAAAAGTTAATACTCGTTTTCATAATACGCTCTATGGATACTTTATTGGTAAACGAATGGCATTTCTAGTGGTTGAGTATTACGTTAAAACAAATTGGGCTAAATTTGGTTTAAAAAGGATCATGATAAATTCCAATGGTTTCTTTTTCTTTCAATTTGATGCACAATCTGGTTATGAAGCTGTGTTGGAAGGTGGACCATGGATGATTCGTAATTCTCCCATTATTGTTAAAAGGTATACTATGAAGACTAGTCTTCAGAAAGAAGAATTTACTTGTATTCATGTGTGGGTTAAACTTCATGATGTGCCTATTCAAGTGTTTGAGGAAGAGGGTATTAGTTTGATTGCTACATATCTTGGTAAGCCTATTATGCTTGATTCTTTTACTAGCACTATGTGTAAAGAATCTTGGGGTCGTAGTAGTTTTGCTCGTTGTTTTGTTGAAATTAAATATGATTGTGATTTACATGAGACAATTACTATTGGTGTTCCTGATTTGGAGGGGGATGGGTTTACTAAGGAAACTATTAAAGTTGAATACGAGTGGAAGCCACCTAGATGCCCTACATGTAATATTTTTGATCATACGGCTAGAAATTGTCCTAAACGTGTTATCCTTAAAGTGGCTCATACAGTTGTACATGAACAAGATGATGGATTTCAAAATGTTCGTACTAGAAAGCATAATAATAAAGGTAAGCAAGGAAGTCAGATTCCGAGAGGTGTCCCTTTAAGCAAAGGCTTCCAGGTTGGTACTCCTTTTACTTTTAGTCCGAAGTTGTCTACTTCTGGTGTTCATATTCAAGATAACTCATCTAACCCTGGTACGACTTCGAATGCATCTAAACGTGATAATAACAAAGTGAATAGTGGTACCAAATCTGGTCTGCATACTAATAGTTCCAATAAAGGTAAATCTGTTGTGAGTGGAGTTTCTACTTCGAATTCATTTGGGTCTCTCTCAGAGGAAACAGGTGACCAAAGTGGAGATGATGATGATGAGGAGGTTGAAAACGTTTATGATGAATCTGCTAATCTTCTTAATTCTCAATCAGGGGCAAGCACTCCTGCCACGAATGTCTTAAATGTTTAGTATAGCCTCATCGAATATAAGGGGTGAACCAATCCCCTAAAAGAATAGAGGTTCGTCAGGTTATTAATGATAATAATCTGAGTGCTTGTGCTATCTTGGAATCCCATGTTGATGCTTCAGGTGTTTATGATATGTGTCGTAAAATTTTTAGCAGATGGAAGTGGACGTCTAATGGTGGTTTGTGTACTAAAGGGACACGCATTATTCTTGGCTGGAATAATGATAATGTGGATGTTATGGTGTTGTCTCAAACAAGTCAAGTTATGCATTGTCAGATTAATCGGCGTGTTCTTTGGAATAATCTTGTTGCTCATGCTACTTTCATGCCTGATAAACCATGGGTTGTTTTGGGTGATTTTAATGCTGCAGTAAATATTGAAGATCACTCCTGTGGCGGCTACACTCCTAATATTGCCATACGGGATTTCAAGGATTGTGTAAATCTTATGGAAGTTATGGATGTTAATGCTACAGGTCTACACTTTACTTGGAATGAGAAGCCACAGGGTGATTATGGTATTCTCAAAAAGATTGATCGGATTATGTCTAACATAAAGTTTCTTGATGAGTTTCCAAGATGTTTTGTTATTTTTCAACCTTACAGGATTTCTGACCATTCTCCTTGTGTTTTACGTATTCCTACAGTTAGCAAACCTAAGCCTAAACCGTTTAAATTCAGTAGTTTTTTTGTGCATAAGGAGGGTTTTCATGGAGTGGTAGCTAATGGATGGTTGGCCAATGTTCATGGTTGTGCTATGTTTAAGTTTGTTAAACGTTTAAAAGGCTTAAAGGCCCCGTTGCGTAAATTGCTTTTTGAATAGGGTAACCTTCATGATCGTGTTAATAGACTGCGTGTGGAATTAGATGTTGTTCAGCAAGCTCTTGACAGAGACCCGTCTAATGTGTTGCTGAAAGAAGAGCATGCTCATTATCTAGTTGATTTTAAAGAAGCTTCTCTTGATGAGGAACGCTTCCTTTGTTAGAAATCTAAAATTGAATGGCTTGATGCAGGTGATTCGAATACGGCTTATTTTCATAATTTGGTTAAGAGTAGGGCTGCTCGTAATCGTATTGAAATGGTTTGTGACTCTCATAATGTTCTTTATGATGGTGGTGTTGTGCCTGGTGCTTTTGTTGCTCATTATGAGCAGTTTCTTGGTCAGGCAAGTGATTTAGGTGCTTTTAATACTTCTAATTTGTTTGTTCGAAAGCTTGGTGCTCAGAAAGTTGCCCATATGGTTAGAGTCATGTCTGATTCTGAAATTAAAAGCGCGTTATTTTCCATGAGTGATGATAAAGCGCATGGTCTGTATGGTTTTACTACTGCTTTCTTTAAGAAGTCTTGGGATATTGTGGGTGCGGATTTTACATGTGCTATTCGTGAGTTTTTCTCTAATTGAAAACTTCTTAAAGAGGTTAATCATACAATCATTGCTCATATCCCTAAGGTCTCTGTCCCAAATAAGATTACTAATTAACGCCCCATCTCTTGTTGTAATGTTATTTTCAAATGCATTAGCAAGATAATTGCTAACCGTATTAAAGGGGATTTGGGTGATTTGGTTAATATCAATCAATCTGCTTTTGTTCCGGGTCGTAGGATTTCAGATAATATCTTATTGACGCAAGAGTTGATGAGAAATTACCATCGAAATTTTGGTCCTCCAAGATGTGCTTTTAAGGTGGATATTCAGAAAGCTTATGATACGGTGGACTGGTAGTTTCTTCGTAACATTCTGATTGGTTTTGGATTCCACCATTTAATGGTTGATTGGATTATGACGTGTGTTTCTACTACTTCGTATTCTATTTGCATTAATGGTAATCTATATGGCTGGTTTCAAAGAAAAAGAGGTCTCCGACAAGGTGATCTATTATCTCCGTATCTTTTCACTTTAGTTATGGAGATTCTTTCTCTTATGTTACAGCGGAGGGTTCTTAATGCGAAGGATTTCTATTTTCATCATCGCTGTGAGCAGCAACGTATTATAAACCTATGTTTTGCAGATGATCTTTTCTTGTTTGCTAGGGGTCACTTGGATTCTGTGCAGGTTATTATGGATGCGTTGGAGGAATTTAAGATAGCTTCAGGTTTGGTTCCAAGTATCCCTAAGAGCACTGTCTTCTTTTGTAATGTATCCACTGCTGTTAAAAGTAGTATTTTACATATCATGCCATTGGCTGAAGGCGTGTACCTGTCAGATACCTTGGTGTTCCTCTCATTTTGTCTAGGCTTCTATATAGGTATTGTAAAGTCCTTGTAGAAAAGCTTGAGAGTAGAGTAAATGATTGGCGCAATAAATTTCTCTCTTTAGCAGGAAGACTCCAGTTAGTTCGTTCAGTGCTTTCATCTATGCATATTTACTGTGCGTCTGTTTTTGTTTTACCTTTTCGGATTATTTAGAATTTGGAACAGCTTATGAGAGGCTTCTTATGGTGTCAAGGTGAAATGAAGAAAGGTAAGGCTAAAGTTGCTTGGGACTCTGTCTGTACCCCGTTTTTTGAAGGTGGCCTTGGTATTCGTGAGCTTTCTGATTTTAATGCTGCTTTAATGGTTTCTCATATTTGGTGTATCCTTACTCGTAAAGATTCTTTATGGGTTAAGTGGATTTATTCTTACAAGTTAAAGGATAGAAGTTTTTGGGACATTTCATGTATTGGTGATATGAGTTGGGGCTGGAGAAAACTTCTCTAGATTAGATCGCGTATTCGTTAGTTTATTTAGTACAAGATTAATAATGGTAAGGTTGCTTCTATGTGGTTTAATAATTGGGCAGATTTGTGTCCATTACGGGACGCTCTTACGGTTCGTAGCATCACATGATCGGGGCTCGCTCTTTCTAATAAGGTTAGGGATCTTATCATTGATGGTATTTAGCAGTGGCTGTAGGATTGGAATGCTAGATTTCCGAACATTGTCTCTATCCCTGTCCCTGTTATTAATGATGATAAGGATTATGATTTGATGTGGCGGGATATAAATGGGATCTTACACCCTTTTTTAGTTTCATTAGCTTGGGATTCTATACATTATAGGGATTTGATGGTTAATTGATACCATGTTGTTTGGTTCTCTCATTGTATTCCTCGTCACTCTATTCACTTGTGGTTAGTGTTTAAAAGAAAATTGAAGACTCAAGATCGGCTTAGACAATGGGATGTTGGCCCTTTGGTGGCTTTAAGCCTTTTTCGATGTCCTCTGTGTAAATTGGTGCCAGATTCTCATGACCATCTTTACGTTGAATGTTCTTATTCTGTGCAGGTTTGGTCTAAGGTTCGGATCCTCTGTGATATGGATAGCGTCCCCCCTCGAATTGATGATATTTTAGCTTATGTTATTCCTATTTCAAAGGGAAAGTCTTGCCCTAGCATCCTTGCACGTCTTGTTGGCTGATACTGTGTACTTTATATAGATGGAACGTAATTCAAGACTTTTCAAGAAAAAGCAGATGGCGGATGATCAGCTTGTTCATATTATCTGTGATACTATTCGATTGAAGTTGATTTCATTTCGTTTTAAGAAGTTGTCTACTAGGTCGAGTTTGCTGCTTGACAAATGGAGGGTGCGGAACTTTATAGTTTTCCACGATGGGAGTGTCGGGTGAGGGTTGTACTCTTTTTTCCTTGTCCAAGGTTTTTCCCACTGGGTTTTCTTTGGCAAGGTTTTTTAAGGAGGCAGGCTCATTTGGATTTCCTTTGCTCCTATCGTGGTGTTGTTGGAAGCTGAAGAGAATGCGTGTCTTTATGTTTGCATCTTGGTTTCTATCTAGTTCACTTGTATTTTAGTTCTAGATTAGTTAGTGTTTATGTCATTACATAACCACGTGTTAACATGTTGCCTATAGCATGCGGTTAATGTGGTATTTTCAGCCACATTTCTTTGTACTTCAACACTTTTTTGGTTAATATATTTACCGGGGAAACCCTTTACCAAAAAATACCGTATGTGATAGAAAATGAGGATGACGATCACGAACACGATCCAAAAATAATATAAGATCAAAAGGCTTGGTCTCCCCTGTTCGTTCTTAGGCCGGCGGCTCCACCTAAACCTTTAGGGTTTTCCTTTTTTTTAAAAAAACTTTCAAGATGAATAGCATAACTTGTTTTTACTAGTCTATTTTATATTGATCGGGCTTTGGCCCCTTTCTTCTGGTTTTTTTATAAGGCCGGCCAAACACCCTTGCAAAATACATGTTTCGTGTTTTTCGTATTTTACTATTTTCCGTGTATAAATATTCATGATTAGAGTTCGTGTTTTATCGTGTCGTGATTATTTATTATACATAAATAGTTATCGTATATTAATTAATTATTCGAAATACTTGTCGTGAATTAATAAATATACTTTCATGTCGTAAATAAACTATACGTTATTACTTGTCTTGAATTCATGATCTTTAAGTCTCGTGTCGTATTAAATGTCCGTAATTACTTATCGTGAAGATATTAAATATTAAAATTTAAATTTTATGGTATTTTCATGTATTTTCCTGCGGGTTTTACAACAATAATACTCCCATTTTGTTGTGTGTTCATATGTAGAAATGTACATAATAACAATCATTATATATGTCATAGATCTTCGCAATTGTGAATTTTAAATAAGTATTCTCAAAATTTCAAAGATCAAACCTAGTAGAATTTTATGAAATGTATGCCTTGTCAACAAGTATGATTGTCATATTTTGAGGCATGATTTCTCGACTAGGGTCATCTTTCATTAATCTTTTTGTATTTGAATAAAGGATATTGTTAGACAATATTTATTTTATGAATTGAAGTATTTGATATGTTCATCTTCATTTATATTTGTTGGTATTATTTTTTCATGTTTAAATCCTTGAGTAATATGTTATTCTAAATAGTCTATGTTGATCAAGTATATGGTTATATAATTTATTTTAAGACATATTTGAGTGATAGTAATATTCATAAAATATGTAAGAACGGTTCACCAACGCACACAATATTCAAAGGTTGCATATTACACATCTCCTACTAACAAGTCAATCACTTTATGGATCGTCACCATTAAGTGAAACATGTAAATGATTTACATTACTAAATCCTTTCCCGTGAGATGCAAGCAGGTCTTATATCTGTGGATGGTACTTTTTGCAATAGTTCTAACACTATCATGAATAAGGTAGTAATAACGGCTATAATCATTTGTATCTTGAAGCATGTAAGAGGCACGTGTAGTCAACATAGAATTTGTTCATTCAACATGGTTTAAAGAATGATGCTACTAGGCCCCTCGTTTAATTAATCAGGTGTGTGTACGGCTGTACCGAATGGTAATCTAGATTTGTCTCGATTAGATTGGTAATTTTGACTCAATTATGTAACACGGGAAACAAAATAGATAAAATGGAATAAATTCGATCCATATCCATTATTAACATGTCATTTGAGAAACAAAGAGATTTGAAGGTTTAAGTCATTTAAATGTATTTTAAATGGAAAACTACACTCGAGAGTTTTCGGGAGCATTGGTGTGTTGCTAGACGCTAACCAATGTTATTATATTATGTTATTATGCATGTCCAAGTGGGAGCTAAAGGAATATGTACATGAAATAATATATGTCCGGAAGTCGTCTCGAGCCTAAGGAGATGCACGCATATATCGTTAAGCAATATTAATTAATATTGTATTTAAATATTAATTATAGTTAAAGAAATAAACTAAGAAAGGAAAGAAGAAAAAGGAAACAAAAGCCCATGAGGATTTTGGCTTGGTTGCTTGATCACCAAGTTATTATAAGTATATAAGGAGGTCTTGGATACCTCATTATTTACTTGTAATCCCTAAATCACTTTTCCTCCTTATATTTCTTTTGGTTCGATCGAGATAAAACCCACAAATGGTTGTTTGGTTTTGGCGGTTGATGAAACATACTTACGTACTAGCATACTTATTGTTCATCTTGGATAGACTCAAGAAGCATGGTTTATTGGTTCTTTAACACTTACGTACTAGCATACTTATTGCTTGTTAAACGTATTGTGTGCGTGTACTTAGAGAGATCATACTTTGATCTTCAATTAGGTTTTCATTTATTTTGGTTGTTCGGTAAAAGGTGATTTAATCCATTGCTAAAAGGTATGTGGTTCTTTATCATTTATGTTAATTACTTGTCTATATGTGATCTTAATATTCCGCTGCGTACTCGTGATTATTAACGTGTTAATAAGGTTAAGGGTTTTTATAAATTCCAACATCTTAATCATCGTTAAGTTAGTAATCAATAAATAAAAAACCACTTGCAAGAGAAACGTTCACTACTCTTCATTTTGAGATTAAAGCTTGGTGTATTAATAGGGGAAAGCATCGATTATAACTGTTGATGAACTACATCAGTTGCACATCCTAGTATTCTTTTCTTGCCATGTTACATGTTATGTTCAGCGCCGATACTATGATTCTTGGTAGACTAAAGGTAAAATATCTTAACTAGCATCTTCACTTGTCTTATGTTTTACATCATACTCCGTAATAAGTTATATACCGGTGTCCAAAAATCTACAAAAAGGTGTCCTGACCCGGGTGCCTTTTTGTCACTAGTCGTTGTCCACCCCACAAGGAATATTCTCGACAACTCTCTTGGCCAAGTGAAGCCAGAAGTCAGACTTTAACCATTGACGTTTTTTTGAAAAATTCTCCCTAATAAGCTTTTTGGATTTCTTTTCGTACCGTTGTCTATATATAGTACTAGCATCAGTATTGGAAATAATTCCATTGAGAAGAAAGCTGTCATCTTAGTGTTTTAGTGAAATTGGATCTACAATTTTGATCATTATGATTTTCTATTACTTTTTGCCCTACAGACCCGAGGCTAGAAGCACTGGGAAGTGGAGGCTTTGCTCCCTGGCGGCGTAGTTCCTACTGGTATATAGTTTATTTATTTGATAACAGTTTACGTTTCTAGAAATTTTATCTACTTGTAACACCCCACTTGGATAAGTGGACCGTTACGTGTATTTATGGTGTGTCATCAAAGCATAGGGTAAATGTCCTAAAACATTAACTGACCATAAAGGAAATACCGGAATCAAACATCGATAATCCAACAAAAGCTCAAAATGTGAAAAGTAAAATACTGAAGGAAAGGACTAAACAATGTCCAAATAAGCAGAATAATGTAAGAAGTGCATAAAGTAAGAAGTCCGGCTAGCTTCCTTCAATGCACAAGCTATCAGAATCCTAAGAGCGTCCTGGTGTACCTGCCGTTAGAACATAAAAGAACTACGGCTGAGCATAACGCTCAGTGAACGGATATAAAGCATGATAAGGAATTACTAAAATGAAACAGATGATAAAATACTGGAGCTGTAAGACTGATAAGAAAAGTTGCAGCGGAAATCTGTGTATAATCTGTAAAGTCTGATTTATAAATAATAAAGCTGAATTGTTATCTGTTAAATCTGAAAACATGCATTTACTGTATTTTAATTACCAGAGCTTATATAGGTCATGTGCTGTAACAACGGTGCATGAATAACTGGAGGGGTTACCTCGTCATGCTGTAGAGGGGTGATCTCTAAATGTTGTAGAGGGGTGACCTCTAAATACTGTGTTGGGTGGAGGGATCAACTCCAATGTGAAGGATGTAGATCACACACCACGTTCACCTGATAACTATAAACTGATAAGCCTAGGATGCATCCATACGCCCCACTAATAATACTGATAAAATGGCCAAGCTGAGCTGAGTGGGACGATGCAGGATATCACTCTCCTGCATGTGAGTCACGACACCGGTGCCTCAAGTGTCATGGTTACGGTACCTTCGTAACTAGTACTACTGACTGGTCATGCTTGTATATAAGGCTCAGGCAATTTAACTTAATTATAAAACTGATTTCTGATAATTCTTATAACATATAAATAGGGAAAACAATTGGCTGCAGACGGGAAATCCTAATTATACATAGAAGGGAAGTCCTTACTGAAGGACGAAAAATCTGTACCTCGTGTCCAGTAACCGACCGAGATCAACTGACAGAAAGTCTACTCTGATTTCACGCGAGCTACAGGAATAAAGGACACGAATAAGTGATCTGATCTTTGAATTTACCGTTCTTATTGGCTTTCTCCTTTATTTATTTTATTCTGGAAATCTGTACGTATATTAACTGATGAATCTGAACTTTTAATAATTCTTATGATATATTAACGACCTACTAATAGCTACGACACTAACGTATTCTGACGTGATATTAATACTATGATAATTGACCCGTAAATAATATAAGGTTTTCTAAATTATAAAGTTTTCAAAGTCATTTAATTCATATAATAAAATTATACCTTTTTTTAAATATTAAAAACTATTTTAATTTAACTCATTTAAAATACAATTTAAAATATTTATAAACCAACTGATAAAAGGTATAATATAAAAATCTTCATCTTATTTATTATAATTATGTCCCAAGCCTACCGAGATAACCCTTCTCGGTCGCACTAAACATATCAACAAAGTATATAAAATCTGTCTATTTGAATCTGCGACAGAAAACTGTCGCTAAAAACTGTCACTAAATGCTGAGTTTTAAAAACTGCACATATAACAATTCTGCGACAGAAAAACTGTCGCCAAACTGTCGCTAATTCCCTTTTAAAATGCCACTATAATTCTGCCCATTCTTCCCACTGATTCTATGTATGTTCCCACTGTTTATAGCAATCCCAAACACCCCTTGATGATTCCCACTGTTATAATAAAATGCACCCTATTTGTAAACCCAAACACCCCGATAGCTGCTGCTAATAAAACACCCTGGTAGGTTTGGTGTTGCGGCCGACCAACAGAAGGCACACCGAGACCTTTATGGTCTCGGTTTTCGTGAAACAACAAAACCCGACACCCATTAATCAGTTCCTTGATGATTTTTTTTATATATATTTCTACTGTTCTTGATTTGATGAATAAATATTCGTGATTTAAGAAAGTGAGTAACACTATTACCGTTGTTTGATAAGGAGGAGAACACTAACTCTCATTCGAATCAATGATACCAAAAAAATGAAGCCCGATCCTGCTCTTGTCTGCTAGCCGACGGCACCCTAGAGGACACAAACCCTAGATTGATTCTTTTTTTTTTCTGTCTGATTTGTCCAAGAGGGGAACCCCTCGTCTTTTTTTTTCTTTTTGCCAAACAGGCCGGCCCATCATCCCTTTTTCTTTTCTTTCACAAAATCGGGCCTTAAGCCCATTTACTCTTTCCTTGCCTCTTTTTTTTGGCCGGTTTGTAAACATATAGTTTCCATTTTTTTATTTTTTAAGTCTTAAATATTACTTACGTGCTGACGTATTTAATTTTCGTGATATTTCTGACTAATTAATTAAATGAATAGCTTTTAATAATTAAACTGCGTACTTAAAATTCGACTAATTTAAATATGGGTTTTACAATTCTTCCCATCTAAAAAGAAATAATTTGTTCACGAATTAAAGATACAACTATACTGGGTTTTACAATTCTTCCCCTCTAAAAAGGAGAATTCGTCCTCGAATTATAAGATATCTAAGTTGATTGGGGTAGAAGCTGAAAGTATACGTAATCTGAAAGACGTATAAGCTGAAAGGACACATAAGCTGAAGGGACATGAAAGCTGGAAAGGCCTATGAGATGAAAGAATAATTCGTATTCTAGTTAAAACATAATACTGCTAAAATGTATAAACATGACGTGACTGAAAAGGACATGGAACGTTACATGACTGAAAGAACATAACTTAGAATATTTATTACAAGAAATTACGTATAAATTAAAACTTATGATTTAACTATATGCGACACGTATTAAGAACATTTAATATAGGATTACGTATATTAATGAAGTATAACAAGTAATTATGCATATTATTATTTATATTAACATACGATACGTAATTACGTAGAACATGTATAAATATATAACAAGAAATAATCAACAACATTTAAAAATCAAAACACGCGTAAGAATTAACAAGGCACGGAAATAAAAGCAACTTGTATGTGGGTGAGGGGGTATGTCGACAATAAGAGAAAGAAGGGAAAGGTGGGCTTGGCCCAGCCCATGACCAATCCTAAACAAACTACAAATAAAAAACGGGAGTGACTTTTGTAAGAATCTAAAACCCTAAAACCACCAAAGAACGATCGTCCCTTTTTCTTTCATTTTCTGGCCATCGACTCTCAACACCAAGAACAAGAAAATGTGGGTTTAGATATTGAGGAGTTCGAGTAAAGTGTTAGTGGTCTACTCTTTAATTATTCACGTGATCGGTATCATCAAATCCTTGTCTTTTATTTAATTAGTTTATATGTTCAAGACCCATTAATAAGAAATCATAAAACATATTAAAAAAAAGATTGAACCAGTGGGATTTAAGGGTTGAGAGGTTGGTTTGTCGTAGGTTTTACGCAAACCAAGACCAAACATGGTCTCGGTGGTGTTTTGATTCACACAGTCGGAACCCATTAAGGGTCAGTGTGTGTTTGGGTCTAGCAGTCGCAACACCAAACACCCCAGCAGGGGTGGTTTGGTTAAAAACAGTCGGAACTAAGAGCTGTTGGGCTCTCGATGGGTGGTTTGTACACGGCAGGGGGATAGTGTTAGAACCATTGGGTAGAAATTAAGCAGCAGCAGCCATACGATACAAACATGGGTAACTAATAAGTAACAAGGAGTATACAAACAAGGGCAGTACGCATGAGGTTATAAATCGGACGACACTGGGTACATATGTTGGACGAAACTGAATCAAGATATTGGGCAGAACTGGTGGGCATATGTTGGACAACACTAAAGACGTATATTGGACAGAACTATAACAAGTATATTGGACAAATGGGTGTTTGGCTAAGAATTTTTATAAAACACGTACGCATATATTTAAATAGAATTAAATACCATGTAATTAGATTAATTAATTTACAAGACTTAGGTTTTGTTTTTTTTGGTAAAGGGGACTCACACCGGTAAAATATATTACACCAAAAATTACGTTAAGTACAATGGAATGTGATTGAAATACCACATTAACCTCAAGATATAGCTTGAAGAACCACTAGTTCATATGACATGCCATACGAACCCTAGAAACAACTACAAAGCTAAGTACACCAATGGGGAAAAAATCACCTAACCAAACATAAGCATCTAAAAGCACTCATGACAAACATCTAAATAAACATCGTATTTGGTAACCTCCAAGTCTGGCCTAGCCATTGACTAGCTTGCGACTTCCTGAAGCTACAAGAGATCAGCTTCAATCTAACCGAAGATATAATACACTCAATCACTTGTTGAGAAGATCGATTCTTTAATCTAAACAGCCTCCAATTGCGCTCCTTCCAGATAAAATAAGCTACCGAAGCTAAAAACAAGTTTAGCTATAATACTTTTAGACGATTTCCTAGCAGCATAAGGAAGAATCCTAGCCACTACATCAGAAAGCATGGGAGATGCAGTCTGAATATCAGCCATAACTCGAACATGACTCCAAACACCCTGTGAAAAAGGGCATTCAAAGAATAGGTGTTCATGAGAATCTGCTTGGATTTCATAAAGAGGACATACCGCTGCAATCATAGGAGAAAAATCCCAAACACCCACACGGTCCTGCGTCTTCATCCTCTTATTAACCACTAACCAAAGATTAAAAGCATGTCGAGGAATACAACTTGCAAACCAAACAACCGGATACCAATTTACCTTGGGCATACGAGGTCTTATCAAAGACCAAACTACAGCAATAGAAAACATCTTCCTGTTCGCCCCATCCTGCCACAGGATCTTGTCACAAGAACCCGCCACAACTGTAGGTAAACACATACCTTGGAGAAACGTATACTTGCTGCATAAACTATTAGGCCACGCCCATTGACCCTCATGAATAACCGAATGAACTTTGGTATTCATATTAAGACCAGCCCTGTGAATCTCCCTTGGCGTGAAAATCTCAGCCAACGGACTATATTCACACCACCTATCAAACCACATGGACGTGGTCCTTCCGTCCCCAATAGTATACCACATGAAATCATGAATAAAAGGTCGCAATTGTAAGATCTTTCTCCAATCCCATGAGAGATTACCTCGACACGGAATATCCCAAAAATTACGCCCCTGAGCTTATAAACATGAATCCATTGGACCCATAATGACTCCTTACGCAATAAGAGTTTCCAAATATGAGAAGACATAAGAGCCTTATTAAAAACCCCCAGCCTACGAATACCCAGCCCTTCCTCGTCCTTAGGAAGACAAACGGTCTCCTATGCAACTTTTTCCCGCCCTTTTTTCATACTATCTTGAGACCAAAGGAAGTTTCGCATAACCTGCTCAATATCTAAAAGAACACGAGAAGGAAGACCAAACATCGATGCCCAATAAACATGCATAGAACTAAGAACAGATTTCACAAGCTGAAGATGACCTGCTGCCGATAAAGACTTAGTCTTCCAGTCATTAACCAGTGATTTAACTTTCTCGATAAGTTCTTTACAATCCCTGAAAATCATCCGAGATGAAACTAACAGAACACCAAGATATTTAACAGGGAGCGTACCTTCTTCAAAAGGGAGAATATTAAGAATAGAATTTTTTCATAAAATTTAGTACATTACAAAAGAAAGTCGTGCTCTTAGGAAGACTCGGATTCTACCCTGATGCTTCTTTAAATTCAGCCAAATACTCCTTAATGATAGATATAGAATGAACATCCCCATATGAGAACAAAAAAAGATCATCCGCAAAACAAAGATTCACCAACTCCAGCTGCTCACAATATTTATGGTATTTGAAATAGAGAGAATTACTCACCCTCCTTTTGATCATAAGTGTTAGCACCTCCATAACTAGAGTAAAAAATACGGGGATAATGGATCACCTTGATGGAGCCCTCTACCACCTTTAAAATACCCATACAACGCTCCATTAATACTAATATAGAAATATGCAGTAGTAACACATTTCATTATCCAAGATATCATACGGGCATGGAATCCAAAACCTTGAAGAACCATCCTGAGGAAACCCCAATCAACCGTATCGTACGCCTTTTGGATGTCAACTTTGAAAGCACATCTAGGTTGCCCACGATCTAAATGATAATTATGCATCAATTCTTGTGTCAATAAAATGTTATCCGCAATGCTTCTACCCGGATCAAAAGAAGATTGATTAGGGCTCACAAGAATCTTCAAACTCTCTTTAATACGATTATCAATGATTTTACTAATATATTTAAAGAGAACAATATAGCAAGAGATCGGACGATAATCATTAACACGATTAGGAGCATTTACCTTTGGAATAAGAGAAATGGTGGTATTATTGAGCTCTTTGAGAAGCTTACCCTTAGTAAAAAACTCCCGAATAGCTAGAATTAAATCATCCTTAACTATATCCCACGCTTCTTTAAAAAATGCCGCTGAATACCCATCCGGTCCTGGCGCCTTATCATTGCCCATGCCAAACAACGCATCTTTAATATCCTGGCTACTAATAGGTCGCACCATTTCCTCAGCCGAAACATGTGGAAATTGATGTAGAAACAAATCCTCCAAAAGAAAATCCAAAGTAGTACCCGCCTGTCCAAGGAACTGTGTATAATGGGACATAAGCACATCAGCCACTTGGTTGTTAGCATAGATAGTGCCTGCATCATCTTCAACCACATCAATACGGCTTCGAGAAACTCTACTTTTCACAACTTTATGAAAGTATGTTGTATTAGCATCCCCCTCCTTATGCCACTGAATCTTTGCTTTCTGTTTCAAAAACATTCCTCCACTAATAAAGCATCATTAAAAGCAACCACAGTAGTGGCTTCAGCCTCACGCAAAGCCAAATTATCTGGATCAACATCTAAATCAGTTTGAATCTTATCAAGCTCATCACGGAGGCGATTGACATTGCTGTGCAGATTCCCTTTTTTAATCAGAAGTTTCCTCAAAGGCTTCTTCAACAATTTAAGTCGTTGAGTAACTTTGAACATATGAAAACCACTAACCTGCCTTGACCAGACCTCTTTAACTACCTCCTGGAATCTTTCATTACGAGCAATAATATTAAAAAACTTGAACGGACGTGGCTTCTGCTTCGTAATAGTAGGGATAAAAAGCACCGATGGGGAGTGATCAGACACCCGATAAAGTTTAAACACAGCATAAGCCCCAACAAACGCAGAAGTGAAGGCCAAGTTTGCCATGATTCTGTCCAGTTTTTTGAGTAATCCCCCAATACCCTTCAGCTTTTGAGACCACGTGAAATGAAGCCCAGAATGTTGTACATCAGCAACTTCAATATCATTACAACACTCTTGAGACTCCCTCACACCAATATACATATTAGATGTGCCCGCCACGTATCACCAGCATGTAAAGTAGCATTGAAATCACCTAACATACACCACGGTCTACCTCGAACAAACAACTTATGTCTACCAAGACTAGACCACAGAGTACGTCATCGGTTGTATCTATTATGAGCATAGACAAATGTACAAAACACCTCCTTTCTTTCCAATTTGAGCCACACCCTAGTATGAATAGCTTGATCATCAGAATTAATCACAACAACATCGACATCATTATGGTTCCATCTAAGAATAATTCTAGCACCTTTATCACAATAACTACCGTTAGACGTCCAATACCAATGTCGAAAAACCAAGGCACACATTCGAAGAAGATTGGAATCTTTGACATGCGATTCGAGAATAGCACACATAGACAACGAGTTCTCCAAAAGCATATGCCGAACTTCACTTTGTTTAGGGGAGAAATTCAGGCCCCTAATGTTCCACGATGCAATATTAGGCATGGATAACTGTGGTTGAAGGAGTGCTTGCCCCTTTCGATGTGGCAGTATTAGTTGCATTAGGACCTTCCATAATCATTTCTTCATCAGCTTCCGAGTCACTTTCATTAACCACCTTTTTGGACACATCATCTTCCCAGTCCGTCTCTCCATCCTTACCTTCATTCAGAGCACTAAATGAGTTCCTAAGACTAACAGTAGCTGTTTTTGCTAAGCACCCTTAGATACCCCTGAATTTAATTTATTAGGCTGCAAAGAGGATCCCCTGTGCACCTTAGAAGGCTGAGAAGACGACCCCTTCTCCAACCTCTTATAATAAAATTGAGAAACACCTTTCCCTAACTTAATACCATCAATCTTATGCCTAGACTGAGAATTACGATTTGCCTTCTTCTTAGAGACTTCCACAAACCCCTCATTATCTGCAATAGGAACGTTTTTAGTAGTAACAGGTGGCAATGTAGGGCACGCCTCACTCACATGATCAAAAACCCTACAAGTGTGACACGTCGGTGGTGTCTATTCATACTTCGTCTCAACTGTATCCAAAGAATGTCCCTCGCCATCACCCCGTATTATAGCAATCACCATAGATTCCAATAATTCCTCATCAACCGACACCTCCACTAAAGCCCTAGCATATTCATTTCTTCCTCATGATCTCAAGCACATGTTACTAGTGTACGTATCGAGCATTATTGGTCGGCCAATCTGAGTAGTTATCAGACTTAAACCAACTTCTGAGTAAGCTACAATAGGCACATTTCTTAGTTTAACCCAAACAGGTGCCTTCTTTATTACATCCTTCTGCATGATCGTAGTACGCGTCCAAACATTTAGAATCAGAGGAACAAGTCTAATTAGCCATGGACCTCCCTCAAGAACTTTCTCCATCCCCACCCTGTTTTCGAATTGGAATAGAAAAAAATCATCATCTAGCATTACACGTTTTAAACCATACTTCGCCCATATGTTTTTCACATAATTTTCAACAAGAGGAAAAGCAAGCCTCTTGCCGATGAAATACCCATAAAGGGTATTAGCGAACCTCGACCTGATTTCATTCACAGCCTGCAAGGGAATAGAGATTCTCGCACCCTCAACCTTCTCGTCATTACGCATCTCTTTTATCTTTACTTCCTTATGAACCACATGTTTATTAAGCATTGCTGCAAACGAACCCACTGTCTGATCATTAGTAGTAACAGCAGGTTGAGTAGTGGTATTCCTATTCAAAACCTTGTCTTTAATATTCAAAGCCTGGCCGCCTTAAAATTATCAACAACTGAGTACACCGTCTAGGGTAAACTACCTGTAACCCCATTAACAGCATTATGCTCCATCTCTCAAAAAAACCAAAAACAACCCCACAAAACCCTAGAAAACGTTAGGGCTCCAAACACAGTAATAATGACCCCCTAGCCGGCTTCCATGATGGGAACAAATAATATAAAATTCAGATCCAATAAAAACCCTAATACTATGTAAATCAATACGCAGACCCTAATAAACTTAAAACCCTAACTATGTTGTCCTACGAAATAGAGAATGAACTATCAAACTCACGTTACGATCAACACCACACGAGCTAGTTGATCACAAAGACGCTAGGGCAGAATAAATCCGAGGCCTAATGCTTATCACATACTAGTTGATGTGAAATGGACAATAACAATGAAAAGATTCAACATCCCCACGAATGAATTGATCACAAGAACATTAGGGAAGAACGAATCCAAAGCCTAGCGTCTATCACAAACACGCTGATGAGAAAATGATGAATCAAAAGATAGTTAAAACGCTATTTTAAAGACAAAACAAAGGAAGAATTTAATCAGCAAAGATGAAGAATAAGAATCTGTGAATCGCCCATAGTATTGAGAGAATTAGGGTTTTAATCACCAAAGAAAGGTAAGGTTAACTTAGGTTTTGTTTATGTAAGTAAAAATCATGATATATTTATATGTACTTTTATTTAAATAAACATATGTTAAAATAATTAATAAGTTAATTATTCATGTACATTGATTTAATTAATTAAACTTAGCTAATTAATTTATATATTTTAAGGTAAAGTTAATTATTAAGTCATGGATTATTATTAATTAATAAATACATATGCTATCATAAAATATTATTATTAATTAATAATTATAAATTTAGACTAAGTATTTAGTCATTATTAAACTTTACGATATAATTATACAAGACATATTATAAGCTTATTAAAACTATATGTTATGACATTTTATTATTTAATAAGCCTATTATTATTTATGAAAAACATGTAATTATGGAATTATGTTAATGATGGCAACATGATGATTATGGAACATATAAAATATGGTAACATGCTATTTATAGAAACATGTTAAATATGGAAACTGCTATTTTTAGAAAGTTACTATATATAGAAACCTGCTATTTTTGGAAAGTGACACATTATGATACAACAAGTACTTTAACACATAGAAACATGGATTACATTAATCAGAACACATGAAACATTAAGGAAAACATAGGATTAAACATGAATCAGTAAAACAAGTCCAGAACACTTAAAACAAGACAGGAACAAGTAAATAAGTAATAACACGTCAAGTAAACTAATAATCAGTTAAGTATAAGATAATCAAACAACTTACATGTCCCTCTTTATTATGTAGCACTTATACCTTGAGTAGAAGGTTGTTACTTAACAATTTAAAAAACCCTAAAAAACAACAATGACTGCCGAAAATTCTCCTCACCTCATAACCTGATTTTCTTTTTCCTTTAATCCGAATACCTTATAACGATGTTGTTTTCTCGATTAATCTCCGATTATTCTTGAGTTAACAAAGTCCTTATTTGGTTGATTGGTTTTAGGTTTAATTAAATTGGTTTTTCTTTTAGTTTTCTGCCGTCATTGTTTTTCTGCATGTGATTTGTTTTGTTGGTTGTCCTAGTCGCTTATTAGGCCGGTATAGTCTTTATTTATTGTGCTAATTCACGTGTAACCTGCGACTATTGCTGCTTTTGTGTTTTCTGGTTGGTATTAGTAATCGTTTTTAGGCTTTCGATTGTTTTTTTCATTGTTAGGGTTGTGATTGATGCTGCCATTGTCGATCGTTTATTTATTGTTAAGGTTTTAGTCGTGGGGCTGCTATGATGGGTTCCAAGAATTTTGAATCGACTAGGGTTTCGTCAAACCCTAGTTTGGTTGATGGAACTGTAACGACAACTGTAGAAGGACAGAATCTGAATGTTGGGTCGTTAGAAGATGTTGAAAAGCTGTTCTCGATCTCCCTCAATACGGTGGAGGTGATTAACAGGTTTATGAATGATGTTCAAAACAACAAATATGAAGCCTGGAAGCGAATGTCTACTGATCATTAGAAAAAGACTCTTGATATCGTATGTACTCACCAAGTGGAATTAGAGAGCGTTGCTAGATCACAAAAATGACAACATGTTAATGCTCTTCAAGAAGGGGCGTGATGATATTAATGCTAGTGCTCCATTTATGAGCCCTAATTTTGGACATGATGTTAGGGTTACACTAGATTTATCTAATATCACTATGCGAAGGTCCTCAGATCAGCATAAAGAGGTGAGTGTCTCATTTCCTATGTTTACTAAATTGGTTGCTGATGAGTTATCGTTTAAACAAATGGATATAAACCCTAATGAACGGGTCACTGAGCTAATGAGGAGTGAGGTATTTAACCCAAATATTGATGATTTCACTTTTTCTAATCCTCTGGATCTTGTGCTAGAGGTAGAGGAAACTGCGTGGTCTTCCAAACATACAGGTACTGAATCGGGATTTCCTACATATGAGTTATTTGGTGCAAATGGTTCCACTATTAGCCGTGGTGAGAATGAATGTCCTATTGTACAATCGGTGGATATTGGTGTCCCATCTAACTCTTATGCAGCTACTGCTAGTTCAAGCCAACAAGCTCCACCTATTGCTCGTACTAACATAGGCTCTACCATATCTGAGAACAGGTTTAGGGGGTTCAGGTATCTATTCCATGTAAAGTGGTTGAAAAAGTTAATACTTGATTTCATAATATGCTCTATGGATACTTTATTGGTAAACGAATGGCATTTCTAGTGGTTGAGTATTATGCTAAAACAAACTGGGCTAAATTTGGGTTTTAAAAGGATCTTGATGAATTCTAATGGTTTCTTTTTCTTTCAATTTGATGCACAATTGCGTTATGAAGCTATTTTGGAAGGTGGCCCACGGATGACTCGTAATTCTCCCATTATTCTTAAAAGGTATACTATGAAGACTAGTCTTCGAAAGGAAGAATTTACTTGTATTCTTGTGTGGGTCAAACTTCATGATGTGCCTATTCAAGTGTTTGAGGAAGAGGGTATTAGTTTGATTGCTACATATCTTGGTAAGCCTTTTATGCTTAATTCTTTTACTAGCACTATGTGTAATGAATCTTGGGGTCGTAGTAGTTTTGCTTGTTGTCTAATTGAAATTAAATCTGATTGTGATTTACATGAGACAATTACTATTGGTTTTCTTGATTTGGAGGGTGATGGGTTTACCAAGGAAACTATTAAAGTTGAATACGAGTGGAAGCCTCCTAGGTGCCCTACATGTAATATTTATTGTCATACGGCTGAAAATTGTCCTAAACGTGTTATCCCCAAAGTGGTTCCTACAGTTGTACAAGAGCAAGATGATGGATTTATACAAGTTCGTAGTAGAAAGCATAACAACAAAGGTAAGAAAAGAAGTCATATTCCGAGAGGTGTCCCATTAAGCAAAGGCTTCCTGGTTGGTACTCCTTTTACTTTTAATGCATCTGAACGTGATAAAAACAAAGTTGATAGTGGTACCGAACCTGGTTTACATACTAATAGTTCCAATAACGGTAAATCTGTTGTGAGGGGCGTCTTTACTTCGAATTCATTTGGGTTTCTTTCAGACGAAACAGGTGGTGGAGATGATGATGATGAGGAGGTTGAAAATGTTTATGATGAATCGGCTAATCTTCTTAATTCTCAATCAGGGGCAAGCACTCCTGCCACGAATGTTTTAAATGTTTAGTATAGCCTCATGGAATATAAGGGGTCTGAACCAATCCCCTAAAAGAATAGAGGTTCGTCAGGTTATCAATGAAAATAATTTGAGTGTTTGTGCTATCTTGGAATCTCATGTTGATGCTTTGGGTGTTTATGATATGTGTCGTAAGATTTTTAGCAGATGAAAGTGGACGTCTAATGATGGTTTGTGTCCTAAAAGGAAACATATAATTCTTGGTTGGAATGATGATAATGTGGATGTTATGGTGTTGTCTCAAACAAGTCAAGTTATGCATTGTCAGATTAATACGCGTATTGATAACCGTACTTTGTTTTGCTCATTCGTTTATGTTGATAACTACTATATCCATCGGCGTGTTCTTTGGAATAATCTTGTTGCTCATGCTACTTTTATGCGTGATAAGTCCATGGTCTATTTTGGGCAATTTTAATGTTGCTCTTAATATTAAAGATCACTCATGCGGCGGCTACACTCCTAATATTGCCATGCGGGAATTCAAGGAGTGTGTTAATCTTATGGAAGTTATGGACGTTAATGCTACAGGTTTACATTTTACTTGGAATGAGAAACCACAGGGAGATGATGGTATTCTCAAAAAGATTGATCGGATTATGTCTAACATTAAGTTTCTTGATGAGTTTCCAGGATGTTTTGCTATTTTCCAACCTTACAGGATTTCTTACCATTCTCCTTGTATGTTACAAATCCCTAAAGTTAGCAAACCTAAGCCTAAACCGTTTAAATTCAGTAATTTTCTTGTGCATAAGGAGGGTTTTCATGAAGTGGTAGCTAATGGATGGTTGGCAAATGTTCATGGTTGTGCTATGTTTAGGCTTGTTAAACGCTTAAAAGGTTTAAAGGCCCCTTTTCGTAAATTTTTGTTTGAACAGGGTAATCTTCATGATCGTGTTAAAAGACTACGTGTGGAATTAGATGTTGTTCAACAAGCCCTTGATAGAGACCCATCTAATATGTTGTTGAAAGAAGAGCATGCTCATTATCTAGTTGCTTTTAAGGAAGCTTCTCTTGATGAGGAACGCTTCCTTCGTCATAAATCTAAAATTGAATGGCTTGATGCGGGTGATTCGAATACGGCTTACTTTCATAACTCGGTTAAGAGTAGGGCAGCTCGTAATCGTATTGAAATGGTTCGTGATTCTCATAATGTGCTTCATGATGGAGGTGTTGTGCCTGGAGATTTTGTTGCTCATTACGAGCAGTTTCTTGGTCAGGCAAGTGATTCAGGTGCTTTTAATACTTCTAATTTGTTTGTTCGAAAGCTTGGTGCTCAGAAAGCTTCCCATATGGTTAGAGTCATCTCTGATTTTGAAATTAAAAGCGCGTTATTCTCCATGAGTGATGACAAAGCGCCTGGGCCAGATGGTTTTACTGCTGCTTTTTTTAAGAAGTCTTGGGATATTGTGGGTGCTGGGTTTACATGTGCTATTCGTGAGTTTTTCTCTAATGGAAAACTTCTTAAAGAGGTTAATCATACTATCATTGCTCTTTTCCCTAAGGTTTCTGTCCCGAATAAGATTACTGATTATCGCCCCATCTCTTGTTGTAATGTTATTTTCAAATGCATTGGCAAGATAATTGCTAACCGTATTAAAGGGGGTTTGGGTGATTTGTTAATATTAATCAATCTGCTTTTGTTCTGGGGCGTAGGATCTCGGATAATATCTTATTGACGCAAGAGTTGATGAGGAATTACCACAGAAATTTTGGTCCTCAATGTGCTTTTAAGGTGGATATTCAGAAAGCTTACGATACGGTGGACTGGCAGTTTCTTCGTAACATTCTGATTGGTTTTGGATTCCACCATTTAATGGTTGATTGGATTATGACGTATGTTTCTACTACTTCATATTCCATTTGCATAAATGGTAATTTATATGGCTGGTTTCAAGGAAAAAGAGGTCTCCGGCAAGGTGATCCGTTATCTCCATATCTTTTCACGTTAGACATGGAGATCCTTTCACTTATGTTGTAGTGAAGGGTTCTTAATGCGGAGGATTTTTATTTTCATCCCCATTGTGAGCAACAACGTATTATAAACCTCTGTTTTGCAGATGATCTTTTCATGTTTGCTAGGGGTCACTTGGATTCTGTGCAGGTTATTATGGATGCGTTGAAGGAATTTAAGATAGCTTCGAGTTTGGTTCCAAGTATCCCTAAGAGCACATTTTCTTTTGTAATGTAGATACTGCTGTTAAAAGTAGTATTTTACATATCATGCCATTTGCTGAAGGCGAGTTACCTGTCATATACCTTGGTGTTCCTCTCATTTCGTCTAGGCTTCTATATAGGGATTTTAAAGTCCTTGTTGAAAAACTTGAGAGCAGAGTTAATGATTGGCGCAATAAATTTCTTTCTTTAGCAGGAAGACTCCAGTTAGTTCATTTAGTTCTTTCATCTATGCATATCTACTGGGCGTCTGCCTTTATTTTACCTGTTCGGATTATTCATGATTTGGAACAGCTTATGAGAGGCTTGTTATGGTGTCAAGGTGAAATGAAGAAAGGTAAGGCTAAAGTTGCTTGGGACTCTTTCTGTACCCCGTTTTATGAAGGTGGCCTTGGTATTCGTAAGCTTTCTGATTTTAATACTGCTTTAATGGTTTCTCATATCTGGTGTATCCTCACTCGTAAAGAATCTTTATGGGTTAAATGTATTTGTTCTTACAAGTTAAAGGATCGAAGTTTTTGGGACGTTCCATGTATTGGTGATATGAGTTGGGGCTGGAGAAAACTTCTCCAGATTAGACCACCCATTCATAAATTTATTTGGTACAAGATTAATAATGGTAGATTGGCTTCTATGTGGTTTGATAAATGGGTAGGATTTGTGTCCGTTACGGGACATTCTTACGTTTCGTAGTATCACAAGATCGGGGCTCTCTCTATCTAATAAGGTGAGGGATCTTATTACTGATGGTATTTGGCAGTGGCTGCAGGATTGGAATGCTAGATTTCAGAACATTGTCTCTATCCATGTCCCTGTTATTAATGATGATAAGGATGATGATTTGATGTGGCGGGATATAAATGGGGTTCTACATCCTTTTTCAGTTTATTTAGCTTGGGACTCCATTCGTGATAGGGCTTTGATGGTTGATTGGTACCATGTTGTTTGGCTTGCTCATTGTATTCCTGGTCACTCTATTCACTTGTGGTTAGTGGTTAGAAGAAAATTAAAGACACAAGATCGGCTTAGGCAATGGAATGTTGGCCCTTTGGTGGATTTAAGCCTTCTACGATGTCCTTTGTGTAAATTGGTGTCAGATTCTCATGACCATCTTTTCTTTTAATGTTCTTATTCTATGCAGGTTTGGTCTAAGGTTCGGGTCCTGTGTAATATGGATAGCATCCCCCCTCGGATTGATGATATCTTAGCTTATGTTATTCCAATTTCTAAGGGAAAGTCTTGTCCTAGCATCCTTGCCCATCTTGTGTTGGCTGCTACTACGTACTTTATATGGATGGAACGTAATTCTAGACTTTTCAAGAAAAAGTTGTTGGCCGTTGATCAGATTGTTCGGCTTATTTGTGATACTATTCGGTTGAAGTTAATTTCATTTCGTTTTAAGAAGTTGTCTACCAGGTCGAATTTGCTGCTTGACAAATGGAGGGTGCCGAGCTCTAGAGTTCTTCATGATGGGAGTGCCGGGTGAGGGTTGTACTCTTTTTTCCTTGTCCAAGGTTTTTCCCACTAGGTTTTCTTTGGCAAGGTTTTTTAAGGAGGCAGACTCATTTGGATGTCATTTGCTCTTATCGTGGTGTTGTTGGAAGCTGAAGAGAATGTGTGACTTCATGCTTGCATCTTGGTTTCTTTCTAGTTTACTTGCATTGTAGTTCTAGATTAGTTTGTGTTTATGCCATGACATAACCGCGTGTTAACATGCTGCCTGTAGCATGCGGTTAATGTGGTATCTCAGCCACATTCCTTTGTACTTAAACGCTTTTTTGGTTAATATTTTTACCGGGGAAACCCTTTACCAAAAAAAAATTATGTAGCACTTATGGAGTTGGAGTAGGATTCTTCATGTTCTCTTTATTCACATTACTGGATACAAGGTACGGATATTCTGTCCTTTAGTATGGACATTTTCCTTTGCATGTTTGATTTGGTTTTCCCGTTTGCTATGCCATCTGTTTTCCCTGTAGTCATGTGTCTTAAACACGTCAGGAAATGTTATGTTTATTTTAATTGCCTGAGCTATATACAAGCATGCCATGTTTCACCTAGTTATGGAGGTACCGTAACCATAGCACTGGAGGCACCGGTGTTATGACTCTTCTGCGGTGAGAGTGATTGCTCGCAGCGTCCCTTTACAGTATTTTAGCCTATGTTACTATTATCATGTAGGGCGAATGGGTGCATCCTAGTTACATGTTTTCAGACAAGTTTTTCATGGTGAATGTGGTGTGTGCCTTGCATCCTTCACAAGGAGTTGATCCCTCCTACCCAGACTAGTATAATTAGAGGCAGCCCCTCTAATTGCATGACGTGGTCACCCCTCCATGTATTCATGCACGTTGATATATTTCATGACCTATATTGACTCTTGGGCAATTTAAAATACAATTTTTATGATATAAACCTAATCTTTTCATAATAAACCAGTTTATTACATGTCACTAGGTTTTCTAGGACTTACATTATTCTGATGCACTTTCATTGTCATGTTTTCATTTCAGTCTTTATTCATGTTTATTCTATTCCATATTATGTCATATATCCGCACACTGAGCGTATCGCTCAGTCGTTTTCTCTTTTCATGACCCCAAACGGCAGGTACCCAAGGTCAGACAGGAGCATGGAGAGGTGGTACATAAGATGGGAGCTATTTTATGTTTCTTTTCCTTTTGCATTGCATTTACTTTATGTTTTGTTTATGAGTTTATGTTTGGGAGCCGATGTTTGATTCCGGTTATCCCTTATGGTCATGTAATGTTTTAGGACATTTACCTTGTATGCTTTTATGACACGCCATAATTATCATGTAACGGTCCATTTATCCAAATGGGGTGTATCACATAGTTTGCAATGCATTGTATACTGTTGTTGTTGAAAACAGGTTGTCCAAATCGTATTGTGGTATTTCGACTCTGGTTGCTCCAACCATATGACCGAAGATCACTCTCAGCTCAAAAGATTTGTCACCAAGTTTCTTGGTACGGTTCGATTCGGAAATGATCAAATTGAAAAAATAATTGGTTGTGGTGATTATCAAATTGAGAATGTAACGATTTCAAGAGTGAATTATGTGGAAGGACTCGATCAATGTTTATTTTCTGTGGGAAAATTTTGTGATGCAAATCTAGAAGTTGCTTTTCGAGAGCATACTTGCTTCATTCATAACTTAGAAGGGGTAGATTTGTTGAAAGGCACTCGAGGGAATAATTTTTATACTTTATCTCTACAAGACATGATGGTCGTTTCTCTCGTATGTCTTCTCTCTAAAGCATCAAAAGACTAAGTCATGGTTATGGCATCGTCGGTTATCTCATCTTAAATTTGACGCTATAAATCACTTGGTGAAAAACGAACTTGTTCGTGGTCTTCCTAAACTTAAATTTCACAAGGATCACATATGTTCCGCGTGTTTAATGGGGAAGATCACTAAGAAATCATACAAACCCAAGACTGAAGACACCAACCGAGAGAAACTTTATTTGTTTCATATGGATCTTTGTGGGCCAATTCATATTGGAGTTTGAGTGGGGAAAAGTATATTTTCGTTATTGTGGAGGACTACTCTCGGTTTACATGGGTGAAATTTCTCGCAACTAAAGATGAGGCACCTAAATTCATCAACGGATTTCTCAAGATGATTCAAATGCGTCTCAACACTATTGTCTGTCGCATCCGTACAGATAATGAAACTGAATTTGTTAATCAAACCTTGCGTAATTGTTATGAAGAAGTTGGCATATCTCATGAAACATCATTTGCTTATACTCCACAACAAAATGGTGTCATTGAAAGGCGAAATCACACACTTATGGAAGCAGCCCGAACGATGTTAATTTACGCAAAGGCTCTATTGTTTTTATGAGCAGAAGCAGTATCTACAGCAGTATACACCCAAAACCATTCTCTTATGCGCAAGCACCATGGTAAAACATTCTATGAGCTTCTTCATGGAAAATTACCCGATTTATCATACCTTCGTGTGTTTGGTGCAATATGTTATCCAAACAATGATAGTGAGGACTTGGGAAAACTTCAACCAAATGTTGATATTGGTATTTTTATTGGCTATGCGCCCATGAAGAAGGCATTCTGAATCTACATTTGAAATTCTCGTAAAATCCTCGAAAATATGAATGTCAATTTCAATGAGCTAACAGCAACGGATTTCGAGCAAAGCAGCTCCGAACCCGCACTTCATGAAATAAGACCAAGTAACATAAGCTCCGGACTTGTCCCAAACAACCCTACTTCATCATCATTTACACCACCTACAAGGACTGAGTAGGATACGTTGTTTCAATCGTTCTTTGATGAATTCTTTACTCCTCCAAGTATTATTGTTCCAGAACCTGCAAAAGTAACTCCAGTTAACGTAGTTGTCGCTCCAGCAAATGAAGCACAATCAGATGTGTCTACAACAACTATTGGTCAAGATACACCATCAACGAGTAATTCTCAACTAACACATGAATCAATTACTCATCTTGTTCCCATTGACGATGAAGAGGATGATGATGATCACGATCTAGAATTCGCCCAAATGCATGAACTTCCATTCTTTGGTGTATCGATTCCCGACATTAATGCAGGGACATCCACCTCAAAGGAAGCTCCTACTACGGTCTACTCAAATCCTAAGATTCATGAATATGACAGCAAGTGGGCAAAGGATATCTTATGGATACTATCATGGGTGACCCTAATCATCCGGTATCCACAAGAAATCAACTACAAGTGTAAACCCCGCTTAAAAATACCTTAGAACATTAAATGCATGAAAATACGTATAAATTAAAACTTTACGATTAATTAATATACGACACCAATCATGACCATTTAATATAATTATTACGTATATTAATTAATTACGACAAGTATTACGTATATTAATATTATTATTAATACATGATAAGTATTTACGTATAGTACTTAAAACATAACAAGAATAAAACACGACATTAAAACACGAACATATACGTATATTCTTTTAGCACGAAAAACGAAAACGAAATAATATATAAAGGGGTGTTTGTGGCGTCCAAAAAGAAAAGAAGAAAGGGGGGGCAAATTATTATTATATATAACCCTAAATTTCTCTCCCCTTAGGGGCGATTTACGGCCGCCCCTTCCTATTTTTTCGGGCCAAAGACCCTCATTATTACCGAATCTCTACCATTCTTAGATCGATTATTGTTCCATTATTTGGTTTAAGGTTGTTTTATGTTTTCTTTTTTAGGATTACATTTAACGATTTTAAACAGATTGTGGTAATAAGATTGATTTTAATGGTATGCAATCGGTTATAGTGTGGTTTTCTTTAGGAGGGGCGTGCAGATCTAATATCTAATTTATATTTTGGAAATTGCCATACACTCATACCGAAACCAAACCCTGATCTTTTTGGGGTCGTTTTTTATTGCATATTATTAGGGTTTCGATATGGGAACGGCATGTTATTATCATTACTTGACCGAATCTGGGTTATTATGATCTAGGGTTTGTGATGGGTGATGATTTTTTTTGCCATTTTTTCCTGTTTGGTTACAAAACCCTGTGATTAGGGTTTGGTGCTACTTGTCGTAATAAATGGCTAGTACGGATGAAGCCTTAGATTTTTCTAGGGTTCATCATTAATGGATCTAGAGGTTGATGCGTCATGGAGAAGGGATAGTTGGATACTGAAGGGTCTCGTTACCCTATGATTTAGGGTTTCGATATATTGATTATCCTTTCTATTGATCTTTATGTTGGTTATTGTAATTGCTTGATATTCTATACGTGGTTTTAGGATGTCACTTTCAGCAGCGTGGGATCGCATCTGGTGCACCTATGGAGTCCTGGTATAGGGTTCTTTTCTGGTGCGCTATGTTATGACAGTTGTAACACCCCCAAATTTACACAATTCAATACAGCGGAAGACTCGTTGGTGTTATTGTATAGCACATTACTCACATCATAGGCAACGCTTAAAAATCGCGTCGTTTAATAGTAAATCATTTCCATTCATAAATATCAGATTTACATAGGTCCCAAGTCATATTATTTCATACAAAGTTTTACAAAGCATTTGAATGGAAATTATTGTTTAAGTGCGGTCCATGAATTCTTGTTGTCTTCCCGAGAATTACCTTCAAGTACCTGAGATAAAACATGTTAAAAGAAAAGGTCAGCGATAACGCCGAGTGAATTCATAGAGTTTAATAAAATCCATCAATATAACATCGGTATAAAATTATTACCGAAAATCGTTTTATACAAATCATTGTAATAGGCCATAAAATAGCCAAAGTCATTTTATACAAATCCTTATCAAAATCATAATATAGGCTTTCGCCTTCAAAACCATTATACGAACCAATGTCGTAAAAATATCATACAACACGTTTTATAACGTTGTATAAAGTTAAATAAAAACCGTTATATGAATATGGTTATGTGAAACCAAAACACGAACATAATATCAATAATAAGACCCTGTATTGCTAGTCAGACAATATATCGTTATTCAATGCGTATAGCAGTATTTTGTTAATTGGATTGTTATAAGCCACATGACATTGTTACCTTACTGCAACAAACAACGGGTAGCTAGCCCGAAACTCAATTTGCCCATCTAAATTAGCGTGTCGTCACAAAGGTCACGCTATGGAAATCTTCTCATACATAAATTCGCTTACCAATCAATGTGGCACGACGGGGATCAACCATCAATGCGCGAACTGGGGTGATCGTCCCCAAATAGTACTATTATATGCATAAGCGTCTACCAAATCCCGGTAGTTTACAATTCATGCTAATGGGACTTTTAGTGACATAACCTAACTATAATAATCCATTTCGTTTCATCTATCGGGTAATTTAATCATTCATCGGGTCATACAATCATTCGGGT
This sequence comes from Glebionis coronaria, assembly GCA_025667525.1. Taxonomy (NCBI): domain Eukaryota; kingdom Viridiplantae; phylum Streptophyta; class Magnoliopsida; order Asterales; family Asteraceae; genus Glebionis; species Glebionis coronaria. The sequence goes on along the minus strand of JANFOE010000251.1, from coordinate 208,401 downwards.
CCAAATCAATAAACAAACAATCGGAACAAATGGTGTCCTGTTTTAGTAAAACTAACATGTTATCTCCCTCGCGGGTTTATAAAATATTTCATAAAAACAATTAAAAGAGTGTGAGGCTGTGAACTCACGTTGATGTGGGAAAGCGGGTTATCGGCAATTCGGATGTACGGTGCGTGCTTCAATCACGGAAACCTAGACAAATAATACTCGTCTTAGACTCTTGTCCAATGACTTTATAAAAATAACAATTATGTATACATATGATGATTATATATATATATATGATGATCAGGTGGGTTTATATATTCTCATTCACTCATTTTTGTGTTTATGTATTGGTAACTTCTTACTAGTTTACTAGTTTTACCTATTTACGTGTTTTAGGTCCCCATAAGCATATTATAAGTTAATTAACTTGTATTAATCCATTTCATACTTGTATTATCAGTATTTATACTTTACATGTTGTGCCCAAATGGGTTAAGCCCAATAAATAAGTTTATAAGTGTTTTAGCCCATTTTGTTGTATTATTAGTCCAATAACGTTAACTTAGCCCGTTAATGTCCGTATGTTATATAGTTCGTTTTTATCGGTTTTTACTTGTTATATATGTTTATATACCAGTATATGAGTTTATAAAAGTTTACATTAGACGGGTCCAACCGTCTATGTTTTATTTAACAAAAACGTTAATTTTACGGTAATATCCGAAAAAGTCGTAAAAATCATGTTTATAGTTTTTATAACTTATAAACCTTATTCAACTACCATTTTTAAAATTGATTTTCGGGCTAGCTACCCGTTGTTTATTGTAGTAAGGTAACAATGCCATGCGGCTTATAATAATCCAATTAACAAAATACTGCTATACGCATTGAATAACGATATATTGCCTGACTAGCAATACAGGGTCTTATTATTGATATTATGTTCGTGTTTTGGTTTCACATAACCATATTCATATAACGGTTTTTATTTAACTTTACACAACGTTATAAAACGTGTTGTATGATATTTTTACGACATTGGTTCGTATAATGGTTTTGAAGGCGAAAGCCTATATTATGATTTTGATAAGGATTTGTATAAAATGACTTTGGCTATTTTATGGCCTATTACAATGATTTGTACAAAATGATTTTCGGTAATAATTTTATATCGATGTTATATTGATGGATTTTATTAAACTCTATGAATTCACTCAACGTTATCGCTGACCTTTTCTTTTAACATGTTTTATCTCAGGTACTTGAAGGTAATTCTCGGGAAGACAACAAGAATTCATGGCCCGCACTTAAACAATAATTTCCATTCAAATGCTTTGTACAACTCTGTATGAAATAATATGACTTGGGACCTACGTAAATCTGATATTTATGAATGGAAATGATTTATTATTAAACGACGCGATTTTTAAGCGTTGTCTATGATGTGAGTAATGTGCTATCCCGTAACACCAACGAGTCTTCCGCTGTATTGAATTGTGTAAATTTGGGGGTGTTACAGTTTGGTATCAGAGCTCTCGTTATAGAGAACGAAAGATTTTTAAAACCAAGGTTTTGAATAAAACATTTCAAAATATTTTAACTATAAACATTTTTCTAAAAATGTCTAAAAATCTTTTGATTATAACGGTGCCGAAGAATTCCCGAGTTATCGACAAGGCCAGACTGAGAGTGTTATTTTAATATATATATAAATATATATATATATATATATATATATATATATATATATATATATATATATATATATATATATATATATATATATATATATATATATATATATATATATATATATATATATATATATATATATATATATATATATATATATATATATATATATATATATATATATGATGTAATTTTATTACATGATTGTTTGATGATTATTTTGATATTTATACGAGGTATTTATACGACGTAGATTGTCACAAGGAACCCTAAATCCCCTATTAAATTAATCGAAGCTATTCTCGTAGGAATTCTAGCTATCCTAGATCTAAACCAAGTTGTGGATATTTATGATCCCAACAAATGGTTGATATTCGTAGAAATGTAGATATTAGTTGATTGTGATATTGAGAAAGAACCGGCGAGATTAAAACCGATATCGATGTCATGACGATCTTTCCTTATAGAGTGGAGTTTGACAAAACGTTACCACCTAGAAAGATGTCATCTGACTCGGTGTCACCCAATTCTTAAAAATTGAAATCGAAAGGGTGAATGTTGCACTTGAGGCTGTCATTGGAACCATTACCCAAAAGCCTCATGCCACTAATACCTTTCCGAGAAGTCTAATTGAATGTATGAGTCATTTCATACTAGTGACTCATTTGATAACTATTGATGAAGAAGTTATAGAATCGGAAATTAAGTGTTGATCATATCGAGCTTTTATTGCCCTATTAAGGTTTATAAATAAGGTTGAAAGTATTGGAGAATGAGGTAGGATATCGAATTGAGTATAAGTTGATTGAAACTTTAATAAAGTAAAATTTAACTTGTATGGAATAAGAAATTGTTAAGAGGGAGTTGTTGAGTTCTGTGATTGAATTATAAGGTTTTAAATGATTGTTGGTTCGTGTTAAGGGTTGTTCCTAGGCCATTGTCCACTGATGAGGATGCCTAGTGTCCAAGAATTAAATTGAAGAAATCTTCTTTTGAATTGGGACCGATTGATCTTTCGGGACATGTGGAACACCTAATGACTCTTGTAGATTAGTATTCATTGTGGTATCTTTTAAAAATCCCTAACTAAACTGAGACATCAGTTGGTAGGATGAGTTCTTGGAATTGTATGACATAGTGACACGTAATGTGTTACGGTGCAATTTTGACTTGTTTGTGATTAATGAAAAGACTACCTTTGATTGCTAAATCCTACATGTATCGATGTTATCTATCTTTTATTGCTTCATCCTAATGTTCGCATTAGTGATGCAACCATTGAACAAGTACTCATGTCGATTTGAGTTACGTTGTGGATTATTCTTTTTTTGAGTGACATCGAGATCATGAACCTCATGATTAATTGGCTAAGCTCATTTCCTATTATATTGTAGTTAGTTCTTGGTGAACAACTCTTCATCACTCTTTTGTAGATCACTCATTGTTTTTATAAAGTTAAAGCAGTATCCCTTGAGAAAAATTGGGTTTTCATCACCATATGGATTATTTAAAGTGAGACTTACAAAATGATCGTTATCAAAATGAAGTTGTTTATAAAACACCTTGGAAAACTTAATTGTTTTCATAACAAAGAAAATCTTTGTAAATTTATTCTTGATTCTTATTTAAGAATTAAGCATGAAAATGTTTTTATTATAAACATGATGATAAAATTTTGACGAACTGAGTATTGCATCGTTAATCTTGAAATTGTATATAGTTGCGCGCCTACAAGGCTGATTAGTAGTCACCATACTGTTGATTATTAAACACTATATTTTCTTTGAAGATTGTGAAAGATTAAATTTTATGAGATCTGCAAGAAGTGAAAAATAGGGACATAGTGTTAGGGACACCTACATATGTGCCCGTACTATTTATTCTTCTGAGTCGAAATTACTCTTCTGTGGAAATTGTCTTATTTGACGATTGACAATTCTTTCTTGTCCTATTCTCCCGTAGTGAGATTCTTAGGAAAAGTATATGATTACCGAGTGTTGATAGCCGACTGGATGTATTGACGTTCTTATCATTTCTTATGATTTGATTTCATTTGAATGACATGGGTAACGATCCGAGGAGCTTTCGAATGCGTACTCAAATTATGAAAACATGGGATATACTCATATTCGTTAAATGTTTTCGTCTGTATCTGCTTTGAAATTCTCTCGCATAGATTATGCGTTGACCTTACTATTTTAATGATAGTTGTGTCTCCATATATTCTTGAATTTGTGAAGGATTATGAGTTATTATTAGTCTTTTGAGAAGTTCACATCTTATTGACGGCAATAAAACTGAAAAGTTGATAGTGCCAGTAGAATGGATTGATTGATTATGACATGACGACATTGTCTCAATTGATGGGAACTCGAATAGAATTCCCCTAAATGATAAGATGTTGATTATCAAAAGTGATCTAAATAATTCTTGATGGATGACCATATCCTGCATTTAGACTTAAAATTATACCATGAATGGTTGTGAATTAGTCATAGATATTATAATCTAGAAAGAACCTAATATGAATTTATTAAAAGATGTTCATGTTATTTGAAACTTTAGGAGGTATTTACTGGTAAATTACCTAGATTTTCGCCATTAAGGAAAATTTAATTTGGTATTGATGATATTCCTGGTGCTGCACCTATGGCGTGTGCACTGTACGTCAGCACCATCTGAATTAAAGGAATTACCGTACAACTAAGAGAGTTGTCGGGGAAAGATTTTATTCTACCAAGCTCGTCATTATGAAGAGCTATGGTATTATTATTTCTTATATTTATAGATTACTGTGAACTGAGTAAATTGACAATCGAAAACAATATCCATGACTCGAAATGGAAGATCTGTTCGATCATTTACAAGGTTCTAGCGTATGTTTTAAAGAATTGATCCATGGCATGGTTATCATCAACTTCGTGTCTACAAAGAAGATTATCTATTCCAATCACTACATCCAAAAATTGTAATGACCATTATGAGTTTCATGTTATGTCGTTTGGGTTGACTAATACACATGTAGCATTCATAAATTTGGTGAATCACGTGTGTAGGCTGTAATTTGATAAATTCATGCTTGTGATCATTAAGGACTATTTGTTTGTTTATAAGAATAAGAATGAGTTAATAATTGTTTATAGATTGCCCTGAATTAGCCGAACAATAAACCTGTACCTTGAATTTTCAACATGTGATTTAGGCTTGATCCTTCATATAAAATGACCGTGTAATCAATGGTAATGAAATCTATATTGACTCTTCAAAGATTAGAGCCATTTAAGACTTTGGATTTTACCAAAAAGAAAGTGCAATTATGTTTTGACAAATGTTTTATCAAAAGAATTTTTAAGGGAATTATCCCCTCATACTCAAATCATTTAAGTAAACTCCTGTTTAGGGGTAAATGTTTGTGTATACCTCAAAACAACTTAAGAAGGATTGAGGAAAACCATTTAAACCATGACTTGAAATTTGAAACGACAATTTTTGCTTTCAGCTAAGAAAATTTTGACCAAAGTATAAACAAAGATTTTTCGAACATTTACGGATCTAATTAATTATTTTAATTAATTTCGATAAATCAACAAAAATATTGTTAATTAAATCAAAATTCATTTTGAACATTTTTATATAATTGGTCAAACTAAGAAATTTAAATATTTTACGTTTACGTTTCATAAAAATTAAATATTTATTATTTAATTACTTGTAATAATTATCGACGCTTTAGACGCCGGACTGAGCAAAACTGATAAAAATAATAACTGAGACGAAACTAAAACTTAGAAAATATGAAGAAAATTTTTTTGAATAAATACGGTCATGATATTTATTCCATCTTGGAAAGTGAACGTAATTACTGACACATTATATAGAAAGGATAAAGAATCAATTAGGACGTGTTCCTTAATAATGACTGTGCAAAATAAATTGCCGAACAATATAAAAATAAACGATGTTTGTAAAAAGGATAATATAGATAATAAAAGGGGTTCGCGGCTAATGTGAACCATTAGAACTGAGAAGCCGATGGCGTTAAATGTTTAAAAGGCCACTTGTGGTTGCCTAAATATGGAGGTTTGTGAGATGTATTCATGTTGGAATCTCGTAAGTATAAGTACTCTACTCATGCCATTTCTGATTTAATGTATCTTTATCTGAAAAAGTTGTACTAATGGCAAATCATGAAGGCAGACATCGCCTCATACATTAGTAAACGTCTAACTATTGCAAAGGTCATCATCTGAATTTGATTCGATTTGGGTCATCTTCGACAGACTGACCAAATCTACTAATATCATTCCTGTTAATGATAGATTCTTGATGAAGAAATTGACTCTTTTGTATTTAAAGGAGTTATATAAGCATGGTGTGCTTGTATCGATCATCTCTATCAAGATCCTCGCTTCGCATCGAATTTTTAGAGATTTGCTCAGAAGTCATTGGGAACGAACCTTGATGAGAGAGTACTGTTTACCACCCCAATCGAAGGGACGAGGTACAGTAATGATACAAAACACTAGAAGTGTTGTTTTATGCTTGAATGATTGACCTTTGGTAATAAACCGTATAATCGTTTTCCTTTGGAAAGATTATCATTGATAATCATCGTATTAGGATCGAGATTGAATCTTGTTAGGATCTAAATATTAGAGCATCTGTAAGCAGGAGTTTGGATGAAGACATCCGACATACACCCATTGTAGTTGGACATGTATTTTAGGTTTAAGGTTGCCTATGATGACAAACCTAACCTTACAAATTACCCGACCCGTGAGACCTGAAATGGTTGCTGAAATTAGGATCTGATTATTGAATGCCGGTAGTAGGCAGGAGGTTATGTGAATATGTAATGTAGATCTTGAAGTGCCAGATGGGTAGCGAAGTTATGCCAAAAATTTTAACAATGGAAAAGTAAATTGATGATCTAAAAGATCATGGGATATAAGTCTCCGTTGTATGGGACCATTGAGATGATGTAAAAATTGGTTTGAAAGGCATTTAAGCTGGATCTATCCTAGGACTTCAAGGGCTGCGTAAATTATGTTTCGTATATCGAATTTAATGGAATGTCTATCAAGTGAAAATCTGACTGTTCTTAGTAAAGTTTAGATCGGCGAAAAGTTGCATTCATCAAAAACCCGTGAACATCATGGATAGAGAAAGTAAGTCAACATTAAGCCTGATCTTATTCCCGTAGTTATGTTTGATGAAACTCACGTATTGTAATAGATTACACTTGTGAGAAAAGACCGAATGTGGAGGAAATACCCACATGGCTTTAACTCTATAAGAAGCGAGTAGTAATATAAAATGATCTTTGAGGACAAAGATCCTGTTTAGGGGTAAATGCTGTGACAATCCGTCAATTTATGGTTGATATTTTATTCTCAAATATTATTTAAAAACATTATTTTAATGTTATATTATGAACTCACTTATATTTGGGAAGAAATTTAGATTTACTTCTTGAAGTAGCATCGACTACGTCTAAACCGGAGGATTCTACGTTACGTGCTTACGTTTACATACACCGTTTTGGTGACAGTCCGACATTTCAGGAAATAAATTTATCCGTGAATATTATTTTGGAATTTTAAATTTGTGTTGGTTCATAAACTCACAAATTTACGAGAAGAGATTAGGACTTACGATTATAATTTAACGTCCTTTACGATTAAACCGGAACCCTTAGGATTACGTATTTACGTTTTTGAACTCCGTTTTTGATGAAACAATTTTTATTAGATTCGTTTTGTGCCGTTGATTCATAATTTATAAAAACGTTTTTCGTAAAACGACCCGAGGGCACGTAAATCGAGGAAACTAGAATCGAGGAGTACCCGTAATTAAATGGGGATGAGACAAGAATAAACTTGCCCCACCCCCACTCTTTGACAGCAATAACAAGCTAACAAACACCCTTAGGTGTCAAATCTTACATAGTAAGCAAGGACACATATCCTCCTCATTTGACTAAACAACTAGCAACATCAAACCATCCAACACAAACCACTTTCTCCTAAACACTTACATGCAAAAACTCACAACTCTCTCCTCCCTCTCTCTAAATTCGTCCCATATGCTCCTTCAATCACCCCATTCATCAAAAATTTAACCATGAACTCAAGCTATAATCAACATATGTTGATAGTTACTTAAAAAGATGAAGATTGGAGGTGATCCTAACATGTGAAAAGGAGTTTTCAAGGGAGTTTGGGGCTGATTTCTCAAGGAGTTTTCATGAATAACAAGGTCTGATTTTTGGAGGAGTCTACAAGTATTTGGTGATCCTAGAAGTGGTATTGATATCTCATAAGATTGGTTACCCAAAACCAAGTCTTGTTCATCATCAACCTCATCTTTTCATCACTTTGGTGGTATAGAGATTGTTCTTCCTATCCTCTTGTTATTTTGATTATGTAATCATGTATTTTCTTTCCTATTGTATATTTATATGATGAATATATGATGATAAAAATATTATGTGGGGATTTGGTGTTGATAAACATGGGTAAAAAGATGGAAAAACCATAGGTAACAAGGTTAAAATCATGCTTAAAATGATGCATGTATAAAACAGTAAAGAATCTTATGATAAACTGATAAAATGGCTTGAATAAATTAATATACAGTAAGCTATGAGTCTTGTACACATGTGAGAGTTGGCCATACAATGGAATCATTATAATGAGTGAGATATGACCAAAACAAGTTTAGAGTACCAATCTGAATAGTCAGTTTTGGACGGACTTTTAGGGATATTTAGAGTTGGATTGAGCAGTAGCTAAAACTAAGTTAATTGTAGCACATATCATGTAGTTTATGGTGTCCAAAAATGAGATTCTATCTCCTTGTAGAACTCAAGATATGGTAAAAATGGTGAAAGTGAAATTAAAAATCAGATTTTGGGAAATTAAAGTATAATAGTATTATATAAGCACTCAAATAAAAATAGTATAAAATGTGAATTAAAACCCACTATATATATAATACATTTATATAGATATGTATAAGGTTAAATAAATGGACTCTTTATAAAAATGGTAGTTGAATAAGGTTTATAAGTTATAAAAACTATAAACATGATTTTTACGACTTTTTCGGCTATTATCGTAAAATTAACGTTTTTGTTAAATAAAACTTAGACGGTTGGACCCGTCTAATGTAAACTTTTATAAACACATATAATGATATATAAACATATATAACAAGTAAAAACCGATAAAACCGAACTATATAACATACGGACATTAACGGGCTAAGTTAACGTTATTGGACTAATAATACAACAAAATGGGCTAAAACACTTATAAACTTATTTATTGGGCTTAACCCATTTGGGCCCAACATGTAAAGTATAAATACTGATAATACAAGTATGAAATGTATTAATACAAGTTAATTAACTTATAATATGCTTATGGGACCTAAAACACGTAAATAGGTAAAACTAGTAAACTAGTAAGAAGTTACCAATACATAAACACAAAAATGAGTGAATGAGAATATATAAACCCACTTGATCATCATATATATATATATAATCATCATATGTATACATAATTGTTATTTTTATAAAGTCATTGGACAAGAGTCTAAGACGAGTATTATTTGTCTAGGTTTCCGTGATTGAAGCACGCACCGTACATCCGAATTGCCGATAACCCGCTTTCCCACATCAACGTGAGTTCATAGCCTCGCACTCTTTTAAATGTTTTTATGAAATATTTTATAAACCCGCGAGGGAGATAACATGTTAGTTTTACTAAAATAGGACACCATTTGTCCCGATTGTTTGTTTATTGATTTGGACCCGAATGATTGTATGACCCGATGAATGATTAAATTACCCGATAGATGAAACAAAATGGATTATTAAAGTTAGGTCATGTCACTAAAAGTCCCATTAGCATGAATTGTGAACTATCGGGATTTGGTAGACGCTTATGCATATAATAGTACTATTTGGGGACGATCACCCCAGTTCGCGCCTTGACGGTTGATCCCCATCGTGCCACATTGATTGGTAAGCGAATTTATGTATGAGAAGATTTCCATAGCGTGACCTTTGTGACGACACGCTAATTTAGATGGGAAAATTGAGTTTCGGGCTAGCTACCCGTTGTTTGTTGTAGTAAGGTAACAATGTCATGCGGCTTATAATAATCCAATTAACAAAATACTGCTATACGCATTGAATAACGATATATTGCCTGACTAGCAATACAGGGTCTTATTATTGATATTATGTTCGTGTTTTGGTTTCACATAACCATATTCATATAACGGTTTTTATTTAACTTTATACAACGTTATAAAACGTGTTGTATGATATTTTTACGACATTGGTTCGTATAATGGTTTTGAAGGCGAAAGCCTATATTATGATTTTGATAAGGATTTGTATAAAATGACTTTGGCTATTTTATGGCCTATTACAATGATTTGTACAAAATGATTTTTGGTAATAATTTTATACCGATGTTATATTGATGGATTTTATTAAACTCTATGAATTCACTCGGCGTTATCGCTGACCTTTTCTTTTAACATGTTTTATCTCAGGTACTTGAAGGTAATTCTCGGGAAGACAACAAGAATTCATGGCCCGCACTTAAACAATTATTTCCATTCAAATGCTTTGTAAAACTTTGTATGAAATAATATGACTTGGGACCTATATAAATCTGATATTTATGAATGGAAATGATTTATTATTAAACGACACGATTTTTAAGCGTTGTCTATGATGTGAGTAATGTGCTATCCCGTAACACCAACGAGTCTTCCGCTGTATTGAATTGGTAAATTTGGGGGTGTTACAACAGTGATTTGAGTAAACCCTTCTTAGGGTTTTGTTTTGGTCTTGATAACATGGGAATCGTTGGTCATGTATGGGTACTCAGTTTCATTATATTGTCATGGTTACTGGTTCTTGTAATGCTTATATATTGCTAACCTGATCTTGGTTACGACTAATGTCGTTCTTGATTAATACAACCCCTATGGGTTTCGGTTTATGACAGTGGAGACCTTCGGTCTTTATGATTACCCATGGGTGTTTGAAGCTAGAGGCTGTTGGTTGTTTGTGGTCGTGTGGGTTGCTGTTCGTGGATGTGGGGTGGGGAGAGAGGAAGGCATATATTGGTTGTTCGGTATTGGGAATACCGAGTGTAAGTAGCTAGTCTAGTACGTTCTATATTTCACACTTATTTGAAGACGGAATAACAGCTTTGGTTCAGTTTTGAAGTATATATGTATGGGATGGCATATTCGTTGAAACTGTATTGGAAATAGTATGGGTCGGTTCCATGCTGTTGGCTTCAAGTTGGAAGCACATTCATAATTCATATCAATAGGGGTGCTTGTTTTGTTTTTTCTTTCCAATTGTTAAATGGTAGTCATAAGAATGGTATGTCATTCTTATGTAGGGTTATGGTTGTTGCACTTTGTTTTGAGTGCATTGGAAGTGCCTATGTAACGGGCTGTGATGTTAGGACTTCACCTACATCCGTTGTACTTAACTGTTTTTTGGTGTAATATATTTTACCGGGGTATGAATTCCCTTTTACCCAAAAAAGGGGCCTTGGCCCGGCCCATTTGCTATCCTAATTGGTAAATAACAAAACTCTAGGGAAATCCTTCATTAATACTTTTACAATAAAATAACAAAAACCCTAACTCTCTTTTTCTCCTTCTCGTGGCCGCGGCATACAACACACACACAAGGGGGATTTTTTGGCTTTTGATCTTTAATTAAATATGGTATTGTATTCATAGTTCTAATCATTAAATCAGTCATGCGTTTGGTATCCCTTAATCCTTTTTCTTTTTATTTATACTTCATTGTTCTTGAATCATTAAACCAATCATTTAAAAACATGAGACTGAAAGGATTAAAACATGAATGTAAATGGTTTTGGTTTGGTTTGTTTCGGGTGTCACGCAAACCGAGACCAAATAGGTCTCGGTGGTGGGTTTTGGTAACCAGTCGCACCCCATAAGGGATCGGTGGTGGTTTTCTGTGGGTCAGCCGCAACCCCCAACTGCCCAGCAGTGGAGTGCGTTGGCTCGGCAGTGGCAACCGAGAGTCTATGGACTCTCGGTGGGAACACAAGACACGGCAGGGGAACCCCGGCTATAGTCGGGGGTATTTTGTGCCAGTAGTGGCACCGGCACACAGCCGGTGGCTGCGTGGTGGTCACGTCAACAAGCCACAGCCATCCAGCTGTGGTGGTGTTGTGGTTTTCGAGGCAAACCGAGACCTTCCATGGTCTCGGTGGGTTCCTTGAGGAGCTCGGGTAGAACTAGGGGTGTGTTTGGCTAAACTTTTACTTTTTGTTATTTTTATTAATTAGTTTTATTAAATAATGCATGGTACAATTAAAATTAATTAATACAAGACTTATGTTATATATATTAAATATAATTATCATGATATAAAACACATGGCCATTTAAATAAACCTTATGTTATAATAATAATTAAAAATAATTATTCATGTCATAAGTACATGTACATTTAATTAATTTAATTATGAACTTAGCTTAATAAATTAATTACATTATGAACCAAGCTTTATTTAAATTAATAACTATGATTTAATTTAATTATACAGTAAGTCATTTAAGGTAAAATTAAATTATTATAATCATGTAATATTATTAATTAATAATTACTTATAATATCATGTATTATTTTATTAATTAATAATCATATATAAGACTAAGTATTTAATATTAATAAATTTTACTATATAATAATCATGGCTTATAATATGCTTATTAAAAACTATAGCTTATATCATTTAATTATTTAATAAGCTTATTACTAAATATAGAAACATGTTAAATATAGAAATATACTAATTATGGTAACTTTCTATTTATAGAAACATACTAAATATGGAAACATACTATTTATGGAAACATACTAAGTTTTGAAACTTTCTATTTTTGGAAACTTACTAATTATGGAAACTTTCTATTTTTGGAAACTTACTATTTTTGGAAAGTTACTATATATGGAAACATGCTATTTTTGGAAAGTTACTATATGTAGAAACCTGCTAAATTTAGAAAGTTACTCATTATGTTATAACAAGTACAATAACACTTAAAACATGAAATACACTAATCAATAACACATGAAACACTAAGAATCACACGATAAAACAAGAACAAGTATAACAAGTAAAGAACACGTCAAGTAAACTAATAATCAGTAACTATAAGTTAAATAGACAACTCATTCATGTCCCTTTTATTATATAGCTTTCGTGAAGTCGGAGTGATCTTCCACTTTTGTTTTCATCCTCATTACTGGATATAAGGTACGATACTACGTCCTTCAGTAGGGACACTCTCTTCCTATATTAGGATTTCTCGTTTGCAGCCATCTGTTTTCCCCAGTAGTTACTTAAACTAAACAGTAATTATATGATTAGTATTTTAGATTGTCTGAGCTACATACATGCATGCCAGTTCCACCTAGTTATGGAGGTACCATAACCATAACACTGGAGGCACCGGTGTTATGACTCTTCTGCGGTGAGAGTGATTGCTCGTAGAGTCCCTTTTAATTTGGCCTTTTATATTATTATCATGTGGGGGAATGGGTGCATCCTAGGAAAATTTTAGCAAGATTACATGGTAACTGTAGTGTATGCCTCACATCCGTTACATGGAGCTGATCCCTCCACCTAGACTATTTTAATTAGAGGCAACCCCTCTAATTGCATTATGAGGTCACCCCTCTAAGTATTCATGCACGTTGATACTTCATGACCTATATGGGCTCTTGGGCATATTTAAAATACAGTTTTCAGTATAAATAAACGTAAGTCTTTTCAGAATATAAACCAGTTTATAATCATACACCAGGTTTTTCTAGGACTTACACTTATTCTGCTGTACTTTTATTTCATACATTGCTTGTGTTTATGCTATTTCATTTCATTGTCATATATCTGCACACTGAGCGTATTGCTCAACCGTATTTTCTTTCCATGTCCCCATACGGCAGGTACTAAAGGGCGAAGCTAGGGCTATCAAGAGTACGTGCATTTGGATGGAGGCTCCCTTGTCTTTACTTCTTTTAATGCATTTACATACTTTTGCTTTGTTGTACATTGCTTAGTCCTTACTCTACATTTCTTTACTTATGCATTGTGTGTGGAGCTTATGTTTAGAACTGATGTTTGTTTCCTGTTTCCTTTATGGTCATTAATGTTTTAGACATTTACCCTTGCATGCTTTGATGACACGCCATAATTACTAAGTAACGGTCCACTTATCCAAGTGGGGTGTTACAATTATGGTATCAGAGCCAAGGCTTCGACCCTTAAATTTGACCTGTGACTAGTGGGTAGTCACCAGATTCTTCCTAAACTAACATTAAATTTCATCACATGCATCATTATTTTCTTAAGTTTTTGACTAAGTAATGGTTGAGACAGGATTTGTCATATTTAGTCGCATATGCTTTTCTGCGAATTTTGTTTTGTGGACCGACCCATAGGCGTCCACCTTTGCCAATGGTTGTTTTCGTTGGCTATACTTTCATAAACTCTTCATGCATCTCTTACGTTTATCCTATGTTCTAATCAGATTAATCATTTTATTTCCTCTTTGAAACTGTGAGATGGTCAACACACGAAATGATCAAGAACTGGCTGCAGCTGTCCAAGCAGCTCGGCAGACCATGCTCCCTCACATCCAAGCAGAGGTTCGGGTTGAATTCCGAACTGGACCGAGTCATCAAAACAGTCCTCCTCCTCATCCACTTGTTACTCTACACACATGGCTAGAGAGATTCAACAAGCAGAAGACTCGGGCATTTGAGAAAGCTGAGGTCCCATCTGATGCTGAAAATTGGGTCTCTCACATGGAGAAGATCTTCGATGCCATGGGATGTGATGGAGTGTACAATGCATGTTTGGCTTGCTACAAGTTCGAAGGTGATGCACTAGCTTGGTGGAGAACGTACAAGCTGACAAATGGAGGTGATGCATTGTTGGCTACTTTGACTTGGAATCAGTTCACTGAGCTATTATATAATTAGTTCTTTCCGAGGGCTGAACAAGAACGGCTAAAGAGGGACTACCATGCTATTCGTCAGAGAATTGGTGAGAACAGCACGGAGTTAATGCAGAGATTCCTTAGGTTAGCTGGATTTTTGAGCACTGCTGCAGGTATAACACTTCCGTTGGGCTCTTCACTCCTTGACTGCTGATCGGCTACTTAGTGCCACTTTCACCAATGTGTCACAAGTGGCAAACACAGCACGTATCTTGGAGATGTTCCATGAGAGAGAGGACTATGATGAGCCAGCTCATCCAGAGAAGAGGCAGAAGGGTGGAGACCAGTCCCAACCGGCCACTCAACAGACGAACAACAAGGGCCACAGTCAAACTATTGACCAATACGAATCAGACAGGCGTAACGGTAATGACAATTACCATAACAATGCCAGTTACTCCAACAACAATAGGAACTCTACGAGTCAGTGTGACCAGAATCCTAAGGGTCAAAAGCCTAATGACTCGTCTTCATCTGGCTCTCAGGTTTCAAGGGTACCTCCAGGAGGGTATACACAGGCTATTTGCACTACTTGTGGCCGTAGACATCCTGGACCATGTCGTCGGGCTGCCGACGTTTGTTTTAAGTGTGGATAACCAAGTCATATGTTGAAGGACTACAAGAAGGGAGAGACTGTTGGTACGTTTAGTACTGCTCTTCCTACACCACCAGCTTCAGGTCGTGTCGATACTACCCCCAGAGATCAGGCAAACAAGTCGAGGGTATCATTACTGGCATCCTCTTTATGTACGAACATGATGCATGCGTTTTATTCGATACGGGTGCTACTCACTCAGTTATATCCACTGGTTATGCTTCCCGTATTAATAAGATACCTACACCACTAGAGAACATATTAAACATATCTACGCCAATGAGAGACTCTGTACGCATTACCCATGTGTACAGAGACCTTCCCTTATAGTTTGATGATAAGATTCGCCCAGTAGACGCACTTCCTCTAGACATGTGCGATTTTGACTTAATCTTAGGCATGGACTGGTTAGCTAAACACCATGCCACTATCGATTGTCATACCTATCGGGTTATCTTCAGCGATGTCCAAGCAGCAGAGTACATTCACAATGCTTTACTAGCTCATAGTTGCGAAGGCTTCTTAGCTACGATTCAGGATACTATTGCCGAAGCTTCGTCAATCGATCAACCAGTTGTTTTTGAATTCGCTGGTGTATTTCCAGAAGAACTTCAGGGTATACCACCTATCCGCGAAATAGAGTTTGGCATTGAGCTCATCCCAGGAGCTCAACCGATTTCCAAGGCTCCTTATCGCATGGCTCCCATAGAGCTCAAGGAGTTAAAAGACCAGCTGCAGGAGTTACTGGAGTGAGGTTTCATCCGTTCGAGTGTATCACCATGGGGTGCACCGGTACTTTTCGTCAAGAAGAAGGACGGCAACATGCGTTTATGCATTGACTATCGTGAACTAAACAAGATCACGATCAGGAACCGTTATCCATTATCGTGTATCGATGATCTATTTGACCAACTGCAAGGTCCCAAGCACTTTTCCATTATTGATTTACGATCTGGTTATCATCAGCTGCGAGTGAAGGAGCAGGATATTCTTAAGACTGTGTTTCACACAAGATATGGTCACTATGAGTTCGTAGTCACGCCTTTCGGACTCACTAATACTCCAACGGTATTCATCGACGACATTCTCATCTTCTCTAAATCTAAGGAAGAACATGAGGAACATCTTCGCCCTGTACTACAGATTCTTCGCTAGAAGCAGCTGTATGCCAAATTCTCCAAGTGTGAATTCTGGTTTAACAAGGTGGCATTTCTGGGCCACATTGTCTCCGCAGAAGGGATCACCATAGATCCTACGAAGGTTGAAGTTGTCACTAAATGGCCAAGACCAACGTCTGCAACTGAGGTTCGTAATTTTCTAGGTTTAGCTGGTTATTATCGTAGATTTGTGGAGAACTTTTCAAGGTTAGCCTTGTCTTTGACCAAGCTGACGCGTAAGGGATAGAAATTCGTCTGGAATGATGAGCGAGAGAAGAGCTTTGAAGAACTTAAGTAGCGGTTGGTATATGCACCTATTCTTACTTATCCATTTGGCACGGGTGGATTTCAGATTTATAGCGATGCGTCGCGTAAAGGACTAGGCTGTGTACTCATGCAACATGGGAAGGTGATTGCATATGCATCACGTCAGCTTAAGCCTTATGAGGAGAATTATCCTACCCATGATCTGGAATCAGCAGCAGTTGTCTTTGCACTAAAAATCTGGAGGCACTATCTATATAGTGAATCATGTGACATCTTCACTGATCACAAGAGCCTCAAGTACATATTCACTCAGCGAGAGCTAAACATGAGGCAGAGAAGATGGTTAGAACTACTCAAGGACTATGACATCCCGGTTAGGCGAATGTAGTGGTAGATGCTCTCAGCAGGAAGTCAGGCATGATTGTTGGCATCAAGATAGAAGAAGAGATCATACGTGACCTAGAGCGCTTAGACATTGAGTTCTTAGTACGTGGACATCATGGGTACTGGGCTAATCTGAGAATTTAGCCAGACTTAATCTCTCGGATCAAGACAGCTCAGAAGGATGATGGTGAGATTTGGGCTATTATTCAGAGTCTTGATCGGCAAAAAAAATTTTGTGTAGACAAGGATGGCATCGTATGGCAGGGAACCAAGCTATGTGTTCTGGATGATCTTACACTTAGAGAAGCTTTAATTGCTGAGGCTCACAACTCTCTATTCTCTATTCATCCGGGATCCACCAAAATGTACCATGATCTCAAACAGCATTTTTGGTGGAGTGGCGTGAAGCAGGATGTTGCTACTTTCGTTTCTAAATGTCTAACCTGCCAGCAGGTGAAGATAGAACATCAGCGGGCTAGTGGTTTACTAACCCCGTTAGAGATTCCCGAATGGAAGTGGGACAAAATTTCCATGGATTTTGTCACCGGACTTCCGCTGACTAAGAGGAAGTATGATGCTATATGGGTCATAGTCGATCATTTATCAAGTCAGCTCATTTTCTTCCAATTCGCAAAGATTTTTCAGTTAGCAAATTGGCAGATATATTTCTTCAGTAGATCATGCGACTACACGGTACTCCATCAGATACCATATCCAAAAGAGATCCTCGATTCACGTCTAAATTCTGGAAAGGTTTGCAGAAAGCTTGGGGCACCAGACTTAAGCTTAGCACATCCTTTCATCCTCAGACCGATGGTCAGTTAGAGCGTACCATTCAGACCTTAAAAGACATGCTGCGAGCTTGTGCACTGGAATGGACAGGGAGTTGGGATGACTACATTTGCTTGGTTGAGTTTGCCTACAACAATAGTTGGCACGCGAGTATTAAATGTGCACCTTTCGAGATGCTATATGGCAGGAAGTTTCGTGCTCCAATCTGCTGGGATCAGGTTGGAGAACGAATCATTGAGGGTCCAGAGACGATAGATGTGAACAATGAGAAGGTTTCCATCGCCAAGGCGAAGCTGCAGGAAGCTCGTGCTCGTCAGAAGAGCTATGCTGATAAACATCGTAGAGCTTTAGAATTTCAGCCCGGTGAACATGTTTTCCTGAAGGTATCACCAGCACGGGGCGTCAAGCGTTTTGGACTTAAGGGCAAGCTCAGTCCTTGTTTCATCGGACCATTTGAGATCCTTGAACGTCTCGGTGAAGTATCATATCGTCTAGCGTTACCTCTACAACTATCTCATGTACACAATGTGTTCCATGTATCCTTACTCAGAGGTTACAATTATCATCCGTTGTACAAAGTTTCGTATCCTTTCGATCAGATTCGTGAGGATCTATCCTATATTGAGGAACCCATAGAAGTTCTCGATCGTCAGGATCGGGTCACTAGGAGGAAGACGATCCCATTCGTCAAAATCCTTTGGAGGGACCATTCTGAGCGGGAAGCCACATAGGAAACGGAGAAGTCTATCCGGACTTCTTAGCCTTATTTTCAGCTATGATTCGGGTATGTCCTTTTTTGCTTATCGTATCTCTAATTCGAGGACGAATTATTCTATTAGAGGGGAAGAGTTGTAAAACCCGCTTTAAAATACCTTAGAACATTAAATGCATGAAAATAGTATAAATTAAAACTTTACGATTAATTATTATACGACACGAATCATGACCATTATATATAATTATTACGTATATTAATTAATTACGACAAGTATTACGTATATTAATATTATTATGAATACATGATAAGTATTTACGTATAATACTTAAAACATAACAAGAATAAAACACGACATTAAAACACGAACATATATGTATATTATTTAGCACGAAAAACGAAAACGAAATAATATATAAATGGGTGTTTGTAGCGTCCAAAAAGAAAAGAAGATAGGGGCCTTGGCCCGGCCCATTAGCTATCCTAATTGGTAAATAACAAAACTCCAGGGAAATCATTCATTAATACTTTTACAGGAAAATAACAAAAACCCTAACTCTCTTTTTCTCCTTCTCTTGGTCGCGGCATACAACACACACACAAGGGGGATTTTTTTGGCTTTTGATCTTTAACTAAATACGGTGTGGTGTTTGTAGTTCTAATCATTAAATCAGTCACGCTTTTGGTATCCCTTAATCCTTTGCTTATTATTTATTTTTCATTGTTCTTGAATCATTAAACCAATCATTTAAAACATGAGACTGAAAAGATTAAAACATGGATGTAAAGGGTTTTGGTTTGGTTTGTTTCAGGTGTCACGTAAACTGAGACCAAATAGTTCTCGGTGGTGGGTTTTGGTAACCAACCGCACCCCATAAGGGGTCGGTGGTGGTTTTCTGTGGGTCAGCCGCAACCCCCAACTGCCCAGCAGTGGGGTGCGTTGGCTAGGCAGTGGAAACCGAGAGTCTATAGACTCTCGGTTGGAACACAGGACACGGCAGGGGGAACCCTGGCTGTAGCTGGGGGTATTTTTTCCAGTAGTAGCACCGGCACACAGCCGGTAGCTGCGTTGTGGTCACGGCAGCAAGCCACGGCCATCCGGCTGTGGTGTTGTTGTGGTTTTCGAGGCAAACCGAGACCTTCTATGGTCTCGGTGGGTTCCTTGAGGGGTTCGGGTAGAACCAAACACACCAAGGGGTGTGTTTGGCTAAACTTTTTCTAAAAGCATGTTATGTTATTTTTATTAATTAAATTTATGAAATAATACATGGTACAATTATAATTAATTAATGCAAGACTTATGTTATAATTATTAAATATAATTATCATGATATAAAATACATGGCCATTTAAATAAGCCTTATGTTATAATAATTATTAAAAGTAATTATTTATGTTATAAGTACATGTACATTTAATTAATTTAATTAAGAACTTAGCTTAATAAATTAACTACATTATGAACCAAGGTTTAATTAAATGAATAACTATGATTTAATTTAATTATACAATAAGTCATTTAAGGTAAAGTTTAATTATTATAATCATGTAATATTATTAATTAATAATTACTTATGATATCATGTATTATTTTATTAATTAATAATCATATGTAAGACTAAGTATTTAATATTAATAAACTTTACTTTATAATAATCATGGCTTATAATATGCTTATTAAAAACTAAAGTTTATATCATTTAATTATTTAATAAGCTTATTACTAAATATGGAAACATGCTAAATATGGAAATATACTAACTATGGTAATATGCTATTTATAGAAACATACTAAATATGGAAACATGCTATTTATGGAAACATACTAAATATGAAAACTTTCTATTTTTGGAAACTTACTAATTATGGAAACTTTATATTTTTGGAAACTTACTATTTATGGAAACTTGCTATTTTTAGAAAGTTACTATATATTGAAACCTGCTATTTTTAAAAAGTTACACTATATAGAAACCTGCTATTTTTAGAAAGTTACTCATTATGTTATAACAAGTACTATAACACTTAAAACATGAAATACACTAATCAATAACACATGAAACACTAAGAATCACATGATAAAACAAGAACAAGTATAACAAGTAAAGAACACGTCAAGTAAACTAATAATTAGTAAGTATAAGTTAAAAAGACAACTCATTCATGTCCCTTTTATTATGTAGCTATCGTGAATTCGGAGTGATATTCCACTTTAATTTTCATCCTCATTACTGGACATAAGGTACGAATATTTCGTCCTTCAGTAAAGACACTCTCTTCCTATATTAGGATTCCCCGTTTGCAGCCATCTGCTTTCCCAGTAGTTACTTAAACTAAATAGTAATTATATTATTAATATTTTAGAGTGCTTAAGCTACATACATGCATGACAGTTCCACCTAGTTATGGAGGTACCATAACCGAGGCACCGGTGTTATGACTCTTCCGCGGTGAGACTGATTGCTCGCGGCGTCCCTTTCAGTTATTTGGCCTGTTATATTATTATCATGTGGGGAGAATGGGTGCATCCTAAGACAAGTTTATCAAGATTACATGGTAACTGTGGTGTGTGCCTTACATCCTTTATATGGAGTTGATCCCTCCACCCAGACTATTTTAATTAGTGGCAACCTCTCTAATTGTATGATGAGGTCACCCCTCTAAGTATTCATGCACGTTGATACTTCATGACCTATATGGGCTCTTGGGAATATTGAAAAATAGTTTTCAGTACAAATAAACATAAGTCTTTTCATAATATAAACGAGTTTATAATCATACACCAAGTTTTCCAGGACTTACACTTATTCCGTTGTACTTTTATTTCATACTACCCTTATGTTTATGCTATTTCATTTCATTGTCATGTATCCGCACACTGAGCGTATTGCTTAGCCGTATTTTCTTTCCATATCCCCATACGGCAGGTACTAAAGGGTGAAGCTATGATTATCAAGAGTACGTGCATTTGGATGGAGGCTCCATTGTCTTCACATCTTTTAATGTATTTGCATACTTTTGCTTTGCTAGACATTGTTTGGTCCTTACTCTATATTTCTTTACTTATGCATTGTGTGTGGAGCTTATGTTTGGAGCCGATGTTTGTTTCCGGTATCCTTTATGGTCATTAATGTTTAGGACATTTACCTTGCATGCTTTGATGACACGCCATAATTACTAAGTAACGGTCCACTTTCCAAGTGGGGCATTTCAATAAGAAAGTGCAATGTTTTGCTACTTTGATGCCTTTCTTACTGAAGTTGAACCTCAGACGTGACAAGAAACATTTATACAATCATGTTGGATAGAAGCTATGCAAGAAGAACTTAATGAATTTGAACGTCTTGATGTATGGGAACTTGTCCCATGCCCGAATAAAGTGATGTTACTCACTTTGAGACGGGTTTACAAGGTGAAAAGCGATGAGTTAGGCGGAATATTAAAGAACAAGGCTCGATTGGTAGCTTGTGGATATCGACAAATAATGGGCATTGACTTTTTGGAATCCTTTTTACCCGTTGCCTGTTTGGAAGCTATTAGAATATTCCTCGCGTATGAAGCCCATATTAATATGATCGTCTATCAAATGG
Source organism: Glebionis coronaria (assembly GCA_025667525.1). Classification (NCBI taxonomy): domain Eukaryota; kingdom Viridiplantae; phylum Streptophyta; class Magnoliopsida; order Asterales; family Asteraceae; genus Glebionis; species Glebionis coronaria. The sequence continues at coordinate 186,136 of JANFOE010000251.1, read as the reverse complement.
ATGTGAAGACGTCGTTTCTTAATGGTGAAATCAAGGAAGAGGTCTATGTTCAACAGCCGCATGGTTTTGTGAATCCCAAATACCCTAATCACATGTACATGCTTAAGAAGGCTCTCCATGGGTTGAAACAAGATCCACGCGCATGGTATGATCTATTGTCACAATTCCTCATCACGGAAGGCTTCGCAAAAAGGCAAGGTAGATCCAACGATGTTCATTCAGAAATACGGGAACAACATGATTATGGTACAAATATATGTTGATGATATTATATTTTCTACCTCGACCCAAACTTTGTCTGACCAATTTGGGAAACTCGTGTCTTCAAAATTTAAGATGTCGATGATGGGAAAAGTTTCATTTTTCTTAGGACTTCAGATTTCTCAAAGTCCTAGAGGGATCTTTATTAACCAATCCAAATATGCCCTTGAATCACTTAAAGGTATAAACTTGAATCTTGCGACCCTGTGGATACTCTAATGGTGGAAAGATCCGAACTAGATGCAGATCCAGCTGGGATTCCTATTGATCCGTCACTTTATCGTGGAATGATCGGTACCCTTCTGTATATTACAACTAGTAGGCCTGACCTTCAATTTGCTATATGTATGTGTGCTCGGTACCAAACTAGGCCTACTGTGTTACATTTAGCTGCAGTTAAAAGGATCTTTCGTTATCTTAAAGGAACCGTTAATCGGGGACTTTGGTATTCGAAGGATTCCTCTATTGCACTAATGGCATATGCAAATGCGGATCACACGGGTTGCCAAGATACAAGGCTTAGCACAAGTGGAAGTTTGCAACTACTATGCTATCAACTTATCAGCTGGGCATCGAAAAGGCAGAAAAGCGCTGCAATTTCTAGTACAGAAACAGAATACATTGCTATGTCCGGTTGTTGTGCTCAAATTCTTTGGATGAGATCGCAATTAACGGACTATGATCTAGGATTCAACAAAATTCCGATGTACTCTGACAATCAAAGTGTCATTTCCCTCTACAGCAATAATGTCCAACACCCTCTGTCGAAGCATATCGACATTCGCTACCACTTTATCAAGAAGCAAGTGGAAAATGGAGTGATCGAGCTTTACTTTGTCAAATCAGAGTATCGATTGGCGATATCTTCACGAAGGCTTTAGATCGCGCCCGAATTAAATTTTTGACCGACAAGCTCGGAATGAAAACCTTCTCGCTCGAGACTCTAAAGGCATTGGCAGATGAAGCGAAAGAATAATGGTGGTAAACTATTCTTAGTATCCTTTGTGATCATGTATATATTGTTTATATTTTTATCCACAAAAGCAAAATACAAATATATAAAACCATATAAAACCTAGAAAAAATGAAAAATTCAGAAAAATCCAAAAATATTTTTACTTTATTTTTCAAAGGCACATCTTTTGGGACGATAATATTTACGGCCTTAGAAGTGTTGATTAATACTGACACGGCGGAATAAATAGAGTTTTTACAAAAGTTGTAAATATTTCATAACACATGCCTTAATGGCTTGCTATTATTTCAGATAGTACCCCGCTTTTCATATTCAAGTCAAGTATTTCTTTTAAAAACTTTGGCTCAATAACGGGAATTAATTTTCTCGGGTATGGTTTACTTTATAACCATGTAAGGGATCGTGTCCATATTTACATTTGGTATCATGATCTAACATGAATGTATGATGCTTCAGTGCATTTATTTGTTAAAACGAGAGAAATCTTATTTTTACGAAGTTATCATCTCTACAAATTGAGGATCTACGACTTGGTATCAACATACTCGACGACGTGACTACTCAAACGATGACTACAGCTCTTTTGATAGAACACGGGTTAAGACTTGAGGGGGAGAAATTGTCAAGCATTCAGATTCTTCGATGCCGATTCATTGTGTATTGCCGGTCTTAAGAATTGGTGCCAATACAAAAGGTGTAATCTTTCAGTTGGTATCAAGATGAAATTACCGACTTCACAATTAGTGTCAAGACAAAATTACCAATCGTACATGTGGTGTCAAGAAAAGATAACTTCGGACGTGACGGGGGAGACCAACATTTGTCAACAAGAATCACGTGATTCTATCATATGATGTTCTCATCAATCAGGTCTACCTTGTCATTTCCCAATATTATGAATATGTCATCTAATTCAACAAATGGTATCATGAGATAAACGGACTTGCATTTTTCTTCCCAAAAACTTTGTTAAAACTTCATTAAATCAATTGATATAAAAAATATCGGTTGAGTTAATATTCTTAATATGGGGAAGAAAATGTGATTTAATATGAGAAATGGTTTATTACAAATGGTTTGACTTAACGTGATAGCGCGTCCTAACATATGTGAAATGTTTTCGAATATCGTGGCATATGTTAAGGGGGGCAAAATGGATTTGGATATCAAAATAGATTTAATGGTGACATATACTTACCCACAACCTATCTATTTCACGACGATGACGATAGTGGTGACATAAGGATGGTAGGATAGGTTAAGTCTGTAATACCCCACTTTGATAAGTGGACCGTTACGTGTAATTATGGCGTGTCGTCAAAGCATGCAAGGTAATATGTCCTAAAACATACATGACCAAAAGGGAAAACCGGAATCAAATATCGGTTCCCACACATAAGCCCAAAACATAAATAAAGTAAAAGAAATGAGAAGGACAAAACAAGTGTCCAAGCAAGCATAAGTATATGAGGGCAAAAGGAGAAGAAGTCTAAGGCAGCTTCCATCCTATGCACGTCCTCCAAATGCTCAAGTATGTCCTTGGGTACCTTCCGTTTTGGGACATGGAAAGGAAAGTAACGGCTGAGCAATACGCTCAATGGACGGATATATAACATAGTATGAATGACTGAAATATAAGTAAGGACTGAAAAGCAGCGAAATAAGTGTAAGTCCTGGAAAACCTGGAAATATGTTTATAAACTGGTTTATATTTTGAAAAGACTTATATATTTTTATATGAAAATTGTATTTTAATTAGCCAGGAGCCCATATAGTTCATGAAGGTATCAACTGGTATGAATACATAGAGGGGTGACCTCATCATGCAATTAGAGGGGTTGCCTCTAATTATATTGGTCTGGGTAGGAGGGATCAGCTCCTTGTGAAGGATCCAATGCACACACCACATTCACCATTAAAATCCTAACTGAAAACATGTAACTAGGATGCACCCATACGCCCCACATGATAATATAAATAAATGGCCAAACTGAAGGGACGCCATGAGCAATCGCTTCTTCGTGGGGAAGTCATAACACTGGTGCCTCTAGTGTTATGGTTATGGTACCTCCATAACTAGATGAATTGGCATGCATGTATATAGCTTAAGCATTTAAAATATAACAAACGCATTCAAAACATATAAAATAACTAGGGAAAACAGATGGCTGCAAACGGGGAATCCTAATCAAACATACGAAAGAATGTCCATACTGAAGGACTGAATATCCGTACCTTATGTCCAGTAGTGAAGCTAGAATGAAAGTTGAAGGATCCAATCCGACTTCACGTATACTACATAAATAAGGGACATGAATGAGTTGTCTGAATACTGTGTATTTTACTGATTTTATGTGTCCTTATCTTATTTTATATGTTCTTGTCATGTTTTACTGTTATAATTATTATCTTGTACTTATTCCTGTGTTCATGTATTTCTGATTATTGTATAACATGTATTTTGTATTAATATACTTGTAGTATCAAAATAAGTAACTTTTTAAAAATAGCATGTTTCCAAAAATAGAAAGTTTCCAAAAATAGTAAGTTTCCATAAATAATAATAAGCTTGTATAATAAGTCCAAAATATAAGCTAGAGCTTTAAGCATAATTATAAGTCATGATGATTTAATAGTAAAAAGTTTATTAAATTAAAAACTTTAGGCTAAAAACTGATTATTAGTTAATAATAATGCATGGTATAGTATATGAATTATTAAATAATAAATAAGATGGTTAATTTAATAAAACATTACCTTATAACAATAATTATATTAAAGTAAGATTTTTAATTTAATTAAGCCTTGATAAAATACTTAGGTTAGTTTCATGATTTATTTATCTAAATAAATATAACCTAAGTTAATAATAAATTTAATTATTACATGTGCTAATTAATTAAAATGAGTTTTTAATAAACTAACATGTGTACCAGATCCTCGAAACCAGAGCCTACCGAGACCCCGAGTCACGGTCGTACTAAACAAACCAAACACCACAGCCTTTCGGCTGTTGTTTTCTGCCACCGACAGCATAAAGTTGCCCCCGGCTTAGCCGGGTTCTCACTACCAAGCAAAACACCACCCATGATGGGGTTGGTGTTGGTATCCACTGCACAGGCAGCCACTGGCTGCTGCTAGTTTCCCCTGTTCGGTTAAAGTACCCACCGACAATGGTCGGTACCCCTGTCCAGCCCAAATGTGCCCCTGTTTGGGGTGTTTGGTGTTGCGGCTAAAGAAAGTAAACAGCCACCGACCCTAGAAGGGTTGCGGCTGGCGAAGTTAAATCCCCACTGAGACCTTCGAGGTCTCGGTTTGTGTGCACAGCCAGCCAAAACAAAAACAACCCGCACCCTTTTTATGTTTTAATAATACAATTTATTTGTTCATTGTTCTAATTAAATGGATTCATGACATAATTAATAAAAGAGAAAATAGAGAATCAACGGTTAACCAATTCGTAATGATTTAGAATGATGAACATAAACACAAACCCATACCCAATTCGAAATCAACCAAGCTTTTCACCCCCTTTTCTTTGTCAAAAACCGGCGGCCTAAAATGGAGGTGCTAGGGTTTTTGTATTTTCTTGAAATGTGTGTTAAATGAAAAAAATGTTTAGTTAACTTTCCATGACAAGTAGATTGTAAATGTGTCGGGCCAAAGGCCCTCTTCCTTTCTTTCTATGCCGCGGCTAACATACATACACATAAGATTTCATTTATTTTTCGTGCTTAATATTTATCGTACGTGTTCGTGTTTTAAATGGCGTGTTTAATTATTATACGTAAATATCTATCGTGTATTAAATAATATACGCAATACTTGTAATTTAATATTCGTGACACGTGTCATATATTATTAATTGTAAAGTTTAATTTAATCGGTTTTTCGTGCATTTAATATTCTTGGTATTTTTATGCGGGTTTTACAACTCTTCCACTCTAAAAAGAATAATTTGTCCTCGAATTAGAGATACGGTAATCTGGGAAGGACATGGACGTACATAATTATAAAGGACATGGAACGTGACGTGACTGAAAAGAAAATATCTGACTTATGGACGGAAAAGAGGATGGAAGGTCCGGATGAAACCTTCTGTTTCAAGTGGCTTCCCGTTCGGAACGATTCCTCTAAAAGATCTTGACACAAACAAAAATCTTGGTCTTCATGACCCTGACTTGACGGTACGTGATAGTTCCTGGTTCATCAACGTACGATAAATCCTCATGAATCTGATCGAGTGGATAGGAATTAACGTGCAAGGGTAAATCAAACGTTATGATGCAAAATAATCTGAAGCAAATGACATTAGTACGTCTGAGCAATGATGCCCGAGACATACTGAAACGTAGTACATAAACAATTGTGAACGTTGAAAGTTTATGGACTTATATTTAATAGTCGTGTGATAGGATCGAACTCGAGATTATGGGATTACACACAATACGTAAAGAGTTAATTTATTTAATAAATATATATTTGTAATATTTATTAAATTAAACCGAGCTATAACTTTCACGATCGTTTAATAATTAAGAGTTAAGTATTAACGAGCGTTGTGGAATAAATAGTGATATGAGTTATTTTACTCATATCAATTGTATCTAAAAACGAACAATAATTGCATAAAATCAATGGAAAATGCCTTGTATATGTTTGTTTTTCGTTTCATGTGTGTAGGTACCGAAGTTCACGAAAAACCGGCAAATATCGACACGAGATTAAAGAAAGTTCAAATGCCAAAAGTCGAGTTCGTTTTAGTCGCGGATTTGTAAAAGTTTGAAGTTAAGTGGGTCCCACATGTGTTTAATGGGCCTGAAAGCCCATTAATATAGTTTGGAAGTTACTTTGGACCAAATTCAGCCCAAGATAAAGTTTATTGGGTCAAAGCCCAATATCTAGCCCAAATGACAAAGCATTTTATACGGATGGAGTTTTCAAAGGGCCCAAGCCCAATAATAATAATAATAAAGACGGTGGATGTTTTTATATTGGGTCAAAGGGCCATGTAAAAGTTAAACGTGGGAGTAATATATTACTCATTCGGTCAAAACACAAAATAAAAATAAAGAAAATAAAAGAAGACGCAGAACGAAGTTTGGGGGAAAAAGAAAACACAGGTTCAAGAACCCTAGAAATTAGGGGATTCCATTTTTTCAGTGATTGAAGGTCACGCGCTTGATAAACAGTCTATTCAGGCAAGATGAAGTGCGTGTGTATCATTGGATACCAAGAACATGATGCCTACGTGGCTTAATGGTTCGTCACTCCTTCAATCTTATTGGTTGATACCCTGCCACTTTATCAAAGAACCAATCAATCCCCTCCACCTCACCAAGAAACTAGCACAAAAATGCCAGGGTGGCAATCTGTGTGAGTTGAAAGATTTTCGACCCTTGGATCAAAACAGAAAAGAGAGAGAAGATAGAAGTGAAGATCGAAGGGCCTATAATCGTCCTCAGCTATCATCCACACCTCTCGGTTCAACTATTAAACGCATATTTCTCAATGTATTTTTCATCCCTTTTTCTTTCTTTAGTTTTATAATATTTAGATTTAGATTAAGGATTTTGTAATTTCTGTTTTTAAAATAGTGTAATATGATTTAATTTGAGATTAATAAAAGTGTTTATTTTGATTTCATCTTGCGTTTCTTTTACATTTATATTCTGTTAAACTTAATGTCAGTTAAATCTTATCAATATTATAAAATGATAGAATAATCATATCAGCTTAAAAATATAGCTTATGTGTTTATTGAGTTTGAATTGGGGAAAACATTTATCCCTACTAGATAAATTATGAATTTAAGTTACTGCTGGTTCGAAATCAAACTTATGGTTCGAGATTCGGAGTGTCATTAATGGTTCGAGTTTTTATGGTGTTCATTCTCGAGGTTTCGATCAAGTTATGGTGTCCTTTTGGATAAGGCCAGCTCAGCGCTGCGTCACGCCATCAACGGATACTTCAAAAATGGTTAAGCTCTTTTTATTTTTATTTTTGTTAATGTTTAGTTTAATCTGCTTTAATTAATTATATGTTATAAGGTTTGAGATTGTGTAGTGATGATTTGGTGATTTAGATCTGTGTTGTTAGCTGAATTGATAAGCCTGCTGATATAGATTTTTGTATGCGTTAGTCGTCATAGCTGTGAGGTTATAGCTGTTACATCAGTTAGCTAGTCGTCTGCTGAATCTGTGTTAGTTTACTGTTGATTCTGAATTGTTATACTTAGATGTTAGCTCGAGATCTGTGTCTCATATTTGTATTTGATGCGTTTTTATGATTTTAAGAGTATGATGATAGGATTTGTTGATGGTTGTTTATGGATTCGTCATATCAGTTCCGTTTAAGTGTCTTAGGATTTTTGTTAGTTTATTTTGCTAGTTGTTTTAAGCTGCCATGAATGTATGATTTGTCTGCATTCTTATTTGCTTTATGCATCATTCTTATCTGCTGCATTTTATAAAGTGCTTGTTAACTGCTGATTATGGGTTTGATAAAATGTTTGATCATTATGGGAATCGTGCTACTGTTTAAATTCCTCTGCTGAAATTGCGTTACTGTTCGTTTTATTCACCTGCTGGTTTATTATTTAGATGAGCATTCCTTAGATTTGTTGATTTGTTGGATGCTTGTTATCATTCGTGGTGTGGTTGTAATCCGAAGCTCACACAGTGATCGTTTGTAAAGTTGCTCCTACTTCTTTTCTAAAATTGCTGATAATTGGTGACTAATGTATGTTATTAAACTATACTGTGTATCTGCTTTATATTATCAAGTTTGGTAATTGGACTGTATAAGCCTGCTAATATAGGATTAATCTTTGCTGAATTTGTTATTGTTCTGTGCTAATAGTCAGTGACTGGGTTTTCATTTCTTTGTGAGTTTTATCTGTTTTTGCTTAATGATGGATGCCAGCTTTAAGCTTGTTTCTCTTGTTTCTTTTTCTTTCTGATTAATGAAGTGTGGTTTAATAGATATAATTTATCTACTGTTTAATGTCACTTAGTGTGATATTATTGTTTGAATTACTGTGCGATTAGGGGTGTTTGGGTTTGTGCTAGAGTACTCAATAAATTCGTGTAGTTTAAAAATAATATACCAAAATTTTGTCTCTCACAGGTCTCGACCTCGAGACCTCTTGCTCAAAGGTCAGACGCCTCAACCAACTGGGCTGGTCTCACGATTTTGTTTATTTCTACTTTAAGAACTTATTATATGTTAAAATCTCTGAACTGTCATAATGATTTTGTAAACGCTTTATTTTACTTTGTCATTTTAATAGTTTAATAACTTTCTTTAACTACTTTTAATAATAAAAAGTTAATTTAAATTTTAGATTAAATAAAAAAACGATAATATAAAAAAAATGTGTTTTTATTAATTTTAGAATATATTAGTTTTAATTAATTTGTAGAAGAAAAATAGTTTTTAGTAGATTTTAAAAATAGTGTAAAAGTATTTTAATTAAATTAGTTTTATTTAAATAGTATTTTTAAATAGTTTAAATTTTTACTTGCGTTAAATAATTGTTTTTAGATTAATTCGGGTTTACGATTAATGCACTTTAGGATTTTACTTTGTAGAATTAATATTAGTTTAAAAACCGAAAAACAATTCAAATCAATTGTCCAAATCAAAACAAAACGTCTCAAATTCACTCGATCTTCGTGTACAACGAACTTGGTTCACCCACGTGTTTAATTGAATTCGTCTTTGGTAACTTTAGTTTATTACTTTTTCCTAAAGGTAATTTACTAATTTACCCTATAACGTAATCTCAAATTATCACATATACTATAACGACACATCAAAAAATTTGGCGCCGCTGCCGGGGATCTTGTGTACGATTCGTTTCGTGGAGATTTGGTGATCGTTGATTTGAAGACCCTTTCCGTCCTCGGAAAGTTTTGTTATTTTCTTATTATGTATCGTTTTTCTCATTTTTATGAAAAAATACCAAAAATAATCTTCTTAATCCTCTATCATGTTTAATTCTTTTTCTCCTCACCCTCTAAATTTTAATTCTTCCATGAATTCCTTCGTCGATTGTGTTGGGTGTGGAGAACCGTTATATGGTTTTTTGCCATGTCGGTGGTGCACGTGTGAGCGTTGTGGAAATGACTTACGAAATGATGTACGAGTTGGATTTTGTCCTTGTTGTGATGATATTACTTCATTTGGAAATCCGAATTTTTCGAATAATTCTCTCGATTTCAATCCACCTCCACACCCTACATACGAGACACCCTCGTGTGAGTTTTGTGGAAACGATTCTTCTTTTGGTAATGATTGTTCGCATCGATTCTCGCTTAATTACGAACAAGAACCGAGCTACAATCAAAACTTTAATGATAATTGTTATCCACAAGATTTACCGAGTTTATCACAACAATATCTTTGTTGTGAGTATTGTGGAGGTCCTCACGAGAGTTTTTGTTGTCAACCGAGAGATCAAAATTTTTATGAGCCTAATCCTTGCTATAATTTGATTCCTTCCGGTTTTGACCAATCTCCACAATATTCTTTTGATATTGAACGACTTGAAACAACTTTCCAACAAATAATTCGAGAGAAAGAACGAGCTCAAGCGGAAGCAAAATACCTTGCTAATCGTGAACTCGAGCGTTCTCTTCTTTTGGATGATGATGAGGATAGTACTCTTTCTTTGCGAGATCTTATTACTCTTCATCCTTCGTCTAGTGCTATCTTATTTCCTTTTCGTATCTTGCCGGCTATTGAGCCCGAGGATTCTCCCATCCTAGATGATGAGGAAATCTCTCATGACATCACCACTCCTATTCATGATTCTTCCACCGTGGAACCCGAAAATTCTCTAAGCAAGGGGGACGAGCTTATTAGCACTATTCCGGACACGGAATCGGACGAAGTAATAAAGTCTAGTGTTAAGATTCTTGTCCAAAACCCGAGAGAGTTCGACGGTATTTCCAATGAGATGTGTGATTTGCCACATTGTGATGACTCGATTTCTTCCATTCACTTTGATATTTTCTCCAATTCTAATGATGAAAATTGTGATGGAAATGAAGATTTTGAGAATGATTCGACTTCTTGTGAATTTTCTAATGAGGAGTTCTCCGATGAACTTTCTTATAAAGATGATGTTCACGACTCGGATTTTGAGGGGTTTGCCGATGAACCTACTCTTCTTCACTCATTTCCACCGGGAAATGAGGATGATAGTGATCCGGTATTTGAGAGGTTCACTTTTGAACTTGCTCATTTAGACCCATTTCCACCGGGAAATGAGGTTGATTTGACTATTCCGATCCTTGAGAAGTTCTCCAATGAACTTACTCATTTAGATGTGGAAGACGTGATTCTTCGTGAGAAGTTATCCAATGTCTATCTTCTCATTTCTAGGATCGAGGCTTTGAATTCCAAACCTATTAGAAAGTCTTTCTCTCCATCTCCTATTCCCATTAAGTATAGTGATCCGCTTATGGAGGAGATTGACACTTTTCTTGCTTCTAATTATTCGATACCACCGGGTGTTGATGATATCGACCCGGAGGGGGACACTCTCTTTTTAGAGAATTTACTTGATGATGATTTCGTCCCAAGTCCTCCTCCCACCCACTTTGACCTTGATGTGCGGGTTTTTCATATGTATCATATTGAGTACCATGAACCGATTGATCACATTTCTAAGGGTGAAATGGTCGTTAAAGCTAAGAATATTGATTCTACTATGGATGAAACATTTATTCCACCATTACCATGTGCTTTATATGATCTTGGATTAGCATGGGGGGATGACACCATGTTATCCTTTCCTTTCTCTCACGAGGACGAGGTATTCGATCCCGGAATCGTTTATTTAGGGAAATCTCGGCCTTTCACCGATGTAATAAATGAAAGATTTTTCTATCATCTTGGTGCGAGTTTATCTCGGGGAGCATGCTATATTCATTTCATGATTCGTGATATTGACCACTATCTCTTTTTAGAGATTTATGTTGAAGTTTTATCCTTTCGTTTGTCATCCGACAACGAGGATGAGATCTTTGACCCCGGCATCGTACTTTATATTGGAATTTATTCCATTATGCCGGTTTTCACCACTTTCCCTAAGGACCAATGAATGCGGGGATCGAGTTGAGCTCATGACTCGGTTAACAAAAACGAGGTGCCTTGTGGGGGAGTCCCATACATTCTATCTTCTTTCTATTTTCTAACACTAATAAGGCTTGATCTTTCAAGCTCGTGCTCGTGTTTTGTTACGTTGTGAATCTTAGGTATGACCCTTATCATTGAAGACTCTCGTGTTCGGTTTTTGCCGGTCCACTTGATCTTCCATTCTTTGAATGCTAAAAGGGGCACACTCTCTATCCTTGATTTTTATCGACTAACGTTTTATCTTGAGGCATTATTAATAAAGGGCTTATAGATTTGCGTGCTCTTTCCATGCTAGGATTTTGCATTAGACTCTTCGTGTTTTAGCAAGGGGGTGTTACTCTTGAGCTAAGAAACATTGAGGACAATGTTTGGTTTTAGCATGGGGGAGTCAATCGATATAATCGCTTGCAATTGCTTTTGTCGTGTCTAAACGTAATTGTTTTTCTCATTTTTCAATAAAATTTTAAATTTTTAGTGTTATTTTTAAGTTTTAATAAATAAAATAAGTGCTTTTGACACAAATGTAGGCTTTCCGTTGGTGAAAATGAAAATAGTTTTTGACTCGACTCGGTTTTTAACCTTAGCTTTTCCTTAACGTATTTGAATTAAGTTTTGCTAGGCTATTATATAGGGAGCTTTAAAACACGAAAGTCTTAATTCATACGAGTTAAGAACAAGAACTTTTCGCAAGTTCCTATAATTGATCCTAGAAAGTCGTTTATCAAAGGAACTTTAAAACGCAAATTCTAAAACTTGAAAAAGTATAAGAAGATGCAAGATCCTATAGATGACTTGAAAACCCAAAACTTTGATTTAATAGGCTAAGTATCCATTGATTTCACATTTTTGAAATTTTACAATATGGAGAACAAGAGATGATAGAGTTCAATCATAAGTTTCTTAGATTAAATTCTTCTTTGTGCAAGTATTTTTGTGTTTGATTTAATCTCCTCGTATTTACTTTCCACGCTTGAATAATAATTGCTTAATAAATGAAGTTTTTAGCGGTTTAGGCTTGATATCTTAACTCGTAACTCCTTCTTTTTCTTCCCTTGTAATTAAAGTGAGAACACATTAAGGGTGTCAGCGTCATGGACTTTTGATCATGGGATTGCGGAAATTTGGCTTACTATAAGTATCATATTAATAAAGAAGAATAAATTAAAACATGTTCTCTAGGAGCCTTCGGGTGGGAGTCATGTAGCACTAACCTTGTCATTAGATCCTTAGGGTGTATGTCAAGGGGCGTGTTGAATAAAAATTGCTTCATCATTATGATCCGTAAGGTGGGATGGTGAAGTCAATTCTCTTATTTTTGTCCAAGGAGCCTTCGGGTGTGGATTTTAAATAAGGAGCACAATTGCATCTTAAAGAGCCACAAGGTGTTATGGTGTAGTTGTTGCTAACTCCATTAATAAGGTCATAATTGACTTTGGAGGTTTTATTGTTGCTTTTAAGTAGCCATATTAGCCAAATTTCGGGTCCGGGATTTATCCCTAAATCGTGTTAAGTTATCCTTGATGTGGGCTTTCTTTAGTGACAACGGTTTTTGAAGTCGAGGTTAGGTTTTGAGTGTTGAGTTTACACCGTTCTTGCCTTCATTTTTGGACTAATAAATATCAAAATAAAGTCAAATGAGCCTTTGGGTGAATGACAAATAAAATCTAGAGATACAATTAGGAATAATAGGAGACTGAGTTTAACACAAATTACTTGTATGAGTTGATTTAATTTTGGGGCTTATGATTGACAATGATCTTGTTTTTGCACTTGGCATGGAAAACTGAAAAGTCGGGGACGATGAATCTATTTGAGTTTTATGATCCTAAAAGTTATTTTTCAAATAATGAAAGCAATACATTATGTCTTTGCAAAATAAAGTGTCATAAGTTGAATAATGGTGTAGCTAGTGTTTTATTTTATCATTGCGTGAGGACACGGCAATTGCTTAGCAAGGGGGAGTTTGATATGAGTGATTTTACTCATATCAATTGTATCTAAAAACGAACAATAATTGCATAAAATCAATGGAAAATGCCTTGTATATGTTTGTTTTTTGTTTCATGTGTGTAGGTACCGAAGTTCGCGAAAAATCGGCAAATATCGACACGAGATTAAAGAAAGTTCAAATGCCAAAAGTCGAGTTCGTTTTAGTCGCGGATTTGTAAAAGCTTGAAGTCAAGTGGGTCCCAGATGTGTTTAATGGGCCTGAAAGCCCATAAATATAGTTTGGAAGTTACTTTGGACCAAATTCAGCCCAAGATAAAGTTTATTGGGTCAAAGCCCAATATCTAGCCCAAATGACAAAGCATTTTATACGGATGGAGTTTTCAAAGGGCCCAAGCCTAATAATAATAATAATAAAGACGGTGGATGTTTTTATATTGGGTCAAAGGCCCATGTAAAAGTTAAACGTGGGAGTAATATATTACTCATTCGGTCAAAACACAAAATAAAAATAAAGAAAATAAAAGAAGACGCAGAAAGAAGTTTGGGGGAAAAAGAAAACGCAGGTTCAAGAACCCTAGAAATTAGGGGATTCCATTTTGTCAGCGATTGAAGGTCACGCGCTTGATAAACAGTCTATTCAGGCAAGATGAAGCGCGTGTGTATCATTGGATACCAAGAACAAGATGCCTAGGTGGCTTAATGGTTCGTCACTCCTTCAATCTTATTGGCTGATACCCTGCCACTTTATCAAAGAACCAATCAATCCCCTCCACCTCACCAAGAAACTAGCACAAAAATGCCAGGGTGGCAATCTGTGTGAGTTGAAGGATTTTTTACCCTTGGATCAAAACAGAAAAGAGAGAGAAGATAGAAGTGAAGATCGAAGGGCCTATAATCGTCCTCAGCTATCACCCACACCTCTCGGTTCAACTATATAAACCCATATTTCTCAATGTATTTTTCATCCCTTTTTCTTTCTTTAGTTTTATAATATTTAGATTTAGATTAAGGATTTTGTAATTTCTGTTTTTAAAATAGTGTAATATGATTTAATTTGAGATTAATAAAAGTGTTTATTTTGATTTCATCTTGAGTTTCTTTTACATTTATATTCGGTTAAAATTAATGTCAGTTAAATCTTATCAATATTATAAAATGATAGAATAATCATATCAGCTTAAAAATATAGCTTATGTGTTTATTGAGTTTGAATTGGGGAAAACATTTATCCCTACTGGATAAATTATAAATTTAAGTTACTGCTGGTTCGAAATCAAACTTGTGGTTCGAGATTCGGAGTGTCATTAGCGGTTCGAGTTTTTATGGTGTTCATTCTCGAGGTTTCGATCGAGTTATGGTGTCCTTTTGGATAAGGCCAGCTCAGCGCTGCGTCACGCCATCAACGGATACTTCAAAAATGGTTAAGCTCTTTTTATTTTTATTTTTGTTAATGTTTAGTTTAATCTGCTTTAAATAATTATATGTTATAAGGTTTGAGATTGTGTAGTGATGATTTGATTTGGTGATTTAGATCTGTGTTGTTAGCTGAATTGATAAGCCTGCTGATATAGATTTTTGTATGCGTTAGTCGTCATAGCTGTGAGGTTATAGCTGTTACATCAGTTAGCTAGTCGTCTGCTGAATCTGTGTTAGTTTACTGTTGATTCTGAATTGTTATACTTAGATGTTAGCTCGAGATCTGTGTCTCAGATTTGTATTTGATGCGTTTTTATGATTTTAAGAGTATGATGATAGGATTTGTTGATGGTTGTTTATGGATTCGTCATATCAGTTCCGTTTAAGTGTCTT
This sequence comes from Glebionis coronaria, assembly GCA_025667525.1. Taxonomy (NCBI): domain Eukaryota; kingdom Viridiplantae; phylum Streptophyta; class Magnoliopsida; order Asterales; family Asteraceae; genus Glebionis; species Glebionis coronaria. Next base: position 170,994 of record JANFOE010000251.1, on the reverse strand, counting down.
AGGATTTTTGTTAGTTTATTTTGCTAGTTGTTTTAAGCTGCCAGGAATGTATGATTTGTCTGCATTCTTATTTGCTTTATGCATCAGTCTTATCTGCTGCATTTTATAAAGTGCTTGTTAACTGCTGATTATGGGTTTGATAAAATGTTTGATCATTATGGGAATCGTGTTACTGTTTAAATTCCTCTGCTGAAATTGCGTTACTGTTCGTTTTATTCACCTGCTGGTTTATTATTTAGATGAGCATTCCTTAGATTTGTTGATTTGTTGGATGCTTGTTGTCATTCGTGGTGTGGTTGTAATCCGAAGCTCACACAGTGATCGTTTGTAAAGTTGCTCCTACTTCTTTTCTAAAATTGTTGATAATTGGTGACTAATGTATGTTATTAAACTATACTGTGTATCTGCTTTATATTATCAAGTTTGGTAATTGGACTGTATAAGCCTGCTAATATAGGATTAATCTTTGCTGAATTTGTTACTGTTCTATGCTAATAGTCAGTGACTGGGTTTTCATTTCTTTGTGAGTTTTATCTGCTTTTGCTTAATGATGGATGCCAGCTTTAGACTTGTTTCTCTTGTTTCTTTTTCTTTCTGATTAATGAAGTGTGGTTTAATAGATATAATTTATCTACTGTTTAATGTCACTTAGTGTGATATTATTGTTTGAATTACTGTGCGATTAGGGGTGTTTGGGTTTGTGCTAGAGTACTCAATAAATTCGTGTAGTTTAAAAATAATATACCAAAATTTTGTCTCTCACAGGTCTCGACCTCGAGACCTCTTGCTCAAAGGTCAGACGCCTCAACCAACTGGGCTGGTCTCACGATTTTGTTTATTTCTACTTTAAGAACTTATTATATGTTAAAATCTCTGAACTGTCATAATGATTTTGTAAACGCTTTATTTTACTTTGTCATTTTAATAGTTTAATAACTTTCTTTAACTACTTTTAATAATAAAAAGTTAATTTAAATTTTAGATTAAATAAAAAAAGATAATATAAAAAAAAATGTGTTTTTATTAATTTTAGAAATTTAATTAATTTTAAATATATTAGTTTTAATTAATTTGTAGAAGAAAAATAGTTTTTAGTAGATTTTAAAATTAGTGTAAAAGTATTTTAATTAAATTAGTTTTATTTAAATAGTATTTCTAAATAGTTTAAATTTTTACGTTGTGTTAAATAATTGTTTTTAGATTAATTCGGGTTTACGATTAATGCACTTTAGGATTTTACTTTGAGAATTAATATTAGTTTAAAAACCGAAAAGCAATTCAAATCAATTGTCCAAATCAAAACAAAACGTCTCAAATTCACTCGATCTTCGTGTACAACGAACTTGGTTCACCCACGTGTTTAATTGAATTCGTCTTTGGTAATTTTAGTTTATTACTTTTTCCTAAAGGTAATTTATTAATTTACCCTATAACGTAATCTCAAATTATCACATATACTATCAACGACACATCAAATAGTAAGTAGAATAAATAGAAAGAAGAATGGAAGGTTCCGGAACACCCTAAGGGGGTGTTTAGGCCGTCGGTTATGGAACACCCCAAGGGGGTGTTTAGACTATATCTTGGTAGTGTACGTTATAAACTCGAATTGGTAATTCGTTCTTTATCTTGTGGATTTGCTTTAGCGTAAAGGTATGTAACCCTAATTCGATTAATTATAATTATGTTATTATTATGATCTTGTTAAATCGCTTCCGCTATGTGTGCTTTGATCTCGTTTAGGGTTTTGTGTAATTGTTATGAACTATATAAACCTTCAGTGGCATCGGGAGCCGTTTTAACATGTTATAATTATCAAAAATCTAAAGTTTTTTAACTAATAATTGTTTTGAGTTAAAACTACATGTTTTTTAGGTTTTCTTAAAAATTAGGGTTTTGTTTTTAAAAATTAGGGTTTTGGCCGATTTTTATATAAAATAATTGTTTTTGAAACCCTAAATTACATGTTGGATAATTTTAGATTAAATTGCATGATTAATTGTTATGTCATGTGAATTAAAGGTTACGATCCAAAGATATTTAATTGTTAAGATTTGAGGGTGGATCCACGATGAACGTGCATGTTTTCATGGATCATAAAATCGTATGTTTATATGATTTTATGTGCTACTTGCTTTATTTGATTCAATAAATCTTTAATTAGGAAAGACTTTTATATGAATATAAAAACCTAGATTTGATGATTATTAAGTAAATCGTTTGTATGTGGCTATTTGATTTATTTGTTGCACATATAAATTGTTATTATGTGTTTATGATTTAGTTTTTTTTACTTGTTTATGTTAAAATTGTTCGAATTGTTGTAAACAAGGGGTTTTTTTTAAAAGAAATAATATGGACAAAATCATATATTAATATTTGTTTGAGATCTGAATTACATAGAATTACGTTGATTGGTTAATTGCAATAATAATCTAACGGCCTACTCTTTTTGACAAACTATAAAGTGGGTATAATGCACCGCTGGTCATGTACCCGGTTAAGGAATGAGGTGTTAAGCCATTAGTCGCTGACCAAATTTTCGGCTCGCATGTGCGTCAAATTGAAATTACCTACGATTATTATTTGAATTGTACCTTAAGGTTGGTTTACCGCAAATTCACATCCGAATTCACAATGAATAAGGTTATTGCTTTGTGCTTTAGCCATAAGCACGTTGTGAATAGTTGTGGGTAAATTATTTGATTGGTTGAACCAATACCTCAACATAATTTATGTAAAAATTTAGTCTCGTGTAAAAAGTTTACTAAATGTTTTATAAACTTATGCTATAGAGTTGTATGCATGATTCTCCGTACATTGATTTTGACATCAAATTTATACCCTTAAAATTTAAGTCGAATGCTCCTAATTGACGAAAACTTGAAATTACTACGTCATCAAATGAGATTTTTGGAGGATGTTGTAATGGAGAGAAAACTTTCATAGAATGAGAATTCGTATGATGGTTTTACGTTATTCAGATTAGACGACTTAATTAAGTTACTCAGTGAGATCTGGAAACTTAAGGCATTCAGAAGGGATGAAACATGTTTACAATGCAAAACGTTTTTTGGCAATGTAAATCCCTTAAAATATCTAGAAATTGAAAATTGTTTGTCAATTGAATTGTTCGACAAGTCGCTATGTTGAGTACATTCATTACTAGCAGATCAACTGATGTAATTGGTCTATGTCAATATAATTCTAGGATTCAAGGAAAATATTATGGTTTATATACCGAGGTAATTTTATTTTCTTGAAATTATTTTATTATCGAAAATATTAATATTTGAACTTATTTCTATAGAAATGGCTCAACCTGACAATAACACTCTAAGTTCTGCGTTCAAAATGTTTTTGATCGTCCTGAACTTACTGGCTCAAACTTCAATGATTGGTACCGCTCACTAAGAATTTTCTTGAGAGTAGCGGGTACTATTGATATCTTGACTACTCCCTATCCGGAGGATCTTGCTGAAGGAGCTTCGGAAGCGCGAAGGCTTGAACACGCTGCTAATATTAAGAAGCACTCGGATGTGGCTTGCTTAATGTTAGGAAAAATGGCTCCTCCACTTCAAAAGAAGTATGAGCTATTTTCACCTAAGAGAATGCTTGATGAGCTCAAGGCTATGTTCGAAAAGTCGCAAGCTGTGGAAATCTGCGACTTAGTAGATGCTTTGCATAGCTGCAAGCAAACTCCTAGAAAGTTTGTTAGTGCCCATTACATGGCGATGAGGGGTTATATGGAACATCTCATTGCACTAGGACAACCCTATGATCATAATATGGCTATCAACTTGATCAATAGGTCCTTTAACAAGGACTTCAATGATTTTGTTAGAAACTATAATATGCATTGCATGGGTAAGACAGTTAATGATTTGCATGTAATGCTCATTGACTATTAAAAGGGGTTAAAGGACAAGGCATCTAACTCTACTCCTCCTGTACTAGCAATACAAAAGGGTAGAGTGAGTAAGCCAAAAGCGCAAGCGAACAAGAAGAAAGGCAAAGAAAAGGTTGATAAGGGCAGGCAAGTTGTGACTTATTTAAAACCTAAGCAGAACTTTGTCAAGAAGAATCAATCTCAGAAGGATGAGACTTGTCACCATTGCAAGGCAAGTGGTAATTGGAAGAGGAATTGCCCTCTTTACCTCGAAGAGTTGCGAGAAATAAAGAAGAAGTCTGAGCAGAGCGCTGCAGGTTCAGGTACTTTATTTATGATTGAATTATTCAATTTGACATACAAATTAAATTCCTAGGTATATGATACGGGCTGAGGTATTAACATTTGTAATACGCTACAGAGATTTAATCGGGAAAGGAAGCTTTCCTATGGGGAACAATTTCTGCAAGTGGGCAATGGCGCACAAGCAGCGGTTGAAGCTATAGGAACATTTAATTTAGTTTTACCTTCGTGTTTAGTACTGATTTAAATGATTGTCATTATGCATCTACAATTGTTAGGGGTGTTATTTCCTTTTCTTGTTTGTTGAATAATGGATTCGTTCACACTACTGATAATGATGGAATTTCTGTTTGGAAAAATGGTATTTTCTATTTTAATGCAATTTCTGTGAATGGTGTGCTTGAAATAGACATGCATGATAATGAATCCAAGAATAATAATAATTATGTTTTTAGCATGAATAAGAAGATAAAGTTTGACAAGAACTCTTCTTATCTTTGGCATTGTAGACTTGCCAATAATTAGAAGACTCGTATACAAAAGCTTCAAGGTGAAGGTCTTTTAGAAAATATCAATGATGAATCATTTGATAAATGTGAGTTTTGTATCTCTGGAAAGATGACCAAGAAAACTTTTAATAGCAATATTGAAAGATCTACTGATCTACTTGGTTTTTTTTTGGTAAAGGGGAAACAACCCCGGTAAAATGTATATACCAAAAAAATAATGAAGTACAATGGAATGTGGCTGAGTACCACATTAACCTCAAGCAACGCTTGAACACACTAAGCCATACGACATGCCATATGACTATAACCTAAAGCATACATAACCAATAACACCTATAGGAAAATACCACCTACAAGTACATAAATTGAAAACTGAAGGCATGGAACTAAGTAAGGATAGACTCTGGCAACTTCCATATCTCCACAAACTGTTTAGCCGCAACTGACTCCTTAAATTTGCATGAAAGAAGCTTACCCCGAACAGTCACTATAATGCAATTGACAATTTGGTCAACAGAACGCTTGATTCCCTTAAATAGACGACCATTACGTTCCTGCCAAACATAATATGTACTCGCAGCCAAAACAAGTTTAGCAATAACTTCCCTCGACGTTCTTCTATTGGCAAGCGGTAGGAGAGATTGGATAATAGTATGAAACCCTGGCCCCACATTAACCAATCTCGCCATACTCTTAACCTTGTCCCATACCTGAGCAGAGAAAAGACACTCGAAAAATAGATGAGTATGCGAGTCTTGAACAAGCTCACACAAGGAACATGATGACTTAAGGTCTGACGAGATCTCCCAGCTATGAAGAAGATCATGCGTCTTCAACCGACGTTTCATAATGAGCCATAGAATAAAAGAATGTCTAGGAATACTAAAAGGAAACCACACAATATTTGCCCAAGGAACCTCCATATCACGAGGCCGAATAGACTGCCAAACAGTATTAACAGAAAAAGCTAATGGCCCAATAACAGGAAGCCACCACTCAAGTTTGTCCGAACCTGAAAATGATAATTATCGATAGTAGCAACCACAGGATGTTTGTGCAACAAACTAGGCGGCCACTGAAAACTTCCATGAGACAGAATGTCACGAACCTTAGTATTGATCGACAATCCAGCCCTATACATGTCCCGATGAGAAATAAAAGAAGCTAATGGACTCACCTCGCACCAGTTATCAAACCAAAGAGAAGTGGACGATCCATCACCCATAGCGTACCAAACAAACTCACGAATACAGCTCCTCAACTGCAAGATCTTTCTCCAGCTCCAAGACATATTACCACGCGCAGGAATAGTCCGAAAATTACGGTCTTTGATCTTGTACACATGCATCCACTGTACCCACAAAGATTCCTTACGTAAAAGAAGTTTCCAAATATGTGACGTCATAAGAGCTTTATTAAAATGCTCTAAGCGCCGAACACCTAAACCACCCTCAACTTTCGGAAGACAAACCTCTTCCCATGCAACCTTAGCTCTGCCCTTACCCAACCTTCCTTGACACCACAAAAACCCATGAAGGCGCTGCTCAATATCAAGGATCACACAGGTGGGAAGAATGAACATTGAAGCCCAATAAACATGCATCGAACCAAGAACTGAACGAATTAATTGGAGTCTTCCCGCAATCGAGAGAGACTTGTTCTTCCAATCCATAATACGCCCATCCACTCTATCAAGCAGCTCCTTACAATCATTACGCCCAAGCCTAGAAGAAACCAAAGGAACTCCAAGGTACTTAACTGGAAGTCGCCCTTCTTGAAATGGGAGAATCTGTAAGATAGTAACCTTAATATGATTAAGAACATTACAAAAGTATGCAGTACTTTTAGGAAGACTAGGAGTCAATCCCGATACACTTTTGAATTCCTCAAGAGACTCCATAATCACAGAAGCCGAACTAGGATCACCATGAGCAAAAAGAAATAAATCATCTACGAAGCACAAGTTAATCAATTCCAACTCCCCACAATGGCGGTGATAAGTAAAAGCATCTGAATCATTAACTTTACGACGAAGCATAAGCGTAAGAACTTCCATAATGAGCGTGAACAAATATGGGGAAATAGGATCACCTTGGCGAAGACCCCGCTTTCCCTTAAAATAGCCATGAAGAGAACCATTAATGGATAAGGAGAAAGAAGCAGTCATAACACACTCCATAATCCACTTGATCATCCGCTCAGGAAACCCAAACCCAGCGAGAACCTTTTTTAGAAAGTCCCAATCCACCGTGTCATAAGCTTTTTGAATGTCGACTTTAAAAGCACATCGAGGAATACCACTGTCCAGATGATAATTATTTATAAGCTCCTGGGTAAGAAGAATATTATCCACAATGCTTCGACCAGGAACAAAAGCCGACTGATTAGGGCTGATTAAATACTTCAAACAGTCCTTAATACGGTTAGCAAGAATCTTACTAATGCACTTGAAGAGAACATTACAACACGAGATAGGTCTATAATCAGTAATACATGAAGGGGTTTTAACCTTTGTAATCAAAGCAATGATGGTATGATTAATCTCTTTCAAAAGTTTCCCATTGATGAAAAACTCACGAACAGCATTAATAACATCCACATTCACAATATCCCAAGCCGCTTTAAAAAACGCCGCCGTATAGCCATCAGGACCAGGAGACTTACCATCACCCATAGAGAAAATGGCATCCTTGATTTCTCTATCACTGACACACCGCACCATATCTATAGCATCTGCACTAGACACTCTAGAACCAAATAACTCATGCACGTTAATATCATCCACATCATTAGCTTGACCAAGAAAAACCTTGTAATGATCAACAAAAGCATCAACTACCTGTTCATTCTGAAAAACGTCACCATTAGCATTAGAAATCACATTAATACGATTCCTGCTCATCCTCCCTTTAACCGATTTATGGAAATACGTCGTTTTTGAGTCACCATCATGCAGCCACTTGATCTTAGCCTTTTGCTTCAAGAACCGATTCTCACTGAAAACAGCTTCATTATACGCCTGAACATACATGGCTTCCTCATCCCGTAAAACAGTATTAAAAGGGTCCTTATCGAGATCAAGTTGTACCTGGTCAAGTTCCAAACGCAGCCTACAAACATTATCATGCAGATTCCCTTTGTCAAACAGAAGCTTACGGAAAGGTTTTTTGAGACTTTTTAATCTCTTTACAACCCTATACATGAAAAAACCACTCACACTTCTAGACCATCCCTCCATCACAACCTCACGGAATCTATCTTGCTGAGTTAGAAGATTGGTAAATTTGAAAGGTTTTGGTTTAGCCAAAACAGCAGCCGAAATATTCAGCACAGCTGGAGCATGGTCAGAAATTCTATATGGCTTGAAACAGGCATGAGCACCCGCAAAAACATCACTAAAGGACAGATTACCCAACACACGGTCAATCTTTTTAAGGATCCCATCAGACCCTTTCGATTTCTGATTCCAAGTAAAATTTAATCCCGTATGTTGAACATCTAAAACCTCAATTTCAGCAATACATTCACGAAACTCCCTCATTGAAATATCAGCCTTCGAAGAACCTATAGTGCTATCCTCAAAATTTAAAGCCGCATTGAAGTCCCCCAATAAACACCATGGCCGACCCTGAACATAACTAGCATGAAACCCCAACCCCTGCCATAGAGCACGCCGTTGAGTATACTTATTATGAGCATATACAAAGGAACAGAAAAATTCCTTTTTCTCATTTTTTAACCAAACACGCGTGTGGATAACCTGATCACATTGCGATATAATCACCACATCAACATCATTACGGTTCCACCCAAGGATAATCCGCGTACCCGCACTACATAGATGACCATTTGATGTCCAATCCCAATGATTAAACACATATGAACAAACCTTCATCAATTTTGTAGTAGCCACATGAGTTTCCAAAATTGCACACATAGAAAGAGGGTTTTCAAATATTACATGGCGAACTTCATCTTGCTTAGGGGAGAAGCTCAATCCCCTAATGTTCTATGAAGCGATACTATTCATGAGAACCAACTGCATTGGGAGTGCTTGCCCCCATAGAATTAACCCCTACCTCATCAGTATCATCTACATCACTCATGTTAATGGTGTTGCTATCGTTCACTTTATCCCAAAACAGATCATGATCCCCATTGTCAGGAGATAAAACGTTAAATGGATTAGTGACCATGACAGGATTCAACTTTGCAGCACCACCTGTAGTAATAGGTCGTTTACCATTTTTCTTTACTTCCTGAAATTTAACCCCAGTATTATTCATCTTAGAATACTCCCCTTTCTCCCCTTTGCGAAACACTAAATTAGGTTTGGATTTATTTAACCTAATTCCCTCCACCTGCCTATTTTGCTTCGGTTTGGATTGCTTTTTCTTGATCTCAGTAAAACCATCATCATCAATAGTAACTACTAGAGTCACTTTTGGACATTTAGGGCAATGGTCATCAGTATGGTCAAAAATAGTACAAACCGAACACCTTGGTGGCTTCCATTCGTATTCAATAGTTATAGTAGCCAAAGAATGACCCTTACCATCTGCTAGTAGAATAGCAATAACAACCTCATTGAGAAAGTCAGTATCCGACGCTACCTCAACCAAAGCACGAGCATACTCCTTCCTCCCCCAGGATCGTTGGCACATAGAACTTGTATAGGAATCCAACATAATTGGGTTCCCAATCTGCGTCGTAATCAAACTCAAACCAATGTCAAAATATGCAACAATTGGAACGTGGTAAAGCTTTACCCATACAGGAGCCTTCTTAATGTCATCCTTCTTCAATATCGTATTTTGAGTCCAAACATTTAAAAATAAAGGAACACCCCTTATGAGCCAAGGTCCACCCTCCATCACTTTATCCAAATCCTCTCTATTCTCAAATTGAAACAGGAAGAAATCATCATCAAGCATTACCCTTTTCAAACCAAATTTAGCCCATGTATTTTTGACATAGTTCTCAACCAAAGGAAATGCCAATCTCTTTCCTATGAAATACCCATACAACGTATTATCGAATCGTTTGCGTATCTCCTCAGCAGCTGCAAAAGGTAATGTCGTTCTAGCACCCTCAACCACCTCATTGCTATGCATTGCATGAAGCTTAACCGTCTTTCTAACCTGAGGGGCTTGAGAAGATTGTAAAACCTCAGCAAAAGACGATCCCTTCCCTTGGGAAGGATCGCTGACCTTTGTGGTTTCAGTATTCACAACAGGACCCCGCTGAGGTAACCGGGATATTGATGGATCACCAACATGCGACGATGCAGGCTTTTTCAAGATGGACTTAATGATTTTAAGGACAGCAACATCACCTTCAATCGGTTTTCCATCAGTACCTCCAGACTTGTTACTCTCCACCATCTCTCAAATCAAAATAAAGCACAAGAAACGAAACCCTGGAAAATTAGGGTTTAGAATAACCAGCACCAACACCTCAATAAATGACCTTCATTGATCCACATAAAATATTAATTAAGCATAGTAACGCAAAACAAAACCCTAACCCTACGCAGCAATAAAACCCTAACAAAACCGATTAATAAAAACAATAGAACACGTCGAACAAATTAAAGAGTATTTAGAAACATAAACAATGGTAATATATCGATCCCGGGACTAGCTGCTCATAGCGGAAATAGGGAGTGAAAAGATCACGTAGCCTATCACGCTCACTACACTAGCTGCGAAGATCAACACATCAACAAGGAATGATTACTAAACAAACGTTAATTCGTGAATGGTGGCTATCTGAATTAAATCAAACGGCAGGGGAAATTAGGGTTTGAAAATCGCCCATAGAGAGAGAGAAATTAAGGTTTTTTTTTAATGATCTACTTGGTTTAATACATACTGATGTGTGCGGACCACTTAGACATTTGTCAAGGAAAGGTGCTAGCTATTCTTTTAACATTTACGGATAATTATAGCCGTTATGGTTATGTTTATTTACTTAAGCATAAACATGAGGTATTTGAAACATTCAAAGTGTTTAAAGCAGAAGTAGAATTGCAACTAGGAAAGAAGATTAAATCTCTTCGTTTTGATAGAGGTGGTGAATATTTAAGTCAAGAGTTTATAGATTATCTAAGTGAGAATGGAATTGTTCAGCATCTTACTTCTCCCTGTACTCCACAACAAGATGGTGTATCCGAAAGGAGAAATCGTACATTATTAGATATTGTGCGACCTATGTTTAATCTTACAACTTTACCATTATCCTTTTGGGATTATGCTTTTTTGGTAAAGGGGACTCACCCCGGTAAAATATATTACTCCAAAAAACCGTTAAGTACAATGGAATGTGGCTGAAATGCCACATTAACCTCAAGACATAGCTTGAACGACCACTAGATGATATGATCTAGAAACTACTACATAGCTAAGAACCCTAATAGGAAAGAACCACCTAACCACACATAAACATACAAAAAGACTCATAATATGATATCTACATAAACATTACATCCGGTAACCTCCAAGTCTCGGCTAAACTCTGTCCAGCTTGCATCTTTTTGAGATGACACGAAATCAGCTTTAAACAGACCGAAGAGACAATGCAATCAATCACCTGTTGAGATGTACGCTTCTTCAATCTAAAAAGCCTCCAATTGTGTTCTTGCCAAATAAAGTAAGCTGTTGACGCTAACACGAGCTTTGCAATAACACTTCTAGACGACTTCCTCTTAGCATAGGGAAGAATCACTGCTATTATATCATCAAAAACGGGAGAAACAGTTTGAATACCAGCCAAAACAAGAACATGGGACCAAACCTGTTGAGAAAACGGACATTCAAAGAATAAATGTTCGTGAAAGTCCGGTTGAATTTCACATAGAGGACACTCCGCGGCAAGTGAAGAAGAAATATCCCACATACTAACACGGTCCTGAGTCTTCAATCGCTTATTAAAAACTAACCATAGATTGAATGCATGTCGAGGTATACAATTCGCAAACCAAACAACCTGAGACCACGCAACCTTATGCATACGCGGTCTAATGGAAGACCACACTTCAGCAATCGAAAAAACCTTCGTGTTTGCCCCATCCTGCCAATGAATCTGATCATACGTACCCTCCACAACCGAAGGTATAGACATTCCTTGTAGGAAAGCATACTTGCTGGTCAAACTATTAGGCCACACCCATTGACCATTATGAATAATAGCATGAACTTTGGTATTCATAGTGAGACCTTCCCTATGAATCTCCTTCGGGGTAATATGGTCAGCTAAGGGGCTATAGTCACACCACCTATCAAACCAAATAGACGTCGTCATTCCATCACCAATATTGTGCCACATGAACTCACGAATGAAAGGACGTAATTGTAATATCTTTCTCCATCCCCACGATAAGCTTCCCCGACAAGGAATATCCCAAAAATTACGACCCCGAAGTTTATATACATGTATCCATGAACCCACAACAACTCCTTTAACAATAAAAGTTTCCATATATGGGAAGTCATAAGGGCCTTATTAAACATCCCCAACCTGCGAATACCAAGCCCACCCTCGTTCTTAGGAAGACAAACAATCTCCTATGACACTTTTGCACGCCCTGATTTCAGACTATCTTGAGACCAAAGAAAGTTACGCATGATTTGCTCAATATCTACAAGAACTAGACAAGGAGACCAAACACCGATGCCCAATATATATGCATGGAACTTAGGACTGGCCTTACAAGCTGAAGATGACCCGCTGCCGATACAGACTTATTCTTCCAATCATTAACACGTGATTGAAATTTCTCAATAAGCTCTTTACAATCCCTGAAAATCAGCCTAGATGATACTAAAGGAACACCAAGATATTTAACCGGGAGCGTACCTTCTTCAAAAGGAAGAATATTCAGAATGGATGTCTTCATAAAACTGAGCACATTGCAAAAGAAAGCTGTACTCTTAGGCAGACTCGAATTCAGCCCCGACGCCTCCTTAAATTCTTCTAAAGACTCCTTAATAAGAGAAGTTGAATGAATATCTCCATACGAGAATAAAAATAGATCATCCACAAAACACAGATTCACTAGAGTATTACTAACCCTCCTTTTGATCATAAGTGTAAGTACTTCCATAACTAGAGTATACAAGTACGGAGATAATGGATCACCTTGCCGAAGCCCTCGTCCCCCCTTTAGAATAACCATGCAACGCTCCATTAATGCTAATAGAGAACGAGACAGTTGTCACACATTCCATAATCCAAGATATCATACGAGAATGAAAACCAAAACCTTGAAGAACCTCCCTAAGAAAATGCCAATCAACAGTATCATACGCCTTTTTGATATCAACTTTGAAAGCACATCTAGGTTCCCCACGATCTAAATGATAATTATGCATCAATTCTCGTGTCAACAAAATATTATCCGCAATGCTTCTTCCTGGAACAAAAGCAGATTGATTACGACTAACAACAATCTTCAAAGTCTCTTTAATACGATTAGCAATGATTTTACTAATACATTTAAAGAGAACATTACAGCATTTACCTTCGGGATAAGTGCAATGATAGTATGATTAAGTTCTTTTAGAAGCTTCCCATTAATAAAGAATTCCCGGATAGCTTGACTAAACTCATCCTAAATAATCTCTCATGTTTCTTTAAAGAAAGCCGCAATATACCCATCCAGACCCGGCGCCTTTTCATTGCCCATATCAAATAAAGCTTGTTTAATTTCATTGTTGCTTATGGGACGCAACATTTCCTCAGTCGTATCATGAGTAAGCTGGTGAAGAAAAAAATCCTCCATAATGAATTCCAAAGTATTTCCCTCCTGTCCCAAAATTTGTGTATAGTGCGACACAAAAACGTCAGCCACTTGATTGCATGTATAAATATTGCCCGCGCCATCTTCAACAACATCAATATGGCTGCGACTAACTCTATTTTTTACCACCTTATGAAAATAAGTTGTATTCGCGCCCCCTCCTTAAGCCAATTGATCTTAGCTTTCTGTTTCAAAAAGCATTCCTCCAGTAATAGTGCTTCATTGAAAGCAGCCACAGCGGTAGCTTCGGCCTCACGCAAGACTTGATTATTCGGATCAGCGTCTAAATCTGTTTGTGCTTTATCAAGCTCATCACGTAGGCGATTAACATTACAATGTAAGTTCCCTTTATCGATCAGAAGTTTACACAGTGGTTTATTAAGCAACTTTAGGCGCTGAATAACTCTGAACATGTGAAAACCAATAAACTGTGTGGCCCAACCATCTTTAACAACATCTAGAAATCGCACGTTTCGAGTAATAATATTGAAAATTTTAAAAGGGCGATGTTTCTGTTTCGTAGTAATAGGGATAAACAACACCGAAGGCGAGTGATCAGACACTCGATAAGGCTTAAAAACAGCATAGGACCCATCAAACTCAGTCGTAAACTCCAAGTTAGCCATAGTCCTATCGAGTTTTTTAAGAAGACCCCCACTGCCCTTCGGCTTTTGAGCCCACGTGAATTGCATCCCTAAATGTTGTACATCAGTAACCTCAATGTCAATAACACACTCTTGAAACTCTCTCATAGCAATATCAACATTGGAAGTTCCCGCCCATGTATCACTAGATTGCAAAGTGGCATTAAAATCACCAAAAACACACCAAGGCCGACCACAGATTCCGTCTCCTATTATATCTATTATGAGCATAGATGAAAGTACAAAAAAGCTCATTTCTCTCCAATTTCAACCAAACCCTAGTATGAATAGCTTGGTCATCTGAATTAATAACAGCAACGTCAATGTCATTATGATTCCAGCCAAGAATGATCCTAGCACCTTTATTTGTTGTTCGTATTTTAAATATGGTTCCTACGAAGAAGGTTGATAAGACACCATATGAACTATGGCATGGCAAGAAACCATATTTGTCTTATTTAAAGCTCTGGGGTTGCGAGGCATATGTGAAACATGACTCGGGCGATAAACTCCAACAACGATCTATAAAATGTATCTTTATAGGATACCCTAAGGAAACTATGGGTTACTTCTTTTATTATCCACCTAAGAACAAAGTGATTGTTGCTAGGTATGGAGACTTCCTTGAAAGTGATCTTGTAAATCAAGAACTCAGTGGGAGAAATTATGATCTTGAAGAGAGTCATATAGATACATTGCTTTCTGAAAACACTAGCGAAATAATTCATGTAGAACCAGAAAGTATGGCGGTTCCACCGGAATTAGTTCCTCTGCGTAGATCCGAAAGGATTAAAAACGCAAATAGCAATATATGTCTTAATATAGAGGATGATGATGAATTAAGGGATCTTGGAGAACCTGCTAAGTATAAATCCGCCATGCTTGATCTTGAGAAGGATGAGTGTATGGTTGTTATGGATGAGGAAATGAAATCCATGAAAGTTAATGATGTTTGGATTCTTATAGATCCACCACCAAATGCTAAAGTAGTGAGACATAAGTGGATATACAAGAAGAAAACCGACATGGACGATAGAATACAATCCTATAAAGCTCGTTTAGTAGCTAAAGGTTTTACTCTAACTTTTAGCGTAGACTACGAGGAGACATTTTCTCCTGTAGCAGACTTAAGAGCTATTAGGATTCTCATAGCTATAGCAACATACTATGACTATGAGATATGGCAAATGGATGTTAAAATTACCTTCTTGAATGGTCGCTTAGATGAAGACATCTATATGCAACAACCGAAAGGGTATGTTGATCCTAAGAATCCAAAACACGTGTGCAAACTTCAAAGATCTATTTATGGTTTGAAGCAAGCATAACGTAAATGGAATAAACGATTTGATGAAGAAATCAAAAGTTTGGATTTATTCAAAATCGTGATGAGCCATGTGTATATCGCAAAGCTAGTGGGAGTGATGTAGTATTTCTAGTCCTATATGTTGATGACATATTAATCATGGGAAGTAACATTCCATGACTTAAAGTTGTTAAGGATTATCTTGGTAAATGTTTTTTCTATGAAGCATTTAGGAGAGGCTGCATACATTCTAGGAATTAAGATCTATCGAGATAGGAAAAGACGGTTAATTGGTCTAAGTCAAGATGCTTATATAGATAAGATATTGAAGAAATATAATATGCATAATTCCAAGAAAGGTTTTCAACCTATGGAAGTTAAGCATAATCTAAGTCATGAGATGGATGCATCAACTCCTAAAGATGAGGCATACATGCAGAAGGTGCCTTACGCTTCGTGTGTAGGATCTATTATGGATGATGTACGATGCACAAAGCCTAATGTGACGTTTGCTCAGAACTTGGTCAGTCAATACCAACAAAATTCAGGGTAGCTCCACTGGGTTGCTGTTAAACATTTTCTGAAGTATTTGAGGAATACGAAAAGAAATGTTTTGGTATTCGAAGGGTGGCCATATACATAACTAAATGTGGTTTGGATTAGGAATTTTATTGGAGATCTTGGGATGATGCTTGCAATAAAAAACCTAATAAATATGTATTGGGACACTTCTGTCGCAATCATATTCGCCAATGATTCTGGAGTCATGAAAGGCGCCAGACACTTTAAGCGTAGACATCACTACGTCCGAGAACAAGTTGAAGCTCGTGAAATCAAATTAATAAAAGTTCACACAGATGATAACGTAGCTGATCCTTTTACTAAGGCTTTGCCTAGACCAAAGGTAGTTAAGCATGCCAAGGCTATTGGGCTGCAACTAGCTAACGATATCATGCAATAAATCTGTGATTAGTATTTGGAAAAAGGATGTTAAGACATTATTATTTAATAAAATAAAGATTGGGCTTGGTTTATTATTATTAATTAATTTTGTATCTTATTTTACATGTTTTAATCCGTGAATAAATTGTTATGTTAAATGTCCATTGTCGATTAATAATATGGGAATATTATTAAACTAAGACAAATAAAAATTGCGATAGAGTATACTTGAAAGTATATTGATCGATTTTGGATGATGTTTGATGAATCGAATATTGGACTTATCCCAACTATATGATTTTATTTTGTGGATCTTTGTCATCAAGTAAATCATAAATAGTTATCCTTAGACTTGAGATACCAGGAAACTGTTATGAATCTAGTGTATCTCTGTGGAATAATCTAACGCGAAACGTAACTGGTAGCTATAAGGATTATTTTTGGAGGTGTTGCAAAATTCATAAGTTTTGCTTGTAGTCAATATGGAATTTATTTCCTCCAATTTCGTTTTGGAGTTTAATACAACTGGGCCCCTCGTGGGATTAGTAAGATGTTTGTGCGGACACACCCAAATTTGTTTCGGTAATCTTGCTGAATTTGTGAATGAAAAATAGAATGGTTAATGAAAGGAATGACTGAGATCCATATCCTTATTAACATTGTATTAGAAATAAAAGGATAATAATAATGATGAATCATTAAAAAGTTTTATCTAGGAGACCTTACTCGAGTTGTACTAGTGACATTGTTAGTGTAACTAGACGCTAGTCAATGTAATTATGATATTTGAAATATGTCCAAGTGGGAGCTGAAAGTTTATGGACTTATATTTAATAGTCGTGTGATAGGATCGAACTCGAGATTACGGGATTGCACACAATACGTAAAGAGTTAATTTATTTAATAAATATATTTGTTATATTTATTAATTTATTTAATAAATATATATTTATTATATTTATTAAATTAAACCGAGCTATAACTTTAACGAACGTTAAATAATTAAGAGTTAAATATTAACGAGCGTTATGGAATAAATAGTAAGTAGAATAAATAGAAAGAAGAACGGAAGGTTCCAGAACACCCCAAGAGGGTGTTTGGGTCGTCGGTTATGGAGGCAAAGGGGAAGGGGAAAAACTTTCCTTATATTAGTTTTGGACTACAAGAATTAGGTCTATATAAACAACCCCCCACCCTCATAATTCAACACAGCAATCTCTCCCTCTCCTTCTCTCTAGTCGATCGCAAAAGGGAACCCACAAAGGGGTTTGGTTGGTTTTCTTGTTCTATCGATTTTACGTATAATCTAGTCCTGGCCCCTCTTTAGGGTTGTTGGGTAGATTTTTCCACTAGCGTAGAAGCTCGGTTTCACGTGCTATAATCACGGTTAGCTCGTTTTATTACGTGTTTACAAGAACGTAATATAGTCTTACTTTAGACTATATCTTGGTAGTGTACGTTATAAACCCGAATTGGTGATTCGTTCTTTATCTAGTAGATTTGCTTTAGCGTAAAGGTATGTAACTCAAATTCGATTAACTATAATTGTGTTATTATTATGATCTTGATAATTCGCTTCCGCTATGTGTGCTTTGATCTCGTTTAGGGTTTTGTGTAATTGTTATGAACTATATAAACCTTCAAACGTGATACGTGAACAATTGTGAACGTGATACGTGGAGATACGGTGAATGTAATAGGAGAAACATATGGTGGACGATGATACGTGCAACATATCGTGAACGTGATATGAGAAACGTGGAATGAACATGACATGTGAAACATGTCTGAGGATGGAAAGTCTATTAAACTTGAGTCTGGTCTCCCAAGCTTTCTGCAAAACTTTCCAGAACGAAAATGTGAAACGTAGAATCGTAAGCCAGGATACGATCATGAACGAGAACAGTGTCATGAACGTGAGTGCGAAAGCAAATCGTAAATTTGAACAAGGGCGTGAACGTAAATAGTGAGCACGAACGTGAACCTTTATCTGGTCCGATAGTTGAAGGTGTGCCAAGTGATCGGACCATCCTTGGCTAGAAAATGTCTGATAGTCTGCTGACTGTGAAATCCTTGCGGATGAAAGGATTTTGCAAACTTAGTCAAACTGTTGATGACATCCAGATAGCATAATGCTTCCTCTGAGCCTGTTGTAGCCTAGTAACAAAATCCATGGAGATCTTGTCCCTTCTCCCTTCACATTTCTAATGGTGGAATAGTTCCTAGTCTGTTGGTGTTCTATCTTAGCCTGCTGGTATGTCAGGTACTTAGATATGAACGTAACTGTATCTTGCTTCATAGAAACTGGATACATAGAAGTTTGGAAAACTTTTAGTCTCTGAAATTAGACTTCTCTTAGCGTAGGAATCTCTGGAACACCTAATATAGGTAAGGTTCTCTCCTTTACGCGTAAGCTGGGTCATGGTAAGATTAACCGTGAGAATCAATTTGATTCAGCGTGTCACTGTAATCAATCAAAATTCATACTGGAAAATTTCAGGGTGAAATTTCTTCTGTCGTAGAATTTGCAACATAGTGCAAATATGGTCTTCGTGCTCTTCACTAGACTTAGAGAAGGTCAGGTCGACCTCGATGAGAACAATGACGAATTTGTTTATGAGTTCATGGGGAAACTCCATCCATCAAGTCCATAAATGTTGTTGGAGCATTCATATGACTAAAACAAAATCATGAATTTAGCATGACCCATTTCGTGTGCGAATAGCAGTCATTGAAATGTCCTACTCTTTCACTTGCCACTGTTGGCAGCATGATCATAATCAATTTGGGAAAGTGTCTAGCCCCTTGTAGTTGATCGGACACGTCGTTAATACGTGGAGGAGTATAACGATTATGAATGGTGATTTGTTTTAAATCGACGCCAGTCGACACATAATCTCATGTAACCGTCCTTCTCCTTAATAACCAGAACCGGTGTACACCATGGTGGTACACCTGGGCGGACGAGCTTCTTCAAACATCTCGTGCAGCTGATCCTTTAACATGCTCGATGTTAAGTTCCACCTTGTGGATAGAAAGTATACTCGGAGGTCTTTCTGGAATATATCAGGGCAACTCTGAATGATCGGCTGATTATGAATGAAAGGAACTTCAAAAGTGGTGTCATATCTGATAGCTAGAAAATCTTCGCAACCATAGAATAACAAACACGTGCTTGTAAAACATAAATAATTTGTACAGATTTTCCTGATGGAAAACCATGTTGAACGTATTCAGGCGCCTGAACATCGCTGTACATATTCTGACATGAATGGCGACCAATCGTAGCATGGTGTGATGTTCATAGTCTATATTCAAAATTATATCTAACTCACATATGTCCGAGGTAAGTGCGCTAGCAGCTTAAATCTTATCATCAGACTGACAGAAAAACCTTCGTACTCATGGGTGATACGAATGGTTTCCTTTATGGTCATGGATAACAGAAATACGTGATCGAGTAAAGAAAGTGCCATGTCACTACATGAAGTAAACGTGGCAGATTTCACTGAATATGTTTCGTCTGACTCACGCAGCACGAACACTGCATGACCAAACGTGATTAAAACGATGGTGATGATACTGTAATCCTCATGGCATGATTCATACGTGGCACAAAAGAATGGGTATACCCTTTGGAGGGTACTCCAAATTAGTGAAATCTAGTTCAAAACATATACATGAGTCATGTGTCTTGACTCACGTCTTAAGAACATAAATGTGTGACATGTGTCTTGACTAATGTCTTGACATGTGTCTTCAAAATACATGTGAGGCATGTGTCTTGACGGATGTCTTGACATTAGTCTCGAGATGTGAAACGAATAAAATTGAAAATCTTATGTTACCATACCAGAATCGGCGGATCGGTAGGATTGCTGACCCCTTTGTATTTCTGATCACGTCCGTTACTGGAGTTTATGTCGTTATTGTCAGAGTGTTTGTTGTCACGGTAGTGGTTACTACCCCCTTGTCTGTCAGTTCCATGACATTCATTATTATGACCGTGATTCATGTAACCTTCCAGCTGAGTGCCGGCTGGTATCGGTTCCCACTCATATGCTGGAAAAGACCACTAGACAGCGTGTGACATATAACTGAGGGGATAAATACATAGAATGAAATGGTAACATCTGGTGGATGAAGTAAAATTCTAGTATGGTTGCTCCGATATATCGCCTTCGTCCTGGTTTTGTAGAATCTCCAAGCTGCGAGCCGCATCATCTCTTAAGCAACATTGGTAAGTGGAAAAACATCTGAGAAAGTAGAGAATCGATTAGTACTAAACATGGAGCACGGTGGCTGGAATGTGGTACATGAAGTATACATGTGGTTGGTACGTAGAGTACACATAGAATACGGTACGTGGAGTACACATGAAATTCACATGAGATGATTGATACGGGTGTCAACCGTCTAATATGATCAAAGGAAGGTAAGAGGTCACATGGTTAAAACCAAACTGAACAGTACAACGTAATAGCCCAGCTAAATTTAGCGTAGACATAGTTCCAGTTGAGTAAGAAGCACAAAAGCATGATTAAACGGAATCGAATGATGGCCAACATGAAAACATGATTAATGAAAACCAACCATGACTATCATGATGTCTTAGAAAAATATTGAACCCTAATTTTCATTAATGGCGGTAGGAAAAGAACTCCTCTCTTTGATTCGATTTTCTAACCTCTTATAATCTTAATACCTTATAACGATGCTGGTTTCTCGTTTAATCTTTAATTAATATTGAGTTAACATAGTCTTTATTTGGTTGCAAGTTTTTAGGGTTTGTTTTAATCGATTTGTTTTATTTTTCTGTGTGCGTCTTGTGAAGGCGGTGTTTTGTTTTTATAGGTCGGTGTCGTGTGTCTCTGGTCGTGATTATATATCTTTGGTGTGTGTGTTCACTTGTTACCTGCACGATTGTCTTTGATTCGTTTCTACTGCCATCGCATATTAGGGTTTTCTTGTTATTAGGTTTTGTTTCTTCTTATCGCTGATTAGGGTTTGTTTCGCATGTTATGGAAACTAACGATTACTCTAAGATGGATTTGGGAGGGAAGGCTGCGTTAAGAAATAATATACAACCTTGTAAGATGGAAGTGATTGTGAAGGTTTTTGGAATAACACTGGATACAGTAAAGGATGTTCGTGATTTCATGCACAACTTAAAGATGAACAAATTTGCAATATGGTCATTGGTGTCTAGTGAACGATCAAAGGAAATAGTTAATTTGTTGTGTGAATATGAAGCTGCATTGATTGCGAAGGAGGGTAGTTCGAATGTTGATCAGGTTAGGGTTTCTACAAACCATAGCGATGATATGTATGGTCATGTTACTGTGTGTCAACCAGCTAGGGGTTCTTCATACCCGTCGTTTGGCTTGCAGGATCAACAGGATGATTTTGTTAGCATGTCCTCTCCTTTGGTGTCTAAGTTACTAGATGGGGACTTGAGTTTTGCGCAGGCTGATGGAAACCCTAATATGGGTCTAAATATTAATGAAAGTGAATCTCTTTCTAGAGAAGATTTTTCTTTTAATACTCATTTAGAGACTATTGTGTCCGAGGAGGATGTGGAGGAGCGTACGTGGTCAAAACCTACAGGTAATTCGTTTGTTCCAGAGACAAGTACTAAAGTTAATGTTTTGAATACCACTTATGCTGGTGCGGCTGGTATGAATGCTAGTGCTAGTTATACCACACGAACCTATTTACAACCATTGGTTTCGGAGAATGCTTATGAAGGTGTTAATATCTCGATCCCTCGAAATGTGGTTGAGAAGGTTAGTGGAAAACTTGAGAACATATTGTATGGATATTTCATTGGTAAAAGAATGGCTTTTCTTGTTGTTGAATTCTATGCGAAAAATAATTAGGCTAAGTTTGGTTTAAAACGCATAATGATGAATGCTAAAGGGTTCTTCTTTTTTAAGTTTGATACTAATATAGGGTTAGAATCTGTCTTAGAAGGAGGACCATGGATGGTGCGCAACCCGCCTATTATTCTTAAGAAGCTTACTATGAAAACGAGCCTGCAAAAGGAGGAGTTAACTCGTATCCCTATATGGGTTAAACTCCATGATGTTCCGATACAAGTTTTTGAGGAAGAGGGAATTAGCTTGATAGCTACATATCTAGGTACTCCTATCATGATGGATTCTTATATTAGTGGTATGTGTAAAGACTCTTGGGGTTGTAGCAGTTTTGCTAGAGTCTTAATTGAGGTTAATTCAAGTGAGGAGCTCAAGGACTCTATTACTATTGGTATACCTGAAATTGATGGTCATGTGTTTATTAAAGAGACCATTCGTGTTGAATATGAATGGAAACCACCTCGGTGCCCTACTTGTTGTATCTTTGGACATACGGCTGATGATTGTCCAAAACGTGTGGTTCCTATTCTGATTGTTGAAAAGGCTGATGATGGATTCCAGAAAGTGGTTGGTAGAAAACGAAACAATATAGGCAAAGGTAATATTCCTTTGCCAAAGGGTGTGCCTACTAGTAAGGGGTTCCAAGTTGGCCAAAATTTTGCATTCAAACCAAAGAATTTTGAAGGTGGTAATAATGGTGCTAACCGTAGTGTTAATTTTTCTAAACCTAGTTCACCTGCTCAAGTAGCTAAACCTAGTATTCGGAATGCTGATAAGGATGTTAATAAAGGTAAGGCTGCTAGTGAAATGCATGGTCAGGCTAGTAAGGATACGGTCCTGAATAAACCTCAAGGAGTTTCTACATCTAATTCATTTGGTGTTTTGATGGATGAAGAAGATGATGATGTGGAAAATATCTATGATGAATCTGCTAATCTTAATATTCCTAAAGGGGCAAGCACTCCTGATGCTTTGGTGTCCAATGTTTAGTATGGCTTCTTGGAATATTAGGGGTTTGAATCACGCCCCTAAAAAAAAGGAGGTTCGTGAAGTTGGTAATGAAAATAACCTAAGTGTTTGTGCTATATTGGAATCTCATGTTGATGCTTCAGCAGTTTATGATATTTGTAAGAAGGTTTGTCGTAGGTGGAAATGGATTTCGAATGGAAGTATATGTCCTAAAGGTTCCCGTATTATATTAGGATGGAATGATGATGTAGTTGATGTTATGCTTATGGCTCAAACGAACCAAGTCACGCATATCCAAGTGAAGACAAGATTGGATAATAAAACCTTATTTTGTTCTTTTGTTTATGCAGCTAACTATTATATTGACAGGCGAGAGCTTTGGGATAATCTTGTTGGGCATTCAGGTCTTACGCGTAATCATCCGTGGGTTTTATTGGGTGATTTTAATTCGGCTCTTAATCTTGAGGATCATTCGATGGGTGGTTATCAACCTACTGTTTCCATGCGTGATTTTAAGGATTGCGTGAATGCCATGGAAGTTGAGGATGTCAATGCTACGGGTTTGCACTTTACATGGACTCGGAAACCTAAAGGGGATGTTGGAACACTTAAAAAAGATTGATCGAATCATGAGTAATCTCAAGTTTTGTGATCTATTCCCAGGTTCGTTTTCTATATTTCAACCTTATCGTATAGCTAACCATGCGCCTTGTGTTCTTCGCATTCCTGTTATTAGAAAACCGCGCCTAAAGCCTTTTAAGTTTTCAATTTTTTTTGTGTATAAGGAAGGTTTTCAGGATATTGTTGCTAGTGGGTGGTTACTTAATGTGGAGGGGTGTCATATGTATCGTATGGTTAAACGTCTTAAGAACTTGAAGTCTCCTCTTCGTAAGTTGTTGATTGCTCAGGGTAATATTCATAAACGAGTTACTACTCTTAGAAAAGATCTTGATGATTCCCAAATAGCTATTGATCGAGATCCGCATAATTCTGAGCTTCGTGATATTCATGCTCATTTTTTGCTTGCGTTTAAGGAAGCTTACCTTGATGAGGAGCGTTTTCTAAAACAAAAAGCAAAGATTGAATGGCTTGAAGCTGGTGATTCTAATTCAGCTTATTTCCACAAAGTTGTAAAAAGTAGATGTGCACGTAACCGTATTGAAATGATTCTCGATAATTCTAATGTTATTCATGAAGGTAATGAAGTTGCAGGGGCCTTTCTAAAATACTATGAAAATTTTCTTGGTGTTCAGGGTGTTACGACTCCCATTGATCCTTTGTTATTTTTGAATACATTTAATGCTCAGAAAGCAGAATTTATGGTTCGAAGTATTTCAGATTTGGAGGTTAAGGATGCTATGTTTTCTATAGGAGAGGATAAAGCTTTCGGTCCGGATGGGTATACTACTGCTTTCTTTAAGAAAGCATGGGTTGTGGTAGGGTTAGATGTGATTGCTGCTGTTCGGGGATTCTTTTCAACAGGTAAGATTCTTAAAGAAATTGATCATACCATTATTGCTCTTGTACCTAAAGTCTCTACTCTAGCAAAGATAGATGACTATAGAGCGATATCATGTTGCAATGTGTTGTTTAAATGTATTAGCAAGTTTATTGCTAATCGTATTAAGGGGCATCTGGATGATATTATTACCATTAATCAATCTGCGTTTGTTCCGGGTCGTCGTATCTCGGATAATATTTTGCTTACTCAAGAGTTGATGCGTAACTATCATAGAAATAATGGTCCCCCAAGGTGTGCATTTAAGGTGGATATCCAAAAAGGGTATGATACTGTTGTATGGGGTTTTCTTCGATCTATTCTTGTGGGTTTTGGGTTCCATGAAAAAATGGTGCATTGGATTATGATGTGTGTATCTACTGCCTCCTTTTCTGTTTGTATTATAGGAGATCTTCATGGCTGGTTTCAAGGGAAGCGTGGGTTAAGACAAGGAGATCCTTTGTCTCCTTATCTCTTTACAATGGTTATGGAAGTTCTCACATTAATTCTTAAGAAGAAAGTTGTTGAGAGTGATTCGTTTCAGTTTCACCACTTGTGTGACAAATAGGAAATTATTAACTTATGCTTTGTTGATGATCTATTCTTGTTTACTAGAGGTAATCAATCCTCGGTTAATGTTATTATGCAGGGTTTGGGTGATTTCCAGCATGTTTATGGGCTTGTTCCGAGTATACGGAAGAGTGCCGCTTTTTTGTGTAACGTTCCTAATGCTATAAAGTCCTCTATTTTGAGTACTTTACCATTTGTAGAAGGTACCCTTCCTATGAAGTACCTTGGTGTTCCTCTTATTTCATCTGGGCTTCGATATAGGGATTGCAAGGTCCTTATTGAAAAACTTGAAGCTCGAATTATGGACTGGCGGAAAAAATCTCTATCAATTGCAGGTCGTCTTCAGCTTATTAGGTCCGTTCTTTCATCTATGCATATATACTGGGCGTCTATTTTTATCCTCCCAAGGAGGTTTATATATGATTTAGAAAAACTTATGCGACGATTCATATGGTGCTCTGGTGGGACGATAAGGGTTAAGGCTAGGGTTGCTTGGGATGTGGTTTGTAAACCTCAATTTGAGGGTGGGCTTGGTATTCGAAGTCTTGAGGATTTTAATATTTCCCTTATGGTTACGCATGTTTGGAGTATTTTAATGTCTAAATATTCTTTTTGGGTTAAATGGATCCAATCTTATAAGCTCAAAGGGAGTAATTTCTGGGGCGTGCCATGTCTTGGGAATATGAGTTGGTGTTGGCGGAAATCGTTGCAGATTCGGCCCTCTATTCGTGCTCTTGTATGGAGTAAGGTTAATAATGGTGCTACAACGTCTGCATGGTTTGATAAATGGCATGATATATGTCCGTTACAGAATTTCATTACCCCAAGAGAAATTCATCGCGCTGGTTTTAATTTGTATTCTAAGGTTAGTGATCTTATTCTTGATGGTAACTGGTGTTGGCCTGATGACTGGTCAGTCAAATTTCTGCAGTTGGTTAACGTCCCTATCCCTATGCTTAATTTAAATAATGATGTCTTGTTATGGCGTGATAGTTTGGGGAATATGGGGAATTTCTCGGTTAAGGGTGTTTGGAACTCTATTCGTGCTAGAGCTGCTGAGGTGGATTGGTATGATATTGTTTGGTTTCCTCAATATATCCTGAGGTTTGCGTTTTACATGTGGTTAGTTGTTAATCAGAAGCTGAAAACGCAAGATCGTCTTCGTCAGTGGGATGTTGGTCTGAATGTTGATTTAGACCTCCTTGTTTGCCCTATGTGTAGTATGGTTTATGGCTCACATTCACATTTATTTTTTGAGTGTCCTATATCTACACAGGTTTGGTCTCGTGTTCGTGATATGGCTGGTATGGAGGGTGTTTCGCCTCATCTTGGTGATGTTTCTAATCATCTTATTGCTCTATCTTGAAGAAAGACTATTACTAGTATTATCGCGCGCTTTCTTGTTGGAGCTACATCTTACTACTTATGGTGTGAGAGAAATGCTAGATTGTTTAACAAATAGACTTCTACGGTGCCTCAAATTGCTGATGTTATTTTATCTATGATGCGGCTGAAGCTTGTTACGTTTAAATTCAGGAAGGTTTCTCATTCTTCGCGTAATTTACTTGATAAATGGAAGATACCTAATATTTGATTGAATCATGGAGGGAGCTCCAGGTAAGGGTTGTACTCTTTTTTCTTTCTCCAAGGTTTTTCCCTTTGGGTTTTTCTTGGGAAGGTTTTTTAAGGAGGCAGCCTTATTTGGGTCGCCTACTTCCTCTATGCTGCTGCTGGAGAGCTAGGAGAGCTAATGTTACTTACTTTAATGTTCCTTAGATCAGTGTAGTTTTAGTTTTGGTTGTGTGGTTATGGCATGTCATACACACTTGGTTACAAGCTTTTAGCTTGCGGTTAATGTGGTACTTCAGCCACATTCCTTGTACTTAAACGCTTTTTGGTGTAATATATTTACCGGGGACAATGTCCCTTTTACCCAAAAAAAACCATGACTATCATGAAAGCATGATTAAATACAATACATCAATGTCTAGCATGAAAGCAAAATCAACACGAAGAAACGTGGAACAAAATTAACATAAAGGAGCATAAAGACATAATCCACATGAAAACGAAGTCAACCATGAAAGTATGAAAAACATAGTTGACATAAAGAAACATTACCATTTGTGAGGGGACATGAAAGAAATATGACTTTAATGAAATGAAATCTAAAAATCGTTGGTGTGGACGACCATGGGTCACTTCACAAAACTAGATGGACATGATTAAGGGTGAACGCCTATGGGTCGGTTCGCAAAACAAAATTGATATGGCAAGGGTGAACGCCTATGGGTCGGTTCACAAAACAAAATTGACATGAGCAAGGGTGAACACCTATGGGTCGGTTCACAAAACAAAATGGACATGAGAAAAGGTGAACGCCTATGGGTCGGTTCACCAAAACAAAATTCGAATGAAAAGCACATGGGAATAAATATGGCCAGTCCTGTACCAACCATTACTTAGTCAAAACTTAATAGAATACATGTGACTAAATATGAACTACTGTGGTTCATTCAATACTAGTCAAAGTTCACAAGGAAACATCATGCATAAAACAACGACATGTAACTAAGTATGGATGAGTAGATCAACCCATATTAGTAAAAACAAATCCGAGAGAAAAAATCATGGTTCAAGACAGTAAGGTTCTGAAATTGTCAATACGTGGAATGGCAAGCATCTTCTTAGGAAGATCCTGGTGACTACCAACTAGTCACAAGTCAAGTATTAGAGCCTACAAGTTAAAAAAAATTCTGATACCATAATTTTAACACCCCACTTTGATAAGTGGACCGTTACGTGTAATTATGGCGTGTCATCAAAGCATGCAAGGTAATATGTCCTAAAACATACATGACCAAAAGGGAAAACCGGAATCAAACATCGGTTCCCACACATAAGCCCAAAACATAAATAAAGTAAAAGAAATGATAAGGACAAAACAAGTGTCCAAGCAAGCATAAGTATATGAGGGCAAAAGGAGAAGAAGTCTAAGGCAGCTTCCATCCTATGCACGTCCTCCAAATGCTCAAGTATGTCCTTGGGTACCTGCCGTTTTGGGACATGGAAAGGAAAGTAACGGCTGACCAATACGCTCAGTGAACGGATATATAACATAGTATAAATGACTGAAATATAAGTAAAGACTAAAAAGCAGCGGAATAAGTGTAAGTCCTGGAAAACCTGGAAAAATGTTTATAAACTGGTTTATATTCTGAAAAGACTTATGCTTTTATATGAAAACTGCATTTTAATTAGCCAAGAGCCCATATAGGTCATGAAGGTATGAATATATAAAGGAGTGACCTCATCATGCAATTAGAGGGGTTGCCTCTAATTATACTGGTCTGGGTAGGAGGGATCAGCTCCTTGTGAAGGATGCAAGGCACACACACTAGTACAAAAAAGTCCATGGAGAGTGGTCCAAAAAGGCAATGGAGAGTGGTTTTGTAGGACGTCTCTATGTGGAGGATCTCCTTGTCGAAACATAAGGACACTGGTTTTTAAACCAGCCTCTATTAAAAGAATCGACACTGGTTATCTTCATAAAAACAAGTCTCTTTAGAGATTGGTCTCCATACTAATCTCCAGAAAGCAATCTTTTTAAGAGCATCTAACCAGTCTTTTTATGGAGTAAAAAAATGTGTTTTTTTCTAAAAACCAGTCTCTTTTTAATTAATTTTAAAAAAAAAATTGGAATTTTTATTAAATTCCAAATTTTACAAATTCAACCCTCTACAATGAAATAATGTAAATACAAGAATTCAATAAAAAAAAACTAAATTAAAGGACTTGAATTGTCATAAACAACAAATGTATGTAAATAAAGACAACTTTATTAATGGGAAGGATTATTGTCAAATACATATTTTGAATCAAATTTGTTTTTATTTAACTTATCGCCACAATGTAAACCAAGCTCCAACAATCGCGTTCAACTCTGTCTTATCCAACGGACGCTCGTTATTCCACGGTACCTACAAGTAATTTAATCAAATTAACACAATAAGCTAGATAAAAGCAACATGCAAATCAGACCAACGAAGGGAATTAAAAGCTAAAACATTGGCTTGTGGAAAAGAGTTGTTAAGGCTACTAACGGATACTAACACAACTACTATAGCTTATTGATACTAAATTTTATCTTAAACTAACCGCAAGAGCTTATTAAAATCTATCCTAGAAACTAGCTACTAAAGTTGTCTTAAACTAATATGCAAACCAAAAAAAGAGCAAATGATTATTGCAGAGGTTATAAGAACTAAAGTAGCTTGATCAGCTTCACTCAGATTACCACAACTAACTCATTCTTAGGCACAAGAACTCATGATAAGCTGGGATTCCAAAATAAGCACTCAATTCAAACACCTATAAGATGATTCATAGTTCCTCAACTGATCTTTTGCTAAACTAATATTTCCACTTGAAATCAGCTCTTTATCCAACTATTAAAAACTAATCAAATTTCATCAACTCATTAACTGTATGCACAAGCCTAACTTCAGCGTATCCTTAACCTAAACTATACTAACAGCTTATCTGACTAAAGAAGGAAATAAAAGACTTAACCTAAACTATACTAACAACTTATCTAACTAATGTATACGCGGTTTAAAAAAGACTTACTGTGTTTGGGAAGTTATTGTTTTGATATTTCAGGACGAAGTCATGCATCCATTTCATGACGTAATATCCACACTCCCAATCTTCTAGCTGACTATTCACTAGAGGAAAATCTCACTCCATAGTACCAAGGACCCTAAAAAGTAAAGAACATGTGCAAGTTAAATTACACAACAACAAATGTGAAATATTAAACTTTTTAAATAATACTTACGAGTTCACAAGTCCAGCGAGTCTGTAATAGTTCTCATTCGTTTGTGAATCCTTTTGCGGATTCAAAATAAAACCTTTACCATCCTTGGGGCATATTATGAGTAGTACATAATGTCGGCTGCATTTATTGTATACGTTTTAGGATTAAAAAAAAGAACGACCAAATATAGATGTTAATTAAGATGGTAAGAGATGTTACCTTGTAGAAATGGTGCAAGATAAAAATCGTAAGAATTCAATGCTTGAGCTAAGTAGTCCATTGTTGCATGATAAGACTTTGGAAGTTTCCATGTGATCTTTTGTAAGAAGATGATAAGTGGGTTCAGGTGGCTGGATTGCGGATAAGGAAGAGGTTTCGACGATAGGATCTGGATGTGGAGGACCAATGGAGAGCTTTGGTGGGCGTTGCATTACAATAATAAAATACAGATACGATGAATAATGAATAAAAACATAATAATGCATATTGTGGGAGTGAAAAGGCTAGTACTGACATAGTCCGTGAATGTTCTCCAACAACACCTCCACCATCTTCTTCACGTTCCACTTCAATAGCTACATGTTTAACACAGCAAGCAGCAGCATGTAAGTGAATAATTAAAATAAACAAACAATTGAGTTTGTTAATTAATGCGTGAGTTCTATGAGTTTCATTGCTCACTTGTGAAAATATATAGTACAATCACGGCCAGAGAATAGGACTGGTAAAGCTTGTCTCTGAATCACTGTAGGTGTAATGTATTACAAAATTATATTTAAGCTTCGTATTAGAGTATGTATTGGTTCCTGATGTTCTAATATTAAAACAAAATGATCACCCCTGTCGATTTATAAGTAAACAATTCAGGTGTAATGTTTAAGAGTTTCCATCAAGTAGGCACTCGTCAAAACCAAAAGATGTTACGAGAGAATTGAAAATCCAAAACCTAACTTTGAATCAACCTTTTTCTTCATTTCATTATAGTCTAACCACCCAAACACAAGAAAATGCCGATACTAAAGTTTTTTTACGGCGTTTCAATGTTCAAGATCATAATGCCTAAATGAACGCTAATAAGGGATGATACTATAATAATCAGGTACTTTGATTCACATACACAAGAAATAACTAAACCTAAAACGTGGGTATTTGACTATCAACCAAACGCCACTAAAATCATTCAGAATGCCAGATGGCAACTTCCGTAAACCCGTCTTCAGTAGCACAAGCTCTAAACATACCAGTTGTATTAAAAGGCATAGTGACCTCACCTATAGGAGACACAACAATCAAACCAGTGGTTCCCTCTGGTGAAACTTCATGTACTATATAATCAGCCGCTTTTTTCAGTTTCCATAGATGCAGCCACATCTCGAGCCACCGTTTCGTAGATGATGGCTTCACCTCTGCCTGTTGCAGAGATAGCACACCTGAACTCTATTTGCTTCCGTTGCTTGCTTTAATCTCTCGATGTTTTCAGGAGTAATGAAATGGATTTTATCTAAAGTATCAAGGCCCTACATAATGTAATTGTGAATGTTTTATCATAACAGGAAATTCATATATTAAACATGTGTGATGCATCAAAAAAGATTGGTTCACTTGCCTGTTCTCTTGCAAAGGCTTCTGCGCCATCAGATGCCAGATAAATATGGGGAGTTTTTTCCATGATCTGTCTAGCCAAAGAAATAGGATTGACAACTGTGGTAACACCAGAAACCATACATCTCTTTAGTTTTCCATCCTTTGCTGGAGTGATCTGTCAACAACGTATGAAAAGGTAAATAATACAATAAATACTATAAACCTCACCTAAGACTGAAATTAGAATTGTGGGTTGTTTGGATCTCAACACAAAAGCGTAGCAGATGAAGATGATGATGGATTTTATATAAATGAATTAATGAAAACCATCTGCTGTGGATTCTTTTTTATTTATAAGATTGGAATTGGATCGAGATCTGAATAAGAAGACGACGTTGGGGCGCTTTGGTCATCTTGAGTGGTTTCAATTATTTTTTGATTTGGGAAAAAAGATGGTCGAATCTTGAGCGGTTTCTTTCAATTAATTTTGCAGGTTTCAAATTTTATTGGAAAAAGATGGAGGGACAATCCACAGCTTGTTAAATTTTAGAAGGGAAATCAAAGTTTTCGAGTGAAATTATTAAAACATTTAACTTTTCGGTCAAAAATAGTGGTGGGAAAGTGAATTTTTCTAAAGAGGGAAAAAATTACACTCTTAACTATTAAGGTACCTTGGTGTATATTACTTTGATATTATTAGATGATTACTATGTTATTGGTTGGGAACATATGTTATCCGGGAACATATGTTATCGTTAGATGAAAGATGTAACAAATTTAATCTACCGATGGACTTCCTCTCTAGCCACTAACTTGTATACTAGTATAATATTTTCGTAAGTTAATACATAAAAACAATGTGGTCATGTCATGTTGATTTAAATATGTTAAAATAGTCACAAAGAAAAATGTGATTCAAGTTAAGAAAAGGACCAGACCAAAATGGGTTTGGTTCGGGTGATCCGGTTATGCTTAAAATAATAATTATAAAAAATGAAAATACTAAAATTAATTAGTTAAAAGTAAAATATCATTATGTCAAACGATAACTCCTGAATAGATTGGTGATGCAAGTATTTGACATGCATTAGTTACTTGATCGACTCATATCGTGTACAACGATACGCGATCGACTCATATCATGTCTTAAAATGTGTAAAAACACTGGGTTTTTTAATAAGAAATGGTGTCCATAAAACAAACACATAGAGACATGTTGTTACGTAAAAACCAGTGTCTTTACTTTTATAAAAAAGACTGGTTGCATCTTAAAAACCGGTTTCTTTAGAATTCACATTATGGAGACTGTTTTTTTTCAAGAAAACCAGTTTCCATGCATTCCCTTCCCACCAATTTTGGTCATAGAGACATGTTTTTACATAACCAGTCTTTTTAAGAGGGTCTCTTTAGCGTTTTGTGTAGTAGTGACACCACATTCACCATGAAAATCCTGACTGAAAACATGTAACTAGGATGCACCCATACGCCCCACATGATAATATAAATAAATGGCCAAACTGAAGGGATGCCACGAGCAATCACTCTGTCGTGGGGAAGTCATAACACTAGTGCCTCCAGTGTTATGGTTATGATACATCCATAACTAGATGAACTGGCATGCATGTATATAGCTCAGGCATTTAAAATATAACATACACATTCAAAACATATAAAATAACTAGGGAAAACAGATAGCTGCAAACGTGGAATCCTAATCAAACATAAGAAAGAATGTCCATAGTGAAGGACGGAATATCCGTACCATATGTCCAGTAGTGAAGCTAGAATGAAAGCTGAAGGATCCACTCCGACTTCACGTATACTATATAAATAAGGGACGTGAATGAGTTGTTTGATTACTGTGTATTTTATTGATTCTATGTGTCCTTATCTTATTTTCTTGTCATGTTTTACTGTTTTAACTATTATCTTGTACTTATTCCAGTGTTCATGTATTTCTGATTATTAACATGTAATGTGTATTAATATACTTGTAGTATCAAAATAAGTAACTTTCTAAAAACAGCAGGTTTCTAAAAATAGAAAGTTTCCAAAAATAGTAAGTTTCCAAAAATAGTAAGTTTCCATAAATAATAATAAGCTTGTATGATAAGTCCAAAATATAAGCTAGAGCTTTATTAAGCATAATTATAAGTCATGATGATTTAATAGTAAAGTTTATTAAATTAAATACTTTAGGCTAAAAACTTATTATTATTTATTAATAATACATGGTATAGTATATGGATTATTAATTAATAAATGACATGGTTAATTTAATAAAACATTACCTTATAACAATAATTAAATTAAAGTAAGATTTTTAATTTAATTAAGCCTTGATAAAATACTTAGGTTAGTTTCATGATTTATTTATTATAATAAATATAACCCAAGTTAATAATAAATTTAATTATTACATGTGCTAATTAATCAAAATGAGTTTTTAATAAACTAACATATGTACCCGAGCCTCGAAACCTGAGCCTACGGAGACCCCGAGTCCCGGTCGCACTAAACAAACCAAACACCACAGCCTTTCGGCTGTGGTTTTCTGCCGCCGACAGCATAAAGCTGACCCCGGCTTAGTCGGGTTCCCACTAACAAGCAAAACACCACCCCTGCTGGGATTGGTGCTGCTACCAACTATACAGGCAGCCACTGGTTGCTGCTAGTTTCCCCTGTTCGGTCAAAGTACCCACTGACAGTGGTCGGTACCTCCTGTCCAGCCGAAACGTGCCCCTGTTTGGGGTGTTTGGTGTTGCGGCTGAAGAAAGTAAACAGCCACCGACCCTAGAAGGGTTGCGGCTGGCTAAGGTAAATCCCCACCGAGACATTCGAGGTCTCCGTTTGTGTGCACAGACGAGCCAAAACAAAAACAACCCGCACCCTTTTTATGTTTTAGTCATACAATTTATTTGTTCATAGTTCTAATTAAATGGATTCATGACATAATTAATAAAAGAGAAAATAGAGAATCAAGGGTTTACCAATGCGTAATGATTTAGAATGATGAACATGAACACAAACCCGTACCCAATTCGAAATCAACCAAGATTGTCTCCCCCTTTTCTTTGTCAAAAATCGGCGGCCTAAAATGGAGGTGCTAGGGTTTTTGTGTTTTCTTAAAATGTGTGTTAAATGAAGAAAAATGTTTAGTTAATCTTAGGACAAGTAAATTGTAATACACATAAGGTTTCGTTTATTTTTCGTGCTTAATATTTATCGTATGTGTTAAATGTCGTGTTTTATTTCTTTACGTAAATATCTATCGTGTATTAATAATATACGCAATACTTGTAATTTAATATTCGTGACACGTGTCATATATTAGTAATTGTAAGGTTTCAATTTAATTGGTTTTTCGTACATTTAATATTCTTGGTATTTTTATGCGGGTTTTACAAAGTCCAATGATTCTTCCAAAACCAGAGACATTCCATAGCTAGAAATAGTAGTCCTTAGGAAAGATGGAGCAAGATTGTAAACGTAGGTGAATGTCGAGCAAGTACTTAAGTTAGCACTGGACAATCACAACAAGATGCTAGTTATGACGTATTGGTAAGCATTGAAGGGGTTGAAGAATGAAAAAGAATTGTAAAGATAAAGAGTCTAAAGAAAGAAGCCCTCCTTACAACTTAGGCAGAAACTGAGTCAACCCATATGTTATTGAGATCATCTTAATGATGCTCGATATTGAAGATACACATCATGGACCCAGTGATGTAATGCACAACCCATCCCATCTAACTCAGATATCTCTCGAAAGGTATTTGTTTTAATCACACGAAGATCAACACGTTATCTATTGATTTATTCACTCCGCAAAAGTTTGTATTGGAAAGGTGGCACTCCTCTCCAGCCTCCGATCACCAAAAATCTATAATGCACGATCGAGTCTAGAGCCATTTGAGATTATCAATAATCTCATTAGGACACATTTCCATATTTCCTTGCTTCTTCACACACTGTGAAAAGTTAGAAAGATATTAAGAGTCCTACGTAAAATCTTCATGATCTTGCCTGAACATCCGAGTAATACGCAATTATTTACAATGAAGATGCAAATCCTTATTGAGTGAACATCAAAAAGCTAATGATAGGTGACTTGTGCGATTCTTTATGAATCAAACTTGTGATAACTAGAAAGCAACAATTGTTTAATTCTTAATTGAATTCAAACTCGTTCTAGGCCTCTACGCAATATCTTAGTGATCTTGCAAGAACACTCAGAGTGTCACTCTTTAGTGTTCTCAGCGATGAGTGGAAATTCTTCTAGTGTTAACATCAAGCAGCACTTGTTAGGTAACTTGCAAGATTCTACATGAATCGAGCTAGTGACAACTAGAAAGCAACGATGGTGCGATTCTTAAATGAATCAAAGTTGTTCCAGGAATCTGAATTGACGGCTTCAATCATGCGGATAATTTTATCCAAATGATTCACTCTTTACGTTCGCAGTCAGCTTTGGATGGTCGAGTAAAGAAAACGGGTTTACCCGCGAAATCTAGTAAAGGAGGTTCTTAATTGAAACTACCTGCACATGTACGATATTTAATATCGTCCAACAGTCTTCACCGGCCGGAGGTAAAATGCTACAGAATTAGAATGAAATGTCAAAGCCATTTCGTTCGTGTCTACTTATGTTGTTGCATTTGAAGACGGTGGTGTTGCGCTATCCGAGAAGAAGTCGTTCCCACATGCTTATATTTTTTGCATTGTATACTTCAGCAAATTCTAGGAAGTTCAACATCAAGTCTTCCGCTGTATCAAACTCTGAAGCTTTCAAGAATTACAAAGGTATAAGTGTGTGGGACATGAAGTCATGAGGAAGCGTATATCACAAGTGATGGATGCACAAGATCAAGGCAATAGATATATGTTCAAGATTAAAGATAAAGATCATGTCAGCATATTCACCAAGAAAAAGAAAAGAAAGAAAGAAGAAGACTACGAGCTCAAGACAAGCATAGTATGCTAGGTTTATTTTATTATTGTTTTAACTTGGGTAACCCCTTGTACTTTGGAGTGACCTCCCTTAGGGGGAGATTGTTAGAAATACGTTTTTACGTATTTAGAAAGGAACAGTCACTCTAACAATATATTAGTGATAGCTCGTAGTCTAGTAATATTAAGTTAAGCAAACAAGGCAAAGCCCACCTATTTTACTATAGGTGGCGGACCAAGTGTAAGCCCAAGCCCGTCTTGTGGGCTTGTGTATATAAACCCTATCCTTAGTTGGAGAGGGGTTGGTTGCTCATAATTTTTCACATACTAAACATTGGCTTCTCTCTCTACTTTCTTTCTCTAAGTGTGTGTGTGTGTGTGTGTAACCCTCTCTCTCTACTTTCTCTCTAGAAATATAAAGATTTACATAATCTTACATATTAGGAGTATATCGTGTGTGATATACGTAATCTTATAGAATATTCTAGTATTCCTTATAGTATAAAAGGAACGTAGGGGTGTTGAGAAAGTTGTACCTCAACATAGTTATTCGATTAATCAAAGAATCGATAGTTAGTAAACCTTTGTTCTTCTTAGCCTTGATAAGTTAGATTCTGCATAACTTATCTTTGTTAGTAGAGTTTCTCTCGTGTATAGTTTGTTTACAATTAATGTACACTCCTTAACAGGCTTAAGATCTATTCAAAGGGATCAACGATACCCTCGTCGACTTTGAAAGGGTGTGGATAACCCTCTCGAGGGACAATAAGTAAACTCACAAAATTATATATTTAATTACTACATATGTTGGCAAACCGTTACCCACACCTTATACCCCCACACAATGTATTTTCAATCTAGTTCAAGTGGTATCACAGTATTCTTTTATTTTTCCTTACGTATTTGATCGATACGCGTGAAATTGTCGGATCGACAATGGTCACGGTCTATTGCAATGCAATAGTTATGGAGATATGTATGTTAAGCTTCGTATCTATGTATACGGAATGTGTATAGTATAAAAGAAAATATTGTTGTATTTTTATTTTTTTTATAGAAAAGTATGTTGACAAAGAAAACCGAGACAAAAGAAGTAAGAAAGTAAAAGTATATATATACAATATAATATTTTGTGTTTTTGGTTTTATAAATTTTTTTTGGTACAATTCTTTAGGAAAATAATTGTTTTTGTGATTTTTTTGTGCTTTTGTGATATTTTTTTTGTACAATTCTTTAGGAAAATAATTGTTTTTGTGATTTTTTTTGTTTTTTTATATTTTTATTACAAAAATTAACATTCAATAAGAACGGACCCCAAAATCCAAAAGTCTCCACGAAAAACCGTCAATCTTAACAAACACGTAGTACAGTTCGTTTCTCAACTCAATTTGAATGGAAATCTGGTTTAATCGTTTCGACTTTTCGTTTTTGGTTATGATTACGTATTTGGAATTATAACTACTTTTTATGAAACTGCAGAATATTAAAGGTATGGAAATAGAGGCAAAATACTAATATAATATTCCTAAAACTAATGGGCCTAAATCGGATCTAAAAGCAACGACCTTAACTAGTAAATGGGCCTATTCTCTTCTCATACAAAGCATTAATCAATTACTAGTCGAATTCAATATGAAAAGCTGAGGCTCAAGAATTAAATACTAGCCCAAAAACTACCTGCAACTAACGGTATTAACAACATCACTAAACTAACTAGATAGGGGCTATGGCTGAAAACATCTAATACAAGATGGGGGACTAATTATGTAAATTTACCAACCTTATGTAATAATGAAGCAGAATCAAATCACAAGTTCAATTCCTTACTCATTACCTTTTAACTATTAATTTTCTATCGAAAACTTCAAGTAAACACCACAAATTACCCTATTGACTTACTTCTATCACAAGCAAATGTTTAATCCGCTAATTCCAACAAGCTCAAATAACACTAAACTTATCCAATCAGATTCAAACACAATT
Source organism: Glebionis coronaria (assembly GCA_025667525.1). Classification (NCBI taxonomy): domain Eukaryota; kingdom Viridiplantae; phylum Streptophyta; class Magnoliopsida; order Asterales; family Asteraceae; genus Glebionis; species Glebionis coronaria. Next base: position 132,355 of record JANFOE010000251.1, on the reverse strand, counting down.
ATACTCTAACTACATAGATCAGCCATAATTAAGTGATATCCCAAACACTACTTAAAATCTTGTCATCTAAAATCTATCTTAATGATAAATGAAACCAGATGAAACTAGTCTAAGTTGTCTAACCCAATATCACTATCCAAGCCTAATTAAAACAAACTACCAGTTACACTACAACCAAACAGAATCTATGTTGCGATGATCAAAGAAATTTTGAAATAAATGGTAACCTGTCATCCAGGCCTCCTCTGATGAGCTTCTTGTGTTGAAGTAAACTAAGATCAACTTCAAGATTCAAGATAAAAGATACAGAAAAACCATGAACCAGTGTACAACAAGCTTAATCAAGATAAGTTATAAGCAGCTTTTTCATCAGCAAACCCAAACACTCTTCCTCTAACTAAATATGTAAAATCTTTAATCTATTATAGAAAAAACTAAATTTTTACTACTTTTGAGATTAAAATGGCCTTTAAGAGCTTTATCAAAAACTACTCATAAGCCTTGTTGAGCTTATGAGCTTATTGATGCTGAAAACTCAGTTTATATGGAAGCCTTTTGAAAGCTGAAAGTAGGTACAAGTATTTAACTCAAACCACTTATTTAAGGGTAATTAATAAACTTAGCAACATTACATAAGATTCTGAGAGCTTATGACAGTATTAAACGAGTGAAAAGAGAGAATAAAAGTAATAAGGTGAATCTTGAAAACTTAGTTTTTGTTAATGGAGTGAAAGAAATTCATTACATAATACAAATTAATGTGTGAAAAATTAAAAATTGAACCACCCTACTCCTATTACTAGAACTAACTAACTAACAGAATACAAAATAAATAAAAGTGGGTATTTATAGACTGATTTGGGAGTGTGATACAAGAGAGATGACGTGTAAGATCCAATAGAAAAACGATACTTGGAATCTAGGGTTCTTATGATTGCCATGAATTTGGGGATTCTCTCTCGAGTAGATTTCTATCCAATTAAGTTGCATAGCCTTGATGAGGAAGTGTGCTTGATCATTTATTATGTTTAATCTTTTTTATTGAAACTCTTTAATTCATCTTCAATTTTGAGCTGATGATCTTGATGACGTGGCCGCTTCTTATTTGTTGGAGAGATATATGATTTATCAACTTTATCACCCTTGGATTATGATATGGAATTACGAAATATGATTGGTTGTATTTTAATCAGTGTGACCCCTTTATAACGTCCCTGATTGGTCTATTTGTCTAAGTTGTTATGTATTTCACAGCTTGGCAAAAAAAACCCTTGTAGTTAACTTTCCACCTTTGGCATCTTTAACCCCTTATCAATATTTTGGATTATTTGCATTTTTAATCCTCCAATATTATAACTTCAAACATGGCAAGCTAAGTCCTTGTAGAATTTAACTTGACACTTTTAGACATTGACTTTGAACTTTGATGAAATTACATATATGACCCTATAACTTTGAAAGGTTGGCAAGAATAACTCTTCATCAAGCACTTGTGTCTTTTTCAGTCTTGTGCTTTTTTTTTCTTCATATTTTAACCGTAAAAGCCCGTGTTTGCTTCTTTTGTATCTAAATTGCCTGCACAAACTCAAATACACAAAACACGCATAATTCTTATATATTTAAGCATAATCGTACATTTGGTTGTGTGTTTAGGTGATTTTAGGGTTATTAAGGATGAGTGTTTTCACACTTATCAATATGATTCAACGCTTTCGACAAGGTAGAATGCCTGGTCGAAGGTCGAGTATGGTAGGTATGGATGTGGGAACCTAAGAAATATTTTTTTTTAAATCTACCTCCAGCAAAATAAGGCGACGCCAAAAAAATCATATAGTATAGGAGCGCTCACATTCTTTTGGCTTATTCTTGCACAAGATTTCAAAATCTGACTGGCTCCCGCACTTTGGACTAGGATGGTAATTTCTGACTTGACACGAAACCGGATGTAAAACTGATACGAAAATTAAAAGGTTCAGGTTGAGTCTAATAGATTTTGGGTCATGTTTATATCGACCCATGTGACCCGTTTATTAAACACGTCAGATTCGGGTTGGGAATGAATTAAGCGGGTCGACCCGCAAACCCGTTTAGGATTTTTTATATTAAAAAATATAATATTTTTTATACGTATTACATGGGTTAAAAGAGTCGCTCTACAAACCCATTTAACATGTTTAACACGTATAATGTATCCATTTTTATATAGAATACTTGTTAAATAGGTCAACTTGAAACTCGTTAACCTATTCAACCCATATAATTTATTTAATGCCAACCTAAGTACATACATGGGTTAAATGAGTCACGTCCGGGTTGGGTTATGTATAAACAAATTAGGGTTAACATAGCTGACCTGATTTGTTGGAAAGTGTGTTAAACTTTAGAGTTTGTTTAGTAAATTTGTTTTAGGTAATTTGTTTGGCTTGTCAAACAAATTTTAGTATTTTTAGTACGTATTTGTTTTTGGTATGTTCTGGGTCATTGGTTCCATATAATAGGCAAATGACATTAGTTTTTTTTGTAGCTTTTGGATTGTAACTTTGGTATTTGAATAAAATCTTCCATTTAGTTTGTTCGTGTTTGTTTGTTCGTTTGAATTACTCAACACGATTATTTAAATAAATCAAAATCAGACTACCCGCCAACTTTAAAACTGATTCGAATTACCACCCTGCTTTGGACCTGTGGCCGACTTAGAAGTAGATTCGAACCATCAACACAAGGAACTGGGCTACTTGGACTACTTTTCTCATGTAGATAATAATAATAAAAAACTATTTATAATATAATATATACATACTTTAATTAATTAAAATAGCAATAAAATATAAATACGAGCAAGTGGCGGAGACACGATCAGAATGAGCACCGTGCCCGATACCCCCTAGCAAAAAAGTTGTACTATAACGTTTTCAAATATTTTGTAATTTACCTTTTAACATATCAATTTGTTTGCGCTCTTGATGATATAACCAAGGTTTTAAAAGGATCGTAAAAGCTTCGCGAAGGTGTGAAGCATGACTTTTATGCCACATAATAGACAAAGGCTTAAGCTTAAGGCTTGGCGTGAGACGATAAGTGAAAAAACAAGATAAGTCAAGATAAAATAGGATGTTTGGAGGTTTATAAATTCAATTTCGATAAAAATCATGTTTTTTATATAAAAATGAAAAAAATACATTCGAAAGTAGTTTCTAAACTTTATTTCTTATGTGTGACACTTTTGTGACCTTAATATATTTTTAATATGATATAAATATATAAATGAGTAAAATGCAGATATGATCACTGTGGTTTGTCATTTTTGCATGTATCCTACTTGGTGTTTTGAAACTGCAAGCGTCATACCTGTGAGGATAGTTTGATTTCATTTTGATACTTTAACCTAACAGAGCATATATTTTGACCGTTACCATGGTTAAACAAAAGGGTGAAACTGTCTTTTATTTTATTTCTCTAAGTTCACAGGCTAGGCCTTAATCTACCTCATTAACTTTTTTTTACCTTAATTACAACAACAGACAGTTTGTATAACCCAAATTGATGTACTTGATAGGCGATGATAATAAATCTGAGATGATATAATTAGAAGGGAGGTGATTTGCACACTCCAAAATATGATTTGCACACTCAAAATGTTGTGTCATGACATATATACCCTTAAGATATGTGACTATGTGTGCACTCCACTAAATAATGATGTAGGGGTATAAATGTCCAAAAACAAACAATTTGAGTGTGCAAATCAAATTGTGGAGTGTGCAAATCACATTCCTAATTAGAACTAGTGAGGCGAGTAAATTTATCCCGTAAACTCCCAAAGCTCAATGAAGTGTATCAATAACTAACTGTTGTAAATCGATTGTGCAAAATATGAATGTTTGATAATGTATCTCTAATAGTCTAAAACTACTTATAAACTAACGCTCTGTGTCTCACTCACACACTCATGTTAAGCCACTGTGATAGTGAGAATTATATATATCATTTATTATGGGTTGTGTTGTTATGGGTCGGCCAATGAATTAGTCGGTTGTAAAAATGTTATAAATCATGAACTTTAAAGAAATACAAGAAAAATAATTTTACCTTTTTGTTAAATCATGGTAACGGTCAAAACATATGTTCTGTTAGGTCAAGGTATCAAAATAGACTCAAACTATCCTCACAAATATGACGCTTGCAGTTTCAAAACACCAAGTAGGATACATACAAAAATGATATACCACAATAACCATATATGTATTTTACTCATATTAAGTTTATATATTTTTATATTTTGTCACTTAATCATGACTCGTAATGACTCATAAAAGCATGAGATTTGATCATAGGGAGTCGATTTGCACACTTACGTGTGTTGTAACAATTAAGAGAGCTGGGAGTGGTGGCGCCGTGGGGTGCCAAACCCACGGCGCGGAGCACGCGATGACTCCCCTGAGCCCAAAAACCCGCGGCGTTGAGCCCCGGCGCGTATATACTCACGGGGCGTGAGTTTGGTTAATAATAAAAAAAAAACATAACGGCTACTAGCCGTTTTTTTTTTGTTTTAAATGCCTTTAACGGCTAGTTTCCTTTAAAAAAAAAAAAAATTTAAATTAAATGCCCCCAAACGGCTAGTTTTTTTTAAAAAAAAAAAAAAAATTTTTTTCAATTAATCCCTATATATACTACATTTCCTATATCATTTTTCACACACACACAAATCATTCTCTCCTTTATCATTCTCTCATTCACAAACACAAACACAAACACAATCAAAATGGCCGGCGAAAATTGGTTCGGATTCACCCACCTCCTTCAATCCAACATGGGTGGCGGTGACGGAACTACGTCCAACCCACAATTCCCCGGATTTCCTACCCACGGTCCGATGACTCCCGAAGATCAAGCTTTTATACAAAAGCAACAAGAAGAATATCAAGCCTATACCCAAAGACGCCAATCACTCCAATCTCCACCACCCGAAACCGAACCAACAAAAAAAACCCGCAAGAAAACCTCGCAAAAAAATCAAAAGAACCCGTTCCGAATGAAGGTCTTGGTCGGTGGACCAAGGACGAAGAAGCCGTGCTTGCCGAGTGTTACATCGCGACATCCGAAGATCCGAAAGTTGGGCGTCACCAAAAAAGAGACACTCTTTGGATTCGGATTACCCGGGTGTTTAACGAAAGAAATCATCAAGAACGTACCAAAGACATGCTCACGGGTAAGTGGAATCCGATGCATCATAATATTATGAAGTGGTACGCCATCTACAAGAAATGTCATCGGAACAAAAAAAGTGGCGAAAGCGAGGTTGATGTGATTGAACGGGCTGGGGCCATTTACGCGGACGAGAATAGAAATGCCTCGTTTAATCACGAAAAGGCATGGAATATTTTGAGGAAGTCCCCGAAATGGGACGCACCCGAGGTTGCCCCGGTTGATTTGACCGAGAACGAGGAAGGCGGTTCGTTTTCGATGCCGATGAACACGGACGAACTATTCCAACGCGATCAACGACCCCGCCCCGCGAGTAAAGAACGGCCCGGGAAAAAAAGCCGTTCGGAAACATCGGCGAGTACCGGAGGAAGTAACTCGTCTCGATTTGAAGACGCGGTTACCTATGACCTTCGTCTCCGTCGTGAAGCCTCGCAAAAAGCGTATGCGGCTTCGACACGCAAAGACGACACGATTGCCGAAATGGAGGAGTTGAAATTTCTCAACTATGACACCTCCAACATGGATCCCGAAACGGCCGCGTTTATAAACTTTAAAAAAGAAGAAATCAAGGCTCGTCTACGCGCAAAAATGCCGAATACCAATCAATACCGCGACGTTGAAGATTCCGAAGACTCCTCCAACTAGTAGTTTTTTTTCGTAATTTTTTCGTTTTTTTTTTTTTTTTTTATTCGAAGTTGTATTTTTCTATTTTTTTAGGATTGTAATATTTATTTTTATTTATGAAATGAATTAATTTAGTTTGAAAATGTGAGAAAAAAAAAGTGGGACCCACAAGGGGAGTCACTTGGAGTGATGACTCCTCTGATTTTTCCAAGTGAGTGAATGAGTGGGTTTCGCTGACGTGACACCCCAAAAACCCCTCACTTAGAGGAGTGATGACTCCTAGCTCTCTAATGTATAACTTTAATAAGTAGAGATATAGATAGCAAAACACGTGTGCGAATAAGTTCTGACCTTGATCATATCATCACGTCACTCTGCTTCACGCTATCTAAAACATAACCTTAGATCCATCCTGCGTGTAAACGGGCGACAAGGATATATTAGCACTTGTAGTCATAAATAGTGTTAAGCCTATGAAAAACGAGTACATCCTGCATGTAAACGGGCGGGGTAAAAAATACCGAAACTTAGATCCAAACCGCGGAGCGTCTCCAAATGTAGTTTTATACAGTAGCAGAACATAACACAGACAGTCGCGCGATCTGATTGGTTCTCCTCCTCCCGGCCGGCCATATATATCACCGACTTGTAAGTTAAGTTATTCCCACAACTCTACTCTACTCTACTTACATATATATTCTTCATTTGTATACCAAACACTGCCTAATCCATTCTATTAGGGGGGATTTCATTATTAACAAAAGCATTCTCCTTTTTACAATCTTTTTTTTTTATAAAATTTGTCCATATCATCAGTAATGTAGGATTGCTTTATCCATCCGGATTTCTTCAGCTTTTTGTTTGCATTTCTACACTTCTAAGAAACTGAAAGTTATGGCCCCTAAGTATATCAGCAAAGCTTCTATATGCTCGGTTTCTACTTTGTTTCTGTCAATTTCAGTTGTCTTTACCCTTTTACTCGCCCTCTTCCTACTATCATCTAATCACACATCCAATTCCGCAACACCTTTATCATGTCTCAAGGCTACCACTTCCATCCACACCATACGCAATTCAATCAATGTTTACGTTGTAGATCTACCAAGATCGCTCAACTATGGACTATTAGATCAATACTGGTCTCTGTCCCATGATTCAAGATTGGGTAGTGAAGTAGACAATGTAATCAGATCAACCCATTCCTGGAATAAGGGGAAACTCCCGCTTTATCCCGAGAGCCCGTTGATCAAACAATACAGTGCTGAGTATTGGATCATGGGTGATCTGATGACTCCAAAAGAATTTAGAAGTGGGTCTTTTGCAAAAAGGGTATTTGCTCCTCAAGAGGCTGATGTCATATTTGTGCCCTTCTTTGGGACCATAAGTGCTGAACTGCAGCTAGGTGTTGCCAAAGGGGTTTTTAGAAAGAAGGTTGGAAACCAGGATTATGCAAGACAGAGGGAGGTTTTGGACTTTGTCAAAGGGACTGATGCGTGGAAACGTTCTGGTGGCAGAGATCACGTCTTTGTTCTCACAGGTAACTTACTTCGTGTTTCTTGTTCCTTAAGTTGTCATATTGTGAATTGTATATTACGGTGTTACTTTTAATATGTACGATGCATTAATATATTGGTTGTATGATCCATGTTAGACTTGTGAGTTGTATGTGTATCAAACATAGTTATGGGATAAATTGGAATTAGACGTTGGGATGAAATTGTCAGAATGTAAATTTACGTACTTTGAAAATTAATGTTATTGTTGAGTGCACCTTTGACTAGCATGGTTACAGAATTCTTTGACACTATGTTTTGAACACTCATCAGATTAGCTTTATCGTTAGTGCTTCTCAGGTAAGAAGAATAATACGCGTGTTTAGCCAAGTGGGAACTAGCAACCTAATATCACCTTTTATTGTTTTATTACATACTTGCAGCGTGTTCACATAGCATAAATAGTTTACTTATAGATAAAACACACTTTCACCTTTATCACGTCTTTTACATTATTTTCACTTGTCCACCACCGTTAAGAATTGCTGCCATTGTCAGCGCCACTCTGTCTAAGAGAAGTGTGAAGAGAATCCTGGTCTGTTCTTATTCAGAGTAGACACGCCTCAGTGACAAAAGTATTGCCATAGAGTTTTGCCACTGATTTTCATGGAATTTAAACAAGTAAAATCTGGAGTCATTCCTGCAGTTACTATGTCTATGCTGTTCTTTGAACTAACAAGCAGCAGCTTCTCCCCTCTTTATATGCTGACTATATTTGTGTAATTGGTTGTGGTATGCTGTAAGTATTGGTGACGACTATGGTGGTTGATGGTCTGATTGGGAGTTATTTGTCGTGTTTTGTCATGCTGGAGGCTGAGGTGGGCTGAAAGACGTGGACCTGTATATGAAAGGTTGTTTTATGAACATTTTCTAGGTTGGAAAGTGAGTTGCACAATGAAAGATAATTAGGTTTTCTGTAGCATCCTAACAAAGATATTAAAGAATGAATGGAGAACTAAACAATCTATCAACTGAAGAAGAATTATGAGAACTTGCTTGCTTTTATATTTGATATTATCTATAGTTGAACTCGGGTATCAGTGATGTTATAAGTTTGCTCTGCAGGCAACCTACTTTATGTTCATCTTCTGTTTACATTTATGAACCATAGAATATGTCTGGATTCTCAGGTTATGTTAAAACTTGAAGCTTTCTTTGGCAGACCCTGTTGCGATGTCGCATGTTAGAGATGAGATAGCTCCCTCCATTCTGCTCGTTGTCGACTTTGGTGGGTGGTACAGGGTTGACTCGAAAGCTTCCAATGGAAGTTCATCTGATATGATACAACATACGCAGGTCTCGGTGCTGAAAGATGTTATAGTGCCCTACACTCATATGCTACCGAGATTGGATCTATTGGAGAATCAGAAACGCCAAACTCTTCTCTATTTCAAAGGAGCCAAGTATCGGCATCGAGTAAGCATTTAAATCCCACATCAATGAAAGATGAATATTTGGCCTGCTTTTATTCCATTTTTAAAGTCTTTTGCCATTTACATTAACGTAAAGATTAGCACACTAAGAGCAGATATGTTAGAGAATGTTTACGTTTTCATTAGATTTGTAGGCATGGTTTGCAGAAGTTAATCGTAACACATAACAGATATCAGACAAGAACAAATATTGTTTTGTCGCAATAGTAGTTACTGGTTTTTTCCCATCTTATTAAAATGTTAACACAAAGTAAAAATACTTCTCGTATAGTAGCGGTGAATATATAAGGGAGAGACTGTTGTAGTTGTTTTTGTATATTCGGTTACTCTTTGGATAGATGAATGAATAGAATTGAACATGGCAAACTTAGAAACTGAAGATCCATGAAAATATTTGTACGGAAAATGTTATGAAAAGTTAATCATAGGTTAATTAGGCTGGTTGCTCACATGAGCAAGTTTGTTGAAGAGAAGAGTTCCATTAATAGACCACAATTTGTAATTTTGTATACAAAAATATTGATCTTGCATTCTGAGGTGGCTGGATGATAGATCAATGGTTAGTATGTGCAAATTAATTACATATTTACAAAGTAACATCTCGTTAATCAGATTCTAGATGTGATATAACGCAAATACTAGGGGTGTGCAAAACTTGATCTGAACCAATAAATATGAAGTGAACCGCGACTGGACAAGTACTGACTATGCCTGTGTCTGGTTGGTTATATATTCTTTTAAACAACTTTTTGGTTCTGGATTTGATAAAAAAAAATGGTTCTCAGTTTTGTGCAGTCCGGTCGACAGCCAAAACATGATCGGATGTATGCCCTGCTTTGGACCGCACGGGGCCAAAAGTCTGAGTGCCATCTTTTTTTTGTTTTTGGTTTAGTCAGATCAGTGTCCCCAAGAATCATTAAATTTGAAATTCCCTTATGTTTTATTTGCATTCCTGTAATTTCACTATATTCTTCTTATTCATGATTGATTATCTGTAGGGTGGTTTGGTACGAGAAAAGTTATGGGACTTGTTGATCAATGAACCTGGAGTGATAATGGAAGAAGGCTTCCCTAACGCAACTGGAAAAGAACAATCAATAAAAGGAATGAGGACTTCTGAATTTTGTTTGCATCCAGCAGGCGACACTCCAACTTCATGCCGTCTTTTTGACGCCATCCAAAGTCTATGTATACCTATCATTGTCAGCGACAACATTGAACTTCCTTTTGAAGGAACCCTTGACTACACAGAATTCTCTGTTTTCATAGCTGTCAGTGAAGCACTACAGCCGAACTGGCTGGTGAATCATCTAAAAAGCTACACCGATCTGCAGAAAAGTAAATTCAGGCAAAACATGGCTCGGGTCCAGTCGTTTTTTGAATATGATAATGGGTACCCAAGTGGTGTTGGCCCCATACCAGTTGATGGTGCAGTGAATCATATTTGGCGGAAAGTTCATCAAAAGTTGCCGATGATTAAAGAGGCTATAGTCAGAGAAAAGAGAAAACCACCAAATGTATCTGTCCCACGTCGTTGTCAATGTAGTTGAATAATAGACTGAAAATATGTACAATGTTGATGGTGCAGTGAATCATATTTGGCGGAAAGTTCATCAAAAGTTGCCGATGATTAAAGAGGCTATAGTCAGAGAAAAGAGAAAACCACCAAATGTATCTGTCCCACGCCGTTGTCAATGTAGTTGAATAATAGACACTGAAAATATGTACAATGTTTGACTAGTGTATTAATGCTACTAATATTGTTTTGTTCGTTACCAACCATATTTTTAAAAAAAATGCTTTTTTATCCAATATTTGTTGTTTACTGGCCACTGCTGAGTCTGTATGAGCATAAGTTCAGTATTGCATTTCATATATCCTCAAGAAAGGTTATGTGAATCAGTCGGTATTGCCTGTTAATACCTTTTCGTCAAATTAATGCACCTCTTAAAAGAATGGAAAGATACATCTGCTTGATAACGCAGTAACAAATATGAAGAAATAAAACCAAGATTGCTCAACTTCACTCGTGTCAGATAACACTATGAAACAATGTCGGTGAGCAATGTGAGCACTGCGTTACAGTGTCATTGTTAGTTTGACATTTGTTGTTTCTTTAAGCTAAGATTTCCAAAATAAGAAATGAAACTAGAACATTAGTCAGTGGAGAAGCCTAAAGTTATACCCTTTTTGAGATAGTTTGATTGTCTTCAGTAGACTTTTCAAGTATCACAAATGTAAGACTTCCATACAAAGAGGAGGTAGAAGGAGATAGAAAGGAACCGTCTTTCATAACATTCATACAATAACGTATGTACCAAGCACGGTCCACAATAACACATCTGGGGCCGAGCACAATCTAGAAACCAGACTGGACCAAAAAACCAATGTGGTGGCCCAAAAGACCGAACCAACAACCAGACCGAAATGTTAAAGTCCATGTCCGGGTCGGTCCGCTCCGACTAACAATGTATAATGTCCGGTTTCAGTTTTACGTAAGACTGAACCTACCGAGGATCGAAAATAACTAAAAGCCTCAGCCCTACATGATATAGATCACAACTGAAATGCAAGAAAAACTGAAAAAGCTTTAAAGATGAAATATGATCTATACAAGTGGTTTTGGCTCTAGAAATGTCAAGTTAGTTTCTCAGTAAACATCTTAACTAGTGCATAAAGTCTGCTAGAGAATTTCGACACATGGTTTAAGATTAACCAGCTTCTCGATTTGTTTCTTTCAAAGTTAAACGGCCAAAATAGCACTGCAAGTCTTCAACATCTATATAGAAATGAAGAACATAACTAAATTGCTCATCAAAACAGCACAACACAATTTTCAATGTATATTTCCAAACCATCAAACTTGTATTCCTTCGGCAAACAGGCTTTCATTTAAGAGAACATACAATGGAAGAATTTTGGAAGGTAAATAACATTAAAAACAATGGTTGAAAAAGTTATGAATTTGTATCAGCAGACAGAACTTTATATCTCTTTGTTACTTGATGACAAGCCATCCCAAAGTCGTCTACTTAGATTTATAATACTTCATGGCAAAGGGATACATTTACCCGTTAGACAATTACATAATACTTCCAGGTCGGCCATGATGGAAGTCGCTTGGGCCCCGTCAAAAAAATGATATTGTTTCATTAAAGTTAGTGAACCCTTGGAGTTGTTTGTTAGGCAGATATTCGTTCCATGTACAGGCCACGCTGCTCACCTGCGAGACATCTAACAATATGATATCTTTCATTTGGACCTCTATTTATATAAACATGAGATCTGTTTATGGACAAGAGGTGGCATAATGGCAGGTATTGGATGACTATGACTGTTTATTCAGGAAATTTTATATGCCATATATAATTAGTGTGTACATGTGTAATACACAAAACTTCTATTATTTCAATATTATCTTAATAATATTAAGTTTTTTGGATGATTTAAAAGGTCATCCAACAAAAATATATTTGGCCATTTCATTTCTAGCCATGTATTTTTACCGTAAATGGACCCGACCCGTTCAGAAATAAATGGGTGGGAATTGCCACACCTCTAACTTATGGACTAAAGTAATTTGGTTGAAGACAATATCATGTGCTTTAAGTCGTTAGTTATTATAGAGAAATAGCTATAACAAACTTCACCTTTCATTGGACTAGAACACATTATTCTTTCCATTCAAAGAGACATAATCCTAACTGCTTGAGTTTTCACTAACATTTTACCATTTGCAAACAAGTTTCTACCTCTTAAAACGTTGTTTCACACTTTCACTAATGGCACGTTCAATTAGATAAATTCCATTTCCCTTAATCGGGTGATCCTGTTATCTAGAAACTAACATATCAGAATGCATCAAGATCCATTTGCATTTGTTATTACTAAATATATATACTTAACAAATGGTTACTCATGGATTGCTTAACCTGTTGTACTAATTAATATTCATAATTTCATATTGCTTTATATTTTTTGATGTCTAAAATGATGATGAAACAGGCATATAACTAGTTGTTCTTGTAAATTGGTATGAGTTCTGAGTTTTGACCAAACCATAACTTAAGCCATCAACATTGTTACACCAATTTATTTGTTTTTTTTCTGCAACGTGGAATAGTCTTGCTAAGGATAAATATGTGTGGCAATCTAAAAAACATTTACCATAATTGGGTCAATACATAATTGGGTCAATATGTGTTACGGTGTTATTCCTAAAGGGCCAAACAGGTATATGTAAATGTACATTTGAAATGAGTAAATATCACCCAAAGTGTTATATGCATATGACTTCCTATAGTTTCAATTCCAAAGGGCCAAATAGTTAAGAATTAGGTACATTTCACATGAGTAAACATCGCCCAAAGTATCGTAATAATATAGTTTAGATGACCATTTCTAACTCATTATGTGTTTATAAGAAAAACAATAGCCGAGCAAAAAGTGTTTGAGGGTGGGCCACAACCCATGTTAACCCGTATATGTTACCTAGCCCAATTTAACACCTCTGACACAAAAGGTCCTAAATTTCAAGAAACATACAAGACACGAGATGTTGAGATAAACTATAGAAAGAGAAGAGCGTCTGAGAAATATACCTGTAACTGGACAAAGGACTTTGGGGACTCATAGAATCAGAAGTCTTCACCCTAGTGACCACATCTCTTACACTATTTACTTCGTTCCGTTCTGGCCTATGATTATTGCTGGTATTTGAGACTGTAACATCTTGTACCACAGCTGATGAAGATTCATTCTTCTTGCCTCTAAAAACTCCCCACATATAGTAATTCCCTTGGAACCCTGAAAATTAAATCATCTCAGATCTCAAATAAACAAACTTCTCTCTGGAATTTCACAAACAAACACCAGTACTGAACTATCTAATATTATATTGATTTCTAGTAGCACAGTAAGGGCTGAGAAAATCCTTTGGAGTTTCATGTTTTGCAGAGTCCCAAAATTTGGTTTTTGTATGGTTGAATCCTACAACTTGTTTGGCAACAACTAAAAGGTAATTTTTACCTAAATCAACAATCAACAGTTTCCTAAATATGCATCACACCTAGATTCCACATGGACTATTTTACTGACATGGATCTGATATCTTAATAAAAAGTTCTGTTCTCGCTGACAAGTCCCTAAACTTATTTTGCATGCTTAAATCCTTTTACTTGTAAAGTTACACTCCTTCCCCTGACATTCACCTAATCCGGCTTTTGAACCAATTAGGATGAAACCCCAGTGGTGAATTAAGCTACCTGGGTAGTTGTGGATGAAACTACAAGTGTCCACAATTGTAAATAAAACTGGTTGGGGGTTAAGATCACCCATTTCAATGAGTATCTGGCTAGAAACCCCAGGTCTATATATTTGGTGTAGCAACCATAAACATAGTGTGACTGGATAAAGTCATAAACCACTGCAGTTTTTCTTATTTGTGTATTTGGTAAAACTTCTTTTGTGTGTTCTTCTATGTGTTTGATTAGTTCTGTAAGCCCCTCCAATTTTTAAGTTTTTATAGTGGTAGGTTCCTTGGATTTTAATGCTTTTCCATGTATGTTTATGGCCTCAAATTTGCTAAAGAAGGGACAGAGGAGATGGGAGTAAATGGGCAAGGGCATTAAAAGCTTGATTGGTTATAACTTAAAGGATTGAATCATGCAAAGAAGACTGGACTTGTCTACGCAGAAGTTTATCATCCATTCGGTTTATCTAAACTTTGGTATACAAAATTTACACATACAAGCAACGCTTGACCAGCTTGACGAGTAAGTTAACAGTCAAACTGGGGTAAAAAAGACCCTTTCTCTATTTATATAACCTGAGAGCTTTTTTTTGGTAGCATCAAACAAGTATCAGTATATAATGCTACGAAAACTAACTTCAGGGGCTTGACATAAAAGTTTATATGTTTTGTTGGAATTTTTCCCAAAAATACTCCAAACTCTTGTATTAGGGAAAATCTTTTGTTTTGCTCTTGATTAACATAAGATATATTTGGCCACCATATTTCAAACTTTACGCATATATGGCCATTTTACTTCACTTCCTCCTTAAAAATTTCCCAGTCAACCCATCTTCAAAGAAGATTTGATTAAGTAACCATTTACCCTTGCTGCTGAAAAGATTTACATTTTTGGGTGAAATGAATTAAATAGGAAAATCTTTTGTATTAGGGAAAATCTTTTGTTACGCATATATGGCCATTTTACTTCACTTCACTTCCTCATTAAAAATTCCCCAGTCAACCCATCTTCAAAGAAGATTTGATTAAGTAACCATTTACCCTTGCTGCTGAAAAGATTTACATTTTTGGGTGAAATGAATTAAATAGGAAAATTGTGAAGAATTGGGATGGAGCTGTTGAAAAAGTTACGTATATGCTATGGCCAAATAGTGCATCAGATCATGGTGACTGAGCAAATTAAATACTTAATCTTTTGTAACAGAATTCTTCTCTCTATATCTCTACTATCTACTTTTTGTAGTCTTACAAAGATTAAGACTACACAATTTACTAATCTTAAACATTTCCTTCAACCAAATTCAAATCAATATGAATTTCAAATTTTGTAACTACTAATTGTGTCACTAGAACACTAAATTGAACTAAATTGTATATCTATATCATTAGAATAACTTGGTTCTATTTATAATCAATGTTCTCACAATTTAACTTCTCCAATAAAACTTACTCATTACAAAAGTAAACTTATTGTTTATTGACTAAATAAATGTACAAGCCTAGATGGCTAGCTACGAAACCTTAGTATTGAAAGAAATAAAGAAATAAAAATAATTCAGATCAGACTCACTCCAATATGGCTGAGGCAGAAGTTTAGAAGCAAATATCAACAGTTCCGCATTTTTGGACGTAGCTTTCATTGCAAGTTCTTCATCTATCATGTCATCAACCAACTGTTCGAAAACCCTTTCGTTTCTAGGGTCAAAAAATGTTAGGATAGATAAAAAAAAAGAACTGAGTAGGGAAACTAAAGAAATCAGGGTGACATTACTTTGGGTCTCCTGGGAAAAAATAGAGCGCAATATTTTCATCAGATGGGTGAGACTCCAAGAAGCTCTTGGGCCAAAGTGCATTTTTTGGCTGCATTTCCAGGCGAAGCAATGATGAAAGTGTAGCTGCCTCGTTGCACACCTTTAAACAAGCTTTACTTGATAAATGAGCAATAAAGCCTTCAAATATATCATATTCTCTTTCGACAATATTAAAACTTCCCCTGCAGGTTTCCGAGAACAAATGATGCATAAGTTAATCATCATACACCCATTAGCAGTATAGAGATGGAATATAGGGTATTGTTATTCCAAAGTATCTAAAACTTTCTATAGAAATTAGCATGTTATATATGGTTGCAGAAGTTATAAATGTAAATAGTAATCTAATATTTTTATTAAGCAATTCATTACGCCACATACTTCAACAGTATAATTTGGACAACTATTAACTTTGTTCCTATTTAGCTGAACTTTTCAAAATTCATACATTTGACATGTTAGAAATAAAACATAACCTGCATCGACCCATTAATAAGTAAATGGGTCAAACTGCCCACCTCTACAAAAGAACATACTTACCTCCATGCAGGTTCCAGGACTGGTCTTGCGGGTTGATAAGATCCTACACTGCTGTTGACATCCGCTAATTGAGGAGCACCATTAGCAGCTGTGCTAACTCTTATGTTCAGTTCATTGCGCATTCTGTTTTCCATTTTCAATTGGTCAACACAATCCTTAGGATTCTTAATTAACTTCTCAGTTACAGAGTCAGAGACTAAAGTGTCATGACCAGGCTTGGATTGCTTTCCTTCACAATTCTGCCCCTCCTCTTGGATCTTTACAGTTGTATCAGTACAACTAGACTCACACGAAGAATTCTCGATTGGATCCAAAAAATTTTGCTTCTTTGTTTTCAAGGAAGATGCATCTCTTTCTCTTTTCGCATTTTCTTTCAGTGGAGAACAGTTGTTGTGCAAACCAGCAGACTGCTTCTGAGAGCCAACCTTCTCGGCACTTGCAGAGATTTGATTGGGAACTGAATCTGACTTCCCTAAAGCTTCTTTTAGCACAGAGTTTGTTTGTAAAACAGACTCATCATTAGTTTTTGTTGCCTCTTTAGCATAACTGGTCTTGTCTTCCTCTGCTACCAAAGAAGCTATTTTCTTTTTCATCTTAAGCTTCTTACTGGGAGTTGTTTTAACATGTAATGAGCGGGTGGCATCCTCTTTAAGGTGCTGTGAAGGCTCATGCGTAAGTAAGGTACTTTCTTTCACCGGAGAACAGCTGGTTAGCTGACCTGACTCTATAGACTGCTTCTGACTAATGTCCTTTTGCAACCCCAAAACTACACATGGATTTAATCGACTGGGTACTGTATCTAACTTCTCTAGTTCTTCATTTGCGGGACAACTGACCTCGCCATTGCCTGTTAATAAATGAACAATTTTCCTTGGATAGACAACCATCTCGGCACTTGGAGAGATTTGATTGGAAACTGGATCTGACTTCACTAAAGCTTCTTTTAGCACAGAGTTTGTTTGTATAGCAAATTCATCGTGAGTTTTTGTTGCCTCTTTAGGAGAACTGGTCTTGTCTTCATCTGGCACCAAAGAAGCTGTTTTCTGTTTCTTGTTATGTTTCATCTCAAGCTTCTTCTTATTGGGAATTGTTTTAACATGTAGTGAGCGGGTGGCATCCTCTTTAAGGGGCTGTGAATGCTCATGCGTAAGTACAGTAATTTCTTTCACCGGAGAACAGCTGGCCAACTGAGCTGACCCTATAGAATGCTTTTGACTAACGTCCTTTGCCAACCCCAAAACCACACATCGATTTAATCGTCTGGGTACCGTAGCTAACTTATCTAGTTCTTTCTTTGGGGGACAACTGACCTCGCCGTGGCCTGCTAACAAATGAACAATTTTCCTTTTCTTCATCTGTCTTCTTTTCAGATGTTTTTTCTTTAGCTTTTTTTCATGATAAAATGTGCTTAGAATCGCTGTACTTGTGGGGTCCTCTTTGTCGGGC
The DNA here is from genome assembly GCA_025667525.1 of Glebionis coronaria. NCBI lineage: Eukaryota > Viridiplantae > Streptophyta > Magnoliopsida > Asterales > Asteraceae > Glebionis > Glebionis coronaria. The sequence goes on along the minus strand of JANFOE010000251.1, from coordinate 114,492 downwards.
CCTGATAGGTAAGGTTTCGGTAATAGATACTTATATGGACCTGCTGGTTTGCAATCGTCACAATACCAAAAGACAAACTCATCATATGTCTCTGGCGTTACATCTAGACAATACCTGAATAACAAACAGAAAACAATGTTTTAGAAAAATAGTAAGATGAACCATGGAATATGAATAATTTGCAACAAAATGTTACAATATCTTGGTTTCACAAGAACATAGTATAATTGAAGCAGCCCCTATACTGAACAGAAAAGTAAGTAGTTATACTAGAAAAATCATGCTCCCTATATGGCAAAAGATCGACAAAACCATGAAAGCACAATATTTAAAGCAAAGAGCCACCAGAAGAAAGATCATAGTTTATCTTACCTTCATATACGACGATCTATTCTATAGTCTTTTCAAAATCAATCCAAAGGCCTCACTGCTTCATCATAAGCTATGAGTATTTGTAATAAATATGAGTGGCTAAGCCTTCGTTGTACTCTCAAAGGATCAAAAATCTATTTTTTTGGGTAACCATGGCTTACGACCTTTTGGCTGACTAATCCACTGGGTCTGAACCCACCGCCAAACAGACTCAAACCACGTAAAGCCCTCCCTTTTCAGGAGGCAGGAGTGGTAACTTCAAGGTTGTTTGCACCTAGCATGATCAAACATCTTAGGAACTATGGTTCTCTCTATTGACTAGCTGATTTGTACACGTCATTTGTAAACAGTTGCCTCTAGTTCTACATATACTCTTATCAAGTGGTGCTATTCATAAAAGTGCGCACAGCAAATAGTAGATTCCCCTCAAATCGCCAGTTCCATTAACATGATGTGGGGTAATAGATTAATCGATGATTTAACTACTTCACTGCTCGAAAGATGTATCTGTGTTTTTGATATTCCTTCATTTACAAATCTCTCCTTTTACTTGTCTTATTGACAGACGTTCTACAACCCTATTGATTGCAGTTATCCTATTTATTTACCAACCTAAGTGCCAAAAGACACTTGTTTGTATAATTGTATGCATAGCTATGCATCTAGATCCGCATATTTATTTTAAGCACACTACATTCAATTTTTATATACACTTATATGGCTTACATACGATATTCAAGATATTGATCCAATGTACAAACTATCGGTTTCTTTAATACATACAATAATAACAATAAACACACTAATAATGATAATACTCGATAGCTAAGAATAGTAGTCAACTAGTCGGAGAATTAATGACTTCTACATACAATTTCATGTTACAAACATACAAAATGGTAAATAAGGAAAAGTTCATTTAGTCGCAGCATGATGGAGCTATATCAATGATTCAAAAAGATATATTGGCATAAACATATCATACATAAGACGAGATTCCTCATATTCAAGGCAGCTTATCACAAGCACCCCCATATACTGATATACGTACCATCAAAGACATAATCGTGATAGTCAAAAAGGAAAGAATGCACGTACCTGTGGACGACATATCCTAAGCACTTAACACAGTATATAAAAGCATTTGTAAAGCCCTCGTCACCACATGCCTGGCATACCAAACCCTATAAATAGAATAAACACAGGCATCATAATCAGTCACTAACATTTAATTAGATGCATACTATCAAAAGGTTTGAGCTTTAGCAAATAAATATTAACGGCTACTTCTAAAAAACAAAACTTGATGCATTAATATATATACCATCAACACTTGAATCATGTCAATCTAAATTTGTCGATGAAAAACAAGATAACACATAAAAGATGACACAAACTTGTTAAAGTACAATGCATCAATAGCTATTTCCAAAAACTATGTTTTAAAATCGATTAAAAATCAGTTTGTAGTAAAAGTTAAAATGTATATTCCAAGATTTATACAAAACCCATATCAAAATAAAAAAATAAAAAAAAAGTATTTACAAGATGGGTCGAATTTGGGGGCGTTTCTTGAGATAAAAACCCTAATTTTCCAAATCAGATATGAAAGTTGGTAATTATAGAAAATGGATTAAAAGAACAAACCTCTTCATATGGAATTATTGAATCCATGAAAGATATATGAATTATGCTCAAGATAATCTCAACTTTTAATACAGTATATGATTTTGGTGTAAAGTTGCAGTTTTATGCTCAACTTTTCACTTTTCTCTATGTCCCAATTTTATTATTTTTCTATCTTTTCTGTTTTTAAGGTGTGTTTCAGCAAATGCTATGATTTTGTAGATCTTTAGAATATACATTTTAATTTTTACATAGGAGAATTTTTCCTTTTTTTTATATTAGCATGTACTCGCGTAATGCAACGGCGGTTATCTGACGACTATTTTATTAACGAACATATATTACAGTTTTACTTGCCGAAGTTTGTATTTAAAATAAAGCTAAAGATGTAAGAAAAGTTAAATGAAAATTAAATAAACTCATTAAAAAAAAAAACTAAAATTTAATAAAAGTATATCGAAATAGATGTTAAATTAAAGAGCATGAAATTTTAAAAATTATGGCGAAATTAGATCATGAAAAATATAAATAAATAAAAGGATATTTCAATTTAAAAATAAAAGTTTTTTCAATAGTTTATTATAAAAGTTGTTACAAAAGTTTGTTATAAAAGAAGATGGGTGGATGAGATCAATGTACCAAATATGATCTAATGGCTTAAATCTGATCTTCTTATACTAATTTTTTGTTTGGAGTTAGGTTTGGTAATTTTAGGTTCGGGATTAAGATTGGAGTTAGCCTCTTTATATAATAGTATAGATATAGATATAGATAAATAAACTAATTAAAAATGAAAAAAAACTAAAATTTAATAAAAGTATATCGAAATGAATGTTAAATTAAGAAGCACGGAATTTTAAAAATTATGGCGAAATTAGATCATGAAAAAATAAATGATATTTCAATTTAAAAATAAAAGTTTTTTCAATAGTTTGTTATAAAAGTTATTACAAAAGTTTGTTATAAAAAAAGATGGGTGGATGAGATCAATGTACCAAATATGATCTAATGGCTTAAATCTAACATTATTATATTAATTTTTGGCTTGGAGTTAGGTTTGGTAATTTTAGGTCGGGGATTAAGATCAGAGTTAAGATTGAAGTTAGTCTCTTTATATAATAGTATATAAGTATAGATATAAAGGATCAATCGCATCCCTTCATCTAAAGAGATTTAAGGGGATTTAAGAGTTGAGATTAAAATTCACTTGCTAACCACAAGAAAAATAGATATAAAAAAAATAGAGAGGTATTTTTGTCATTTCACCTTATATCCACACACACATCAAATCACTCACAACACGTCTTTTTTCTTTTTCAAATCTATAACATTTTCTTTCTCTACCACACATTAAAAACACAAACAAACACATAAGATCTAAATCTCATCATGAACATATAATCAACCAATGATATTCAAACAATCATAATCATCGTCTAATTCCCAGTTACAAGTGGGAACAATCGTTGTCATCTCCGGTATTGCTACATTTATTATTCGTCATATATTAAAACTTATTTTTTACTATATAAATTTTGCGATTAATTTGGTTAAGTTTTGTGTGATTTGGTTGAAGTTTGATTTGTTTCGTTTTGTTAATATCTTGTGGTTAGGTCATGGAGTAGATTTATCATTTAGAATCAGACAGAGGATATGCCATATTAGTTAATAAAAGTTAGGCTATAAGTTTTGTACGCTCGAATTTGCTGCTAAACAAAGCAGCGAGGCTCGTGCTTTGGTTGAAGTTTGATTCAAATTTGATTCTTTTTTGTCTGTTTATATTTAGCAGGTAGCACTTAAATGTGGGTTTATAAATGTACAGAGTTTGTTGTCTTTTGTGTTTATTATCAATGTAAAACCTGTTCTTCGTTAATTATATTTTGGTAAAGTACTAAAGTTTCAATCTATTGTTTGATTATTTGGAAAAAGAAAGTTTTAGTTTACAAAATGTATAATCGTCAGTGTTTGTTTGTTATTGATGAGTTCAAGTTGATGTTGTTGGGTCAGTATTTACTGACGCTGAAGCAACTCTAGGATTTGTGTAACACCCACTTTGATAAGTAGACCGTTACAAGTTAATTATTGCGTGTCATCAAAGCATACAAGGCAATATGTCTTAAAAACATAAATTACCTTAAAGGAAAACCGGAATCAAACATCGGCTCCCAAACATAAACCCAAAACATGCATAAAGTAAATGAAATGCAAAAGGAAAAGAAGTATGAGGTAGCTCACATCCTATGCACGTCCTTTAGATGCTCAAGTCTGATCTTGGGTACCTACCGTTTTGGTCATGGAAAGAAAATATACGGTTGAGCAACACGCTCAGTAAACGGATATAATGACATGATAAGAATAACTTAAACACAATTAAAGATTTGTAAAGCAGCGGAATATGTGTAAGTCCTGGAAAACCCGGAAGTTGTTTAAAAAGCATATTTGTACTGAAAAGCCTTATATTCATGTTTATACTAAAAAGTCTTATGTTCATGTTTATACTGAAAAGTCTTATGTTCATGTTTATACTGAAAAGTCTTATGTTCATGTTTATACTAAAAAGTCTTATGTTCGTGTTTATACTAAAAAGTCTTATGTTCATGCATGCAAAGTAACTTAAATGCCAAAAAGCTCATATAGGTCATGATATATATATATATATATATATATATATATATATATATATATATATATATATATATATATATATATATATATATATATATATATATATATATATATATATATATATATATATATATATATATATATATATATATATATATATATATATATATATATATATATATATATATATATATATATATATATAGAATTTAGATAAAATAGTTTAGGTGCTTAAAGTTGTTAAAATGAGAAGTAATAGAAAATGGGCAAATATCATATTTATTGACTAGTTTTAGTTCGTTTATGATATTTTAGTTCGTGTACGAGTGTTTTGGAAGTTTTAGTTCGTGTACGAGTAGCTAGATCACAATTTTTAATATTACTAGCTTTTCGTGTATTAGTTGTGTATCATAGTTTATCAATTATTTTGTTATATCGAATGCAACATGTGATAATGTATCACTGAATTTGCGAATAAATGATTATTTATGCTAATAATATTTTTTGAAGTAAAACTATGTATCATATGTATCAGCTATAAATTTTTTACGTATCAAATTTTTTAGTGTTTTTATACTAATTTTTATGTATAAGATTTATTGTTTTGTGTTTAATATTAAATAAATCACATGTTAATTGATAAAAGTAATGGTTAAGATGACTTTTCATTTTAACAACTTTAAGCTACTATACTACGATAACCTAACTCTATATATATATATATATATACTAGTGGCAAAACCCGCGCGATGGGCGGGCGTGACTTGTAATTGTCGTTTACTTTTATTTAATTAGCTAAATATTAGTGTGAATAAATTCTTTTTTCTTATATTTTCTAATTTTATAATTAGACATATCGGACGAGCATGACTTGTAATTATCGTTTTCATTTTTTTTGTTTAGATATGATGTTAAAAAATTGTATACTCTACAAAAAAAATTGAAGTATAATAGCAATGTTTGTCGAATTGTTTGCGTGTATTATTAAGTATATTTTATGGTTTTTGAATTAATCAACTTTGTTGAGAAAAGACACATAAATTCACTTTATGGTATATACAATCTAACCTTGTAGAAAATGATGTCATAAGCCGTGAATATTTCCAAACTTAACGGCATTGAAACATTAAAGATTGGGCACAATTCCTTTTAGCCAATGTATATGTTCGCTTCATACTAATTTCAATATTTTAATTCATATCTTTTGTACACGGGCTAATGGTGACAAATGAATTACCATAAGTAATTACACGATATTTATGGCTTCATATCAATCTTAATATCTCATTTTGAAAGCCATCACCATGTGACCAATTAAAATAAATAATTGATATTATACTATATTCATGTTAGGTTATCTGTACAAAGTTCTTTAACATCAAACACAATGAGCAAATTTACTTTCATTTGTCCTATTTGAGTTTAGACGCGACCTCAATCTACATGTTCATAAATAAAGGGTCAAAAGTAAGACTTTAAACAAGGTTTTTAAGATCGAGATTTTATCTAGTATCATTTTTATCTTTGCAAGATCGAGATCATAAAGTAGGATCGAGATCGTAAGATCATATAATAAAATAATTTTTTTAATAGTCTTTGTAATATTTTACAACATTACAAATTAATATACATGGTAAACACAAAGTTATACAAATATTTCATAAAAATGTGATCCTAAATGATTATGAAATGTTTAAAAAGATTTACTCGTTGTCTTTTTAGATTATATAAAATAGGACGTATAAATTTGGAATCTTTTGTTTGTTGTTCAAGAAAAAGTTTGATTGGATCGTAGTAGATCCTAAGATCCTACGAGCACTATCGGGATCTTTTAAGACTCTAAGTATGAAAAGATCCTATGTAAGATCTGAATCATTTTTGCTTTGCAGTATTATAAAATCGAGATCTTAACAAAACCCTTTATGTAGATTATTTTCTTGAAAATACTCATCCAATTATTTGTGTGTTACTAACTTACTTTTGAGTAAGAAACACTGTTAGTAACAATTCAATCTTTAATTAAAACAATACTTTAGAAAGTGAAAGTCCCTAAACCTAGCTTGAAACGATTAAGAAAGATAATTATCACAAGTAAATACTTTTCAAACGTAAGACTTTATTATTGTATAACAAGTATTACATGTGTTATGGATAACACTGTTTGATGACAATGTGTTTTGTACACTTTGGACAAAATAAATCTAACTTAAGAACACATGCACAGTTGTTCGTTCTATAATTTCTAGAGTTAATGTGTGAAATCTAACAAAGTGAACTGCATTAACTCTAGCCTACATATCTTATTTATAGTGGTACAAGGTTGACTTCTAGTACTGGTTGATGGTGACTACACAAAACAGACAATGTCAGACATCTGTCACAAGATGCTCTTCTATTCTTGGTAGTCTGCCACAAAGCTTTGGGCAAACATAGCTGACATAGTTTCCCTTTTCTTCATACCTTGTACTTTAGGTTGTATAACTTCCCGCCTAAACACTTAGGTATGTCCAAAGTGTACTGAGTGTTAACATGGTATTGCCACCCCTGTTAATACTCAACCACTCAGAGTCCCTGATACATCTTGGCTGTTATCCATCACAGCCAATGAGTATGTCTTCAAGTAATCTTCGACTTCCTTGACAATGTCTCTGACATGAACTCCTCTGTGGTTTCTCACAGAGACTTAGAACTCTGTGAGTCTTGGGTTACTTGCCTGTCACCTAGGCACAGGCAAGTTAATATCAAAGAGCTTAATTTAAGTTTAAATCTATGACTAAGGGAAATCTAACAAACTTAGATTCCCAACAATCTCCCCCTATTTAAACATAAATACAACTAGATCTAAATTAGTTATAGTAAGTGAGATAACAACTTCTTCTTACACCTTTCTATATCTAACAAACAACTTCATAATTTATTAATACTTAGAAAATTACAAGTACAATACATGAGTAAAACAAAAATATGAGTGTGATATTTTAGCTGTGAAGACTTCAATAATCATCATTCTTTATCTTTTCTTCAGCTTCAGTGATGGCTGTTCTGGTATCCAATTCAGCTTGCAAAGCTTGGGCAAACACCTTGGAATACTCAGAGTTGATTTTAAGTACCATCTGAAACACCAAAAGCTGAATAGTTGAAGCCATCCCCAGTTCACTTTCCCTTTGAAAGACATATTGACATCCCCTGTTCATGAATGCCATTCCTTTTTTAGGCTCTGTGTAAGTTTGTCTAATAAGTGTGAAAACACTTATCCTTTTACCACTTATTTCCAGTATTAACAAGACCAAAACGTGTATCTTATGTCGTAAAAGTTGGAATTATGCGTGGTTTGTGTTTTTATTGTGTTTTAGGACCAAAAGATGAAAAAGGAAGAAAACACGGGCTTTCACGGGCTTTTATCGAAGAAAACGAGAAAAGACGAAGTCAAGAGATCAAGAGTGCTTAAAAGAACGGATGTCCAAGACCTATTCTGAAGATTTATCGAAGAAAAAGTCTAAAGACGGAAGTTTAATGAAGTCGAAGAACTTAAGTCTAAATTAAAGAAGAAAATTATTAAGACAAGTTCAAATCCCGAGACGACGTCGAGAAAAGACAACGATTTAAATCGAGTCTAGAAGAAAGAAAGAAGAGGCAACACATGCACACCTCCCCATTTTTCCTATAAATACCCTCCTAATACACATTAGGAGGGTGGGTTAGTTTTTAGTTAGCTAGTTTCATTTTTCATTTTTCCTTTCTAGTTTTTAGAGAGAGAAAGTTCCAACTTTCTCTCACTAAGTTTTAATCTTTTCTTTCTTTTAATCTTTCAAGATTAAGCTTTTTGTATTTTGGATTTCATTAATCAAGTTTAAGTTTAAGCTTTTAATCTTTAATCTCTTTCTACCTTTCTTTAATTTAGTTAATTTTGATCCGAAATGTTGATGATCCGTGTTTGATCTTGATGTTTTAAGGATTAAAAAGTTCGTATTTTTATTATACTTAAGCTTTCATATGGTTAAGCTTTAAGATCTTTGTGCTTATTGGCTTATTTGTATGTTTAGCTTATTTGCTTTTTAAAAGCTTTCTTAAAAAGTTTCATTTTTATGGTTTGATTTAAAAGATTGCTTATTTAAAGTTTGGAAAAGTTGTTATTCGTGCTTATTTAGTTTGTTTCATTACTGATTTGGTTAAGTCTTGGTGTGAGCTTATCAAACATAGCTTATAACTTGGCTTATTTTCGAATCACAAGGTAATCGGAAAAGGGTAAACCCTTTTCCGATTTGGCATTCCGATTAGTCCCATCATTCCGATCACCTTGATCGGATTAGGGTTTTGCTTTCCGATTTGATCACTAGTATTCCGATCACTAAGATCGGAAAGGGGTTTAAGGATTCCGATTTGGATTCCTTTCTTGGATTCCGATTGCTATTTCTCTACACATTCCGATCTGTGGTGTTATTAGTGATATTCCGATTGGGACAGTTTCACAATATTCCGACAGCAAGTTTCTATTAATATTTCGATGAGACATTCCGACTAGGGAGTATTCCGACCAATATTCCTATTTCGCATTCCGATCAGATTCCGATTGAAGCATTTTTAGACATTCCGATCAGCTGTATTCCGACGGGGTTCCGACCAGGGATTCCGACGGACTTAATTTCCTGTTTTTACAAAGTTTTCAAGTTTTAGATTCATTGAGTTTTCAAGTATTTTTCTAATCTTGTCTTTAAGTTTTCAAGCATTTATTTTTAACTCGTCCTTTTAGTTTAATCTTTAAAGCTCTTATTTTACTCAACGACATTTACATATTTGCTATTAAATTAAAATAGATAATCAACCAATCCATTTATCTTCCACCAAGAACAATTGAGTCACACTTTCTACCAATAATCAATTCGAAAAGATCGGAAACAACGAACTTTTATACTCGGTTGAAAAAGCCGGGTATTAAATGGCGCCGTTGCCGGCTCTTTTCGTTAAGACTAAAGGTTTTAAGTGAGAGACGCGTTGGATTTTGGGATCCGTTCATCTTTGAACGTTATTTTCTTTGCTTTCAAATTTCAAAAATCCTAAAAAATATAAAATTTTCAAAAATACAAAAAAAATTAAAAAACATAAAAAAAACCAAAAATATTTCTGCTTTGTTAGTTCTTTTGCAGGTGTATGCGCACTCGATCAACGTCTTATCAAGAGCCCGAGACTCTCGATAACTTAGACATAGCCGGTGTACACAACAACAATAATAATCCACCTCAAAACAACATGAATAATAACAACAATGAACCTCTACCGGACAATCATCCTATGATCGAACTTTTGCAAGCACATGTAGAGACAACCACGATGCTATTGTCATACCCGCGATTGGAGCCAACAACTTTGAGCTCAAATCCGGCTTTATTCAAATGGTCTCTGCTCAACCATTCTTGGGACGTACCATTGATGATCCTCATGACCACATCAAAAGGTTCCTTCAACTCACGAATACGGTCAAATTCAATGGGGTTTCACAAGAGGTAATTCGCTTGCAACTTTTTCCTTTCTCCTTAGAGGGACAAGCCCGGCATTGGCTTGATAAGGAACCGCCACAAAGTATTCTTACGTGGACGGACTTAGAGACCAAATTCATAAACTACTTTTTCCCACCCTCTCGTACTACCGCTTTGCGGAATGAAATCATTACTTTTGAACAAAAGTACGATGAGACTTTTAGTGAATCTTGGGACCGTTTTAAAGAACTTTTAAGAAAGTGCCCACAACATGGTTTTACCAAAGTGCACCAAATTAATACTTTTTACAATGGTTTAAGCATGAATGACCAAGATTCACTAAATAGTGCGTCGGGGGGTAATCTTTTGGTTAAGTCTTCTAATGCCGCTTGGGATATTATTGAGAGCAAGTCTAGAGTGCAAACCAAGAGTGTTCGGACCAATGTGGCTAGTGCTAGGACTAATGAGAGCGACAAGAGACTTGATAAGCTTACTTCGCTTGTTGAATCACTTGCTCTCCAAGCCGCCAATAATACCAAAGCTATCACTGCCCAAGCCAATGCTATGACTCAATCATGTGATATATGCAGGGGATGTCACTCATACACCGATTGTCCTTCGACTCACGACAATCCGGAAAATGTGTATGCCGCTAACGGTACCTATGCTACAGGAAGCTATCAAGCAGGTCCTCAAGGTGACCGCAACTTGCTCAGCTATCGCTCAAACAACTTTCTTTCACCTCCCGGTTTCCCCCCACAAAACCCGAATAACCTCAATCGCAACAATCAAAACCAACCAAGTGCTCCAACTCCATATCAAAACCAAAGAAACCCATATCCACCTCAAAGAAACAACCAAGTTTACCAACAACCTGCTTATCAACCACCCGCCTACCATGCTCCTCCTCCCAACCAACCCACCGCATTACACCAAGATGTTGAAACCTACTTGAGGACTAATGATGTGATCGTGCAAAATCTTCAGCGGGAAATGGCCAATATGAAAGCAGATATGGTGAAGCAAGGGAATGATCTTCGAGCTGATATGCGAAACACTTTGGCAAGTCAAACGAATGACTTGAGGAATATGATGGCTAGTTTCTTCCCTAGTAATCAAGCCTCTGGATCGGGTTCTCTTCCGAGTAACACCGTTGCTAATCCAAGAGGGGAGATGAAAGCAATCACCACTCGCAGTGGAAAAGGTTTAAAGGAACCCGAGCTTCCTACACCTACACCGGTGATTGTGACAAAGGAAAACGAGTCTCCTTCTCCAAATCCTCCATCTCCTATTCCTCCAACTTCTATTTCTCCAATTCCACCACCTTCTACTTCTACCCCTCCACCACCCAAGGATGTGAGTGCGAATTCTATCCCAAAGCCTTCATCTCAACCCAATATACCTTATCCTTCGAGGTTGCGGAAAGAGAAATTAAAGAACAAGGATGATATTCAGGTTTCGAACTTTCTTAAAATGTTCAAACAACTGAATTTCAATATCTCCTTTGCTGAGGCTCTCGCTCACATGCCCAAATATGCTAAAATGTTTAAAGATCTTCTCAGTGATAAGGAGAAACTTCTCGATATTGCTCAGACCCAACTTAATGAGAATTGCTCTGCAGTGCTCTTAAGGAAATTACCAACCAAACTTGGTGATCCGGGTCGCTTCTTGATTCCTTGCAACTTCCCGGGAGTAGAGAATTGCATGGCCCTAGCCGATCTAGGTGCTAGTATTAACTTAATGCCATTAAGTGTTTGGAAGCAATTATCTCTCCCCGAGCTAGTCCCCACACGAATGACTTTGGAATTAGCCAACCGTACGGTTGCTTATCCGGTGGGGATAGCCGAAGACGTCTTCGTCGGCGTCGACAAATTCACCTTCCCGACGGATTTTGTTGTCGTTGACTACGAGATGGATCCCCGTGTTCCATTAATCGTTGGACGTCCGTTCTTGAGGACCGGTCGCACTCTCATCGATATAGCCACGGGCGAATTAATCATGAGAGTTGGTGACGATAAAATCGTCTTCAACATGGGTAATTAATCATGAGAGTTGGACGTCCGTCCGTTCTTGAGGACCGGTCGCACTCTCATCGAGGACATGTCGCACTCTATGCGTTTAACCTCCATTTCCCTTAACCTTTTTCTTTGCTCCTCTTTGAGTTGAGGAGACATAGCTTTAGCTTGGCTTCATCCAGCTTTTTGGCCTTCTTGATTTCATTTAACCTTTTGAATTCAAGTACTTGTTTTTCAATTTCTTCAGTTGTTAGAGGTTTTTCATTTGCAGCTTTAAAGGTTGAGAATTGGGATAGTTCAGTGGTTGATCCTCCTGTCTCTAACATCGCAGCTATTTTCTTTAGTTTGGCGTATGAGTCTACCACAACTGTTTCCTTTCCTTTCTTTGAGACAGAGGATAACTCACTTGCTTTCTTCAGCTCTTCAGCATGTTGTAGAAATGCCTTCTGAGCTTGGTCTTGGACAACCTTTGGTAGGGAGCCAACAGTAAATTTGAGTTTCTTGGTAGCTGGTTCACCATCGTCCACAGCCTCATTGGTGTTAACCAAAGACATAGATTTAGATGTATCAGCTCCATCTTTGGTCTGTTGCTCTCCCTTAATTCCATCATCATCAGGTACAGTGATGGGTGTGATAACTTGGAGAGGGATGGGTGTAGTGATGGTGTTTTCAGCTGTACCTGTGTTAGTGTTGACAAGTTCTAGTTTAAGTAAGTCAATTTTCTCCCCCTCACGTTTAGCCTGTCTCTCTAGACGCTTGGCTGAACGTGACTGAAGGTACCTAGCAACCTGTTCAGCAGATGTAGCCATTTTCTTTTGCCTCTTCCTTGATCCTCTAGCAATTCTTAGAATCCTGTTACAATTGCGGTTAACAGAGCGATCAACATGTCCAACCAAGAAGTGAGTGTGACGTTTTTGTCTGTTGTATACAACCTCAAATTCCTTGTGCATAACCAACTCATGAGCTGAGAACATGTCAGGGACTTCTGAAGTGATGGCATCTTTGATTCTAGTGGATAAATGGCTAAGTCCATGAGAAACACCTTTTCGAGTGTCATATTTGATAGGTTCAGTGATAGCATCTTGAACAGCCTAGGTAATTATTTTTTGAAAGTTGGTTGTGAAAGTATGTATTTCAGACCCTATTCGATCCAACTTACGCGACAAGCATTCAATATCTGAGGTGTGACGATAGGGCTTTAAGTCATGAATGTTCAGGCTTTGTTGCTCATAGTCATCTTCCCTTGGAAAAAAGATCAAAGTTGGACTGTTGTGGATGATCAAATAATCAAAATTCAGTCGTGGGATCATACACAGCCTTCGGAAGCTCCTTGGTGACACATTCAGCAGATGTAGGTGTCACGACAGCTTCTTTAGGAGGTGGAGTTGGTTCATCAGCTGGTGTGGACACAGCTTTGGCTTTGGGAGGTGACAGAGAGGGTTGTTCATCATCCTCTTCATCCTTTTCTTTTATCATCCCCTCAGGGAGAATTTCATCATCTGGCATAGATTCAGGCTCAGATAAGCTTTCCATGAAGGCAAGAACATCATATTCAGCATCAAGCATGAGTTCATCTTCTTTGGGCTGATCCTGAATTATGGTGTCAGCTCCTTCAGTTGTAGCATGAGAATCTACAGTTGGTTGTTCAACATTAGCCTGTAATTGGTTTAGATTAGTAACACGGAAATAGATAAGGGGAATGGTCGCCAGTATGCTGTCCCATAGAGGCTGAGGATGATTATTCAGCCACTCCAAAGGATAAATCCTTGGGATTCTTTTAAGTGCGAAAATAGTAAGATTAATGGTCGCCATTCGCTGCCCCTAAGAAAGCTGAGTGTGATTATTCATCCCCCCCAAAAAAATGATAAATCCTTTGGGACTCTTTTATCTGTGAAACATATATGGGTTAAGATCGCCTGTTACGCTGCCCCTAAGAAAGCTGAGGGTGATGATTCAGCCCCCCCTGAAAGGATAAATCCTTTGGGATTCTTTTCCTTGTGAAAAAAGATGTAGTTAAAGATCGTCATTTTACGTTGTCCCTAGGAAAGCTGAGGGTGATGATTCAGCTCCTCCTAAAAGTTAGACTTTTAGGATTTTTTTTCTGAAGGAACCTAGAGACTGTGTGAAGTACAACTACTCTAGGTCGAGACATATATGTATATAGGTTGTTGTTTGCATGTATACTGTCTAGAGGGTGAAGGGTCATCGGGGTGCTTTATAAACACAAATGAATCACTCCCTGGTGCAATGACATGGTGTACAGAAGTCTTAAAAGAATTCTAAGTGCATACATAGACTCTTATGGGTCGAGGATAACCCTAACTTCACCACTCTCACCTACAGACATTTGAGAGTGGCTGCTTGTGTACCTCTAAAAATTAAAAACTGATTAACTGTGAGATATCAGCGGTGTTAGGCTGGTTCCATGTTGTCTCTGCTGAGTTAGAGACGCTAGACTCTTGTTGTTTATCAGTCGAAGTCTCTGTGTCCATAGAAGTCTCTGGAACAGAGGAAGTAGGAATTGTCACAAGCTTCTTAACCCTGGCCTTAATAACAGTTTGGGTTTTGGAAGAAGAGGGGATTTTCTTCTTCTCAGGCTGTTAGCTAGTTGTTGCCTTGGACAGCTTGGTGTGTTGCCCAGAGGTTAAAGACACTGACTTACCAGACACACCAGCTGTAATCACCTTCTCAGAGGAAGGGAGCAAGGACTTATCAACAGATTGTTGTTTAGCTGCAATGTTCCTCATGTGGGTTGTTGCAGGCACATCATTTGGTCCTATCACCTTGTAGATAGCCCTAGTAATATGATACTACTTCATTGTTGTAAGTGCAGAGTTATGGTAGCGATCTCCCAAAAGACTTTCAAAGATAAGAGAAAGAAAACGAGCATAGCAGATATTTTTCTCCCTGACTTGGTTGGTTCCCTTCAGCTTTTCGACAAGGTTAGAGAAAAGAATGCTTCCTACATCGACGTCTGTTCCCCATATCAGCCCATAAGCAATGGCTTGATGATTAAAAGCCATTTGATAAGATCCCTGCATGCCACCCAAGGATTTAACTATGTGCGTGAAAAGTACTCTCCATATAGGAGGGAAAAACCTGATCTTCAAAGGAGATATGAGGACCACTTCAGCAGGTGTAAGGGCTGGGTTAGTGTCAGAGACAGGGAAAAGTGTGGCAAGGGCATCCTTAACAGCCTTTTTATCAACCGTCTTCAGACATTCATCACCATGTCTAAGCCCAACCACAGAGGAAAAGTCATCAACAGAAAAGGCAAAGGGGTGTTCATTGCAAGAAAGATTGAATGAAATGGTGTTATCATCAAGAACTTCTGCTGAATACCAGAATTACCTAAGGTACTCTTGGTAGAAAACGGATGGGGATCTAGTGAATGCTTCGCTAACATCACAATTCTTCATAAAGTTCATCAGATCCATGTGTGAGTCAGTAGAAGCTTTGAGCCATCCTACTGAGTTGTTGGCGGTGAGGATGCTATCGTTGATCTCGAGTGTTACGTTAGAGGCCTTTGCTACTGGAAATGCCATTGATGCGAGGATTTGAGAAGACAAAGATGGTGAGAGGGTTTAGAGAGAGATTTTAGAGAGAGAGATGCAAATTGTGAATAATGAGAAAATTGTTAGGTGAAAAACCTTGGGATAGTATATATATTCAAAATTTGAAACAATTTTTCAACCGCATTAAATGCATAGTGGGAAAAGGACTGCACACAAGTGGGTCCCTTGACCTTTCAAAATTGTTTGTCTCCTCGTTTATCGAAAAAATATGAATTAAATATTGGGAATGTTTTTAGCATTTACTTGGAAAGTAACTACCTAGTTTCATGTGAAAAACATTTAATATCTACTCAGACTTAATGACACACATTAAATATCAGCCACAAGCTTTGAGATATTAAGCCTACCCAACTCAGCAACTAGTCTGTTGAACGAAGGTTCCACCAAAGGCTTGGTAAATATATCAACTAGTTGCAGCTCAGTAGGAACAAAATGCAGCTCAATATCTCCTTTTATAATATGATCCCTGATAAAGTGATACCTGGTATCTATGTGTTTGGTTCGAGAGTGAAGCACAGGGTTGTTTGAGATAACCAGTGTTGTAAAAAGCAGGCTAGGCGGTCATACTCCGCCTCGATTTATGGCTAGACGGTCAAGCTAGGCGGAAAAATCAAAAGGCGGTCAAACATCCGCCTAGGCGGTGCTAGGCGGCGCCTAGGCGGAGCTAGGCGGCCTAGGCGGTAAAAAAGTCAAAGAAAGTCAACAAAAAGTCAATATTTTTTTACAAAAAATTAAGAATTTTCTTTCTAATATATAATTTCTATATTTATTTTAACATAACATCTTAAAATTAAAGATAAACCTATGATTGTTAACATAAAGTAATGGATTTTTCGTGAGAATTGGAACCAACTGAACTGTATGTCAAGTTTGAAGTTTTAAGTCCTTAAATTGTTATGTTTATTTGTCTATTTTGCAACTTCAAGCTATGTGAACTTTGAATTATTAGAAATTAGAAGTATTTTGTCATGTTATACGTATTATTTATTATTTTTTATGCATAAAATTCCAATCCGCCTAGGCGCCGCCTAGACGAATTCCGCCTCGAAAGTGGCCAACCGCCTCACTAACGCCTAGCGATTTCTGCAACCTTGGAGATAACAATGGCACTTGTATTGTCACAGAAGATGGGTACTTTGTCATATAGAATCTCATAATCAGCTAGTTGACTCTTCATCCAAAGTACTTGAGCACAACAACTAGCAGTCGCAACATATTCAGCTTCAGCTGATGACATTGCCATAGAGTTTTGCTTCTTTGCACTCCATCCAACCAACTTTCCTCCTAGGATTTGAAAGCTCCCTAAGGTACTTTTTCTGTCAATGCAGCACCCAATGTAGTCTGAATTTGAGTATGCCTTGAGATCAAAGTCTGATTCTTTGGGATACCATGAACCTAGAGAGGTTGTTCCTTTGAGGTACCTGAAAATTTTCTTAACAACCACTAGATGGGATTCCTTTGGGTTAGCTTGGTACCTTGCACAGAGACATGTGGAGAACTGGATATCAGGGCGACTGGCTATGAGATACATGAGTGACCCAATCAGTCTCATTAATAGAGACTCCTGACTCATCAGGACCCAAGTTGTTGGGTGGAAGCATGGGGCATTTCACTAATGCACAATCAGCCAAGTCATATTTTTTAAGTAAATCCTTAACATACTTTTCTTGACAAATTGAAATTCCTTTAGGACATTGTTTAATTTGAAAATCCAAAAAGTAAGTTATTCACCCATCATACTCATCTCATATTTCTTGGTCATTAATTTAGCAAAACGTTTACTAAGATTAACATTTGTAGACCCAAAGATGATATCATCCACATAAATATGTACAATGATGAAATCACTTTTATCCTTGAAGGTAAAAAGTGTTTAATCAATGGAACCACTGACAAATTTATTTTCAGTTAAAAAGGTAGACATCGTTTCATACCATGCCCTTGGAGCCTGTTTCAGCCCATACATTGCTTTGTGAAGCCTGTACACATGGTTGGGAAACTCGTTGTTCTCAAATCCTTCAGGCTGTTCAACATACACTTCTTCAGCCAAATCTTCATTGAGGAAGGCACTTTTAACATCTATTTGATACACAGTGAAGTTCATATATGCAGCGTATGCAAAGAAGATTCTGATAGCTTCAAGTCTTGCTATTGGTGCAAACGTTTCTTCATAGTCAATAACTTCAGTCTGTGTATACCCCTATGCAACTAACCTTGCCTTGTTCCTTATGATGTTACCAATATCATCCATCTTGTTCCTATATATCCATCTAGTGCATGTGATGTTCTTACCAGGTGGAGCCGCACTAGAGTCCATACCTTGTTTCTTTTAAACTGATTTATTTCTTCCTGCATTGCAGCGACCCAGCCTTCTTCAACAAGGTCTTTAGCTACACGGTTGGGTTCAATTTGGGATAGAAATTCAACAAACAAACATTCATTGGCTGAGGCTGATTCTGAGTCATGAATTCTCTGTCTAGTAGTAACCCCAACATTTGGTTCACCAATAATGTTGACAAGAAGAATGTGTTGATCTCTTGACCATTTGCTTTGAGGTGTTGGGGAGTCATAGACAGGAGCAGGTATGGAGGATGAGAGTACAACTTGAGTTTCATCTTGCTAAGTAGGAGGACTCTCTTCAAAAAAAAAATTATGTGTATGTATCTGCATCAGCTATTTCAAGATGTGATGATTCATAGACAACAGAAGAATCTTCTTGAACATGAGTTCTAGGTGAGTCATCTTCAGCTGAGGTGGAACAAGGGCTTGTGGAAGGCTGATGTTTTTCTTCAATAAGTACTTGAGTAGAGGGAACATCAATGTTGTGAGTTGACAGCGGATCGTATGCAGAAACATATGGAATAAGAGTATTTGAGTTTGAATGATGATGAAAGACAGACCTTGGTTCAGAGAACTCATCTGTTGGGAAAGACCTGTTTTCGTTGAAATCAATTTCATCACCTTCTGTTCCTGTTCTTTGTATCACGTCATCATTTTCATTGAATGTGACATGAAAGGTTTCTTCTAGTTCCTTTCTTCTTGTGTTGAATACTCTAAGGCTTTGGCTGTTGGAGAGTATCCTAAGAAGAAACCATCATCAGCTTTTTCGTCAAACTTTCCAAGTTGATCTCTGTAGTTATAAATGAACACATGGCAACCAACGACATGGAAGTAGCTGGCATATGGCGATTTTTTCCTAAAAACTTCATAAGAAGTCTTTCCATATCTTTTAACAATGATTGATCTATTCTGGGTATAGCAGGCAGTGTGGACAGCTTCTCCCCATAATTGCTTTGGTAAAGCTTCACCATTCAGCATGGTTCTAGATGCTTCAATCAGTGTTCTGTTTCTTCTTTCAGCTACTCCATTTTGTTCATGAGTGCCAGCTGAAGAGAAATTTTGTGATATTCCATTTTCATCACAAAAAGCTTCAAGATGTTGATTCTTAAATTCAGTCCCATTATCACTTCTTAGAGCTTTTACTCTAACTTCATTTATGTTTTCAACCTACCTGATGAAGGACATGATGGCATCAACTGCATCACTTTTTCTTTTGAGGAAGAAAACCCATGTATACCTTGAGAATTCATCAACAATGACCAAGGTATATTTGTTGTGATTGATGGTCTGTGGTTTAACAAGTCCAAACAAATCCATGTGAAGGAGATGTAAGCACTTGTTAATAGAGAATGATTGCATGGTCTTAAAGGATGACCTGTGGTGCTTTCCCTTAGCACAAGCTGAACAAGTCTTGTCTTTTGAGAAAGTCACAGGTGGTAGACCAGTAACCAAGTTTTGTGTGGCTAGCTTGTTGATGTTCTTGAAGTTGAGATGAGAGAGACTTTTGTGCCACATCCAATTGACACTCTTAGAGGCCTTAGCAAGAAAACAATTTGAGTTGTCTTATGAGCAAGAGGCCATATTGATGACATACACATCTCTTCTTCTTGGTGCAATTAACACCACATCATTATTTTGGTTGAATATGGTTCCTTGAGTCTTGGTAAACAAAACCTTGTAGTCAACATCACATAATTGGCTGATATTGATGAGATTGTGCTTAAGACCATTCACATATGCAACCTTTGTGAAGGTTATTCCATTGCAATTAACTGAGCCATATCCCTCTGTGTCCCCTGAAGAGTTATCCCCAAACAACACTTAGGACCAGGCTCTTTTGAATATCTGTGCAGGTATTGTTAAACTCCTGTCATGTGTCTAGAACAGCCACTATCTAGATACCAGACCGATTCCTTGAGATGTTTCTGCACAGATATATAGAAACAGATTAGTTCCTATGGTGAACCCACTTTCCAGTGGGTTCCCTGAATTGCTGATTAGCAACTCTTAAGTTTGTGTAGAACTTGTGACGATGTGAAGGACAATTGTCTGTGTCATGAGTGTACCTTCCACAGATGTCACATCCTGGAAAGTCACTGCACTCATCTGAGTGATGGTCTATAAATCCACAATATTTGCATGGAGGGTAAGGTCTGTAATTACCTGATGGTCTCCTAGTAGCCTGTTGTCTGCCCCTAAAAGGTGTTTGTGATCTCTTAACAGCCATTTGTTTATCATGATCTATGGTTATGTGATGAGAATTTTTACACACATTACAATAAGGTTTGACAAACTTTTCACCTTTGGGTTCTCCTAGAATAGACTTAGGTTCAGAGGAAGTAGAGCATTCAGCGGAAGGCTTAATATGTTCTTTTAAGAGTTCTACTTCTTTAATCAAAGACAACAGGCGTTCTTCAGTTAAGGATTCAACTTTGTTCATAGGGTTTGTTGAGACAGGCTTATAGACATTTTGCTTAACAGATTGTTTACAGCAAAAATCTTAGCTGGTGGTGTCTTAACATCTGGTTTGGGTTCAGCCTTAGCTCCTCTAGAAGAGCTATTGGGTTCAACTCCAGAGAGTTTAGGCAAAGATGGTAAAGGTGCAGTGTTATCAATTACATCTTCAGAGACAGGTACATTAGCTAAGAGTGGGTCAAACATATGTATAGTCTCTGTAGATTTGAAAACAATCTCTTTGTTGGTTTCTTAAGGGCCTTCATTTTGTTTCTTTTAGCACTAACGACCCTAGTTATGTCAGTTGGAAGTTCATCATCAAGTAATTCATTTATAGTGAACCTAGTGCACATCCATTTTTCTATAACCTTGTGTAGTTTAGCTACTTGATCATTTAAGGCACTGTTTCTTGAAGACAACTTATTAACCTCATTTTGAAGAGTTATGTTTTCAGAGTTAACCTGTTTTAAAGTTTCACATTCTGCCTTAGCAGTCAACAATTCAAGTTTAACAGAGTGAAATTTATCAAGCAGGTTCTTTCTTTGTTCCTCAACAAAGTGTAAATCAACTATGGTATAATCAAGGACATGTTTACGTTCATCACTTTCAGACATAGAGATAAGCCTATGTACCTTTTTCATTGTGATGTCAACCCATTGTCCTGATCTAGCATCTCCTTTTCCAACAGCTGGTTAATACTCAGCGATTGCCATAAATTCCCTGACCCTGGTAGTATCCTCTTCATCCGATGTCAGCGGCTCATCATTCAAATCATAAGCTTCAACTACCAACCCTTTCTCTGTCTTTTTTTCACCCCCTTTCTTCTTGGACAGAGCTTCTAACTTCAAATTCATATGTTCCAACTTAGCCTTTAGTACCTTGTATTTGTTTTTGTAATCCTTTTTCTCATTATCAGAGGAATTGGATCGGTGAGATGAGTTGTTTTGTTGTGATTTGAATTTGTAAGGTTTGAATGATGAAGGGTAAGATGGTGAGGATGTTTTTGTGGATGGACAGTCTTTTTGAAAATGTCCAAGTTTTCCACAGGCAAAGCAAGTCTCTTTTGATTTGTCAGATTGTTTACTAGCTGATCCTATTCTCCCTGACCTTTTGTAGAATCTTCTTTGATTAGCTAGTAAAGCTCTTTCATGAAACTCTACATTGATGTCTGTCATTAATTCTTGGCTGCTACGAGTGTGTTCTTCAACATCAGTGTCGCTGTCATGAGAATGTGAGGTAGAAATCAAGGCTTTGGATGTTGCTCCCTGAACTACAAATCTTTCAGACTCAAATTTGTATATGGTATCAATCAGCCCTTCTTCATAATTGTATTTTCCATACAGCTGAGCCAACGTATCATTCTTGATGGAGTTATTGGCTCTCTGAGTCTGATTCATGCTCAACCATTTTCTGGAAAGGCTGTTCACAAATGTGGAATTTACTTCAGCTTGTGCAATGGTGACTTCATTCATAGCAAGGTCGTTGAGAAGAATCTTCAGCCTTGTATACGTATGTTGTACCTTTTCACCTTCAAGTGCCTTGAAAGCATTAAAATGAAGCCTGAGTACCTGAATCTTGGTTTCTCTTGTTTCAGAGGGTCCTTCGTGACCTAGGATGAGGTTTGTCCACATTTGTTTGGCTGTTGAACATTGAATCACTGATTTCATGATGTGTTTTGGAAGACAGGAAATGATAATGCTTTTGAGATGTTTATCTTGGTTTGCCAATATCCTATCAGCTGGAGTCCACTACTTGAGAGGTTTGGGAAGAGGATTCTCATCAATAGAGGTAAGCGCCATGGGAACATATGGTCCATTTTTTAGAATTTCTAGAAGAAATGGTTCAAGTCCATCTAGATAGACAAGAAATTGACTTTTCCAACTTGCAAAGTCATCTTCATCAAATACTAGCACATTAGTGGCATGAGATCCACCTCTTGAATCGAGAAGTTGGGAAAGATCGTCTTCATTTTGAGTAGGGGTTACTCTTGGTGAATTTGGAGGTGGTGGTGTGTTGTTCCCAGAAAGCGTATTTGGTGGTGATGGGGTGTTGCTCGTTTCAGGCATGGTGGATCTTGATTATAAAACTTAGAACGATATTTATGAAGGTTTTAATATCAAAAACTGCTCTGATACCAATTGAAAGTCCTTAAACTTAGCTTGAAACAATTAAGAAAGATAATTAACACAAGTAAATACTTTTCAAACGTAAGACTTTATTATTGTATAACAAGTATTACATGTGTTATGGATAACACAGTTTGATGACAATGTGTTGTGTACACTTTTGACAAAATAAAGCTAACTGAAGAATACAAACACAACTTTTCGTTCTATAAGTTCTAAAGATTTAATGTGTGAAATCTAACAAAGTGAACTGCATTAACTCTACCCTACATATCCTATTTATAGTGGTACGAGGTTGACTTATAGTACTAGTTGATGGTGACTACACAAAATAGTCAATGTCAGACGTCTGTCACAAGATGCTCTTCTATTCTTGGTAGTCTGCCACAACGCAGTAGGGAAACAGAGCTGACATAGTTTCCCTTTTCTTCATACCTTGTACTTTAGGCTGCATAACTTCCCGCCTAAACAATTAGGTATGTCAAAAGTGTACTGAGTGTTAACAGGGTATTGCCACCCCTGTTAACACTCAACCACTCAGAGTCCCTGATACATCTTGGCTGTTATCCATCACAGCCAATGAGTATGTCTTCAAGTAATCTTCGACTTCCTTGACAATGTCTCTGACATGGACTCCTCTGTGGTTGCTCACAGAGACTTAGAACTCTGTGAGTCTTGGGTTACTTGCCTGTCACCTAGGCACATGCAAGTTAATATCAAACAGCTTAATTTAAGCTCAAATCTATGACTAAAGGAAATCTAACAAAATTAGATTCCCAACAGAAAAGATTTTAGGCACCTTTCAACTTGGGACATCCCATTTTTAACTAATATAATGTTATTTTTCTTTCGACCTATTTCTCATAAAATCGACAAAAGTGTGAATGTTCATTTTAAACTCATTTTTGAAATGAGCTTTTTAGAGTTAACCTCTTGAATTAACATACGAAATAAATTACTTCACATTAGACCAGGATCGTCCTATGGATTGCAAGCTCCATGTGCAATAATCTTACTATAGGATTTTTTAAAAACAAAAATAGTTATTAAAATGTGTACACGGACATAAAACTTACCAAAAATAGTTAAAATCAAGTTTTAACATTAAAGCGATAGTGTCCGTCAAATTAATTACTCTATTCTAACAAGATGAAAAAAAACTAAAGAACATGTAATGATGATACACACATAGCTTTTAAAAAAACAAATGCTTTATAATCGGTTCTTTAATTGATCGGATCGAGTTACATGTCATGATTCAACCGATTTAACCAACGGCTTAACCGGTTATTCACTCAAAACCGAATTCTGATTATCCGGCCGAGTACAGTTCAACCTTATTTAAAGATACAACTTTAAAACTTATAAAACTTTAGGGAGGAATGTAAAAAATAGAAAGTTTAATCCACGGCAATTCATATCCAACAGTGCAACATTCTCTTATACGCCATAATCTTTCTTTATGATATTACATGATTGTTATAACTTTTATTAAAAACAAATAAATAATAATACATTCTTAAACATATTATTATAAGTTTGATGCTCTAAATCAAATAAATCTTCCCATATTTCTAAGATCGAGAATGTGCGGTCGACATCTCACAGCTGCCAAAATCTGTCCTTGCGTTAGACGAAGCCTTCCAATGGGAATTAGAACAGAACGACATCCTTTCACCGAATCTAATGAACACGGACATATGAAGTTCAGTTTCTCTAGTTCTTCTAAACTCTCTTCAAAATTCAGCAACAAACAAATATTCAGTTCCATCTTATATGTATACTGGTGGATATCGATTCTAAATTAAGATAACTGTTGTACTTTATAGCCGCTAAAAAACAGCAAGAGGGGATGAAGTACAATAGTCAACATAAAATATTGACTTACCTGACATAACAGTCCCCTTTGTAAACGAAAATCAAAACCCTCTTTAGTTATGATGGCATCAACGCAGGGTGACCCCAAATGTATGACTTAACGGTCTTTTTGTAGACTAAAAATCAGAAACCTTTTTACTACTGTTGGCATCACCACGCGGTACTTATTTGGGTCAGTTAGAAATAAACCTCATAACACATATAAAACCATATATAAGCAATTAGATTGAAATCGAAACCTCTAACCATAGACACGATCTGAGATTATTGATGTTGAGACCAAATAGATTAGTTCAGGCCAGTGTGGTTCCATTCCATACTTCCATCTCACGATTTCTCAATACTACCAAAGCTTCACCAGTCCTTCAAAATGATTAAGACCAGACAGAATGCTTCGAAATCATAGGATAAAAATAAAATAAAGAAGCAGGCGTTCTCCTTATCTTCATCTTTGCATTAAAATATAGAATTAACCATAAGCATGAAGTAAAATGGAACAATCGTAAAAACAAATCAACTGCTGAATAAGTTTTTTAAAAGTATATAATATATTATATCTACAGTATTAGATGCACGTGGTTTTAATATAATCTAAAACGCGCGCAATACTTACTGGTGTCACGATGTCTCTTATGAAAAGATAAAACACCATCTCGTTTCCCCATCGCTAAATGACCACATCCCAGTTCTCCTGTAATTAAAAAGACAGGCATTGTATGTTAGCTTATCCATAACTGATTTTGCAACATAAAAAGTTCCACTTACCTAAAACACAGATGTGACAATCCGTCAAATAAAGGTCGTTATTTTATTCTCAAGTATTATTTAAAATCATTATTTTATTGTCAGTTTATGAACTTACTCACTTTTGGGAAGAAATTAGGGTCTACGTGTGACAGTCCGACATTTTCAGGTAGAAAATTTATTCTCGTATATTACTTTGAAAATTTTATTTTTGTGTTGGTTCATAAACTCACATAATTACGGGAAGAAATTTGGGTTTATGTGCATAATTTAACGTCTTTTACGTTTATACCGGAAACCCTAGGTTTACGTATTTACGCTTTTGTGCTCTGTTTTTTATGAGACAATTTTTATTAAAGTCGTTTTGTGCCGTAGTTTCATATTTTGCAAAAACGTTTTTCGTAAATCGACCCGAGGGCACGTAAATCGAGTAAACTAGAATCGAGGAGTACCCATAAAATATTAGGGATGAGACAAGTATAACACTTGTCCCACCCCTAATAGGGGCGGATTCACCAAGAGGGGTTGCCTCTTTGGTGTCAAAACCTCACTAAACCATGAGACACTTGTCTCATGAGTTAGCTAAATAAATAAACTAAAACTTCTCACACACAACTCATTCCTTGCATGTGTTAACCAGAAATTTACATCAAACTCTCCTCCTCTCCCTCTTGTATCCGTCCACCATCACCACCACACCATCATTTTCATAAAATTTCAACCTAAAACTTAAGCTACAATCAAGATATGATGAAAACCACATAATATAAGGATGATTTGAGGTGATTTCAAGTTGTGAAAGAAGGTTTCTATAGAGTTTTGGGGCTGATTTCTAAAGAAAAGTTTACATATTTGAAGATCACAAAAAGTTGAATTAAAAGGGTAAAGACTTTGGGTTAAAGATCAAGACTTGGGTGTCATTTTCCATCATTTTGTTGGTATAGAAATTGTTTCTTTCCATCATATTCTTATTTTTGTAAATGTAATTGTCTATTTACTTGCAATGTATATGTATGATAGTTATGAATGATGATCAAAGTGTTATATGGGGATTTTGTGTCATTAGAATAGGTTGATGAGGCTAAATCTACAAGTAAAAGATGATAAAAACATAACTAGATAAGTAGGCTGTGAAAAACAGTAAGTTTCATTATTTTTAGTTGATTAAATGGATTAGATTATTTGATATGATGATAGAAAATGATTTTTAAACAAGTGGTTAATTGGCCACACAATGGAATGTTAAAAATGAGCAAGATATGGCCAAAATACTTTTGATGTGCAAATCTGACTGGTCTATCTTGGACGGATTAAAAGTCACATTTAAGGGCTGTTTGAGAAGGAGCCATAGAAGAATAAATTGTAGAGCATATTATGTAGTTTCTACAGCAAAATTTGGGGTTCTAAGTCATTATAGAACTCAAGATATGCTAAAAATGGTGAACATGAGTTTTTGGATCAGATTTCATATAAGACATCTAATATTAAAAGACAAATGAGGTAAAATGATATATAAATAAATATGTAAAAGTGAATAATTGCTAATAACTATTATAAAAATATGTTTATATACTATAATAAATAAATATCACATTTTATTAAAATAAAACTCAAATAGTTTTCTAACTACAAACTATATACATGACTTTTACTTCATTTCGGCTAAAACCGAAAAGATGGCGATATCGCCAAATAAAACTTAGATGGTCGGACCCATCTAATGTAATATTTTTATAGAACACCTACTGATATAGAAATACATTTAAGAAGCAAAAACCGACAAACCCGAGCTTTGTGACTTATGGACCCGTAATGGACCAAATTAGCCTTGTTGGACCACTAGGTCCAACTAGTTTGACTTAGCACAATTGGACTCTCTCATGGGCTCAACCCACTTGGGCCTAACATATGGGTAGAGGCCTGTTCCTAAATGGATAAATAGACTAATAAAACATATTGGACTCTTATTGGGCCTTAACATATAAATGGGCCAAAATTTGTATAGTTGAATTAAGTTAACTAGATGCTTAACAACTAATAATGTTGTGTAAAGTGATAAAATCCCACTTGATCATCATGTTTATGACTTGATTACATATACATAACAACTTTTTATAAATATTATTCGACATAGTCTAAGATCGAGTATTATTTGTTTAGGTATCCCGTGATCGCGACACGCGCCGTACGCCTTAGTTACCGATAACCCGTCTTACAAACCATCGTGAGTTCATAGCCTCGTACTATTTTAAACATTTTATGAAGTGTTTTATAAACCCGTGAGGGAGATAACATGCTAGTTCTAATAAAAATAGAACATAAGTGGTCCCGATAGTATGCTTATTGATATGAACCTGATTGATATGATGACCCAATGAATGATTGAAATGGATTATTATTAGTTAGGTTATGTCACTATAAGCCCCATTAGCATGAAATGTGAACTACCGGGAGATGGTAGACGCTTATGCATATAATAGTACTATTTGGGGAAGATTACCCCAGTTCGCGTCTTGACGGCTGATCCCCGTTGTGACACATTGATTGGCAAACGAATTTATGTATGAGAGGGGTATATTTAGCGTGATTTTTGTGATGACACGCTGTTTTAAATGGGAAAATGAATTCGGGGCTAGCTACCCGATATTTATTATAGAAAGGTAACAATGTCATACGGCTTATAATAATCCGATAATAATAATGATAATGGTAACATTGAGGCTGTGGTCTCATGAATAGTGTATGATATATGATTTGAATTATAATATATTGTCCCCCCTGATAGGGGCGGATTCACCAAGAGGGGTTGCCTCTTTGGTGTCAAAACCTCACTAAACCATGAGACACTTGTCTTATGAGTTAGCTAAATACATAAACTTAAACTTCTCACACACAACTCATTCCTTGCATGTGTTAACCAAAAATTTACATCAAACTCTCCTCCTCTCCCTCTTGTAGCCGTCCACCATCACCACCACACCAACATTTTCATAAAATTTCAACCTAAGACTTAAGCTACAATCAAGATATGATGAAAACCACATAATATAAGGATGATTTGAGGTGATTTCAAGTTGTGAAAGAAGGTTTCTATGGATTTTTGGGGCTGATTTCTAAAGAAAAGTTTACATATTTGAAGATCACAAAAAGTTTATTTAAAAGGGTAAAGACTTTGGGTTAAAGATCAAGACTTGTGTGTCATTTTCCATCATTTTGTTGGTATAGAGATTGTTTCTTTCCGTCATCTTCTTATTTTTGTAAATGTAATTGTCTATTTACTTTCAAATGTATATATATGATAGTTATGAATGATGATCAAAGTGTTATATGGGGATTTTGTGTCATTAGAATAGGTTGATGAGGCTAAATCTACAAGTAAAAGATGATAAAAACATAACTAGATAAGTAGGCTGTAAAAAACAGTAAGTTTCAACATTTTTAGTTGATTAAATGGATTAGATTATTTGATATAATGATAGATAAATTATTTTTAAACAAGTGGTTAATTGGCCACACAATGGAATGATAAAAATGAGCAAGATATGACCAAAATACTTTTGATGTGCAAATCTGACTGGTCTGTCTTGGACGGATTAAAAGTCATATTTAGGGGTTGTTTGAGAAGGATCCATAGAATAATAAATTGTAGAGCATATTATGTAGTTTCTATAGCAAAAATTTGGGGTTCTAAGTCATTATAGAACTCAAGATATGCTAAAAATGGTGAACATGAGTTTTTGGATCAGATTTCATATAAGACATCTAATATTAAAAGACAACATGAGGTAAAATGATATATAAATAAATATGTAAAAGTGAATAATTGATAATAACGATTATAAAAATATGTTTATATACTATAATAAATAAATATCACATTTTATTAGAATAAAACTCAAATAGTTTTCTAACTACAAACTATATACATGACTTTTACGTCTTTTCGGCTAAAACCCGAAAGATGGTGATTTCACCAAATAAAACTTAGATGGTCGGACCCATCTAATGTAATATTTTTATAGAACACCTACTGATATAGAAACACATTTACCAAGCAAAAACCGACAAACCCGAGCTTTGTGACTTATGGACCCGTAATGGACCAAATTAGCCTTGTTGGACCACTAGGCCCAACTAGTTTTTTTGGTAAAGGGAGTTACCCCGGTAAATATATTAACCAAAAAACCAATGTTAAGTACAAATGGAATACGGCTGAAGTATCGTATTAACCTCAAGCCAAAAGCTTGATCAACAAGTGCTTATGACAGGCCATAAACACAACAACACTAGGCTAACATTACAAATCGAAAACTAGTGTAAAAAACAGCATTAGCAAACTCCAATAAAAAGAACTCTTGGAACCAGGCGACCACCCCAAAACACCAGCAGCAACATAATAAAAGTAAAGGATCCAGATAAGGCTGCCTCCTTAAAAAACCTTTTTGAGAAAAACCCTGTGGGAAAAACCCCAAAAAGGAAAAAAGAGTACAACCCTTACCCGGTACCCCCATCATGAGGAACACTTGAGGATGGAAGTCTCCACCGATCCAAAATAGCCAAAGACCGTGTAGTCATCTTCTTGAATCTGAAAGTAATAAGCTTTTTTTTGGTAAAGGGTTACCCCGGTAAATATATTAACCAAAAAACAGTTTACAGAACAAGGAATGTGGCTGAGTACCACATTCACCTCAAGCAAACGCTTGTAAACAAGGCAGAATACGTGCCAAAATACAACCTAGCCTATCAAATGAATAAACTAGACATAAACCAAGATGAGAATATGAAGCCATGCGAGCATCCAAACACTAAGAAGCACCAAGATGGAAGCGAAGGGATTCCAAGTAAGTCTGCCTCCTTAAAAAACCTTGTCAAAGAAAACCCAGTGGGAAAAACCTTGAACAAGGAAAAAAGAGTACAACCCTCACGCGGCACTTCCATCATAACCAAAACACGAGTCAGGCATCCTCCACTGATCCAAAAGAGTACAGGACGCAACAGTAATCTTCCTAAACCGTAGGGTAGTCAATTTCAGCCTAATAGTTTTACAAATAACCCCAACAAGCTGATCCACATTCATAGACGATCCCTTGAACAAACGAGCATTACATTCAAGCCACAAAAATAAGACGTTGCAGCCACCACAAGACGTGCAAGGATACCAACTACCGACGTACCTCTAGCCAACGGGATAAGAAACATCATAATATCATCAATCCGAGGAGGAACATTCTCCATTTTGCACAAACCACGCATACTGATCCATACTTGGGAAGAAAACGGACACTCAAAGAAAATATGTGTGTGCGAGTCTTGAGTCATACGACAAAAAGGGCATCTAAGCAGACTGATATCAACCGTCGGACCAACATCCCATGTTTGAATTCTATCTTCAGTCTTTAACTTTCGACGAATAACAAGCCATAGGTGAATAGCATGCCGAGGAACACAATGGGAGAACCAGACAGCAGGAGCCCAATCCACTTCCAAACCACGAGACCTAATAGTATCCCAAACAAGAGAAACCGAAAAATGATTGAGAATATCATTATTATTGCGCCATAAGACTTCATCCTCCTGAGATACATCAATAGCAAGAACTGGCATAACATAGATATCCAGAAACCGAGTACTCCAATCATTAGACCAACGCCACCTTCCATCAATAATACCATCATACACCGTATCCGTGACACGAAAACCAGACCGAGAGATAATTCGAGCTGACAAGATGTCTCTTAGAGGACATAATTCAGCACACCTATCAAACCATAAGGATGCAGTTTTAGCGTTATTGATCTTATACCATATGAAGTGACGAATATAAGAACGAATGTTAAGAAGTTTTCTCCACCCCCAACTTGAATCACTACGGCATGGAACATCCCAAAAGCCTTTATCTTTAAGTTTATGCGAATAGATCCACTTTACCCACAATGAGTTTTTACGGGTTAAAATACACCAAATATGAGATACCATAAGAGCAATATTAAATTCAGCAATCTTACGAATACCAACACCCCCCTCATTAAGAGGCAAGCAAACCGCCTTCCAAGCAACCTTGGCCTTCCCCTTCTTTAAAGCTCCTTGACACCAAAGAAATCCTCTCATATGTTTCTCTAAATCAAGAATAATACTAACCGGAAGGAAGAAAACAGAAGCCCAATAAATATGCATGGACGAAAGGACTGATCTGATTAGCTGAAGCCTTCCTGCAAACGACAACGTCTTGTTCTTCCAAGTATTAATACGACCTTCCAAGTTCTCCACCAGCACACGACAATCTCTGGTTAAAAGTCTCGATGAAATAAGAGGAACCCCCAAATAACGAACAGGAAGAGTACCTTCCTTAAAGGGTAGCATGTCTAATATATTCGCCTTTAGTGCCCTTGGGACATTACAAAAAAAACCATACTCTTAGGAATGCTAGGGACAAGACCCGAGACATTCTTAAATTATTCTAAGGCATCCATAATAACACGAATAGAAGCCATGTGCCCTTTAGAGAATAATAATAAATTATCAACAAAACACAGATTAACAATACGTTGTTGCTCACAGTGAAGATGAAACTGAAAATCTTCCGCGTTTCGAACTGAACGGTTAACAATCAACGAAAGGACCTCCATAACCAAAGTAAAAAGATAAGGAGATAATGGGTCTCCTTGTCTTAAACCCCTTTTACCACGAAACCAGCCATATAAACTCCCATTAATACTCACCGAATAAGAAGTAGTAGATACACATACCATGATCCAATCTACCATAGTAGTGTGAAAACCAAACGCAGTCAAGATAGTACGAAGAAAATTCCAATCAAAGGTATCATATGCTTTCTGGATATCAACTTTAAAAGCACACCTAGGAGGCCCTCGATTCTCGTGGTAATTCCTCATTAATTCTTGAGTAAGCATAATATTATCAGAGATTCTCCGACCCGGCACAAAAGCAGATTGGTTAATACTCACCAAAAATTCAAGATCACACTTAATACGATTAGCAATAATCTTGCTAATACATTTAAAGATAACATTACAGCAAGAAATAGGACGATAATCATTAATCTTGTTAGGGACAGTAACCTTCGGAATAAGGGCAACAATTGTATGATTAACCTCCTTTAAAAGCTTACCATTCCGGAAGAAATCACGAATTACATTCACAAAATCGGCCTTAATAATATCCCATGCCTTCTTAAAAACACAACAGAAAAGCCATCAGGACCAGGACCTTTATCATCACCCATGAAAAAAATGCCTGCTTTATTTCTTCCTCAGAAACCTCACGAATCATATGGACAGCTCTATCACTACTTAACACTCGATCAAATAATTGATGAGTGTCAAGGGGAATAGTAATACCTTCACACCCCAAAAAATTCTCATAATGTGACACAAAGGCCATTTCAACCTCCTTATTCTCAAATAGCACATCATTGGCATCACGAACCATCTCAATTCGGTTTCTAGCATTTCTACTTTTAACCAAGTTGTGAAAGTATTTAGTGTTAGTATCACCCGCTGCAAGCCACTCAATCTTAGGTTTCTGATGTAAAAACCGCTCTTCATCTAAAGAAGCTTCTTTAAAAGCTAATAAATAATGAGCATGCTCATCACGTAAAGGGATTGAAGAAGGATCTAAATCAAGGGCTTGTTGAACAGCATCAAGCTCAACTCTCAAACGTTGAACACGATCATGAAGATTACCAAAAGAATATAAAAGCTTACGAAAAAGAGACTTCAACCCTTTTAGACGTTTGAACAGCTTATATATCGAACACCCTTGAACATTGAGAATCCATCCTGTAGCAACAACATCACGAAACCCTTCCTTGTGAACAAGAAAATTTGAAAACTTAAACGGTTTAGGCTTAGCCTTACTAACCACCAGGATCCGTAAAATGCTTGGAGAGTGATCCGAGATTCTGTATGGTTGGAAGATAGCAAAAGAACCTGGAAAACAATCTAAGAATTTAAGGTTAGACATAATCTGATCAATCTTCTTGAGAATACCATCCTCTCCCTGAGGTTTTTCAATCCAAGTAAAACGAAGGCCCGAAGCATTAACATCATCAACCTCCATATCATTAACACAAGCTTTAAATTCCCGCATTGCAATATTTGGAGAATACCCTCCACAAGAATGGTCTTCCAAATTAAGAGCTGCATTGAAATCCCCTAGCAAGACCCAAGGTTGATCACGCATAAAAGATGAATGCATAACCAGATTAGTACAAAGGGCCCTACGATCAACATAATAATTATTAGCGTAGATAAAAGAACTAAACATATTACGATTGTCCTGCCGGGTTTTAAGTTGACAGTGCATAACTTGATTAGTCTGAGAGAGTATCATGAGATCAACAATATCATCATTCCATCCCAGAATAATTCGCGTACCCTTGGAACAGATACTACGATTAGACGTCCATTTCCAACTTCTAAATTTTTTATGACAAATATCATAGACACCTGAAGCATCCACATGAGATTCTAATATCGCACAAACTAGTTTGACTTAGCACTATTAGACTCTCTCATGGGCTCAACCCACTTGGGCCTAACATATGGGTAGAGGCCTGGTCCTAAATGGATAAATGGACTAATAAAACATATTGGACTATTATTGGGCCTACTGGGCCTTAACATATAAATGAGCCAAAATTTTATAGTTGAATTAAGTTAACTAGATGCTTAACAACTAATAATGTTGTGTAAAGTGATAAAATCCCACTTGATCATCATGTTTATGACTTGATTACATATACATAACAACTTTATATAAATATTATTCCACATAGTCTAAGATCGAGTATTATTTGTTTAGGTATCCCGTGATCGTGACACGCGCCGTACGCCTTAGTTACCGATAACCCGTCTTCCAAACCAACGTGAGTTCATAGCCTCGCACTCTTTTAAACGTTTTATGAAGTGTTTTATAAACCCACGAGGGAGATAACATGCTAGTTCTAATAAAAATAGAACACAAGTGGTCCCGATTGTATGCTTATTGATATGGACCTGATTGATATGATGACCCAATGAACGATTGAAATGGATTATTATTAGTTAGGTTATGTCACTGTAAGTCCCATTAGCATGAATTGTGAACTACCGGGAGATGGTAGACGCTTATGCATATAATAGTACTATTTGGGGAAGATCACCCCAGTTCGTGTCTTGACGGCTGATCCCCGTTGTGACACATTGATTGGCAAACGAATATATGTATAAGAGGGGTATATTTAGCGTGATTTTTGTGACGACACGCTATTTTAAATGGGCAAATGAATTCTGGGCTAGCTACCCGATATATATTATAGAAAGGTAACAATGTCATGCGGCTTATAATAATCCGATAATAATAATGATAATGGTAACACTGAGGCTGTGGTCTCAGGAATAGTGTATGATATATGATTTGAATTATAATATATTGCCTGACTAGCAATATGGGGTCTTATTACTAATATTATGCTTGTGTTATGCTTTTCGTAACTGTTTATATAGCGTTTTTTATTATACTATAAACAACGTTATAAAACGTATTGTATGATGCTGTTACGACAATGGTTTGTATAATGGATTTGACGGCAAAGGCCTATGTTATGATGTACGACAATGATTCGTATAAAATGTTTTTGGCCTATGTTATGGTCTCCGGCAAAGAATTGTACAAAATGTTTTCCGGTAATGATTATATACCGGTTTTATGTTAATGGTTATTATTAAACTCTATGGACTCGCTCAGCGTTTCGCTGACTTTTAGCATGTTTTATCTCAGGTACTTGAAGGTAATTCTTGGGAAGACGGCAAGAGTTTATGGCCCACTTTTAAATAAAAATTTCCAATCGAATGTTTTGTAAATTTATAAGACATGCTTTGATCTGTGGACCTATGTAATTTGATATTTATGAATGGAAAATGTTTTGTTATTAAACGACGCGATTTTTAAGCGTTGTCTATGATTTGAGTAATGTGCTATCCCGTAACACCAACGACTCTTCCGCTGATTCGAAACGTGAATATTTGGGGGTGTTACAGTTTGGTACCAGAGCTCATGTTATAGAGTACAAAATATTTTTAAAGGAAAATTTTAATAAAACGTTTTGAAAAATCTTTTGACTATAACGGTGCCGAAGAATTCCCTAGTTACCGACAAGGCCAGACTGAGAATTGTTATTTTAATATATATAAATTGGATTATATATATGTTGTAATTTGATTACATGATTGTTTGATGATTATTCTAACACTTATACGAGATATTTATACGATGTGTATTGTCACAAGGAACCCTAACTCTTATAGCGATCCAATCGAAGCTATTCCTGTAGGAAATCTAGCTATTCGAGATCTGAACCAGGGTGTGGATGTTCATAATTCTAACGAAATAGTTGATATTCCTAACAATGTTGATTTGGTTGATTATGACATTGAAGATGAATTGTCAAGAATAAATTTGATGTCGATGTTGTGACGAACTTTCCTTATAGACTGGAGTTTGACAAAACCCCGTCACCTGGAAATGTGTCGTCCGACTCGGGGTCATCCAATTCTTTATTCGAAAATTGAGAAGGTCAATGATGCACTTGAGGCTATTATTGGAACCCTTACCCAAAAACCTCATGCCACTTGTACCTTTCCGAGAAGTCTATTTGAACGCGTGAGTCATTTCCTGCTCGTGACTCACTTGATAATTTTGCTATAGGAGCTATAGAATTGGAAATTTAGTGGTGTTCTTGTCAAGCTTTTAATGCCCTTTCAAGGTCTAAGAATAAGGTTGAAAGTATT
Organism: Glebionis coronaria; assembly: GCA_025667525.1. Lineage (NCBI taxonomy): Eukaryota > Viridiplantae > Streptophyta > Magnoliopsida > Asterales > Asteraceae > Glebionis > Glebionis coronaria. The sequence goes on along the minus strand of JANFOE010000251.1, from coordinate 78,473 downwards.
GGAGAACGAGGTAGAATGTCGCGTTGAGTATAAGTTGGTTGAAGCTCGGATAAAGTTAGAATTAACTCGTGTGGAATGCGAGATTGTTAAGGAGAAGTCGTTGAGTCCTGTGGTTGAATTATAAGGTTTTAAATGATTGTTGGTTCATGTTAAGGGTTGTTCCTAGGCCATTGCCCAATGACGAGGATGCCCAGTGTCCAAGAAATAAATTGAAGAAATCTTCTTCTGATTTGGGACCGATGGATCCTTCAGGACACGTGGAACACCTAATGACTTTTGTAGATTAGTATTCATTATAGTATCTTTTAAAATCACTAACTTAACTGAGACATCAGTTGGTAGGATGAGTCCTTGGAATTGTAGACATTACATGGTGACACGTAATGTGTGACGGTACAGCTTGTGACTTGTTTGTGATTAATGAAAAGACTATCTTCGATTGCTAAATTATACATGTATCGTTTTTGTCCATCTTTTCTTACTTCTTCCTAATGTTCGCATTAGTGATGCAACCATCGATCGAATACTCATCTCGATTTGAGTTGCATTGTGAGTTATTCTTTCGTATTCCTGAGTGCGATTAACAACTAGGTTTTCACTTAGTTATGAAAGAGTTATCGTCCGATCTTTTCGAATTGATTACTAGTAGAAAGTGCGACTCAGTCGTTCTTGATGGAAAATAAAATGGGGGATTATCTATTTTAAACTAAAAGCAAATATGAAAATGTCGTTGAGTAAAATAAAAGCTTTAAAAATTAAACTAAAAATTACTAGAAAAACACTTGGTAAAAATAGAGATTTCGGGAAGCGTGCAATTTTTGGAAATTAAAACGTAATGGATTCAAAACTAGAAAACTTTGTAAAAACAAGAAATTAAACCCGTCGGAATCCCTGATCGGAATGTTATCGGAATACATAAAATGAATGTGATCGGAATGTGTCAATCGGAAAGCAATCGGAAAGATCTGATCGGAATATACCCAATCGGAATAACAAAACCCCCTTTCAGATCCTTTGATAGGAATACAAGGGTGGCTTATCGAAATATACTAAACCCTATTCCGATCCTTGTGATCGGAATATAAATGAACCTGATCGGAATAAAGAGCTCTGGTCGGAATACACAATCGGAAAGTAAAAGGAAAACAAAACCCTTTTCCGATCCTAAGATCGGAATAATAGAGATGCAGTCGGAATGATGGGCTAATCGGAATACGCAATCGAAAAGGGGTTTTACCCTTTTCCGGTGACTCTAAAATTCGTAAAAAGCTAAGTTTAAAAGCTACTTTTTAATAAGCTCAAACCAAACTTAACCGAATCTTTAAAGAAAATTACTAAATAAGCACAAATAGGAACTTTTCTAAACTTTAAATAAGCAAAACTTTTTAAATCAAACCATAAAAAGATTAAAACTTTAAGAAAACTTAAAAAGTGAATAAGCTAACCACAAACTAAGCCAATAAGCATGAAAAGCTCAAAACTTAATCCGTATAAAACTTAGATGTGAATAAAGATAATCTTTTTAATCACATAAGCATCAAGATGAAAACAAAATCAAAGATTATCACTAATCAAGATCAAAATAAAGAAAGGTAGAAGAAGATTACAGATAAAAAGCATAACTTGAACTTGTAGATTAAAGATTCAAAAATACAAGAATTAAAGCTTAAAACATGAAAGAAAGAAAAGAGGAAGTTTTAGTGAGAGAAAGTTAAACACTTTCTCTCTCTAAAAATAAAACTACAAAAAGGAAAATAAACTAGCTAACTTAACTAACACCCTCCTAATGACACATTAGGAGGGTATGTATAGGAGGTGGGGAGGTGCATGTGTTGCTTCCTTTCTCTTTCTTTTCGTCTCGACTCGATTTAAAATCTTTGTCTTTCTCGATGTCGTCTCAGAATTTGTCGATATAAATTGAACTTGTCTTATAATTTTCTTAGTCTATTAGACTTGAGTTCTTCGACTTCATTAAACTTCCGTCTTTAGACTTTTTCTTCGATAAATCTTCAGAATAGGCCTTGGACTTCCGTTCTTTTTACACTCTTGATCTTTTGAGTTCGTCTTTTGTCGTTTTTTCGATAAAAGCCCGTGAAAGCCCGTGTTTTCTTCCTTTTTCATCTTTTGGTCCTAAAACACAATAAAAACACAAACCACACATAATTCCAACTTTTACGACATGAAATACACGTTTTGGTCTTGTTATTATTGGAAATAAGTGGTAAAAGGATAAGTGTTTTCACACTTATTAAATCCCCTACACTTGACCATTGCAATGCCCTCATGCAATGCATTAATTTCAAAGCACAGTTTACATTTCTCATCATAGATAACCCACCTTGGCCTTTATTAGAAAGATATAAATATATACGAAACAAGTAAAGAAATCAAAGACTTACTTTGGGGTTTTGGTTGTCATGAATGTTCATCATCCTCAAGTTTCACGTTCCCCATACCAAGCTTAAAAACGAGATCATTGTTATTATAAGTTAGCAAACTAACACGAATTCATGTGGGCCAATTATTTACTTAGACTCTAATAAGTGTGAAAACACATATCCTTTTACCACTTATTTCTAATAATAACAAGACCAAAACGTGTATTTTATGTCGTAAAAGTCGGAATTATGCGTGGTTTGTGTTTTTATTGTGTTTTAGGACCAAAAGATGCAAAAGGAAGAAAACATGGGCTATCACGGGCTTTTGTCGAAGAAAAAGACTAAAGACGAAGTCAAAAGATCGAGAATGCAAAAAGAACGGAAGTCCAAGGCCTATTCTGAAGATTTATCGAAGAAAAAGTCTAAAGACGGAAGTTTAATGAAGTCGAAGAACTCAAGTCTAATTATAGAAGAAAATTATAAGACAAGTTCAACTAATATCGACTAATCCCGAGACGATGTCGAGAAAGACAAAGAAATTAAGTCGAGTCGAGACGAGAAGAAAGAAATAAGATAGCTTAAGCATGTAATCTCCCCACCTCCTATAAATACCCTCCTAATGTGTCATTAGGAGGGTGGTTAGGTGGTTAATTTTTAGTGTAGTTTATTTTTAGTTTTCATGTTTTTCTTAAGTTTTCTTCTCTCTAGTTTTCCAAGTTTATCAACTTTAATCTTGTAATCATTTGATATTAATCTTTAATCAATCAAGCTTATTTCCTTAATTCTCACTCTACCTTTCTTAATCTTTTACTTAATCTTGATAATCATGTAGTTTTATCTTAATCTTGTTAATGATTTGATTGTTTAGCTTATTTGGTTGTGCTTATTAAATTGGTGATCTTAAAAGCTTTTATATAAAAGTGCTTATTTTTCTTAATCTTTATGCTTAATAGTTTTTAGAAATAAGTTGTTTTAAATAAGTTTAAGTTTTTATAAAAAGTGCTTTTTGATTTCTAGCTTATTTAATGTTTTAAAAGTTTTTAAATTCTATCTTATTCATCTTTTTTCTAAAGTCATTTTGGTTTAACTTTTGGTAAAGTGCTTATTGATTTTTTTGGCTTAATTTTGCTTATTGCTAAGTTTGTGTGTTCCGGATTATTTTGATAACCCTTTTATTCCGGATAAGGAGCTTCATCAGTAATTCCGGATAGCACTCATCTAGTTATTCTGAATATGCATCTCCCCCTTTATTCCGAATAGTAGTTCTTTCAGTTATTCCGGATAGTCAGATTTTTCCGGATAAGAGTACGTACAACATATTCCGGATAAGCAGCTTTACCTTCATTCGGGATAAGCTTCAGAAGTAAGTTTTACGGATAACTATCCGGAGTTTATTCAGGATAAGCCGCACTTCAATTATTCGGGATAAGAATCCAAAGTTATTCCGGATAAACCCTTTCAGGTATTCCGGATAAGCACGCAAAGTCAAGTTTTCCGGATAAAAGTAAGAAGAAAAAGATTCCGGATAAGCTTTTCTTAATTATTCCGGATAAACTGCTCAACAACCATATTCCGGATAAGAGTCCTTAGTGTATTCCGGATAAGCAGAAGGAGTAAGGATTCCGGATAGTCGCTTTTATTATTATTCCGGATAAGCTACTAGTCATTTTTCCGGATAAGCACCATTGAAGTATTCAGGATAAGCTCCAGTTGTATTATTCCGGTTAAGGAGTTTTTCTTCATTCAGGATAACAATCCGGATATTATTCCGGATAAGGTTGAGTATTTCCAGTTTTTAAATTTTATTTTTTCCCGCCTTTTTACTTAGAAATATTTTAACTTGTCTTGCTTTAATTCACTCTTTAAAGTTTACATTTTTATAAGTTTTAGTCATTTACTTTTCAACTTTTAAAGCTTTCATCTTTATTGACTCAACGACATTTTCAATTTTAGTTTAAAATAGATAATCAAACCTTTTTATTTTTCACCAAGAACAATTGAGTCGCACTTTCAACCAGTAATCAATTCGAAAAGATCGGACGATAACTCTTTCATAACTAAGTGAAAACCTAGTTATTAAATGGCGCCGCTGCCGGCTCTTTTCGTTAAGATTAACGGTTTTTAGTGAGAGACGCGTTGGATTTTGGGATCCGTTCATCCTTGAACGTTATTTTCCTTGCTTTTAAATTTTCAAAAATCCATAAAAATTAAAAAATTTCAAAAATACAAAAAAAATAGAAAAACCATAAAAACCAAAAATATTTCTTGTATATTTTTCTTTTTTTTTAGGTGTGCATGCGTACTCGTGCTCGTAAGAAGAAAGTAGCTCAAGCCTAAGTCATTACTCAACCTATTGTCACCATGGACAATCAACCAATGATCAAGCTTTTGCAATCGCACGTAGAGGGCAACACTGATGCTATTTTCATACCCGAGATTGGAGCCAACAACTTCGAGCTTAAATCCGGCTTCATTCAAATGGTCTCTGCTCAACCCTTCTTGGGGCGTTCAATTGATGATCCTCATGACCATATTAAAAGGTTTCTTCAACTCACTAATACGGTTAAGTATAATGGGGTTTCACAAGAGGTAATTCGCTTGCAACTTTTTCCTTTCTCCTTAGAGGGACAAGCCCGACATTGGCTTGATAAGGAACCGCCACAAAGTATTCTTACGTGGACGGATTTAGAGACCAAATTTATCAACTACTTTTTCCCACCCTCACGTACTACCGCTTTGCGGAATGAAATCATTACTTTTGAACAAAAGTACGGTGAGACATTTAGTGAATCTTGGGACCGTTTTAAGGAACTTTTAAGAAATTGTCCACAACATGGTTTAACAAAAGTACATCAAATCAATACTTTTTACAATGGTTTAAGCATGAATGACCAAGATTCACTAAATAGTGCCTTGGGGGGGGGGGGGGTAACATTTTGGTTAAGTCTGCTAATGCCGCTTGGGATATTATTGAGAACAAGTCTAGAGTGCAAACCAAGAGTGTTCAGACCAATGTGGTTAGTGCTAGCACTAATGAGAGCGACAAGAGAATTGATAAGCTTACTTCGCTTGTTGAATCACTTGCTCTCCAAGCCGCCAACAATACCAAAGCTATCACTGCCCAAGCTAGTGCTTTGAGTCAATCATGTGAAATATGCGGGGGATCTCACTCATACACCGATTGTCCTTCGACTCATGATAATCCGGAAAATGTGTATGCCGCCAACGGTACCTATTCTACAGGAGGCTATCAAGCACGTCCTCAAGGTGACCGCAATTTGCTCAGCTATCGCTCAAACAACTTTCTTTCACCCCCCGGTTTTCCCCCACAAAAACCAAACAACCTCAATCGCAATAATCAAAACCAACCTCGTGCTCCAAATCAATATCAAAACCAAAGAACCTCATATCCACCTCAAAGTAACAACAAAGTTTACCAACAACCAGCTTATCAACCACCCGCCTACCATGCTCCTCCTCCCAACCAACCCACCGCATTACACCAAGACGTTGAAACTTACATGAGGACTAATGATGCGATAGTGCAAAATCTTCAGCGGGAAATGCTCAACTTGAAAGCAGATATGGTAAAACAAGGAAACGATCTTCGAGCTGATATGCGAGACACTTTGGCAAGTCAAACGAATGACTTGAGGAACATGATGGTTAGTTTCTTCCCAAGTAATCAAGCCTCTGAATCGGGTTCTCTTCCGAGTAACACCGTTGCTAATCCAAGAGGGGAGATGAAAGCAATCACCACTCGCAGTGGAAAAGGTTTAAAGGAACCCGAGCTTCCTACACCTACGCTTGGAAAATCTCCGATATTCGTGGAATTGATCCTCACTTTTGCACACATAAAATTCTCATGGAGGACGACTTTAAACCCACTATTCAAAGCCAAAGAAGGGTGAATCCTAAGATCCATGACATAATAAAAAAAGAGGTTATCAAACTTCTTGATGCGGGAATGATCTATCCTATCTCGGATTCACCATGGGTTAGTCCCGTCCATTGTGTGCCTATGAAAGGCGGAATCACCGTTGTGCCCAATGAAAACAACGAGTTGATTCCTACTCGTCTCGTTACAGGGTGGAGAGTTTGTATAGACTATCGCAAACTCAATGATGCTACGAGAAAGGATCATTTTCCCCTTCCTTTCATGGACCAAATGCTTGAACGTCTAGCGGGTAATGACTATTACTGCTTTTAGACGGTTTCTCCGGGTATTTTCAAATTCCCATCGATCCCAAAGACCAAGAGAAAACCACATTCACTTGTCCTTACGGAACATTTGCTTATAAAAGAATGCCTTTCGGCTTATGCAATGCTCCTGGGAGTTTCCAAAGGTGTATGATGGCTATCTTCCATGACATGGTTGAAGAAACTATGGAAGTCTTCATGGATGATTTCTCGGTCTATGGTGATTCTTTCTTTCATTGCCTTGCCAATTTGGAACGCATGCTTAAGCGGTACGAAGACACTCGCCTTGTTCTAAATTGGGAAAAATGCCATTTCATGGTAAAAAGGCATTGCGCTTGGACATAAAATCTCTAAAGCCGGTCTTGAAGTGGACCGTGCTAAAGTAGATGTCATAGCCAAATTACCTCCACCTTCAACCGTGAAGGGTGTGAGAAGTTTCCTTGGTCATGCGGGCTTCTATCGTCGATTCATCCAAGATTTTTCTAAAATCGCTCGCCCGATGACCCACCTCTTGGAAAAAGATACTCCCTTCATCTTTTCCAAAGAGTGTCTTGAATCCTTCAATCTTCTTAAGGATAAGCTAACTAAGGCACCGGTCTTGGTTACCCCTAATTGGGAGCTACCTTTTGAATTGATGTGTGATGCTAGCGACTTTGCTATTGGAGAGGTTTTGGGCCAAAGAGTGAACAAACACTTCCAACCAATCCATTACGCTAGCAAGACTATGACGGGGGCTCAATTGCATTATACCACTACCGAAAAAGATCTTTTATCTGTAGTGTATGCTTTTGAGAAATTCCGCCCCTATCTTGTTCTTTCTACCACCATCGTGTACACCGATCATTCCGCGTTGAAGTACTTGTTAACTAAGCGAGATTCTAAACCAAGACTTCTTCGTTGGGTTTTGCTCCTTCGAGAATTCAACATTGAAATTCGTGACAAGAAGGGTGCCGAAAACCTAGCCGCGGATCATCTAAGTAGACTTGAGGATGCTTATCAAGGGGATCATCCGAATTAAGAGATCAATGACTCTTTTCCCCTTGAGGCCTTAATGTCTATCAACTCTAATCTTGATGATACCCCGTGGTTTGCCGACATTGCAAATTACTTAGCGGGTGGAATTCTCAAGGAAGGGTTAACGTCCCAACAAAAGAAAAAGTTCTTTAAAGATATTGAACATTATTTCTGGGACGACCCTTACCTCTTCAAACAATGTGCGGATCTTGTCATTCGTCGATGTGTTGATGGGCCGACAGCGGTACAAATCCTTGACGCTTGCCATAAAGGACCCACCAGTGGTCACTTTGGTCCCAATTACACCACGAAGAAAGTATTCGACTCTGGATTTTATTGGCCCACCATTTATCGTGACGCTCACGACATGGTTAAACATTGTGATGCTTGCCAAAGACAAGGCAAGATCACACATAAAGATGAGATGCCTCAAAATTTCATACAAGAATGTGAAATCTTTGATGTATGGGGTATCGACTTTATGGGGCCATTTTCATCATCTAAAGGAAACAAGTACATCCTCGTAGCCGTTGACTACGTTTCTAAATGGGTTGAAGCTAAAGCTCCCCCTAAGAACGATGCGAGGGTGGTTGTGAACTTTTTGAAGCAACTTTTAGCTCGATTCGGTGTTCCTCGTGCTATAATCAGTGACCACGGGACTCATTTTTGCAATGATCAATTCGCAAGAGTCATGGCTAAGTACGGTGTCCATCACCGTCTTTCCACCGCTTATCATCCCCAAACTAATGGTCAAGCCGAGATATCTAACCGTGGATTGAAGCGAATTCTAGAGCGTACTGTGGGAGAGCATCGTGCCTCGTGGGCCGATAAGTTAGATGATGCTTTGTGGGCTTTCCGTATCACATATAAGACTCCGATTGGTTGTACACCTTATCGTCTTGTGTACGGGAAGGCATGCCACCTCCCTATCGAGCTGGAACATAAGGCATATTGGGCCTTGAAGTGGGCTAACTTCGACATCAACAAAGCCGGTGATCTTCGGAAGATTCAACTCAACGAACTTAATGAACTGAGGAATGAAGCTTACGAGAACTCATTGATCTACAAGGAGAAGACAAAGATCATCCATGATGCAAGGATTAAGAACCGAGAGTTCCACGTTGGTGATCAAGTCTTACTTTTTAACTCTCGGTTGAATATTTTCTCGGGCAAGTTGAAGAGCCACTGGTCTGGCCCATTCACCGTCGCCAAAGTCTTTCCTTATGGCACCATTGAGCTTTCTCAGCCAAATGGGCCCAATTTTAAGGTAAATGGCCAGCGTTTGAAGTTGTACTTTGGTGAGGACATCTCTCATGAGATGATTCCATCCCTCACCATGTTTCCCATGAACTAGTTTTGGGTCGAGTCAGGCTCATGACTCGGTTATCAAAAACAAGCGCTTCTCGGGAGGCAACCTGTTGATCAATCCTTTACCGTTTTCATAATAAGTGTAGGGGGAGCCCCGTATGTGTTTGTTGTCTTGTTTCTTCTTCTGTGCAGGGATTAAAGCTTCAAAGATCCATTCTCGATGACTTTTGACGAACCGTGATCCCGTGTACCCGTCTTCCCGGTTCTATCCTAAACTGTCGTGATTCAATATTTCATATCTTATATGTTCACATTGAAATCACTGTAGTTGTCCTTTCCTTAGCAAGATTTAAACAAAGTGCACAATGTCATAAGTGTAGGGGAGTTTACTCCCATATGCTTAAACATTGAGGACAATGTTTATATCAAGTGTAGGGGGGACTTCTATCGAAGTAAGTGGTCTTTTCCATGAATTTGTCCTCATTTTAACCGAAAATCTTAATTTTTCGACATTTTTCAAAATTTTTAATCTATTTTGGCCTAGTAATATAGTAGTATTTTCCTTTGTTATCGTTATTTGCCTTCCTTGCTAAAATAAAAGTTTAATAAAGTGGTTTTAAATTTTTCAAAGTCGTGAATATTTGGACTCAACCCGAGTTTACTTATCTAAGTATACTCTAGCTAGTATCCTTAACGTGTTTAAGTCAAGTTTTGCTAGGATTTTATATAGGGAACTTTAAAACGCGAAGGTCTTAACTCTCACGGGTTAAGAACAAGAACTTTTCGCAAGTTCCTATAATTGATCCTAGAGAGTTGTTTATCAAGGGAACTTTAAAATGCGATTTCTAAACTTGAAAAAGTCTAAGAGTTTGCAAGATCCTATAGATGACTCGAAAACCCAAAACTTTGATTTAATTGGCTAAGCATCCACGAGTCTCATTCCTTGAGATTTTAAATTGTGGAGAACGAAAGATGATAGAGTTAACTATAAGTTTGGTATTCTTTCGTGAATTTATGTGAGTTGATTATAAGCCTATTCTCCCATCGCTTGCTAATAAATTTATCTGCAATAAATAAGGTTGTACGATTTGAAAAGTTACTTAGCTTCTAGCACAAGATCGTTTAAAAGTTGCTCGGTATTAATTAGAGTTCATAGACAAGGCATAACTTATTGAAGCGGGATGCGAAGATTGGCGAGTCCGAAAAGGCCCTAATAAGGCATGAGGGCTACATTTTGTTGCTAAAGATCCAAAAGTGATGTGAAGAATCATTTATCGAAAATCAATATGAAGGATCGAGACACACGACGAAAAGCAAGTACTCCCCAAAAGATCATGGAGAAGTCTATCCGGAAAGACCCTAGCAAGGTATGAGGATAAATAGATCCAAGTCCTAAAAGGAGGCGGATCGTTGTATATCAAAGTCCAAAATAAAGACTGGAGAAAAATGAAGAAGTAGTGGTCCAAATATGAAGAATCTCTCAAAACTTCAAGTGAAGAAATTCCTATTATGAAGAGAAGACCATAACTTAAAGAACGTCTCTCAAAAATTTGAAGTATGAAGTCGCTGCCAAATATCGGTCCGAGAAAGGTCTCAAATCGTGAAGCGAGTTATGTCAAGATATGAACTTTATGAGGTCCCGAGAAGCAGTTTTAAAAGATTTTGTCCTTTAGCTAACTATTGATTAAATCGTCCCACTTTGTTTTCAGCTTAAATAACTATCGAAATAAGTCAAACAATGCATCCTCGTGATTATTCAAGACAACAATAAAATATAAGAGATAAACCTAGGAATAAGGGAGTCTAAGTGAATAATTGGGCCACATGAGTTCGTGTTAGTTTGCTAACTTATAATAACAATGATCTCGTTTTTAAGCTTGGTATAGGGAACGTGAAACTTGAGAATGATGAACATTCATGACAACCTAAAACCCAATGTAAGTCTTTGATTTCTTACTTGTTTTGTTCTTATAGTTTCCTTAGTGGTTAACATTTAATAAAGGCCAAGATGGGTTATCTATGATGAAAAATGTAAACCATGCTTTAAAATTAGTGCATTGCATGAGGGCATTGCAATGGTCAAGTGTAGGGGATTTAATAAGTGTGAAAACACTTATCCTTTTACCACTTATTTCCAATAATAACAAGACCAAAACGTGTATTTTATGTCGTAAAAGTCGGAATTATGTGTGGTTTGTGTTTTTATTGTGTTTTAGGACCAAAAGATGCAAAAGGAAGAAAACATGGGCTATCACAGGCTTTTATCGAAGAAAAGACTAAAGACGAAGTCAAAAGATCGAGAATGCAAAAAGAACGGAAGTCCAAGGCCTATTCTGAAGATTTATCGAAGAAAAAGTCTAAAGACGGAAGTTTAATGAAGTCGAAGAACTCAAGTCTAATTATAGAAGAAAATTATAAGACAAGTTCAACTAATATCGACTAATCCCGAGACGACGTCGAGAAAGACAAAGAAATTAAGTCGAGTCGAGACGAGAAGAAAGAAATAAGATAGCTTAAGCATGTAATCTCCCCACCTCCTATAAATACCCTCCTAATGTGTCATTAGGAGGGTGGTTAGGTGGTTAATTTTTAGTGTAGTTTATTTTTAGTTTTCAAGTTTTTCTTAAGTTTTCTTCTCTCTAGTTTTCCAAGTTTATCAACTTTAATCTTGTAATCATTTGATATTAATCTTTAATCAATCAAGCTTATTTCCTTAATTCTCACTCTACCTTTCTTAATCTTTTACTTAATCTTGATAATCATGTAGTTTTATCTTAATCTTGTTAATGATTTGATTGTTTAGCTTATTTGGTTGTGCTTATTAAATTGGTGATCTTAAAAGCTTTTATATAAAAGTGCTTATTTTTCTTAATCTTTATGCTTAATAGTTTTTAGAAATAAGTTGTTTTAAATAAGTTTAAGTTTTTATAAAAAGTGCTTTTTGATTTCTAGCTTATTTAATGTTTTAAAAGTTTTTAAATTCTAGCTTATTCATCTTTTTTCTAAAATCATTTTGGTTTAACTTTTGGTAAAGTGCTTATTGATTTTTTTGGCTTAATTTTGCTTATTGCTAAGTTTGTGTGTTCCGGATTATTTTGATAACCCTTTTATTCCGGATAAGGAGCTTCATCAGTAATTCCGGATAGCGCTCATCTAGTCATTCCGGATATGCATCTCCCCCTTTATTCCGAATAGTAGTTCTTTCAGTTATTCCGGATAGTCAGATTTTTCCGGATAAGAGTACGTACAACATATTCCGGATAAGCAGCTTTACCTTCATTCGGGATAAGCTTCAGAAGTAAGTTTTACGGATAACTATCCGGAGTTTATTCAGGATAAGCCGCACTTCAATTATTCGGGATAAGCATCCAAAGTTATTCCGGATAAACCCTTTCAGGTATTCCGGATAAGCACGCGAAGTCAAGTTTTCCGGATAAAAGTAAGAAGAAAAAGATTCCGGATAAGATTTTCTTAATTATTCCGGATAAACTGCTCAACAACCATATTCCGGATAAGAGTCCTTAGTGTATTCCGGATAAGCAGAAGGAGTAAGGATTCCGGATAGTCGCTTTTATTATTATTCCGGATAAGCTACTAGTCATTTTTCCGGATAAGCACCATTGAAGTATTCAGGATAAGCTCCAGTTGTATTATTCCGGTTAAGGAGTTTTTCTTCATTCAGGATAACAATCCGGATATTATTCCGGATAAGGTTGAGTATTTCCAGTTTTTAAATTTTATTTTTTCCCGCCTTTTTACTTAGAAATATTTTAACTTGTCTTGCTTTAATTCACTCTTTAAAGTTTACATTTTTATAAGTTTTAGTCATTTACTTTTCAACTTTTAAAGCTTTCATCTTTATTGACTCAACGACATTTTCAATTTTAGTTTAAAATAGATAATCAAACCTTTTTATTTTTCACCAAGAACAACTGAGTCGCACTTTCAACCAGTAATCAATTCGAAAAGATCGGACGATAACTCTTTCATAACTAAGTGAAAACCTAGTTATTAGACTCCCTTATTCCTAGGTGTATCTCTTATATTTTAATTTTGTCTTGAATGATCACGAGGATGCATTGTTTGACTTATTTCGATAGTTATTTAGGCTGAAAATAAAGTGGGACGATTTAATCAATAGTTAGCTAAAGGACAAAATCTTTTAAAACTGCTTCTCGGGACCTCTTAAAGTTCATATCTTGGCATAACTTGCTTCACGATTTGAGACCTTTCTCGGACTGATATTTGGCAGTGACTTCATACTTCAAATCTTGAGAGACGTTCATGAAATTATGGTCTTCTCTTCATATTAGGAATTTCTTCACTTGAACTTTTTGAGAGATTCTTTATATTTGGACCACGACTTCTTCATTTTTCTCCAATCTTTATTTTGGACTTTGATATACAACGATCCGCCTCCTTTCAGGACTTGGATCTATTTATCCTCATACCTTGTTAGGGCCTTTTTGGATAGACTTCTCCATGATCTTTAGGGGAGTTTTTGCTATACGTCGTGTGTCTCGATCCTTCATATTGATTTTTGATAAATCATCTTCACATCACTTTTGGATCTTTAGCAACAAAATGTAGCCCTCATGTCTTGTTAGGACCTTTTTGGACTTGCCAATCTTCGCATCCCGCTTCAATAAGTTATGCCTTGGCTATGAACTCTAATTAATACCGAGCAACTTTTAAACGATCTTGTGCTAGAAGCTAAGTAACTTTTCAAATCGTACAACCTTATTTATTGCAGATATATTTATTAACAAGCGATGGGAGAATAGGCTTATAATCAACTCACATAAATTCACGAAAGAATACCAAACTTATAATTGACTCTATCATCTCTCGTTCTCCACAATTTAAAATCTCAAGGAATGTGACTCGTGGATGCTTAGCCAATTAAATCAAAGTTTTGGGTTTTCGAGTAATCTATAGGATCTTGCAAACTCTTAGACTTTCTCAAGTTTAGAATTCGCATTTTAAAGTTCCCTTGATAAACGACTCTCTAGGATCAATTATAGGAACTTGCGAAAAGTTCTTGTTCTTAACCTGTGAGAGTTAAGACTTTCGCGTTTTAAAGCTCGCTAAATAAATGCCTAACAAAACTTGACTTAAACACGTTAAGGATACTAGCTAGAGTAAACTTAGATAAATAAACTCGGGTTGTGTCAAAATATTCATGACTTTGAAAAATTTAAAACCACTTTATTAAAAATTTTATTCTAGCAAAGAAAGTAAATAACGATAACAAAGGAAAATACTACTAAACTACTAGGCCAAAATAGATTAAAAATTTTGAAAAATGTCGAAAAATCAAATTTTCCGGTTAAAATGAGGACAAATTAATGGAAAAGCCCACTTACTTCGATAGAAGTCCCCCTACACGAAACATTGTCCTCAATGTTTAAGCATGTGGGAGTAAACTCCCCTACACTTAGGACATTGTGCACTTTGTTTAAATCTTGCTAAGGAAAGGAAAACTATAGTGATTTCAATGTGAACATATAAGATATGAAATATTGAATCACGATAGTTTAGGATAGAACCAGGAAGACGGGTACACGGGATCACGGTTCGCCAAAAGTCATCGAGAATGGATCTTTGAAGCTTTAATCCCTGCACAACATAAGAAACAAGACAACAAACACATACGGGGCTCCCCTACACTTATTATGAACACGGTAAAGGATAGATCAACGGGTTGCCTCCCGAGAAGCGCTTGTTTTTGTTAACCGAGTCACGAGCCTGACTCGACCCATAATTAATTTAAGGGAAACGTGGTGAGGGATGGAATCATCTCATGAGAGATGTCTTCACCAAAGTACAACTTCACGCGCTGGCCATTCACCTTAAAATTGGGCCCGTTTGGCTGAGAAAGCTCAATGGTGCCATATGGGAAGACTTTGGCGATGGTGAATGGACCAGACCAGCGGCTCTTTAGCTTTCCCGAGAAGATCTACAACCGAGAGTTAAAGAGTAAAACTTGATCACCAACGTGGAACTCTCGGTTCTTAATCCTAGCATCATGGATGATCTTGGTCTTCTCCTTGTAGATCAATGAGTTCTCATAAGCTTGATTCCTTAGTTCATTTAGCTCATTGAGTTGAATCTTCCGAAGATCGCCGACTTTCTTGATGTCGAAATTGGCCCACTTCAATGCCCAGTAAGCCTTATGTTCCAGCTCGATAGGGAGGTGGCATGCCTTCCCGTACACAAGACGATAAGGTGTACAACCAATCGGGGTCTTATATGCGGTACGGAAAGCCCACAAAGCATCGTCTAACTTATCGGCCCACGAGGCACGATGCTCTTCCACAGTTCTCTCTAAAATTCTCTTCAGTCCACGGTTAGATATCTCGGCTTGACCATTTGTTTGGGGATGATAGGCGATGGAAAGACGGTGATTTACACCATACTTAGCCATGACTCTTGCGAATTGATCATTGCAAAAATGAGTCCCGCGGTCACTGATGATAACACGAGGAACACCGAATCGAGCAAAATGTTGCTTTAAAAAGTTCATAACCACCCTCGCATCGTTCGTAGGGAGAGCCTTAGCTTCAACCCATTTTGATACGTAGTCAACGGCTACGAGGATGTACGTGTTCCCTTTAGATGATGGAAATGGCCCCATAAAGTCGATACCCCATACATCAAAGATTTCACATTCTTGTATGAAATTTTGAGGCATCTCATCTTTATGTGTGATCTTGCCTTGGCGTTGGCAAGCATCACAATTTTTAACCATCTCGTGAGCGTCATGATAAATGGTGGGCCAATAGAATCCCGAGTCAAAGACTTTCTTCGCGGTGTAGTTGGGACCAAAATGACCACCGGTGGGTCCTTTATGGCAAGCTTCGAGAATGTCTAAAGCCGCGGGTCCATCAACACACCGACGCATAATCAGATCAGCACATTGTTTGAAGAGATAAGGGTCGTCCCAAAAGTAAGTCTTAACATCTTTAAAGAACTTCTTCTTTTGTTGGGATGTTAACCCTTCGATGAGAATACCACCCGCTAAGTAGTTTGCAATGTCCGCAAACCACGGGGTGTCATCAAGATTGGAATTGATAGTCATTAAGGTCTCAAGGGGAAAAGAGTCGTTGATCTCTTGATTCGGATGATCCCCTTGATAAGGATCCTCAAGTCTACTTAGATGATCCGCGGCTAGGTTTTCCGCTCCCTTCTTGTCACGAATTTCAACTTTGAATTCTTGAAGGAGTAAAACCCAACGAAGAAGTCTTGGCTTAGAATCTTGCTTAGTCGACAAGTACTTCAACGCGGAATGATCTGTGTACACAATGGTGGTGGAAATAACAAGATAGGGGTGGAACTTCTCAAAAGCATAAACTACAGCTAAAAGCTCTTTTTCGGTAGTGGTATAATGCAATTGAGCCCCCGTCATTGTCTTGCTAGCATAATGGATTGGTTGGAAGTGTTTGTTCACTCTTTGGCCCAAAACCGCTCCAATAGCAAAGTCGCTAGCATCACACATCAATTCAAAAGGTAGCCCCCAATTAGGGGTAACCAAGACCGGTGCCTTAGTTAGCTTGTCCTTAAGAAGATTGAAGGATTCAAGACACTCTTTAGAAAAGATAAAGGGAGTATCTTTTTCCAAGAGGTGGGTCATCGGGCGAGCGATTTTATAAAAATCTTGAATGAATCGACGATAGAAGCCCGCATGACCAAGGAAACTTATCACACCCTTCACGGTTGAAGGTGGAGGTAATTTGGCTATGACATCCACTTTAGCACGGTCCACTTCAAGACCGGCTTTGGAGATTTTGTGTCCAAGAACAATGCCTTCTTTTACCATGAAATGGCATTTTTCCCAATTTAGAACAAGACGAGTGTCTTCACACCGTTGGAGCATACGTTCTAAATTGTCAAGGCAATGAGAGAAAGAATCACCATAGACCGATAAATCATCCATGAAGATTTCAATAGTTTCTTCAACCATGTCATGGAAGATAGCCATCATACACCTTTGGAAAGTCCCAGGAGCATTGCATAAGCCGAAAGGCATTCGTTTGTAAGCAAATGTTCCATAAGGACAAGTGAATGTGGTTTTCTCTTGGTATTTAGGATCGATGGGAATTTGAAAATACCCGGAGAAACCGTCTAAAAAGCAATAATAGTCATTAACCGATAGACGTTCAAGCATTTGGTCCATAAAAGGAAGAGGAAAATGATCCTTTCTCGTAGCATCGTTGAGTTTGCGATAGTCTATACAAACTCTCCACCCTGTAACGAGACGAGTAGGAATCAACTCGTTGTTTTCATTGGGCATAACGGTGATTCCGCCTTTCTTAGGCACACAATGGACGGGACTAACCCATGGTGAATCCGAGATAGGGTAGATCATTCCCGCATCAAGAAGTTTGATAACCTCTTTTTTGATAACGTCATAGATCTTGGGATTCACCCTTCTTTGGCTTTGAATATTGGGTTTAAAGTCGTCCTCCATGAGAATTTTATGTGTGCAAAAGTGAGGATCAATTCCACGAATATCGGAGATTTTCCAAGCAATCGCTTTCTTGTGATTCTTCAGCACGACGATAAGTCGAGATTTTTCTTCCTCTTTCAAGTCCTTTGCGATGATGACGGGTGACTTCTTATTGTCTTCAAGGAAAACATACTCGAGATGAGACGGTAGGTCCTTAAGCTCTAAATCCAGAGGATTTTCGATGGAAGGCGTAGTCAAATTCGGATCATCGATAGAGATATCCTTAGGAGATGGTGGAGAAATATGGTCCTCATTGAGAAGTTTCTCAATGGTACGAATGTCTTCATCCCAATTGGAGGGAGAATCGTCATATTGTAAGTCCACATCCCCCAAAGTTGCTTCAAATTCTTTCAAAATGAAATCACTTTCTCCAAATGGAGTTAGTGATGGAGCAATAGAGGCAACGGTCTCAACAATGGGTAGAGAAGAAGAACCACTTTTACAAGTATCTTTGAAATGTTCTTCACAAGCCTCATCAAGAACGTCAATGAAATTAACACTCTCGTTTTCAGAAGGCTGCTTAGAAAGTTTTCCCATGTTGAAGACGATTTTATTGTCACCAACTCTCATGATTAATTCGCCCGCGGCTACATCAATGAGAGTGCGACCGGTCCTCAAGAATGGACGTCCAACGATTAAAGGAACACGGAGATCCATCTCGTAGTCAACGTCAACAAAATCCGTCGGAAAAGTAAATTTGTCGACACCGACGAAGACATCTTCGGCTATCCCCATTGGATAAGCAACCGTACGGTTAGCTAATTCCAATGTCATTCGTGTGGGGACTAGCTCGGGTAGAGACAATTGTTTCCAAACGCTTAGAGGCATTAAGTTGATACTAGCACCTAGATCGGCTAGGGCCATACAATTCTCTACCCCGGGGAAGTTGCAAGGAATGAGAAAACGACCCGGATCACCAAGTTTTGTGGGTTATTTCCTTAAGAGCACTGCGGAGCAATTCTCGTTAAGTTGGGTCTGAGCGATATCAAGAAGTTTCTCCTTATCACTGAGAAGATCTTTAAACATTTTAGCATATTTGGGCATGTGAGCGAGAGCCTCAGCAAAGGAGATATTGAAATTCAGTTGTTTAAACATTTTGAGAAAGTTAGAAACCTGAATATCATCCTTGTTCTTCAATTTCTCTTTCCTCAACCTTGAGGGATAAGGTATATTGGGTTGAGATGAAGGCTTAGGAATGGAATTCTCACTCACATCCTTGGGTGGTGGAGGGGTGGAAGTAGAAGGTGGAGGAATTGGAGAAGTAGAAGGAGGAATTGGAGAAGTAGAAGGTGGAGGAATTGGAGAAGTAGAAGGTGGAGGAATTGGAGAAGGGGACTCGTTTTCCTTTGTCACAATCACCGGTGTAGGTGTAGGAAGCTCGGGTTCCTTTAAACCTTTTCCACTACGAGTGGTGATTGCTTTCATCTCCCCTCTTGGATTAGCAACGGTGTTACTCGGAAGAGAACCCGAACCAGAGGCTTGATTACTTGGGAATAAACTAGCCATCATGTTCCTTAAGTCATTCGTTTGACTTGCCAAAGAGTTTCGCATATCGGCTCGAAGATCATTCCCTTGTTTCACCATATCTGCTTTCAAGTTGATCATTTCCCGCTGAAGATTTTGCACTATCACATCATTAGTCCTCATGTAAGTGTCAACCTCTTGATTAAATGTGGTGGGTTGGGTGGGAGAACGAGCATGGTAGGCAGGTGGTTGATAAGCGGCTGGTTGGTGAACTTTATTGTTTCTTTGAGGTGGATATGGGTTTCTTTGGGTTAGATATTGATTTGGAGCTCGTGGTTGGTTTTGATTGTTGCGATTTAGGTTGTTTGGGTTTTGTGGTGGAAAACCGGGTGGTGATAGAAAGTTGTTTGAGCGATAGCTGAGCAAATTACGGTCACCTTGAGGACGTGCTTGATAGCTTCCCGTAGAAAAGTTACAGTTGGCGGCATGCACATTTTCCAGATTGTAATGAGTCGAAGGACAATCGGTGTATGAATGAAATCCCCCGCATATTTCACATGACTGACTCATAGCATTAACTTGAGCATTGATAGCTTTGGTGTTGTTAGCGGTTTGGAGAGCAAGTGTTTCAAAAAGCGAAGTAAGCTTATCAATTATCTTGTCGCTCTCATTAGTGCTAGCACTAGCCACATTAGTCCGAACACTCTTGGTTTGCACTCTAGACTTGTTCTCAATAATGTCCCATGCGGCATTAGAAGACTTAACCAAAATATTACCCCCGAGGCACTATTTAGCGAATCTTGGTCATTCATGCTTAAACCCTTGTAAAAAGTATTAATTTGATGTACTTTTGTGAAACCATGTTGTGGACACTTTCTTAAAAGTTCCTTAAAACGGTCCCAAGATTCACTAAATGTCTCACCGTACTTTTGTTCAAAGGTAATGATTTCATTCCGCAAAGCGGTAGTACGTGAGGGTGGCAAAAAGTAGTTGATGAATTTAGTCTCTAAATCCGTCCACGTAAGAATACTTTGTGCCGGTTCCTTATCAAGCCAATTCCGGGCTTGTCCCTCTAAGGAGAAAGGAAAAAGTTGTAAGCGAATTACCTCTTGTGAAACCCCATTATACTTAACCATATTTGTGAGTTGAAGAAACCTTTTTATATGGTCATGAGGATCATCAAGCGAACGTCCCAAGAAAGGTTGAGCAGAGACCATTTGAATGAAACCGGATTTGAGTTCAAAGTTGTTGGCTCCAATCTCGGGTATAACAATAGCATCGGTGTTGCCCTCTACGTGCGATTGCAAAAGCTCGATCATTGGTTGATTGTCCATGGTGACAATAGGTGGAGTAATGACTTCGGCTTGAGCTACTTTCTTTTTACGAGCACGAGTACGCATACACACCTACAAAAAGAAAAGAAAAATAGACAAGAAATATTTTTGGTTTTTTATGTTTTTCTATTTTTTTGGATTTTTTGAAAACTTTATATTTTTATGGATTTTTGCAAATTTTTAAGCTAGAAAAATAACGTTAAAAAATGAACGGATCCCAAAATCCAACGCGTCTCTCACTTAAAACCGTTAATCTTAACGAAAAGAGCCGGCAGCGGCGCCATTTAATAACTAGGTTTTCACATAGTTATGAAAGAGTTATCGTCTGATCTTTTCGAAGTGATTACTAGTAGAAAGTGCGACTCAGTCGTTCTTGGTGGAAAATAAAATGGGGGATTATCTATTTTAAACTAAAAGCAAATATGAAAATGTAGTTGAGTAAAATAAAAGCTTTAAAAATTAAACTAAAAATTACTAGAAAAACACTAGGTAAAAACAGAGATTTCGGAAAGCGTGCAATTTTTGGAAATTAAAACGTAATGGATTTAAAACTAGAAAACTTTGTAAAAACAAGAAATTAAACCCGTCGGAATCCCTGGTCGGAATCCCTGATCGGAATGTTATCAGAATACATAAAATGAATGTGATCGGAATGTGTCAATCGGAAAGCAATCGGAATAAGCTGATCGGAATATACCCAATCAGAATAACAAAACCCCCTTTCAGATCCTTTGATCGGAATACAAGGGTGGCTTATCTGAATATACTAAACCCTATTCCGATCCTTGTGATCGGAATATAAATGAACCTGATCGGAATAAAGAGCTCTGGTCGGAATACACAATCGGAAAGTAAAAGGAAAACAAAACCCTTTTCCGATCCTAAGATCGGAATAATAGAGATGCAGTCGGAATGATGGGCTAATCGGAATACGCAATCGGAAAGGGGTTTTACCCTTTTCCGATGACTCTAAAATTCGTAAAAAGCTAAGTTTAAAAGCTATTTTTTAATAAGCTCAAACCAAACTTAACCGAATCTTTAAAGAAAATTACTAAATAAGCACAAATAGGAACTTTTTAAACTTTAAATAAGCAAAACTTTTTAAATCAAACCATAAAAGATTAAAACTTTAAGAAAACTTAAAAAGTGAATAAGCTAAACACAAACTAAGCCAATAAGCATGAAAAGCTCAAAACTTAATCCGTATAAAACTTAGATGTGAATAAAAAGATAAACTTTTTAATCACATAAGCATCAAGATGAAAACAAAATCAAAGATTATCACTTATCAAGATCAAGAAAGGTAGAAGAAGATTAAAGATAAAAAGCTTAACTTGAACTTGTAGATTAAAGATTCAAAAATACAAGATTGAATTAAAGCTTAAAACATGCAAGAAAGAAAAGATGAAGTTTTAGTGAGAGAAAGTTAAACACTTTCTCTCTCTAAAAATAAAAATACAAAAAGGAAAATAAACTAGCTAACTTAACTAACACCCTCCTAATGACACATTAGGAGGGTATATATAGGAGGTGGGGAGGTGCATGTGTTGCTTCCTTTCTCTTTCTTTTCGTCTCGACTCGATTTAAAATCTGTGTCTTTCTCGACGTCGTCTCAGGATTTGTCGATATAAATTGAAGTTGTCTTATAATTTTCTTCTTCTATTAGACTTGAGTTCTTCGACTTCATTAAACTTCCGTCTTTGGACTTTTTCTTCGATAAATCTTCATAATAGGCCTTGGACTTCCGTTCTTTTTACACTCTTGATCTTTTGACTTCGTCTTTTGTCGTTTTCTTCGATAAAGCCCGTGAAAGCCCGTGTTTTCTTCCTTTTTCATCTTTTGGTCCTAAAACACAATAAAAACACAAACCATGCATAATTCCGACTTTTACGACATGAAATACACGTTTTGGTCTTGTTATTATTGGAAATAAGTGGTAAAAGGATAAGTGTTTTCACACTTATTAGCGATCGATGTCATGAACCTCATGATTATTTGGCTTAGCTCATTTCCTATCATATTGTAATTAGTTCTTGGTGAACAAATGTTCATCACTCCTTTGCAAATCACTCATTGTTTTTATAAGACAAAACAGTATCACCTAAGAAAATTTAATTTTCATCACCATATGGATTATTTAAATTGAGACTTATAAATAATCGTTATCGAAATAAAGTTGTTTATGAAACACCTTGGAAAATTTAATTGCTTTCATAACGAAGAACATCTCTATAAATTCATTTTAATTTTTATTCCATAATCAAGCATGAATATATATATATCTCTACTACTTATAAAGGAAAAACCCCAAAACCTTGAATGTTGAAAAATGACTTAATTATGGAATTGTTGAAAAATTTAATGCATAGAAGTTGGATATTAATTATGAAATTGTTGAAAAATTAAATGCACATAAGTTAGATAAAATAAGAAATGTTGAAAAATTAAATCATAAACATTTGCATAAGTTACCGGGTCACGGGTTCCACCACCGGATTAATTCGGTCGAGTAACTTGGTCACGGGTTCCACCAACGGGTCAACCCGATTGAGTCATCAGGTCACGGATCGACCATCGGACCAAGCCGATTGAGTCATCGGGTAACGGGTTCGGCCATCGAGCCAATCTTTTCGAGTCACGAGTTCGACCATCGGGTTAACCCGATCGAGTCACCGGGTCACGGGTTCGACAACCGGGTCAATCCTGTCGAGCCACCGGGTCACCGGTTTCGACCACCAGGTCAATCCTATCGAGTTACCGGGTCACGGGTTCAACCACCGGGACACGGGTTCGACCACCGAGTCAACCCGATCGAGTCTATGGGAACAGGCTCGCCTACCGGTTGAACCCGGACGAGTCACCGGGTTACCGATTCGACCATCGGGTCAATTAATAAATCATTAACTATTTATCGCTAGGCAATTATTGGGTCACGCGTTCGACCATTGAATCAATTAGCATATCATTAATTACATGTCTTTAGGTAATTCCGCTGCTATGCGCGGGTAACCGTCTAGTATATATATATATATATATATATATATATATATATATATATATATATATATATATATATATATATATATATATATATATATATATATATATATATATATATATATATATATATATATATATTATTTTTTTTAAACATGATGACAAAATTTTGACAAACTGAGTATTGCATCGTTAATCCTAAGTTGTACATAGAAGCGCGCCTACGTACAATTTGGAAGGGACCATGCAAGGCTGATTAGTAGTCACCATGAAATTGTTAATAAACACTAAAATTTTCTTTTGTAATTGTGAAAGATTAAATTTTTATGAGATCTGCAAGAAGTGCAAAATAGGGACATATTGTTAGGGACACCTACATATGTGCGCGTACTATTTTTCCGAATCGAATGTACTCATCTGTGGATATTGTCTTATTTGACAATTGACATCCCCTTCTTGTCCAATTCTCTCATGGTAAGATTCTTTGGAAAATTTTCTAATTATCGAGTGTTGATACCCGACTGGGTGTATCGTTGTTCCTATCATTTCTTTTGATTAGAGTCCATTCGAATGACATGGGTAACGATCCGAGGTGCTTTTGGATGCATACACAAATCATGAAAACATGGGATATATCCATATTCGTTAATGTTTTCGTCTTTATCTGATTTGAAATTCTCTCGCATAAATCATGCGTTGACCTTACTATTTTAATGTTAGCTATGTCTCCAGATATCCTTGATTTGTGAAGGGTTACGAGTTATTCTTAGTCTTTTTGAGAAGTTCTCGTCTTATCAACGGTAATAAAACTGGAAAGTTGGTAGTGCCATTAGGATGGATTGGTTGATTATGACATGATGTCATTGTCTTAATTGATGGGAACACGAGTAGAATTCCCCTAAAATATAAGATGTTGATTATCAAAGGTGATCTAAATAACTCCCGATGGGTGACCGTATCCTGCATTTAGGCTTGAAACTATACCATGAATGATTGTGAACTAGTCATAGATCTTGTAATCTAGAAAGAACCTAAGGTGAATTTATTAAAAGATGTTCCTGTTATCTGAGACTTTCGGAGGTATTTCCTGAAAATTTACCTAGACCCTCGCCATTAAGGCAAGTTGAATTTCATATTGATATATTCCCGGTGCTGCACTTGTGGTGTGTGCACCATACGTCAACACCATATAAATCAAAAGAATTACCCTAACTAAGAGAGTTGTCGGAGAAAGCTTTTATCCTATCGGGCTTGTCGTCTTGGAGAGCTACGATATTATCTCCATATATTCATTGGTTACCGTGAACTGAATAAATGGACGATCAAAATTGATATCAATTACCCAAGATGAAAGATTTGTTCGATCATTTACAAGGTTCTAGCGTATATTCCAAAAATTTGATCTACGGTCTGGTTGTTATCAACTTTGCGTCCGCAAGGAAGATATTCCAAATACTACGTCCAGAACTCGTAATGGACATTATGAGTTTCATGTGATACCGTTTGGATTGACCAATGCACATGTGGCATTCATGAATTTGATGAATCGTGTGTGTAAGCCGTGTATCTTTAAATTTGTGCTTGTTATTATCGGGGACCATCTGCTTGTTTCTAAGAATAAGAAGGAGCTTAGTAACCATCTATAGGCTACCCTGAGCTAGCCGAGAAGCGAAAAGTTGTACCCTGAGTATTTATCATATGATTTAAGGCTTGATCCTTTACATTATTTGACTTTGTGATTGATAGTAGTGGAATCCATGTTGAATCTTCAAAGATCGAAGCCATTAAGGCTTAGGGTTATACCAAAAAGAAGCGCGAAGATTTTTGAATTTGGCTGATATTTATCGAAGGTTTATTAAGGATTTATTCCCTCATACCCAGACCATTAACTAAACTCACTTAAGAGTAGATGTTGGTGCATACCTCTAGTCAACCTAAGAGGAATTAAGGAAACTATATGACCCATGACTTGGAATTTGGAGCGGCAGTTCTTGCTCTTCAACTAGGGAAACATTATTGGGTGGCATTAAGCATACGGTATACACCAATCACAAATGCCTACAAAATATTTTAGACCAGGAAGAGCTAAACATGAAACCGTATAAATAGTTTGAGTTTCTGAGTGATTATGGTTATGATTATTTATTTCCTCAGAGAAGGTGAATGTAATTGCTGACGCGTTATGTGAAAAGGGTAAAGAACCAGTTAGAGTGTGTTCCTTAGTTATGACCGTGCACAATAATTTTCCCGAGCAAAAATGAACAAGCTTGTAAGAAGGATAATATAGATGATGAAGGGGGTTTCGCGGCTAATGAAAACCATTAGAAGTGGGAGCTGATGGTGTTAGGTGTTTAAGAGGTCGTTTGTGGTTGCATGAATATGAAGGTTTGTGAGATTTAGTCATGTTGGAATCTCATAAGTTTAAGTATTCTATTCATGCCATTTCTGATAAAGTGTATCTTTATCTGAAGAAGTTGTACCGATGGTCAAATATGAAAGAAGACATCGCAACATACGTTAGTAAATGTCTAACGTTTGCGAAGGTCAAGGCTGAACACCAAAATCCATCAGGATTGCTTCTATAGCTTATTATTCCTGTTTGGAAGTGGGATATAATCACCATGGATTTTATCACAAATCTTCCAAGGTCATCATCTGGATTTGATTCAGTTTGGGCCATCATCAATAGACTGACCAAATCTGCTTATTTCATTCCCGTTAATGATAGGTTCTCGATGGAGAAGTTGGCTCATTTGTATTTTAAGGAGTTGTGTAAGCATGGTGTGCCTGTATCGATCATCTCTATCAAGATCCTCGCTTCGCATCGAATTTCTGGAGATCCCTTCAGAAGTCATTGGGAACGAATCTTGATGAGAGTACTGCTTACCACCCACAATCGGATGGACAAGGTAAAATAACGATACAAACACTAGAAGTCTTGTTTTGTGCTTGTATGATTGACCTTTGGTAGTGTCTAGGATGAGCATTTACCTTTGGATGGATTATCATTTATAATTATCACATTAGGATTGAGATCGAATCTTGTGAGGATCTATATAAAGAGCACTTGTAGGTGGGAGTTGGGATGAAGATACCCGACCCACGAGACCTGAAATGATTATGGAAGTTGAGATCTGATTATTGACTGCTGGTAGTGGGCAGGAGGTTATCTGAATGTGAGATGTAGATCTTGAAGTGCAGGATGGGTAGCAAAGTTATGCCGAGAACTTTCATCGTGGAAAGGTGAATTGATGATCTGAAAGATCGTGGGAAGCTAAGTCCCTTTTGTATGGGACCATTGAGATAATGTAAAGAGTTGGTCCGAGAGGCATATAAGCTAGACTACCCTGGGACTTCAAGGGCTGTATGAAATATGTTCCGTATATCGAACTTGATAAAATGTCTATCAAGTAAAAATCTGATTATTTCTTAATGAAGTTTGGGTCGGCGAAAAGTTGCATTCATCAAAAACCCGTGGACATCATGGAAAGAGAAAGTAAGTCAACTTAAGCATGATCGTATTCCCATAGTTATGTTTGATGAAACTCGCGTATTATAATGAATTACGCTTGAGAGAAAAGACTGAATGTGGAGGAAATGCCCACATGTCTTTGACTCTATAAGAAGCGAGTAGTAAGATGAATTGATCTTTGAGGACAAAGATCCTCTTTAGGGGGAAATGCTGTGACAATCCGTCAAATTGAGGTCGTTATTTTATTCTTAAGTATTATTTATAATCATTATTTTATTGTAAGTTTATGAACTCACTCACTTTTGGCAAGAAATTAGGGTTTACGTGTGACAGTCCCACATTTTCAGGTAGAAAATTTATTCTCGTATATTACTTTGAAGTTTTATTTTTGTGTTGGTTCATGAACTCACATAATTACGGGAAGAAATTAGGGTTAATGTGCATAATTTAACGTCTTTTACGTTTAAATCAGAAACCCTAGGTTTACGTATTTACGCTTTTGTGCTCCGTTTTTATGAGACAATTTTTATTAGAGTCGTTTTGTGCCGTAGTTTCATATTTTGCAAAAACGTTTTTTGTAAATCGACCCGAGGGCACGTAAATCGAGGAAACTAGAATCGAGGAGTACCTGTAAAATATTAGGGATGAGACAAGTATAACACTTGTCCCACCCCTAATGGGGGCGGATTCACCAAAAGGGGTTGCCTCTTTGGTGTCAAAACCTCACTAAACCATGAGACACTTGTCTCATGAGTTAGCTAAATACATAAACTAAAACTTCTCACACACAACTCATTCCTTGCACGTGTTAACCAAAAATTTACATCAAACTCTCATCCTCTCCCTCTTGTAGCCGTCCACCATCACCACCACACCACCATTTTCATAAAATTTCAACCTAAACCTTAAGCTACAATCAAGATATGATGAAAACCACATAATATAAGGATGATTTGAGGTGATTTCAAGTTGTGAAAGAAGGTTTCTATGGAGTTTTGGGGCTGATTTCGAAAGAAATGTTTACATATATGAATATCACAAAAAGTTGATTTAAAAGGGTAAAGACTTTGGGTTAAAGATCAAGACTTGGGTGTCATTTTCCATCATTTTGTTGGTATAGAGATTGTTTCTTTCCATCATCTTCTTTTTTTTTTTTTTGGTAACCGTGATTTCCGACTCATTGGCCGACTAATCCACGGGGTTTGAGCCCACCGCCATACAGACTCAAACCAGGTAAAGCCCTCCCTTTTCAGGAGGTTGACGTGACCACTTCAAGTTTGTTTGCACATACTGGGAATTGAATTTTAAACAAGTGGTTAATTGGCCACACAATGGAATGTTAAAATGAACAAGATATGGCCAAAATACTTTTGATGTGCAAATCTGACTGGTCTGTCTTGGATGGATTAAAAGTCATATTTAGGGGCTGTTTGAGAAGGAGCCATAGGAGAATAAATTTTAGAGCATACTATGTAGTTTCTACAGCAAAATTGGGGTTCTAAGTCATTATAGAACTCAAGATATGCTAAAAATGGTGAACATGAGTTTTTGGATCAGATTTCATATAAGACATCTAATATTAAAAGACAACATGAGGTAAAATGATATATAAATAAATATGTAAAAGTGAATAATTGATAATAACTATTATAAAAATATGTTTATATACTATAATAAATAAATATCACATTTTATTAAAATAAAACTCAAATAGTTTTCTAACTACAAACTATATACATGACTTTTACGTCTTTTCCGCTAAAACCGAAAAGATGGCGATTTCGCCAAATAAAACTTAAATGGTCGGATCCATCTAATGTAATATTTTTATAGAACACCTACTGATATAGAAACACATTTAACAAGCAAAAATCAACAAACCCGAGCTTTGTGACTTATGGACCCGTAATGGACCAAATTAGCCTTGTTGGACCACTAGGCCCAACTAGTTTGACTTAGCACTATTGGACTCTCTCATGGGCTCAACCCACTTAGGCCCAACATATGGGTAGAGGCTTGGTCCTAAATGGATAAATGGACTAATAAAACATATTTGACTCTTATTGGGCCCATTAGGTCTTAACATATAAATGGGCCAAAATTTGTATAGTTGAATTAAGTTAACTAGATGCTTAACAACTAATAATGTTGTGTAAAGTGATAAAATCCCACTTGATCATCATGTTTATGACTTGATTACATATACACAACAACTTTTTATAAATATTATTCGACATAGTCTAAGATCGAGTATTATTTGTTTAGGTATCCCTTGATCGTGACACGCGCTGTACGCCTTAGTTACCGATAACCCGTCTTCCAAACCAACTTGAGTTCACATCCTCGCACTCTTTTAAACATTTTATGAAGTGTTTTATAAACCCGTGAGGGAGATAACATGCTAGTTCTAATAAAAATAGAACACAAGTGGTCCCGATTGTATGCTTATTGATATGGACCTTATTGATATGATGACCCAATGAATGATTGAAATAGATTAATATTAGTTAGGTTATGTCACTATAACTAACATTAGCACGAATTGTGAACTACCGGGAGATGGTAGACGCTTATGTATATAATAGTACTATTCGGGGAAGATCACCCCAGTTCGCGTCTTGACGGCTGATCCCCGTTGTGTCACATTGATTGGCAAGCGAATTTATGTATGAGAGGGGTATATTTAGCGTGATTTTTGTGACAACACACTGTTTTAAATGGGCAAATGAATTCCGGGCTAGCTACCCGATATATATTACAGAAAGGTAACAATGTCATGCGGCTTATAATAATCCGATAATAATAATGATAATGGTAACACTGAGGCTGCGATCTCAGGAATAGTGTATGATATATGATTTAAATTATAATATATTGACTGACTAGCAATATGGGATCTTATTATTGATATTATGCTTGTGTTCTGCTTTTCATAACTGTTTATATACCGGTTTTTATAACGGTTTTTATTATACTATAAACAACGTTATAAAACGTATTGTATGATGCTGTTACGACAATGGTTCGTATAATGGATTTGACGGCAAAGGCCTATGTTATGATTCACGACAATGATTCGTATAAAATGTTTTTGGCCTATGTTATGGTCTACGACAAAGAATTGTACAAAATGTTTTTCGGTAATGATTATATACCGGTTTTATGTTAATGGTTATTATTAAATTCTATGGACTCGCTCAGCGTTTAGCTGACTTTTAACATGTTTTATCTCAGGTAGTTGAAGATAATTCTCGGGAAGACGCCAAGAGTTTATGGCCCGTTTTTAAATAAAAATTTCCATTCGAATGTTTTGTAAATTTATAAGACTTACTTTGATCTGTGGACCTATGTAATTTGATATTTATGAATAGAAAATGTTTTGTTATTAAACGACGCGATTTTTAAGCGTTGTCTATGATTTGAGTAATGTGCTATCCCGTAACACCAACGACTCTTCCGCTGATCTGAAACGTGAATATTTGGGGGTGTTACAACAGACCTTGCTTTCATGCACAGATAAACAAATAAAAGAAGTATCACCTATTAATCAGAACCATCATTTACCCATTATCAACAGTAAAAATCCTCATAAAAACATTAATTTTGTAAATGTATTTTATAGGTTGCAAATATAAAAAACATGAGAATGGCTATTAGCTAGCTAAATTCCATTATATTAATTAGTTAACAACGTAAGTGTAAATGTGACGAGAATGACTATTTATATACCTCTTTTAATGGACAGGAGTGGAGTGTTGACATAAGAATGCAACATAAGATAACCAGGCTGAATCCTGTATCTAATGACATCGACACGAGCATAGTGGAACTGCTGGTCATTGACATCCTAGAACTCTGTGATGCCAGCTTCAGCACGGACAACATCATACAACTCTAGAGCATCAATGTTTCAAAATTTACATAGGTTTTGCTATTGTCGTTGGGGTTTTTACTGGCGCACAAAAGATGTGGAGATGCAGGGTACTTGAGCTGGTTAGAAACAAATTTCAGAGGTTAGTTGACAGATACTGCACATATATACATTATCCAAGAAAGATATTAAAAGCAAGATAATATAGGTAACAAACGGGGTTCTTACATTTATATGATCAAGTCATTTACATTTTTGACAAAAGTAAAATAAAAGTAACATCAACCATTATACTTACTCATGATCTTCGATGATGTAACATGCTGTGATTTTAATAATGATTTAATGAGCTTTATACCTCCTCAATCATCTTATAACACCATATCTAAACGGTAAAGATCTTGTGGCTTTCGAGCACTATGTCAGTGCCATAGTGAAATGCACCTTGCGTTGATCTTGATGTCATGAACCATTGGTTGTTTATGTAATAGCCATAAATCTAACTTTAAAGATTTTTTTGTTATACTTTTTAATGACAACAAAAATGATAAGAGTGATAAAAAAATCACAACTCCTTATGTGAAGCCATATAGCACTTAGTTATTAAAAAATAAGATTTTGAAATAGACTCGAAGAAAAAAACTAAGGTAGTAAATTTGTTGCCTTTCAAAAAAAAAAGTTAGGGAATATTGATCTGATAACAAAGCAACTTTAGGCTATTTATTTTCTCTGTGCATCAAGATTCTATTTAAAACTCTCAATTGATTATAGTTTGTAATTCACCTTGTACTTTACTTTGTCACTTTTGAAAAGGTAACACTAAAAAAGTGTTTGTGATTGCGTAATGCTGAGATATAAAACAACACGTACATTTGAAAAGTTTCAAGCGCAGTAGCAGCAACCTAAGCTGCGAGCACCAGCAAGCCAAGAATAAAGCACCAGAAAGCTGCTGCAAGTAGCAATTTAAGACCAAATTTTGGTTAATATTAAATGGACATGGAATAAGAAAATTAGCACTTTACTGTGTTGGGAAATTGGAAAATTGATTTTTAACAGTTTACTGTGTGTTAATTTGTTGTCCTTTGAAGTCACATAGATGCCAAAGCTCCACCTCCGTTCCAAAGAAACCCGACAACAATAAGCCAATTCCCTACTAAGCCAAATATACATTTAAGTTGGTACTCAAACACACAACTATGGATTTTTCTACTATTCTAAATATATTACCTTTCAATAATTTACAAGTCTTTGTCATCAGTGAGCATATTGATGTACATGTGACTCAAGCCACTTGTGAATACCTAGAGCATTCTCTACATAAACCACGATATCAGGATTCATCTCAGCATACTCATGTGCCTTGTGGAAAAACCATAAATCTGTTAGGCCCAACAGAAGCCTGCTACAATCCACAAGAAAAAAAATAAACCAATAAGCAAACTGTCATTATTAAAAAATCTTAGCTAGATATTTAAAATGAGGTCAAGCTAATAATAAGTTATATAAAAAGAATGTTCCATACAGAGCTTGCTTGTTATGAGCTATGATTACACAATTTATACCATTAACAGACCCAATCCTACTACAGGTACAAAAAATTATAACATAATAACATTGGTAATATGCTTATATATACCTGCGCAACTCTTTTTTTGTCCTCAAGTTCCATTATTTTCTTCCCAAGATGTGGCTTAAGATTCATTGTATTAAATCCACCAAAACGTTTTATCTCACACTGTATTAAAATAATTCTAGAAAATATGATTCATTTGTATTTGTGAATATGGCAAAATTTAGCGTAAAAACACAAATCCAAACGCCATTTCACTCATCACTGATGATGATGCAGGGTGTTTGTTAAACTTCTGGTTATTTAGGTAAAGATAAACAAACCTGTAATGTCAATGAGCGCATGCTTTGTAATAGTCTGTAATAGTCTGGTCAATCATAAAACATTGGTTGTTGTCAATAACCCACTCTTTGGTTTCCATAGATCAACCCATATTTAGAGGACTTGAACTTCTGAAGTCCTCTCGTAGTTTATAGTTTGGTATGAGACGTTGAGACTCCTGCATTAATGACATGACCTAAGAGTTTATAAACAGCCTATAAATTTTTACACAAAAATAATTAAATCACTGAATATAAACTAAAAAAAGTGAAAAGCTTACGCATTGACTCATTTCGTAGGAGGTCGAAGATGTCTTATTTTTATATATGGTTCTTTATACGTTTTAAACAGTATTGCCATATTTTATGTGGTTCAGAACCATAGGCTGCTGTGAAATGAGTATTCAGCGACGGGGCATATTGAACACTCCCGACACCGGTAGACATATATCACAAATCCACTAAGCCAGTGCTACAACTGGATGTAAATAGAAAACAAAGGATTTAGTAACCACCTCATAATACGATCTTGGAGTTTAGTCGCAGACTGCTACGATCCTCCAAGTTTCCCTTTAGAGTTTCCCTCGTTCTTACTGGTTTTAATTTCATCCCTGCCATGATAAGAGTCTGTACCATACTTACTTGAATCCATAATCAGAGATTGTTGCATCTTTCATCAGGTCTTTACTTCCATTATGAAACTCATCGGGTTGCTTGCGGCTACCTTTATCTCTATCGCTGAACCTATCTTTATCATGATCTCCAACCCTCTCTCTATTTCTCGCGGTCCTTATCTCCGCGAGTTTCTTTCTGTTTCTCCCTTTATTTAACAACACTCCAAGAACTAAAAAATAGAGAATACGAATACTGCTCGATCTTGATGATCGCTTAACCCTCCTAGTACCACTTTAGTACCGCGCACACTACTTAAGCCAAACAGTATCTGTACAAATACCTTATTCACAAGATCGCTGCTCTCCAAAGCAAAAGCTAGACTCGCTGAAACCGACTCAACATAATCAGCAAAATAAAAGAACGAACCCCCATAATCTTCTCCAGTGTTTTGACATTGGTTCACATCATTGGTTATCACACCTAGAAGAACCACACAAAAAACTTATCAGCTTACATTCTTAGAATATACCACACTAAAAGTAATGAAGCCCTTGACGGTTTTGGCTCAAACTCCCCACTTCCCAGTTGGGTTTGGGAGTTCTCACCATTTTCCATTTGATCATGATCAAGAGCCTGACCAAATGTTAGCTACATGTAAACATATTATGCACACGACTCAAAATTTAAACTTTTTTATATGTCAATAACTAATTGCAAACCCCATTTGTTAGAATGTGTCAGCTTCAGATATCGTAGCATATACAGTACCAGAAGAAGCAGCTAAGGTGTGTGTAGATGCTTTGGTCAATTATCCAGCTGTTGTGATCAGTTTGAATGTCGGTGTTATAATATGAATGAAATTCAGAATTTTCCGTTCCATATTCAAGATTAGTTGCATAAGATGGCCGTTGAATGTGCTGACTTATAACTGGATTCATGATTTACTCGCTACAAAAATCAAATGCACAAAACTCGTCCACATCATCAAACGGTAGATCATCCCCCACGGGGGTTGCTCAGAGTTGGGGAGAGCGGGTTGTGAATCTAATTCGAGAAAATTCTCACCTAGAGCAAAACCGTGTTGCTCCTCCACAGACGGTTCATTTGCAACCCAAACTATCACCGTTGATCGCATTAATCTGAGCCATTATCGGAACAATCGCTGGTTCAGCTGTGATAACACTTTTCGGGTTACTACGACTTTGTACTTATTAAAATTTGTCGGAGAACAATGCTTAATTATCTCATTGGACTTTTGCAAGCTGCAAGCGTAATAGATTCAGTACTACCACAACCGTGGTCAAAACAAATGGAATACTGTCAACCTTTCAAAAAATCACTTCTGTAGTAGCTGTGAGAATAGCAAAAGAATGTGCGAAGGTTATATCAAATTCATACTACCTGCAAAAATCTATCAAGACAAACCTGAAGTTACTTATTAATACCAGTACATTTTTATATATTATAATCCTACCTGCAAATGTAAATAAAATTATAGGAATGGTATGGATATATCAATTCTGATTATAGGAATCTCAAAACAAACCCAAAAGAACCTATGTGCAATATAGTAACTCTTCTAATTACCAACGTCATCTAACCAAACACCATTTGTCATGGCTGATGATTTTATTGATCTAGAGGTCGAAAAGTTGGTGGCTACACTTCCTTGATAATGTAAGATTTTAACAGGAAGAATGGATGAACAATCCCATGTTTTCCGAAAAAAGTTGTATGACTTTCAGATCTCTACCTACGATGCTTTTGGAACTACGCATGCCTATGCCTCCACTAAGGGAGTCACAAAGTTTTTAAAGCCATCTTTTGCTGATTTCCTTTTGTCAAAGGTTTCATAACTGATTTCCAAGTCCGATCTTGGTTATTTCTTAAGGTTTCGGTCTCGTGTAATGGTAGCATTCACCGGGTGATGTTTCCCATTGTTGATATTTGTTTATTCTAGCTTCTTGCTAGTTTTTTAAAAATATTTTGCCGTTCCAAAAAAAGTGTCTTTATTAAGCCACTATGTGTGCATAACGATTTATTTGTTGCCATCGTTGGTGGTTCAAAGGTCTCATCCATAATCAGATATGGAATCCCTTTCGGAAAAATGTGACATATCGCTTTTGGGTGGAGGTATGATCTTCACATTTTGCAGGTTATTTGTATTTATTTTGTTGTAGCATCGCAAGCAGAAATTCTAATATGTACAATAGATATAGTGAAGAAAAAACAGTATACCCAAGTCATAAAGGTTTGGGATATACTCCACTTTCATTATTTATATACATTGATCAATAATTGGATAAACACGTATCAAAATGACGAATATCGTATTGTCTGGTCCAATCTAATTCAGGGTCTGAATTTTTGAAGTTCTCTTTTCATCAAGATATGGTTCAATATAGAGATATCAGAAGGGTCAAAATGTGAACATACCTGAGGAGGAAATTTCCAAACGCTCGCAACCAAATACTATCCAGCCATTAGCTAGCTCTGCTAGAACTGGAGTTACTGAAAAGTAACCATATATGTGAAACAAAAAGAAAACAATATGAGAGTGAAAAGGAAATCTATTAACAGAATACCACTCGTGTAAGAAAATCCCCTTTGACTTTCAAGCCGAAAGTTTAAAACTAATACATGTGTTCGTTTGGTAAATCCAATATATGTCTCTTATTAAAATTATGACTGTTTGATTCAGTTATTAATTTTGCTCGCAACAAATCAATGAACATTCTTTCCAGCATTAAAAAGTAATTTTTCGGACACTTAAAAGTTAACATTGACTCATATATATGTTCTTAAATACTTACATGTGCTTGAAAACTGGAGTTTCAATATGGTTGAGTTCAACGCGAAGTAATTTTACTCCTTTTTTAGTACCCTGCTAAAAAATGATCTATTAATAGATAAAAATCGAAGGTAACTACAATATGATTCCTACACCTTCTTTTCTTTTCTTCAACAATGATGTAATTTTAACAAATTCATCTCATTCCGTGTTCCTTGACATAAACATATTCTACTTTGGAAGTCATGTACCTGTATGCTTCAGCTTAAGCCTTTTCTATGTGTGTAATGTTCCTAATACGAAAAGCGATAGTGTAACCATCCATTGACCGATCCTCAAATTTGAGCTTCTCTGTATCAACATCGACCCATCCGTACTTCAAGAGCAATTTACAAAGATGATCTATGGATACACGAGCAAGACTTCACCAAGCTAAACAACAGTTAGCAGTATTTTATTTATATTTACTAGTATACGAAAACAAACTCTAATTGACATATAAAGCTCAGATTCAGGTACTTCATTGAACTAAAGACCCAAAATTGTTTTGAACAATACCAATATTTTTTATTTTACATTAATTAAAAACCCTGCATTCATAATTCTTTAGGATCAATCACATCATCGCCTCAATAATCAATTTAAATGGGTCAAAATATTCAATGATCGATTTAATTGCATCATCATGTAAATAAATATAATACATACCTTCTACAATGATTCTAAAGCATCATGGATTGTTTTAGGGTTTTTTTTATTCGTGATTTTGATATGTATCAATCGCTGTTTTAGGGTTTATTCAATAGAGAATCCACATAATGACTAATCCTTAGAAAACTAAGATCCTTTAATTGGTATCAGAGCCACGGTTCCATCCTTGGATCGTGTTAATATACTCGATTTTGGTGGTCTAATCATTTCTTGTGTCTCGTTTTATATTTTTTCTGTCTCATATCACAAATTTTTGTCACGTCTCAAATTTTTTGTCCAAAATATCCAATCTGTCACATGTTTTTTCTTGGTTTCATTATATCATGGTTACATTGTTTTAGCATTTAATATCACTTTTGTCTGGTCCATTTCTTATATTTTCACTGGTCAAAATTGTTCATAACCGTCTCCATCTTTCCACGGTTTCACTTTTTAGTGGAATGCGTATATGGTCAAAGTCGGTTTCATTGGTCAAAAGAAGCATTTGTCTGGATTTTTTTCTGGTAATTTTTTTGAAGATGAAGGTGATAAACCCAGATTTGCCAGAAAATCTGCCCAGAAACATGCTCCCTGAAAAAACGGAACAAGGACCACTTTTGGATTTCTCTTCATGGTACAATCGCATTATTGCGATGGGGTGTTTTTCACACATTCCGATGGGTTCGCCATACCCATTGCGATTATGTGGCATATCCCTCCTCTTATATATAATGTAAAGATATATATATATATATATATATTTATATTATATATATATATATATATATATATATATATATATATATATATATATATATATATATATATATATATATATATATATATATATATATATATCAACGTGTATGAATACATAGAGGGGTGACCTCGTCATGCAATTAGAGGGGTGACCACTAATTATATAAGTCTGGGTGGAGGGATCAGCTCCATGTGACGGATGTAGAGCACACACCACAATCACCGTGTAAATATGCAAAACATGTACATGGAGGGACACCGCGAGAAATCACTCACGTCGCGGAAGAGTCATAACACCAGTGTCTCAAGTGTTGTGGTTATGGTACCTGTATAACTAGGTGGACATGGTCATGCATGTATATAGCTCAGGCAGTTTAAAATGATAACATAGTAATTACTGAAAAGTTTTATGACATGTAAACTACTGGGGAAAACAGATGGCAGCAAACGGGGAATCCTAATTATAGAAATAGAATGTCCTTACTGAAGGACGAAATATATGTACCTTATATCCACTAACGAAATGAAGATGAAAGCGGAAAGTAACTACTTCGACTTCACGAGTGCTACATAATAAAGGACGTGAATGAGTTGTATGTTCATGTATAAATTATTGATTATTAGTTTACTTTACTTGTTCTTTACTTGTTTTACTTGTTTTGGACTTGTTTTACATGTTCTTGACTTGTTTTACTGTTTCATGTTTTATCATGTGTTTCTTAGTGTTTCATGTGTTCTTTGATTATCGTATTTCATGTTTCATGTGTTATTATACTTGATGTTTCATAATAAGTTACTTTCTAAAAATAGCAGGTTTCTATATATAGTAACTTTCCAAAAATACCAGGTTTCCATATAAAGCAACTTTCCAAAAATAGTAAGTTTCCAAAAATAGAAAGTTTTCATAATTGGTAAGTTTCCAAAAAAAGAAAGTTTCCATAAATAGTATGTTTTCATAAATAGCATGTTTCCATAATTAGTATGTTTCCATAATTAGCATGTTTCTATAAATAGTAATAAGCTTGTTTAATAAGCATGTGATATAAGCTAAAGCTTAATGAATATATTTTGTAAGTCATGATTAATTAAATGTTATAATATAGTAAATTTTATTAATAAATAAATACTTTAGTCTAACATGATAATTAATAATATAATACATGTAAAAATTTATATATATATATATATATATACATATATATATATATATATATATATATATATATATATATATATATATATATATATATATATATATATATATATATATATATATATATATATATATATATATATATATATATATATATATATATATATATATATATATATATATATATATATATATATATATATATATATATATATATATATATATATATATATATATATATATATATATATATAGGCCACCAACTACCGCAAAAGCACGCAGTTGACCAAGTCAAGCAAAAGGGCGGGGGTTCGAATCCGGGCCCCGGCTTGGTCAGCCAGTGTTGTATAGGTAATTTACCGGGATATGCTTTCCTTGTTGGGTGGGGGGCTCGGTACCAAAAAGGTACACGGACTTAAGATGGTTCCGCCAAACACCATATATATATATATATATATATATATATATATATATATATATATATATATATATATATATATATATATATATATATATATATATATATATATATATATATATATATATATATATATATATATATATATATATATATATATATATATATATATATATATATATATATATATATATATATATATATATATATATATATATATATATATATATATATATATACACACTAGTGGCGAAACCCGTCCGATGGACGGGTATGACTTCTGATTTTTGTTTACATTTTTTCGTTTAATTTTTTATCGAGGTTCATATTTTTTTGTAAATATACTTTTTTGTAAGTATAACATGAATTAATATGAATTGTAATCATTTTTATCTAAATATTAGTGTTAAAAATTATATATTAAACAAATATTTTAAAGCATAGTAGCAATGTTTGTTAAATTGTTTGCGTTTATTATATTACTAAGTATATTTGATGGTTTTTGAAGTAACCGTATAAAATTCTTATTAAATCTATTGAAAATTCTACACAATAAAACATTAAACGACATGTACATTGTGTAATAAAAAAATTGTGAAATTTTTGAACCTTGTTCTTGTATGACCTGCCCGATGGCAAGTGAGGTTCATGTTATATCTTGTTTAAAATTTACTAAAGAAAATATACATCCCATGCATAGCAAATAAGTTATTCTATTTTATAATTTTCCCATAGTCAGATACACAAACTTGCTGAAGTTCCATTTGATTCTAGAGCTACAAAACCCCTTTTTGGCTTTAAGGAACTTATCGAGCGACGCTGCTTTGGGTCCATTGAAACAAATCTGTAAGAAATAAGCAAACGATCAGAGACAACTTGACCCTTAACATAAATTGACTCCATACTTAATAGTGTGAAGTGAAAATGTCAAAGTACGATAATATGAAATTGTAAGTGCATATAACATGTCTGAGATAAATATTTGCATACCTTCCAAAATATTACTCACGATCACGGATATATACTAAAACATATGCTTCAATCCTAATAAGTTTGAAGCTCAAACTTATAAGCATTCACATATTACCAACCTCCAGCCAAGCTCCAATCATTAACTGGATGATAGCTGGCTACCCGCGCAATGCAGTGGCGGGTAGCCTGTGACTAATTTCATAGATTTGGTTAAACCACGAAACTACCATTACAAAAACGAACATCTTTTCTAGAGACAACGACCATATTTTTTTCCGGCACCTTAAAGTTGGCGACAGGTGGTGGTGGTTGAAAGAGAACGGTGGTTTTGTTTTGCATATTTTACATCTATGTTTTAGATTTTTTGACTTTATATATTGAAAATTTAATTGTTTTCATAAAGTTGTTAGAAAATGAGCTTTAAAAATGTTTCTATAGATTAAGTTACAACATTATTGGGATATTTAATTTTTTGTTGTAACTTCTAATTATACTTAAAACACTTAAATTTTTTGTTACAAAATTGTATTGAGTTACAGTTATTTCTAGATTTTTAATATGCATTAATTTCTTAGGAAAAAATAAATCTTTCTATTATAAGAAATATTTAGGCTTAATTTTTAATACTTCTAATTATACAAAAAGGGTTAAATATTTTATATATTAGTATATATAATAGACCATATTTTAGGTGTCACTATGACATTAGCTCAATGGTGGTGGTTATGTAAAATAAAAGTTGCAACATAGAATAGCAAAAGAATTAAAAAACAACATTGTTTAAGGGATTTTTATTTGCAAGAAAATCCTTAACAAATAGGTTGCAAGTCACCCAATAGATACTGTCGCTCGATAAGACTTTCTGTATCAAACTATTCAAAAAGTTAAATTGTTATTGATACTCGGTACTATAAAATTCTTCTTAAAAAATTTGTATATTTTGAATAAGGTTTGTTTGGGTGAACCCCAAGACCGACCAACCAAACGTACCTATTTTGACACACTTGCGTATCTGTCTATTTTACCACTTCTAATAATCTAAACAATTATGTGTACATTTCATGCAAACTTTTGACATATAGGAGGCATCAGTAAGGAGCAAGAAGCAAGATTAAAACCAAAAGCGTGTAAATGTGTGGAATTTGCAGATATATTTCATCAAAAAAATAATGCTAACAAAGCTACTAATTAGAGAGGTTATATCCAACTTTTCAAAGGAGGCCGTAGCAATGGTACCAATATGTTTCTCTTAAGTCGCGTGTTTTACTATCGTAAGAGAGGACATCACAATGTTGAAAAGTAGTTACTTACACTTCCCAAAAACATTCTGAATGTAGAAAAATGGTTGATTATGTTTAGTGAAACAGAACTCGAAAACTATTGTAAAACAATAGAATAGATACCTCTCGAGTCTTGCATTCAAAATAAACAACAATAAGATGTGCCCATTCAATTCTTAACTAATACAAATACGGGTTTGCAATATGTAAATTTCACATATTATGTATTCTTCCACTAAAGAAATATTTATTTTTGTACATAACTTTAAAATAGTATGATTGAAAAATATCAATGTTTTCCGTATGGTTGACCCGGTTCTGGTCGAAAAAAATGAGTCATATTGACCCGGGTTTCACATTTTTCAAACCCGACTAGACCTGTCGAGTTTGGGATGACCCGGGTCTACCCAGTTCTCGAGACCTGACTGGGTTCAATTTTTTCGGTGTTTTTTAAATATGTGACGAAATTTTAATTTTACATATTATATTTTTTGGTAAACAATTTATATCTTCAATATATGGAAGTTTAATGATTTTTATATATAAATTTTGTTAATTATTTAAAATATGAAGAAAAAAAATTAGAAAACTGGGTTGACCCGGGTCAACCCGGACCGATTGACTCGACCGGGTCAATTTAAAAATCGGGTTTCAAAACATTGAAAAATATACACATGATTGAAAAATGAAGACGTATTATCAACTACGTTACACCTAAAAGGAAATTTTAGCAGACCGATCTAAAGAGTAAAAAACTATAAAATATAAATGATAAGACAAGTCAAATAATAATATCTTTGGCACTCCTAAGAACTTAAAGTACATATAATTTACAAAAAAAAAAGGTTCATGGTTCACGCCACAAACCTTCAATTCATTCAAAGATCACACGTGAGGTACAAAAGTACGTATATAATTGGCTAAGAACCATTTTAAGTCATATACTATAGGATAATAAGATTAACAGAACTACTAATTTAGTAAAAAGTACATAAAATTTGGGCGCCTAGTTTGCAAAATTTAGATAAAAGGTGCACTGAGTTAAGTAATTTTGTTACCTTTAAGCATATAATCAGACCAAATTTTAGCTAACCTTGCGTGTTCGAAAAACCCTGCATCGACCATTTGCCATAAGTAATTGTATCATATCCTTCATATCTATATAGCCATCAGCTTTAGCACATTCATGCACATAAATTATATTAAAAAATTCACATATAAATTGAAGCCGACTTTATAATTGCTAAAGAAATAAATAGCCTACCTCTAAACAAGCATCATTGATACACTCTGTATGTTTCGACTTGGACTTTGTTGCGCGTTTTGGAACAAATTAGTTCATTATCGCAACTTAAATTTACGGCTATATTAGACTAAATAAGGATCATATAACCATTTTAAACTCACTGTAACAAATGTGGTTATAAATAGGTGTAAAAAATTTCACATGTTTTTAATACTAATTTAGTAGATTTTTACTTACAGTTACAGGTTCCTCTTTTCTATTTATGTTATTTCTTTTTCAGCTTGATGTGCAACCGTTTGTGCACATTGTTTAGCTAAAATGTTAGGTTGGATACCTTGAGGAAGAGCAGTTAGAAACTCTAGATTACTATTCTCCGATCCAAATAAACCATTTAAGCCTTATGTTTTACCTATTAGATGTATCATTAAATCATAAGTCTAGAACTTGATCTGGCATTTTTTTATTCACTATCTTCACTGTCCAAGACAATCACACCTTCTCTATCGATCATATTTCCAATTAAGCCATGCTTTTGCCTTCCGCCAATGGGAAGTCAGCATAAGACAACCCACAAAGTACCGTAAGCCATGGTAGAAGCTTGACGTATCAGGTCAAAACCATAAAAAGACTAATGGAAAAATTATATTGTAATTTGTAACTTGAACAGTTATTTAAATGATCATATGAGCGAGAATTTCAAGGTAATACCCAGATCCTCAACATCTAATGTGCATCTTTAGAAAGTTAATCATTCGGCACAATTCATCCAAAGATTT
The DNA here is from genome assembly GCA_025667525.1 of Glebionis coronaria. Lineage (NCBI taxonomy): Eukaryota > Viridiplantae > Streptophyta > Magnoliopsida > Asterales > Asteraceae > Glebionis > Glebionis coronaria. Next base: position 35,336 of record JANFOE010000251.1, on the reverse strand, counting down.
GTAACTACGCCTTTAATACATCTCACTGTTGTAAAAAATATGTAAACAAACTAACATACGGAATACATATACCTTTAACTTGCTGCGAGTTGAGTCGCTTTTGTAGTACAGGGCTTTGAGGCACTGACTTTGAATATGGTGGATTTAGTCGTAAACCTCTCGCACACTAATTAGTATAGTTTATGATCAGAAATACTATTTTCCAAAAGTAAATAATCCAATTTTTAGGATTTACTTCCAGCAGTATGGTCAATTAGAAGTTGTTCCTTATTTTATCTTGTTCTTCTCTTCTCATACCTCTGCCTTTAATTGTCCAGTATTAGTGAAGGATTGATGATTTCTCTGAACCTGCACAATAGCATATCACATTACAAATACAATGATCTAAATACACTTTAAGGCAACTTTCAACATATTTGACTACCCATTGACGAGTTCAGATAAAATTACAACCCCAATAAGAGGTGAATCTGTCATAAATTACCCATTTGTATTTCTTAATTGAATGCATTAGATGCATCTTTACTTCATTCAACTTAACATCACTTATGGTTTGATTTCACTGATATATTTACCTTCTTCGCTTCTAATTAGACACAAAACAACAACCTGCTATCACAGAAAAACAATTGGGTGAACTGTTGCATAGCAACGATAATTCGAATACTGTAGCCTTCTAGTGCTAATAAAAATACCCCTAAAGTGCCCTCAATGGCGAACCTTGCCATAACGCTACAAGAAAAAGTAAAAGTAAAAAATAAAAAAAGGAAGCCTCTCAATTTTAGGCGAGAGATGACGTTTATGCTCAACTAAACAATCATTATATTCGATCCATGCTAGATGACGAAGCGTCTCAACCTAGCAATCATTTGTTCACCTTTTAATCTCTACTATGTAATATGTGCGCTCACATGTATTAATATTGCTACTTAAACACACCGACATAAACATGTACCTTTCACATATTGTTAAGTACCACACTCTTTTTGTTATTAGCTAGTCATATCCTCATAGGTCTGGTTGAACAAAATTTTCAATTCATTTATGTCATAGACATGTATTTGTTCACTCTCATCGCTAAATTTCACAAACTTAACCTTTTATGCATCCTATAAGCGTATCAGTTAGAATCTTGGCACCCTTAACAGAGGAATAATGAGCGCTAAGTGTCTCCTATCCGCATCAGCTGGCAAATCCCCAACAAATATAGTGTAATAAGGTATATGTTAATCTGCTTGACTATTCTATCATCATAAAACTTATTAAGTAGATCTAAAAATTATTAAGTATATTCTAAAGGCGGGAGACCTGTACATGGGAAATTTTGTATCATCAACACCAGCATATATTAAATTTTAAACACATAACGAAATGCAGATAATAATACCAGTACCATTTAAAAGTCGTGATCGGCCATATAGCACATTAGACTGACACCCATAAAGCCTCTAAGCATTTATTGTTGTCAATCCACAAAGTGCAGAAGTGTCTAGTTTCCTTTGAGATCCTTTTCTGTTGCCAATTTACCATTTGAATCAATCAACTTGAAAGGCCCACCAATTACCGGACCAGAGCCTTCAAGCTATAATAAGAAAATGAACATAGTGTGACACCAGACATAAATATTTAGACACAGGTTAAAACACCAAATGAGATTTATTTATCATTCATTATAAAAGTATAGCATAATATAGTCCTTAGAAACGAAGACGAACCTGTCATGTCTTTAATATAGTTATTAGGCTTACCACAAAAGAGACCTGACATGCCCCCATTTCAAATAAATCTTTCAAACGGCCCGGAGTTCTAATAAAAATATCCTAGAAGTAACAGAAATAGAAAGAGATGTCTAAGTAATAGCAAGAAAATATCTGAAACAGAGGGATATGTAGGGGACAAGTAAAAACAACATATATCCAAATTTTAATGCAATCTTACCACGCCATTTAGCCACGGCTTCTAAAGTTAGAGATAACATATTAACCTGCGCCAACAGAATCCAAAAGCAATGTGAATATGATACCCGATTTAGACATATAAGGTTGTACTGCACCCTTGCCCCCTGTCCTAGAATGATGGATAAAGAAACCTGCCATATCAAATGAAACAAAACCATAAGATTACATTATTAATAGATCATAAGAAAATTAGGAGAACCTTGGATGTGTGTTTTGGATGTTATTACGGGGAGTGTTTGTATGTGTGTTTGGGATGTGTGTTCGAATAATGACCTGATAGAAAGCACTGAGGTTTCTACGTGGATTGGAGAAATAAGATCCTCAACTTTGGTTATGTTATCTGACATCCTGGACCTAGTATCAACGACTCGCTCGATTAGCAAGTTTTTTATTTCATTCCTCACAGAATCAAACTACACAGTTGACAAATATCACTCGGCAAAGCTTGGAAAAACAGCTTGTTCATCAATAATCAATGGGACTGATATGAGTTCTAAACACACATACTTGTGGTTTAATAATCAATGGGAGATGACTACCAAAGTTAATCAAAATATCTGCAATAGAGAGATTGCTAAGTAAATTAAATGCTCACCACATGTTTTTTCTTGTGATCATCATAAGATTTCACAACTACTTCATGAATATCGCTTGTAGAACCAAAATTTAAGCAAGTAAAAGATGAGTTTTTTAAGATATTCAATGACACAGGTCATTTGTTTCAGGTATAAATCGACCACAAAGCTGATTAGCTTTACCCTATGATGAATCCTACACACAAACTTTTGATTTATGCAAAATCATTGCCGAATAACATGAAAATCATATGTATACAATGATTAAGAAAAAAAGATCATGAAAGTTGATTAAAATCAATCAACGATCATGAATAATCTTACCATGTATGATCGTTGTGTTCTTGATTAAATGGTACATATCTTGTGTTTAAAACCTTACCGATGCATTCAGTGTGTTATGTGTTTAAAGAAAAACCCCATGATAATTTTGTTAGAAATACAAATCGGGATTGCTGTGTTCTTGATTTTTTATGAACGGGTGTTCTTGATTGAATGGCACATATCTTTGATTGAATGTAATCGTTCGTTATCTTGTGAAATTTTTGATAAAACATGTTTTAAGCCCAAAACGTAAGCCCAAGAGATGCCTAATAAGCCCAAGTGATGACGTGTAATATGATGTGGCATATCCCTCCTCTTATATATAATGTAAAGATATATATATATATATATATATATATATATATATATATATATATATATATATATATATATATTATATAGGTATAATTATGACTTGAAACCACAGTTTTAATCCCAGTCATATCCCAGTCACATCTTTTAACCAATAGGATTTGAGTATTTGCTAAAAAATCTCACTTTTTCCTTTTTTAACTCATTTTTGTTGATTTTGGGCGGACCACAGTTTTATATGAAAATTACGTTTCCATACCGTGGTATATATTGTCTATATTTTTTTTCATTTTTCTTCCACAACGGACGGGTAAAAACACACACAACCTCCATACCTCCATGGATTTTTTTTTCATGCTCTTCATAACCTCCATCTATCATAGATACATAAGCCTAAAAATAAACACCAAATCAAATCAAATAGCGACATTAATTGGATAGAACTGATCTGGTCTTATTAAAGATCTATGATCAATCAAAACCCTAATTCATTTTTTTAAATTAAATCAATCAACTGTAAATCTAAATCAGCCTTATTAAAAAACCACACCAAATCAAATCAAAGATCGACATGAATTGGTTTGAATTGATCTTATTAAAGATCCATGATCAATTAAATCCTAATTCGTTTTTTTTGTTTTTGTTTTTTTCTAATTGTTCCCGCAGGTACACAGATATTCGTTCATGAGATGAAGGTAAACACAAAGTTTTGTTGGTGACTATTTTTTATTTGAATTGTGCTTTCTATTGCTAACACTTACTTTCTGGAGCAAGCTAATCGTATTGACCGTAAACTTGGGAACGTCCACAGAAAGATGTGAGGTTAGTTTGATTATTTTGGACATAGTAATAAAAAAAGTTGAAAATATAAAAAGCAACGGTTTTTTGAACCTTTATTGCTGCATTTGCCAATCTATATTCTGAAAAGGTAAGTTGTGCGGGTTAGGTTAGGCAACATGGGGTAATTTTTGGTATGGATCGAGGTCAGTATTCGTTGACCTGAACCTCCTTTTAGTTTGTTTTGATTTTGTTCATGTGACACGTGAGAGATCAAACATAGTCGAAATGGACCCGTTTGTAATTTAGTGAAAAATCAGTTAAATGGTGGTTTTTGAAATCCTGTTTGGGTCATGATTTGTGTGGTTTAATGCAAATATATATAATTATCGAGAAACTGACCTAGAATCATGACTGAATTCTTTAACGTAGTGTCATGGATGACTTATGTTGGTGGTTGTTCTTTATAAGAGAATATCAAAGAGGGAAAATAGTGTTAATGTATCAAGTGACCTGACCTGACCTGACCAAACTGGTAACACATTAATTGTCCACTAAACGCTTTCAATACATAAAAATAATTGATTTTGTGTTTATGTGTCAACTGATCTGACCTTATCTGACCAGGCCCATTATGCCACCTCTACTTCCTTTCTTCCGTTTATCGTACTTTTTTAGTTTACAAATTTAGATAGAGACAACCACCAGCCAAATGCTGCAATGTGACCCACATCCATGCGACTTTTCAGACAAGTCACATTTGTTTTTCTGAAGTTTCTATTTGGCACTAAGCTTAACAATAGGCGGCTCGTGACTCAAGGTTCAGATATGGGTAGTAGTTAAATAATATATTTGCACTCAACTTAAATTGGCGACATTTTACTTATTGGTTTTAGAATGATGAAGTTGACGTAAATGGTTTGGTATAATAGAGTGACGGATTAGTAAGTTACAAGGAACTATGACTCCACTTTCATAGTCTCCACAGACCTTGGCTTTGAGAAAAACTTCATGCTTCCTTTTAGTTTCTACCACCAATCTGTACACAGCACTTCAGCTACACTGCTACAGCATGTGATTTAGGCATTAGCAATGCAAAAGTTGGCTGAAACACTTTACATGTAAGTCTGAGTTAAAAGCGTGGTTAAGGCCCAGAACAGCTTACTCACATTCACATCCGTTTTTCTGAAGTTTCTATTTGGCACTAAGCTTAACAATAGGCGGCTCGTGACCTGAAGGTTTAGATATGGGTAGTAGTTAAATAATATATTTGCACTCAACTTAAATTGGCGACATTTTAGTTATTGGTTTTAGAATACGTCAATGATCTGCATCTGTGATATCAATGATCTGGTTTAGGGAATTTTGGAGCTTCTCAAGTATCATGCAGTGGTTCTCAAGTATCATGTAGTGTAGAAGAAGCAGTTTACTTCACTGGCAGGTTTCAAGAGACGCTGAACGTGTTAAGTATGTGAAAAAATTGGGTCTGCCACTTCTGGTATTGAATATATATATATCTAACTATTGCTTTTTGGACACTAAACTTATAGGGTTTTTGGTACAGGTAACTGGTGGTAGAGGATATACAAAAGAGAATGTTGCTAGGTGTTGGACTTTTAAAACATGAGTTCTTTTAGACACAGAGCTTCCCAGTGGTATGTACTTCTAATGTAATGGTTTCAATATCATTTGCTTTAGTAGGTCTCCATAGTTCATATTTTAAGATTAGCACTGCATAGCTAAATTATATTTTTCAAAGCAACCTAAACCCAAAGATACGGAAGTCGGCCAATCATGTGATAAGTATTCAACTATGTCTGACAGTGTAAAACTCATGAGCCATCCAACCATAAAATGTTAACCATCAACATCACACACAAAGAAAAACGTCAAGCAAACTCACCGCTGAATTTCTGCAAGTCCCCGTACAAAGACCGTGACAAAGAAAATATTAGCAGTATATTCCCGCTGAAAACAATACTGACACAAGATTCAGATAGCTACAAGGTACGTTCTTCAAATCACTATTTTCTTTGACGCTACAACCTAACTAACACCATGTTTTCGACATGATCATTGGGTGACATAAGTGGTTTGAGATTACTTATTTCTAACTAAATGTTATGGTGGATTCGAAATTACTTATTTACCCTTACGTCATAGCAAGCTGTTTTTAGATAAGCTGATTATCAGCTTATATGCTTAATTTCACTTTCTGCTTATAGGCTTAAGCAGTTTACATAAGCGAAATCCCAAACACTCCCTATATTTCATTATTTTGGTACGTAGTTCTGAACTATAATGCATGACAACATGTAAATGGTGCTAGAATTTAGGCTTTAAATGTTCGTTTGGAATCTAAAAATCCTAAGTTAGTAATTTGCAAAAAAAATGTTCATCCCAATAGCAATTTAATGTCGTAGTAAAAGGCGAGTGATTTAGACAAGCCGCGTGAGTGTACATTTTTGTTTTCTGTAATTATTGAATTTTTTATGGACCTTCTGCTGTTACAAATATACTAGCGTTATTTTTACATGGTGTTATGTAGTCACAAACTGGAATTCTCCAATTGACTATAACTGTAAGCAGATGGTTTTGCTACCAAGTTTATACACTAGAGAGGGTTCTTTTTAGCATATTTTCTATGCAAAACCATAGCAGACATGTTCTACAGGTTCTTCTGTGAAATATCAGGTACTTTTTTAGATGTGTTTGCTAAAGATACTATGTTATGCAGGTTCTTCTCTGTATAATAATTGGAGCGTAAAGTGTAGACATGTTCTTCTTGATTTGTACATCGGGAAATGGATAGCTGGTGGACCCTCGACCCAACAGAATTGCTTATCAGGTTAACTTTCTTACTTCTAATTGTATATAATTATTATAATTATAACTGAATTTGTTTATAGACTTTTAATTGTACAAATTGTATATACGTTTCACAAGACCTTTGTGATTCGCACTCTCTAGCAAATACTAAAAGAGTGTCAAGCCTTTGGTGGATTCTTATATCTCAATGCAAGAAACCTTGATGAGACTGCTTTTATACATAGTCTCATCATCCAAAAAGGGCTTTAAATGCATAAAATATCATGAAAATAACCAAATATATGCTTGTGTTTGTTGTTTGTGTATTTTAGGTATAGATATTGAGAACATGACAAAAAGATCACAAGAATCATGCAAAAACGAACACGGGAAATGAAGCCGCACATTGAACCAAGCCCTAATGAAGAATTTTCCAAGAAAACCCTTGAAGATTTGAAGATTTATGAAGAAAGGTCCTCCAATATTGAAGAATTGATACTTTATACCCTTGTATCTTCATAATTACAAGATTGGTCCCTAAAGTTTGTCAAAATTACCAAAAGGGCCCTCCATTTTGAAGAATTGGCAATTTTAGTCCCTCAACAAAACTAAAATGTCAATATTAGTCCTTCTCAAAGTCAAACATACCATGAAGGACTTCAAGTTACAAGAATTACAAATTTGGTCCTTTGAAAATGTCAAAATTACTAAAAGGGCCCTTGACTTTGAAGACTTGGCAAGAATGGTCCCTCAAAAATGAAGACTTGTCATTTTTAGTCCTCCAAGATGTCAATCATACAAGTCAAGACCATAATCCTTGAAGAAAATATCAAATCAGTCCTTCAAGAATCAAGAAATAGCAAGAAATACCCTTGAAAATACTTTGGAAAAGTATTTGGGGCAAAAGTGTGAAAATGAAAACTTGAAATACAAAGGCAATCCGGATTTAATGAGTTTATTTGCAAGTGACAAGAAGAAAGGAGTTAAGGGGTTATTTCTGGCAGACACACAACCTTACCTAGACCTATGGGGGCTTGACACGTGCCCCACTAACACCCCTCATCCAATCACAACTCACCCTGCTGCCATGTCACATTCCACTTCACCAGGTTTAATATTACTTAAACATTGGCGCCTAAACACAAATTTAAACATTAATCCACCCCTAATCCGGATCAAACTAGCAACTATTCACCAAGAACACAATTTGGGGTTTTGTTATTTACTTATAATTAGACCCTAAGATTGTCCAGATTAGTGATTAAGCATCCCTTAATCACATCCCAACATTGAAAACACATGCTACTTTACCCCACACCCCACACAAGATTCCCTACTTTTTCACCTTTGAGCAAACTGCCAAAATTGTGACAGCCATCCAACGGGCATGATTCCAGCTTACATCTTAAGCTCATTTTACACCTTTGGATTCACTTTTACCTTGCCAGCTACAACAAGATTCCAAGAAAAGTCACATGCTCAAGCATATATTCAAACTTCACAAGGGCAAATCTGGAACTTCATAAGCTAGGGTTACACGTTTTTCAGCTTTCATAGTTAACTTGTATGCCTATATAAAGGCCTTAGGGTGCTTCATTTGTGCTTTGCTCTTGAATTTTCCTTGGTTCACAAATCTGTAAATCATATATTCATCTTAATGAAATGTGTTTGAATTTGGTGAAGAAAGCTCAATTGCCATTCTTATTATCTGTTTCTTATTGTTGAATGTTTATTGTTCTTGAATCCTAAACCTGTTTTCAAAAGGAGTGTGCAAAAGTTTGCTTATTTTCCACTTTTCTTGATATTTTGCTAAGTCTTGTTCAAACCTTGGAATTCTTGGGCTATAAAGCTGATCATAGCATTTCACTTTTCTGATTTTACTATTTTGCTTCTAACTTTGTTGATTCTTAGCAGGATTGTTTGTGGAAGCTTATACTTGTTCTTGCTAGTACATAAGCTCAAAATTCGTGGGTGTGGATGTACATCCATGAGGTACACATCATCCTACTCAAAATCGGAATAAATTTTGGATTTTTGGTGATTTGTGTGTGACTTGTGTTCTTGCTGATTTTATGGTCTAATCTTGCTTAAATCTGCATATCTCATCTGTTATTGAGCTTATTTGGGTTTGGGTGGTCTTGGATAACACTTTTGATTTGAAAATTTGGTTTTGAAAAGTTAAAAGGGTGTTTGGGATTACCTGTTATAGATCATAAGTTGTTATTGTGTTTGTGGAAAGTGTTGTTTATGCTTGTTATCTGCTATATACTTATTTGAGTGCTATTTGCTACAAGTTTTCAACATTGAAACACCAAATCAAAGATTGTGCTATAGATTGCTTGTTTTGCCTGTTTTTGACCTAAGACTTTGGGAACACCTAGAGTGTATGCATGCTTAGGGCTAAAAAGTGTTTAAACATAGTCTTTATAACCTGTTAACAAGATTTGGAGGTTTGAATTTGGCTTGGTGGCCAATTGCATCAGCAAGTGTTCATAACTGAATGTTCATAGTTCATCAGTAACTTTAAGTACTTGAATCTTGATCAATACTTTGAATCAGTGCATGAAACCTGTTTAGACTTGTTCATTTAAGTTTATTATAGCTTGTGTATGCATTTGGTTAAGTTTGGTTGGCTGAATTGTGCTATAAGTGCTTATTGAACCATAACTGGTTATTTGTTCATGTCTGGTGCATATCTGGGGATGTTTTGATTAAACTGTACTAATTGGTTGTTAGTGATTTTGATTTCTTGATTGTTATTGACTCCTTATGGTCCACTGATCATTTGGGTGCCTTTGTGTAACCTGAATCTCTAAAAAAGTCACTAAAGACAAAAAGTCAAACAAGTCAAGCAGTGGAAACTTTTCCCACTGCTCAGACACCAAAACTAGCCCCTGCTAGTGTTAATTTGCATCCAGCTTATTAATAAGCCATATTGGCTTATCCAGACATGCAACAACTTATTTTTTGTGATCAATCTTCATCATTTGACCTATTTGTTTGAACTGGAGCTTATTAGACTTTAACTTTGACTTTTTGCTAGAAAACCAACTCATTTGACTTTTTCATAAGTGCTTATTTGCTTATTTCAGCTTATTGAGTGAACTTATTTGAAAATTTTTTGTTGATTAAGCTTAGTTAAGTCATTTAAAAGCTTTTGAAACTTGAATCATCTCTTGGGGTGGCCTAGAACTCGAGAACGACTATTTTGTCGTTTTGTGTAGATTGCTTATTGCATTTTCAGGCTTATTCCTTGGACTTTTTTTTCAAATTTCTTTTTACATAAGTCTTAAGCAACTCAAAAGAAGCTTGTGTGTCTAATTTGAGCTTATGGCATCAGCTTATAGCTTAATGGGCCAAAAAGCCCATTAAGAATAAGCTGTTTGATATAAGTCAGCTTATTTCATATTTTTAGCTTTTGGGCCTTTGAAAAATTGTGTTTAGAATCAAATTTTGAGTCAGATAGGAGCTTTTGGGCTTAATTGGACAACATGTTTCTTATTGGGCCTTAATAAGCCCATTAAGGTGACTGTTTGAACTTTTGGCCCATTTGAAGGCCCATTAGGGGTATTTTTGTTATTTCAAGTTCATTTTCTGTTTACTTAGGTTAATTAAGCTAGTTTGCAAGTTTTTAGAATTTCTTATAAATTTTGGATTTTTTAATATTATTTTATTATTAAAATTTAAAATTCAGTTTTTTCAAGTTTTTACATTTTTCTTAGGTTAAATACATTAAGTTAGGAATTTTACAACTTTTAGAATATTTTTATTGTTCTTAGATTAATTTTTATAATTATTTTAAGTTATAAGAGTTTTTAATGGGTTTTTAATAGTTTTAATTAATTTTAAAATTTTCAAAAATAGTTTTAAATTAAGTTAGGTCATTTTAGAGGTTTACAATTAAAAAAATCTCATTTTGGGCTTTTTGTTAGTTAAATTGATTTTTAGGGCTTTGATTAGCATAAACAAATCATTATTTAATTAAATAAAAGGTTTGGGTGATTTTTGATTTTTTGTACACTCTAATTACATTATAGGATTTATTGAAATTTTTTAGGAATTTTTAGGGTAAATTTTTAATTTTGGTACTTTTTACGGTTTTACGTGTATGACCTTTTCGTGTTAGTTTAATCCGTCATCGTAACCGTCATTCTCTTCTTATCTCATTTCTATTTTTCTTTCTCATAATCATATAATCACAAAGTTAATCATCTCTCTACACAACACACTAGCCTCCTTGAGAACGATCCCCACTTTGGGTCATTTGTGCACGATTTTCCTAAATCGTTGTACTTACCCTAATTTGCCCTCTTTTCCTAAAGAGTGGTAAAAACTCAACCATCAAACCTTAAAACCACCACCAATTCTCACGCACTTGACCATATGGAGAGAGATCACTCGACACTTGAGAGTGTGGTTATCTCATATCATATGTTTGAGTTGTATGACTTTTTCTAGAAAATTGCAAACATAGTGGAGAGTCAAAAGTGATACTGATGGCGATGTGTAGGGATGATCATTTTGATCTTCCTGATTACGAGAAGTACTTGCAGGGTTATCCTTTGTTGATATGTATGCATTGCAGTACCATCCAAAGTAGATGACACAATACAAGATGGAACCCCTAATCGGCTCAAAATTTGTGATTTTAGCTACTCTAAGGTACGATGCATCCTATCTTTGTTTCTATTTATCTAGGATGTCCTTGTTTACCTTGCTTTTCATTGTAGTCATTGGGTCTTAACAGAGGTGGGACTAATCAGGGGTTCGGACAGAAATATCTCTAAGAGTGATAAAGAACTGGTCAAGAAAATGCTGGTGAGAGACCTAAAAACTGCTCATGACGTCCTTTATGAGTTTCTTATATGTTTCATTTTGCTCATTAACAACATTTTCCACAAGGAACAATTTCAACCCGCACAAGATATTAACCGTTTTAACTTAACCAGCTACAGAGTTACACGACATGTCCGGACCACCTATTTTTCCGTCTCTTATCAATATGCCAATTAGATAGTTGTAGGACATGATATCAGTTGTGATTACTTTGTATATAATGTCAGTAGGCTGACAATAGTAGGATATGGTTGGTCGGCATAGGTTGGGTAAAAGTTACCTGATGTTTTATTCCTAATGAAGTATAGATTTAAAATCATAATCAACACATTCATTACATATTAGAGAATGGAAAACATTGTTTTTTTGCGGATCGAGTTGACCCATTCAACTAAAAGCATATTGCCTTGTGAACTCAAGCAAAAGCTTGAAAGTGTTACACGATTAGTGGTATGTATTACTACATGAGCGTGTTACATTATATAAGCTGCAATAGTAATCCTTTTGGGCACTATTTTCTATAATTATTGGAGTTTTCTTTACAGACATATCAAAGATCTTTGACCTATGAAAAATCATATAAGATTGAGGTAAAACATTTTGATAATTTAGTTATTTGGTAAGATACAGGTCTGGCTAAGGATGATCCAAGTTTGAACTTTAGCATAGATAAAAACAAAGTTCAAGAAAATGTGTTTCCAGAGACTGATCAGGCATATAGTTTCGTCGGTGGAACTTTAGAGCATGCTGGAATAGAGGATGATACAAGTCTGGTGAAGGACTATATAGTTTTGAACGACCCTATAAAAGAGACAAACATTGTTCACGAAGAGGTGTCGCATGGGCCGATCAAGAAGAGAAGTCGAGTAGAGGTCCTACTGAGTATGCAGGACATGAAAAATTTGAAATGTTTACAAAACGTCCTCTAGAAGGACCTGGTGGAAACCAAATGATTGAAAGCTGGTGCAGATGCTAATATTATGTGTGATGGTGACCATCTCTGCCCGGAGACACATATACAGATGGACATGATAAAAGAGTCTCATTTGATAGCATGGAAAGTTTAGAGTTTGTTGTCACCATTCAGCAAAACTCTAAACGAGATAATGACGAGATAACGGATTTTGTTGCTGAGAAAGAGGCTTTTTTGAAGTCTTAATGCACAACGAGTCAAGATTCATTGGCTATAACCGAATGGTCAGAGATAGATCTTTGTATCAAGTGTAATGAAGGTGGTCAGTTTTTAGTTTGTAGTTTTGATGTTGTCTGATTCATAAAATTCTGAAATGGCACAAGATCAGTTTGTGTCTTAATTACCCATCATCAGATTGTTTTTGGAAACAATGTATATAGTAAACACGTTTCTGCATCTAAATAAGTAAAAAAACAAAAAATTCCTTAAAACCGACCTAGGGATTTTTCTATTAAACCCATTTGATCTAAAACCCACCCACCTGAAACTGAACATACAGCAGATCATTGCTGTTAGTATACAACAATCAAGCACAGATCGTTGTTGTTGTTATATCTACATATATTCATCTCTTAGAGGATTGTATGTTTGTATTGATTTTGATTACCATAGTGTTCTGACTCGAAGAATTTTTGTGATTGCACAGAGCTGGTGAAGATGCATGCACAACTTATTTAACTTTTAAGGATGCTTATTCTCTAGAAACGACAGTCTTACTTACTGTAAGTCATCGATCTCAAACTGTTTTTATGACTATTCTTTGGTGATAGGTATATTAGGGGTAGTGGTAATAAGCTGCTTATATGAGTTGTTAAAAACACTGTTTATATCAATCACTCAAGAATATTTACATTCTTAGTTAAGTCAGTTCTCATTTAAGTCAATTCTCTTCATTTAAGCTGCTTACATGAGTTATTGAGGTGCACATCATTTTCTTATTTTTTTGCCAATCTTGTTTAAGTCAATTCTCTTTATATAGAAACGTGTGACTGTGAATGGAAGTTCTGATTTCAATCTTTGTGTACAATAGATATTTTTGCAAGTTCTGATTAACACAAAGGTGCTTCGTATATGGTTAAGGACATCTGAATATGTTTTTTGAAATTTAATGGAACATAGGAAAATGCAAGTTTGACTTTCTGGCAGCAAGTTACTCGAAAAAAGCCTGTTAGTTGACTTCGTTATAATATACATAAAGGAAGTTTTATTTATTGTTTAGGCTAAATAGGCCAGTGTGGACACACTTTCTTATAGAACTTTCATCTTTTAAGATCTTGGAGGCATGGACTAAGTTTGTTTTAAAATGAAGAATGCCTGAATCTATTCTTGTTGGCATTTTTCTCATATTTAGGATCAGTTCTGTTGAAGCTGGTAGAATATAGCTGTTACGTTGAACAAAAGTTCTACGTAGAATGGAAGAAATAAAAGGTTGTCAATCCATTGAATTGCATGAAATAACTTTAGTAATTAGGTATGTTTTAAATTAGCTAAAGTTTGTTTTAATGTATAGAATTAAAAGGCTTATTTTTATAGTTAAAGTTGTGTTTTTGGCAGGTTAATTGGACTGAAGAATGTATTTGCAAGGCAGCTACCTAAGTTCCTAAAATGCCTAAGGAATACATTTTTCGTCTTGTGATGGATAGGTATGTTGGCTATGTATTAGGTTTTGTCATATGAGACAGGTGTGGTAACTTAAGTTACATTTATCTAGGGGAATATAATTTAGAGAAAATATCATAGAATTTTTTGACGCTGAGTGGTGTGTGAAAAGCTTACACATGTATCTCGAATAAGTAACTTGTATAGTTAATCTCCAATAAGTAACTTCATTTACACATGGTAACTTTAAGCTGACTGGTATGTAAAACATCAAAACTACTTACTGCTTATTTATGGGAACCAATTTTAAACGAACAAATGCTTATTTAGAATTATTAGCGGGACCAAGAAACATTGAAAAAGATCCAGGTCATCTACATATCTCGCAATTTTCCTGAACTTAAGTTCATGTCATAGGTAAATGAAGTGTCTATGTTCAAGCGTGATACCATCCAAGAGCTTGGAGGATGTCCTTTGAGATTCAAGATGTTTTCCTTAATAAGCATTTAGAAACTCTGTTTTGCACAAGCATATTTTGGTGCCTAATTGTGGTTGTTTTGCTTTCATTAAGGGTCCACCTAGAAAATCCCGATTTCATCTGATTTAGATTCGTCCCTTGGTTACATCAGACCCAAAGTTTGGGGAGGGTAACATGTTCGAGCTCATTTCAGTTATGGAGCCAAAGAAAGTCAATAGAAACACGACTGCACCTGATGCCATCATAACTATGACCACCCAAAATGCTGATACAAGAATGATAATATCAAGATTCAAGAACTACCAAAGAATCCTTGCAATGGAGAAAGAAGGAATGCAAGTTGTCAAAAGGGATCTAAATCTGCCAGTTGATGTTATAATTAGTGTTGCGGTTTTAGTATTGTATGACAACAAAAACATTAGCAAGAAGAACAATTCTTTAGATAGTGGTTCATTATTATCTTCATGTATCATATACATAGCAACAAATATCTTGACATCAATTAGTTTTGCTTTCAATAGCTGCAATCTGGTAATTGTCATTTCAAAGACTTGTGGGATTATTCATTATGAAACATTTTCAATGATCAGGGTTGATAAAAACACCTGGTTTTAGTTGCTTTCAAGTGAAAAGAAAGGTTTACAAGTTCGTATCAGATGACAAAATATTGTCTCATTGTGTAGGGGTGGTTAAAACAACATGTACTGCGAGTTCCATCGTTTTATGGTTTTCGCATTAAATTTACAACATCTTTGATTTTGAGTTTTCATAAACAATAATGTGTCTGATCTATAAGCCTTACGGCCAATGTGTCTGATCTATATAGCCTTTTGTTTGTTTTTATATAGCCTTTTGTTTGTTCTTATATAGCCTTTTTTGTTCATTGCAAGATAAACACTTAAAACGCTGCACATTTTTAAAACTTATAACCGTACAATTTACATAAAAACTCCACTATTTCCATAGTCTCAATAAAAGTCTCATCTTTGTAACTTTTTCTTGACGGTAAGGCAGTAGTTAATCTTCTTATATACTAAAAATAACGAAACAATATGGTAGTAACAAATTTAGTTGCACCGCATGTACTTAACTAATGGACTATTCTTTTTAATATGTACGTTAGTAGAAATGTCCCCCATAATTATAAAATGTTTGGGTTTTTAAAAATTTAGGGAAGATGAACATAAAAAATAAATTTCAAGTCTTATCGGGTTGACACGATAATCTGATAACAAAAATAATTCAACCTTAACTCGACCCGATAATTATGTCGAGTTATTGGATTCGGGTCAAAACAACCCAATAAATTTTGTAGACCCGATTCAACCCGAGCTTATGAGCCTTATCGGGTTCAAGTACGGGACGGGTCAACACGAACCTTTCGACACCCCTAGACACTATTCAGAGACATGTGTAGAACATGCAGAAACAATTTACAAGGCTATTTAGTGACAATGAAAAAGTTTTTTTATGCTTTGTTGTGACACCGACGATGAACACACAAACCTAACAAAGATTTTTTTATTTCGTATATTTTATCTATTTTTTAAAACCTGTGATTGTTATGTATGTAGAAATTAAATAAAAACTTTATTTTTAATTTTAGTTATTGTGTCTATAAAATGTAACGTGATTGATTATCTATTTATGTATTCTTAAAAAATTACATATACTAAATGGATAATTGGATAGTACGTAGATATTTGAAATTTGAATATTTGCATGCGCCTAAATGTTTACCTTTCAATTGAAATTATTTTGACAATGACAATTAATAAAAATCAATGTTATCACAGTTATCAAAACCATTATTTACACACGGACACCTATATATCACATTATTTAGAGTCAAAAGCAAGAGATCGTTGATGGTTATTTTGTTAGACAAACACAACAACATTCATACTCAACAACAAACATTGACTAAACTCATCCTTTGGGTGAGCCAAAGTCGAACACCGTTAATAGTTAATTTTCTTTTAAAAATAAACCGGTCTCACTTTTAACAGATTTAACTAATCGACGGTGTATCAAAGTCTAACACTATCAAAGCTTAGTTTACGTTTAAACAACACAATTTTAAAAAACATAAACCAATGTTTGTACAACCAATGATTCACATATGACAAAGCACGTTCGTTGGATGGGCCAAGCCTTAAAAATATAAAAAATTAGCTTTCTTTTAATTTTTTAAACAAAAAACCGAGTCACACTACAAACAGATATAACTAATACCTAAATGCACATTAAAAAAAGATTTACGAAACGACCCCGCCCGTTGGGCGGGTTACGACACTAGTATATATATATATATATATATATATATATATATATATATATATATATATATATATATATATATATATATATATATATATATATATATATATATATATATATATATATATATATATATATATATATATTGTGTCCCATATAATATGTGATTATTAAACAAGAAAGATAGATAAAAGATAGATGATTTCTAGAGAGAGAAAGTAGAGAGAAAAAAGAAAGAATGGTTGGAACTTGGTGAATATTAGATTAGAGAGAATGAGAATAATGAACCAACACCCTTCCTAACATGCTAGGAAGGGTATTTATAGTCCCCTACATGTGCGCTTGATTATGGACTATATGTTTGGGCCAGGCTTTCCTTTTAGGCGTTAGTTAGTTATGAATGAACTTTAGCTTAAAGTTAAGCCCGTAAAACACGACTAACCCACTACCTATTACAACATTCTTTTAATACGATACATAATAAATATATGACCGAACATTCTTGTTTGACTCAATATTTTAAGGCTAACAATCTCCCCCAATGAGAGGTCATTACCCTTTATGAGAGGTCATTACCCTTTGTCATTTAGAGATTTGTAGAGATTACTAATCTCGCCATAAATGAGTCTCGAACGTGTAATAGTAGTCTTGTTCCTTCATGTTGTGATCTTTGAGCCTTTGTCGTTGTCTTTCGACTTTCTTTAATCTTGAGATCTTCAAATCATCCTTGACTTGTCTTTGCCATCTTGCTATCTTGTGTCTTCATCCACATGCTCACACTATTAATTGTTGAATATGTCTCTAGGCTGAGTATGTGGTTTTTTGAATCTTTGACTTTGCTGAGTACACCGTAACGCCACCTTCTCGAGATAAAACATAGACACGGACTGAATGGTTTTGACATTCATCCTAAATCGGTAGCGTTTTACCTCCGGTCGGTGAAGACCGTTATACGTATTAAATACCGCACCTGTGATTAGGTAGATTCAGTTAAGAACCTCCTTGACAGGGTTCGCGGCTGTACTAGCCGTTCTCTTTACTCGACCGTCTCAAAGCAAGACTACGGACATAAAGAGTGAATCAATAGGATAGATATCCGCTTGATTAAAGTCGTCAATTCAAATTCCTGGAAAAAGTGTGATTCATAAAGAATCTTACCATTATTGCTTTCCAGTTGACACAAGCTTGATTCATAAGAATCTCACAAGTCACCTACCGTAGCGCTGTTTGAGGTTGACGCTAGAAGGATTTCCATTCGTCAATGTGAATATTAATGAATATCACTCTGAATTTTCTAGCAAGACAATAAAGATATTGCGTAGAAACCTGAAACAAGTTTGAATCAATTCAGAATCAGACCACTGTTGCTTTTCAGTTTCACACATGTTCAATTCATAAAGAATCTTACATATGACCTACCACAGTGCTGTTTGATGTTAACACTGGAAGGATTTCCACTCATCATTGTGAATACTAAGTAGTATCACTCTGAGTGTTCTAGCAATATCGCACGGATATAGCATATGACTCTCTTTATCGTCATTTCGTGCGTCCTAATGAGATTTGATTGATCTCTAGGCTCTAGACTCGATTTTTGCACTTTTAGTGTTTGGAGGCTGGAGCAGATGCCACATATTCAATATTAACTATCTCGGAGTGAGAAAGTCAATAGAAGTCATGTTGATCTTCGTAACAATAAAACAAACTTCTTTTGAGAGAAGCCTGAGTAGCTAGGGAGGGGTTGTGCATTACATCACTGGGTTCATGATGAGTTGTCTTCATGATGTGTTGACCCGGTTTCTGCCTAAGTTGTATGAAGGGCTAATTTCTTTACACCCTTTATCCTTACATTTCTTTTTCATTCTTCAACCCCTTCAATGCTTACCAAGACATCATTACTAGCAACTTGTTGTAATTGTTCCCGTGCTAGGATTAGTACTTAGTCGGCATTCAGCTATGTTCACATTCTACTCCATCTTTCCTAAGGACTTCTAATAACCTATTGGACTGTCCCTGGGAAGATCCCTCTGGTTCTGGTTGGATCATAGGACTTAAACCTAACCACCCTTTTGACACCAATAACGTTGTGGATTAAAGATGTTGTGGGTATTTGATTATAACCATAAAAACCACTTCAAATGTCTAACAAGGTTTTGTCGTTTAACACCTTGATAGTTTTGTCGTTTCAGAAATGCTCCCCCTTCACATGTGCATCGATAATCAAAAGTGTTTCGCACATGTAGGTAAGAGTTAAAAGTGCTTGAGTCTTTTAGATCACATTTTAATCACATTTTCTCCCCTATCTCTAATATATAAAATCGTTTGATATTAGAGATACCAAATTTGTTTAAAATATATTTGTGAAAAATAGTCTTGAAAATCTTCAGGAGAAAAATGTGTCTAACATAGCATGAATTGTGAAAGCTCCCCCTCAAAAATTGATCCAATTGAATTGTCATTGTGAGGATGTGATCCACATTTCGCTTTTTGAGGATGGGAGTTGTTGAACACATAATTTTTGAAAGATTTTGAATAATCATTGAAAAACTCTTGAAAAAAATGTGTTCAACGCTTTTCGAAAAACTCAATTTCTTTTTGGCGAAGAGGTTTTTCTAAAGCATAAACTTGGGTTCATAGACTATGAATTTCGTGCCGAATCCACTCAAGTGTAAGAATATTTCTCTTCTTTTGTTGAGGGCAAGCGTACTAAATCGTACACTCCCCCATGAATATCGATTCGGGTTGCAATCTGAAAGTGATTACAAGCCATTTTGTTGAGCTCAAAACATTGAATGTTTTGTGACAAGCTCAACCCAAGATAGATTGCTCTACCTGTTGTTGGAAAAAATTGTTCAAAATAGACATTTTCCTTTATTAAAAGAAGAAATGACATGTTTTGAAAAATATTTACAACTTTCATTCGAGCTTTATGCACACACACGTGTCGTTGTTGAGTGACATTTCTAGGCATGTCCGTATTATCGATACTGAAAGACATGTCGAGAAGAATATTTTGGATTTTGAAAGATTTTTAATTTTGTGTTTTGTTTTTATATGTTTTATATTTTTGTATTTTGCTTTTTCAAAGATATTTACAAGTAGATGTTTGATAGATAAATCAAGCAAGCAACTTTGCCAGAATCTCCAGGTCTGCTGGAGTCAAACATCTCATACCAATTTTCCTAACGAGGTACTCAAACCTATCTTTCGACAGAGCCTTTGTAAACAAGTCGGCTAATTGGTAATCCGTTCCAACAAAGTATAGTTCAACGATACCTCTTTCAACTTGTTCCTTTATGAAGTGGTATCTGACATCAATGTGCTTCGTGCGAGAATGCGGTACCGGATTGCAGTAGATGGCTATGGCCGACTTTGAGTCACAATACATAGGTACTTTATCAAAGTGGAAGCCATAATCCGTGAGTTGTGTTCTCATCAAAAGAACTTGAGCACAACACGCAAATAAAGACACATACTCCGCTTCGAATGATGAAAGTGACGTGCAATCCTGCTTCTTGGAAGACCATCCCACAAGCTTATCTTAACCTAGTGTGCACCACCAGAAGTACTTTTTAGTGTATCAAGACACCCTGCATGATCAGAATCTGAATAGGCCGTTAGAAAGAAACCGGTTTCCCTCGGATACTAGAGTCCCATATGAATGGTATTCTTGAGGTACCGTGTAACAATCTGACATTTTCAGGTAGTAAATTTATTCTCGTATATTATTTTAATGTTGGTTCATGAACTCACATATTTACGGGATGAAATTAGGACTTGCATGCATAATTTAACGTCTTTTACGATTAAACCGGGAACCCTAGCTTTACGTATTTACGCTTTTGTGCTCTGCTTTTTATGAGACAATTATTATTAGAATCGTTTTGTGCCGTAGATTCATAATTTATAAAAACGTTTTTCGTAAATCGACCCGATGGCACGTAAATCGAGGAAACTAGAATCGAGGAGTACCCGTAAATTAATAGGGGATGAAACAAGTTTACACTTGTCCCACCCCCCACTATGGGCGAACATAACCAAGGGGTGATACCCTTTGGTGTAAAAAATTTAACAAGTGTGGAGACACTTGTCTCACCACTTGACCAAACCACAAAACTATCAACTTTCTCTCTCTCACACACACACACTCATACAACTTAACTATAAAGTTTCCCAACTCTATCCCTCTCTCCTTCTCTTGCCGTCCAACACCATCACCATACACCCCTTTCATCAAAAATTTAACCTACAACTTAATCTATAATCAACATATACTTAAAAGGAGGATATTTTGAGGTGATTATAACTTGTGAAAAGAAGTTTTTATGGGGTCCAAGGGCTGATTTTCAAGAAGGTGTTCATACATTTGAAGATCACAATAAGTTGTTTCAAAAAGCTAAAGATTTGGTTACAAGTTGAAGCCTTGTTCATCATAAATCTCATATTTTTCATCATTTGGTTGGTATAAAGATCATTTTATTTCTATCATCCTATTAATTTTGTAAATGTATTCATCTATTTTCTTTAAAAATGTATATGTATGATTGTGATAAATGATGATCAATATATTGCATGGGGATTTTGTGTCACTAGATTGGGTTAAAAAGGCTAAAACTACAAGTAAAAGTTGATAAAATCCTATCTAGCTGTGTAGGCTGTAATAAACAGTAACTTTCAATGTTTTTACTTGGTTAAATGGATTAGACTATTTGATATGATGATAGATAAATGATTTTTACATAAGTGGTGAATTGACCACACAATGGAATGTTAAAAATGAGCAAGATATGGCCAAAACACTTTTGTGGTACTAATCTGACTGGTCTGTGTTAGACGAATTAAAACTAATATTTAGATTCTCTTTGAGAAGGAGCCATAGAAGAGTTATTTGTAGCAAATATCATGTAGTTTATACAGTAAAAATTTGGGGTTCCAAATCCTTGTAGAACTCAAGATATGATCAAAATGGTGAACATGAGATTTCACATCAGATTTGAGTGTAAAGTATATAATACTAAAATGCCACTTGAAGTAAAATACTATATAAAATAAGTATATAAAAGTCAATAAATGATAATAACTATTATAAAATAATTTTATATACTATAATAAGTAAATATTACATTTTATAAAAATAAAACTCAAATGGTTTTCTAAACTACAAACTATATATAAATTTTACGTCTTTTCGGCTAAAACCGAAAGGATGGCGTTTCCGCCAAATAAAACTTAGATGGCCGGACCCATATAATGTAATATTTTTATAAAACATATACTGATATATAAACACATCTAACAAGTAATAACCGACAAAACCGAGCTTTGTAACTTATAGACCAGCCAAATTAGCCTTGTTGGACCACTAGGCCCAACTAGTTTGGCTTAACACTATTGGACTTACTCATGGGCTTAACCCACTTGGACCCAACATATGAGTATAGGCCTGGTCTTAAGTGAATAAATGGACTAATAAAAAGATATTGGACTCTTAATGGGTCTATTGGGCCTTAACATATACATGGGTTAAAACTAGTATAACTAGACTAAGTTAACTAATACTTAACAACTAATAATGTTGTATAAGGAAATAAAACCCCACTTGATCATCATGTTATGACATCATTACATATACATAACAACTTTTTATAAACATTATTCGACATAGTCTAAGATCGAGTATTATTTGTTTCGGTTTCCGTGATCGTGGCACACACCGTACATCCTAATTGCCGATAACCCGCCTTTCCCAACCAACGTGAGTTCATAGCCTCACACTCTTTAAATGTTTTATGAAATGTTTTGTAAACCCGCGAGGGAGATAACATGCGAGTTTTGATAAAAATAGAACACAAGTAGTCCCGATTGTATGCTTATTGATATGGACCGGATTGATTGTATGACCCAAAATGGATGATTGAAATGGATTATTAAAAGTTAGGTTATGTCACTATAAGTCCCATTAGCATGAATTGTGAACTACCGGGAGTTGGTATACGCTTATGCATATAATAGTACTATTTGGGGAAGATCACCTCAGTTCGCGCCTTGACGATTGATCCCCGTCGTGCCATTGGTAAGCGAATTTATGTATGAGAATATTTATATAGCGTGATATTAGTGACGAAACGCTGATTTAGATGGGCACATATTTGTCGGGCTCGCGACCCGTTGTATATTATAGAAAGGCAACAATGTCATGCGGCTTACAATATTCCGATAATGGAAAATACTGAGGTTGCGGTCTCATAAATAATGTATGCTATATGATTTGAATTATAATATATTGCCTGACTAGCAATATGGGGTCTCATTACTGATATTATGCTTGTGTTTCTGATTTACATAACTGTTTTATATAACGGTTTTTACTAAACTCTATGAATTCACTCGGCATTCACTGATTAATTTTTCGCATGTTTTATCTCAGGTGCTTGAAGGTAACTTGGATGGAGATCGACTCTGATGGCTCACATAATAATAATATTTATTCGAACTATGTTTTGTAAACTTTATGACTGTAAAACTGGGGGACCTTGTGTAAAACTTCATACTTTTATTCGAATGAATGTATGCTAACTTTGTACAACCCTTTTTATGCGTTGTCTATGAATTGAGTTATTGTGCTATCCCGTAACACTCTATTGTCCCTTCTGCTGTACCGATATAAAAATTTGAGAGTGTTACATACCGAAAGATCCGTTTAACCTCTTTGAGGTGCTTTTCAGTAGGCCGTGCTTGATATCGTGTACAATAACACGTAGCATGTGATATATAGGGTCTGCTTGTTGTCAAGTACATGAGGGAGCCGATCATGGAACGATATCTCGTTTGATCTATGGCATTTCCCTCCAAGTCAGCATCTAGTGATGTGGTTGATAATTGTGTCCCAACGGGGTCACATGAAGTCATACCATGTTTTTTGATTATCTCTTGACAATACTTAGCTTGGTTTATAAAGATACCACTTGGGGATTGGTGAACTTGAATTCCTATAAAGAATTTTAGTTCGCCCATCATTGACATTTCAAATTTGTTGTGCATTACTTTTTCTGACCATTTTGAAAGTTTTGGGTTTGTAGACCCGAAAATAATGTCATCAACATAAATCTGCACAAGCAAAATGTCATCCCCATATTTATAAGTGAACAAAGTTAGATCAATGGAACCTTTTAAGAAACCTTTGGATACCAGAAATTTCGAGAGTTCGTCGTACCACGCCCTTGGAGCTTGCTTTAGTCCATATAGTGCCTTGTGGAGACGATACACCTTGTCAGGATAATGAGGATTAACGAATCCTTCCGGCTGCGTGACATAGACTTCTTCCTTCAAAGGACCGTTAAGAAAGGTTGTCTTCATGTCCATTTGATAAACAGTGAATCCCTTATGTGCAACATAAGCAAGGAAAATCCTGACCGCTTCCATACGAGCAACTGGTGCAAATGATTCGTCAAAATCAATTTCCTCTTTTTGGCCATACCCCTTAGCCACTAGCCTAGCTTTGTTCTTGATGATCGTGTTTTTTTCATCCATCTTGTTTTTCCAGATCCAACGAAGATTTAATGTAATCACATCGTATGGTCTGTCAACAAGTTCCCAGACTTTAAGTCTTTCAAATTGTTGAAGTTCATCCTTCATCGATTCAATCCAAGCATGATCAGCCATGGCTTCTTTGATGTTTTTCGGTTCAGGTGTACTCACGACGAGTGCGAACATACAAACATCGCCATCGGTTTCTAATTGTCATCTTGTACGAACAGGATGTGAAGGGTTTCCAATTACTTGAACCAAAGGATGATCTCGGTCTAATGATGTGTTGACGGATGTCGTTGATAAAATGTATGCATATTTGACGGATTAACATGGCGAGTAGAAGACTCTCCAGTTTCGTATACCGATGTACCAAATGGATTGTGAAAATCGTCATCGTAAGATAATGCATTGTCTGCTTGATTTGTGTTCTCTGGAGCAATGACAGTAGTAGCTGTGGATGTTGTAGGATCGATTGTTGAAGTGATATTCTGAGGAAGTAAGTCTGCAGTAACCCGTGTTGAAGTAGATGAAGTTGTATCCTTTTGTTGACGATGATCGGTATCATCATTCTTATCATGAGTGACAGCGGAAGACTTTGATACAACATGTTTCTCCCCCGTGAAATATTCATCAAACATTGGTCCATATAACATTTCTAATTCTTCAATTGTCGTGTACACTGTCATATCTGCTCTTGGAACATTTCCTTGAACCAGCTTTGAACTTGACGGTTCATTGCTGTGGTCTTGAGTTCCGAGTTCCGTGCGGTTGTGCACAGAAGTCTTTTGTCGTTGTGGATCAGGACTTAAACTGTTTAGTTCAAGTGCCATCTCTTGTAATTCATCAAATCTGATATGAATAGTCTCGACTATCAATTTTGTTCTCTTGTTGTACACTCTGTATCCCTTAGACTGAGTTGCATATCCCACTAGAATGCATGCATCACCTTTCTCTTTCATCTTGTCCAGATTTTCACTATCTCGAATAATGTAACACGTACATCCAAAAACATGAAGGTGTTTGAGTGAAGGTTTGCGATCATTAATTATGTGATATGGTGTCTTTTCGTGTCTTGAGATAATTAAGGAACAGTTTTGTGTGTAACATGCGGTTGATACGGCTTCGGCCCAAAAGAATAGTGGTAGTATTGAAGCGGATAATAATGTTCGAGCAGCCTCAACTAAAGTACGATTTCGTCTTTCAACAACTCCGTTTTGTTCAGGTGTTCCAGCAATAGATGTTTCATGTTCAATCCCTTCGGCTTCAAAATAATTCTTCAGAGTTAAATTCAAGATATCTGTGCCTCTGTCAGTACGTACCACTTTTACTTGAGCTTGAAGACCAAGTTGTATCAGCTTAAGGAAGTTAATTAGAACCTCAGGTGTTTCATCCTTGGACCTCAAGAAATGAGTCCACGTGTACCTTGAGTAGTCACCGACAATTACCATAACATATTTCTTCCCATTGATGCTTTGAACACGCATGAGGCCACACAAATCTATATGAAGAAGATTTAACCGTCCTTTAGAGCTTGGCGTAGTCTTTGTCTTGAAACTACTCCGTTTAGCTTTACAAAGCTCACAAGAAGAGCAAAGATGATCTTTGATGAATTTCAAGTTTGGAAGGCCTCGCACAATATCTTTCTTGGAAAGCAAGTTGATGGTATCAAAGTTAAGATGAGATAATCGTTGATGCCATAACCAAGCTTGAGTCGTTGAAGCTTTAGCCATGAAACAGATTGGAGTTGAAGAAGTGGAGTCTTGTAGTGAAATAGTGTAGAGATCAGTACCCCGTGAACCGGTAAGTAAGTCATTCCCATCATAATCACGAACAAAACATGTCTTCTTTCTAAAAGCAACCTCCAAATCCGCATCACAGAATTGACCAACCGAGAAAAGATTGTGATTGAGCCCTTCGATGTAGTAAACCCTTTTGATTGTTATATTCCCTTGAACCAAATATCCATATCCTAGGATTCGTGCAAATTGATCATTTCCGAATCGGACTGTACCCAGGAACTTCTCCACGAAGTTAATTAGAAGCTTGAGATTCCCCGTCATGTGCTTCGTGCATCCGGAGTCCAGTATGAAGAGAATTATTTCGATCACCTGCAGAAAAATTAGAACACGATGGAGCATTTGCTAAATTGGATTCCATGTTAGTTGTGATTTCCGATTCATTAGTTTCCCTAGTTTCAACACTTAAAGGCACACTAACGCTCGTTGTCACGTCTTCTTTCCTAATCTTAGACATCCATTTATATCCTAGAGGACATTGATTAGCAAACACCATTTCGAAGACTTGCTAGCAGACTCATATAAGTCCCTAAATTTGCTTCTAGGGTTCTTAGTGGTGGATTCTGATGCATTACTTTTCTTAGGGAGGGGTTGCACCAGAATGGTTCACTTTGCGTTTGTGTTTTCTAGCACTAATAGGCATCGCAGTTTGCTTCTTAGTTCTAGTATCTACGCCTTTGACATTATTCTAAACACACATAACATGATTAGCAGTAACACACTTTCCACATTTTACACAAACAAACTTAACATTCAAAGCATTCAAAGTCGAATCATTCGAATCGTCATTACACGCGATTACAGACGTTTTATTCTTAGAAACATTGAAAATCCTAGGGTGGTCTTCTACTTTCTTCATCTTCCTTAGACTTTTGTTTTGCCAAACCTTTTCATTCATGTGAGTGCTCTTAAGCTGAGGCCGGTTAACACTAGCAGTGGGGACTACTCCTGTAGTAAAAGACACACGTCTATTAGTGTTTCTAAAAGTCAGAGGTGATTGACTTTCTTTGTTGTGTGTGGGTTTAGTGGCCAATCTATACATCCCTGGTTTAATCACATTTGTGTTCTTAATGCTTTGTGATCGATTATGTGTTTTGGGAGTATTCTATGGTAACCTATCATTCCCATCCATCTTGGGGGCAAACCCAGGTTTTGCAAATACATAATTAGAGAAAACAGATGGTTTTCCAAAGACAGAGGGTCTAGTCACTTTGTGCGCATTGGGTTTTCTTACAATAGGTTTCTTAACACTAGGTTCCACAATTTTCCCACCCATCTTAGCAACGAGTTTTTTCAACTCTGCTATCGCTATTTCCTTGTCTTGTAACTGAGCTTTCAACTCTTTAATTTCCAAACTCTTTTCATTCATTTCTCGACACATTTGGGAAAGTTTTTCTTACAATTTATTATCATGTGGAAAACTTACGATGTCTTTTTGCAAAGCAAGTTCAAGAAAATGACAATGTTTTTGAAGGAAATCAGTTTTGTGTTGAACTAACTCAAAATCCGTTTTATCAACATTTTATTTACGTTTCGAAAGCTCAGTTTCAAGCCTTTCACACTCTTTGATCTTATCAAGATATTTGCATGCAACATCAGAATATTCATCGACATCAGCACAAGATTGAAGAGTAACACACAAGATATCTTTGGAGAGACATTCTTCTAAGAGTAGATCATATTCGTTTGAAAAATCTAATTTGTCATTTTGAAGCTCATCTATTTCTTTTTCAAGAGACTCAACATATTTCCAATCATCGAACATTTCAGACCGAATTAATTTTTCAAACTCAAGAACATTTTCTTTGATTATCTTCGTGTTTGGTATTAAAAGTTCTTTCACAAGCACAGTTATGTCGTGAGGAATCTTTGTTTTCCACTTATCCTTTTCACGTTTTTCCCAATCGCTTTCAACAATTTATTAAACATTATCAATGTGGTGTTTAAGAATACCAAGTGTTTTTTTACTTTTTCTTTTAGAAGCATCAAGCAGGAACACCTCAGCGTGGTTTGACAAATGGGATATTCATTGTCCTATCATCAATTATATGACTCCAAGAGATATAGCTAGGGAAGGTCTTACTGTTAAATCTACAGTTGCTGATATGATGGCTCGAGGGTTGTGGCAGTGGCCGCAGTCGTGGTTGATGAAAGCTCCTAATCTTGCTGCCATTTCTATTCCTACTCTTAATATTCATACAAAGGACGTGGTTCGATGGCGGTGATGATAATGGTGTTCTTAATGAGTTTAGTGTGGCTCGGGCGTGGGAAGCACTTCGTCCAAGAGGGCAAACCGTTGATTGGCAGCGAGTGGTTTGGTTTTCCCATGCTATTCCTAGGCATGGATTTCATATGTGGTTAGTCCTCAGATCAGCGTTAAAGACTTAATATCGACTGAGACAATGGGCTATATATATATATATATATATATATATATATATATATATATATATATATATATATATATATATATATATATATATATATATATATATATATATATATATATATATATATATATATATATATATATATATATATATATATATATATATATATATATATATATATATATATATATATATATATATATATATATATATATATATATATATATATATATATATATATATATATAAATTTAAAAAACGTTTTGAATTAAAAAATAAAAAACAAATAGAAAATACGTTTTACTATTTTACCCTTTTGATTTAAATAAAAAGATTAAATAATACTAATTTCTTATTGGTCCAAAATAGTTATGCACAATTCTACACCTAAAATGAGTTCTGCATATAACTCGTCCCTATATATATATATATATATATATATATATATATATATATATATATATATATATATATATATATATATATATATATATATATATATATATATATATATATATATATATATATATATATATATATATATATATATATATATATATATATATATATATATATATGACTACACGGTCTTTGGCTGTTTTGGATCGGTGGAGACTTCCGTCTTCAAGTGTTTCTCATGATGGGGGTACCGGGTAAGGGTTGTACTCTTTTTTCCTTTTTGGGGTTTTTCCCACAGGGTTTTTCTCAAAAAGGTCTTTTAAGGAGGCAGCCTTATCTGGATCCTTTACTTCCATTATGTTGTTGCAGGTGTTGTGGGGTGGTCGTCTGGTTCCAAGATTTCTTCTTATTGGAGTTTGCTAATGCTGTTTTTTACACTAGTTTTTGAATTGTAATGTTAGCTTAGTGTTGTTGTATTTATGGCCTATCATAAGCAATTGTTGATCAAGCTTTTGGCTTGAGATTAATACGGTATTTCAGCCGTATTTCATTTGTACTTAACATTGGTTTTTTGGTTAATATATTTTCCGGGGTAACTCCCTTTACCAAAATATATATATATATATATATACATATATATATATATATATATATATATATATATATATATATATATATATACATATATATATATATATATATATATATATATATATATATATATATATATATATATATATATATATATATATATATATATATATATATATATATATATATATATTATATATATATATATATATATATATATATATATATATATATATATATATATATATATATATATATATATATTATATATATATATATATATATATATATATATATATATATATATATATATATATATATATATATATATATATATATATATATATATATATATATATATATATATATATATATATATATATATATATATATATATATGTATCTATATATGTATCTATATATTATATATAGGTATAATTATAATTTGAAACCACAGCTTTTAATCCAGTCATATCCCAGTCACATCTTTTAGCCAATAAAATTTGTTAAAATCCTAAAAAATCTCACTTTTTCCTAAAGTAACTCTTAAATTTTCGGATTTAGTGTTCTGTTTGGCCAAAAATGCGTTTTGTAAACGCTACTTTTTAAACACATTTTGTAATACGGGGTCACTCAAAAAACAAACACCCTCCTCCTTTTTTCTCAAACCCTAATCTCACAAAATGTCTCTCTCTTCTGAAAACCCTCCCAATTTTCTTCAATCCTTGATCCACGTTCCATCCAAAGAAAACATCTAAACAGATATTACCAGCCTAATTTGATTCATCAATCATTCGATTCATTCAAATCAGATATCACTTGCATACTAAATTGTGTGAAGTTTGAGATCTCTTATTGTACAGTTTCAAGAATACAGGTAGCAAGATCATATTTATCAAAAACCCGTTGGGTGTACATAATTGGCTACTGAGAATCAAATCCCATATCAGTCGCTTAAATATCTTTTTAATACGGTTTTTTAAAAACCCCCAAATCATATCTCATTATATTATTATCTTCGTCTTTATAAACCACAAATCCTATAATCGACACACCCCCGATCATTTGTGATACAAACCCAGATCAACTATGCTATAAATCCATATTTGGAGTCCATCAATACTATCAAGAACTCATAAATCTATTGCTTTGGTTCAAAAAAAATCTTCTTCATTATGATTAATGGCAGGTATGTGTTGGTTGATTTTTTATTTTTAACATTAGATAATGCATGGTACTAAATCAACCAGGTTAATGATTTTTTATGAAGAGAAATAATTATCATAATTTTCTCTGAGTTGATTGTAGCATAATTGATATGGGAAAGTTTATTTAGATCAATCGGGGGTAATCCTTACAACTCATTCATAATTCACCAACCACATCATGTGCTCACTGCATTTTCGCAAGAGGTGGTAAGAATGCAAGATGGGTTGCTGAGTATCAAGTCAAACCTATCCATTCAGAAGTATGGGTCATTTTGGTCCTGTTCAGAGCTAACCTGTAAAAGTTTTATCACTTTTAAGGATCACTAATGTATTTACTATGACTGTAAGATGATGTTATCGCAATAATATCAAGATTTCTGAATAAAAAGATTATGGAGGTTGTGTGCGTTGAGATAGGGAGTTTAGGTGAACCCGTTGGCCTATATAAGTTGTTCCCGTATAGCTTGCATTTATTTCCTTTGACCCGTTTTTGGTAAACACGCTTCAAATCAACCTATTTATATGTAAATGGGTCAACATTGCAATAGCCAATTTAAGCCAGCTTTTATTTATTATATTACTCTCCATTTGTGTGTTTTCAGATAACTTATGGTCAAGATAGTGGTAACGCATGATGCAGCTCTTCCGGAAAAAAGGTCCAACCTATTTTTTGTACACATTATAGATGTCGTTTTCTACTTTTTGCTACAATGTGGCTTAGATCAGAAGCATGCCAAATCCAAGAAGATACCAAAAGTAGGCATACCCACTATAATAGTTTGATGATAATTATGCACAAACAGTATACGCATTGGGCCGAAAACCATGTTCCGATCGTTGCATTTGTTTTTTTCACTAATCATTTTACATACCAGCTGTGACAGAAGTTGAAATAAAAAGAAATGTAACTTAAGCGACACGAGAGTGTTCGGGATTGCTTATTTAAGTGCTTATCATTTTAATTTCAACGACATCAGAATTTTTGAGTGTTTGGATGAAATACGTATTCGTTTTGATTGCTTATCAGCTTATCCACTTTTGTACTTCTATTAATCAAGAAGGGTGATGATGAAGGCAGTAGTATACTTGGAACTTGGGAGACGCAATGGTGAGACGGGAGCAGCTCATGTAAAGTTTTTTATACTTCACCAGCTCCCACAACCTTCTCGAAAGCAGGCTATTGCTCTTGCTGATCATTGGCGTGCTCTTCCATCATCCCGTTGAATGCCATCTTATTCTGGGGTATGTTTGCCTACAACTCTTTCTAATGAAATTGTAACTTTGTTTCCATCTTATTCTGGGATTTCTAAGATATTGTTTGGTTTATCTTTCTGCAGACAGCTCTAACGTTTATCATTGTAGATTGCGAGTGGAAAGCTAAAGCAGGGAACATTTGTCTGGCTTCTTTCAACTGGAGTTGCAGTGGGATCTGCAGGTTAGCTGCTAGGATCAAAGAGGTTTATTGACTTTTGGAGTGCATCATTATGATCAATGTCACTTTTTTAGAGACAGAAAAATGTGTTGGCCATCACACATATGTACATGACGTATGTATTTACACACACTCAAAAGGGAGGATACAATGCGGAGTTGGATGGTAGTTGGTAATAGGGTGTCAGCTCTATTTTAGGTGAAGAGATGTACCTATTTTTTGTATTTGATATCATCCATTGTTTCAGTATTGGTGTCGAAAAATATTTTAAAGCCCAATATATATTATCTAATTCTCATAGCTCATGTGCATAACTTTTTTGATAAAACAAAGCCTATACTTGGAAGAACTTTTTCTTAGTACATCGTAAAAGCAGTGGATTTGTTTTATTTGTGATCTTGGGTCTGCGTAGGTGTGTTGACATGGTAAAAGCATATTGGGTAGTGCATGTGACTGATGTAGAGCAACAAGACTATATTCAAATGTGCATCTTTGTAAGTAATGTTTATACTTCGTAACTCCTAACAACTTAAACCAAAAGATCAAGAAGATATATTGAATACTTATCGAGTTTATAAATTTTACCTCATAGGTTCCAACCCCGATATTTTCTGTCTTTATGACCTTAAAATTCTTCTCATTGTAGAATTTTAAACGTTGCAGCCGTGCGACCCACCTAACAAAGGCGGCTTTTCATAATTTTTTTAACATGGAACCTGAGGAACCGATTCGTGAGATTGTTAGAACTTATTATCTGACATTAAGCCGATAACATTAGTTTAAGGTGTTTAGAATTTATTATCAGACAACATGACTCTAAAGTATTCAGGACTGATGATCTATATTGTTCGACAATATTAGTTTAAGAAAGTAAATTAATGGCAGAGATTTTGATTTGGCTTTTAGATGAAAGGGTTTCAAGAATGAATGACGACAGGAAACTTCTCAAAGGGTTTCAAGGATGGATGACCACAGGAAACTTCTTAGAGCATCATGTTACCTTTACAACGATCAAACGATACCTGATCTAAAAATGTAACAGCTAATATGTCCCAATTAGTGCTTGATTTAGAACTATAGTGTGCCAATCGTCCTATAGAGATCTGTACACTAATACTCAAACTATGGGATGTTGCTAAGCATATGGCGTCTGTTGCTGCTCTAGAAATGGATTAAGCACGTGGAATGAAGTTTTTGTCTCTTATCTGTACAATGAATGGGGAAGATCACAACCTACATCTGATGTCTAGCAAAAGGTGCTCGGTAAGTATCTACTTTTCTTTGCTAGCCGTGAATTGAAAGTTTTTACTTTACACCAAGTCATCAAGCAAGAAGTTTCTTTTAAATTAAGTTATTTTCAAACAAGTATTATTCTTGGTTGAAATACCTGCAACTAACTTAATCACATACATATCGTATTGTGCTCAGGATGATACTCAGCCTGACCAGGCCATTCTAATGAATACTAAAGCTATTTCGCTTTTTAAAGATGATGGGAAGGAAAATATGGTTTTTGATCTATATCATGCGATCATTAATGTTTACTTAAAGCTTGAGAAATAAGAATGTCTGTATCTTAGAATTTGGAATTGTTATCATGTGAGAGTTATGTTAGATACTTCATAAATCTATCTAAACTATACATGCATGTACATGAGACACTTTAGTACCAATACTAATTACTTGCATAGTTTGATATCAGTAACAGAAATCTATCTACACCAAGTCATCAAGCAAGAAGTTTCTTTTAACATGTCTGTATAAATGTTTAAGCCTTTTCCCTTCTTGATTCCCAACATTTAAATGCTGATGTATATTTTGTTTAAATGTTTAAGCCTTTTACCTTTCTAAATTTCAATTTGGACTGATGCGGATAATTGGTTTGAACGGCAGCAACAAGAAGAAGAAATGCAAATATCGCCTTTTTCCTAAATCCATTTTTGTGAAGCAGCTATCCTCTAAATGCCGATAACCATAACTAATACAAGAGGAAAAGCAGTGGCATAAACCACAGAGCAAGTGTACTTGTTGTTCTGATATGAACTCGCTTCAAAATATGAAGGCACTTTCGATGCAAGCATTGGACTGTGACTCTCATTTGATATAACCGATGTGCCATTAATCTTGGCATCAGATTCGTAAATCATACAGCCAGTTAATAGTGCTAAACCCACTAAATTTGTAGCAAATTTTTTGCCGGTATAACCTTTTGGTTTTACTGATACTTGCCCTTATTGTTGTCACCCTTCTCGGCATACTCGATACCTGTTAGGGAGTACGATGAGGGATCGACAGACAATAAAAATTATCTAGGTCGAGGTTGTTAGAATTCATTACAGGTAACAAAGACATAATTTTATGTACACCGTTCACGTATATCTTATGTTATTAGTTATTACTAAGATTATTGTGCTGCAATGTTAGACTTTAAAGTCATTTGCAGAAACGAAGTTAGTAAAGTCATATATCCCTCTAAATCACCAAATTTTTTATGATGTTTTACCTATGCATCGACATTATTACTCAAAATGCATCTAAGCTTTGCAAAGTGCTGATGATAAACCGGACAGGTGAGTGTTCAAAAAGAATTTAAGCTTAAGCAGTATAGACACTGCTTTTTTGCTTAGTTTCTCTATTAGCATGTAGCTAACTTCTATTGTATTCCAGTGCACAACTTACCAGGTAGGTTAACATGGTTTAATTACAACACACAACCTCCACATTTCATTGCCCCTATATTTTTTATTAGCTTCGGATAATCATGTACAGAATTTGAATATTAAATTTTTAAGCTGATTTTCAATCAGAACCTTATGACTGCTAACTAACTAACTTTCGAGCATTAGATACATAGAATCTTTACATTTGTATACTATTTGTGTATTCTGAAAATGATGTCGTGCACATAATGATTTGTATATTCTGAAACTGATGTCGTGCACCTAATGATTTGCTGCAATATTTGCATTCCTAAAATATTTGTTGCTATATTAGTGTACAAATACATGTTTAGAATGACTTTCTTATTTGTTTTCTTTTATGAACCTATAGTGTTTGTTTATATTATGTA